>OX438765.1:13988434-14724796 GCA_949316455.1 Acleris holmiana | reverse complement strand
ACGGTAACTTTCCTTAACTAGGGCACACCTTATAATGAAAATGCCCATAAACTCGCTGGAAGTTTTTACTTACACATACATAACATCACGCCTTCATTCCCAGAGTTGGGTAGCCAGAGCTGCAGAAATACCAACAGCTCTAAAAAGACTTGTTTATAATTCTGTTATCACATTTTGCACAATTAGGCCAAGAAGTTCACTAGTGTATTAGTGACAGGTTGCAAGCCAGTCGCCTAACAGAACTATTAGCCTTTATTGCCTTAGTTGCCTCTTACGACTTCCACGGGAAGACATGGAGTAGCACTATTCCAACCCGGTAACCACACAGGACATTTTTTTTTTGTTTCATGTTATCAAATACTCGTGTCCAAAATAAAATTGATTGTATTTTAATTTAATGATCTAGCAAAACATCTTGTTGTATGCAGGATATAAAACACTTATATTTTTGCAGAATATCTTAGAAAAAGTCTGGTGGCATCGTTCGCTGCATTGAACTAATTTTAGACTAAATTATTTCACACTATAACTTTCACACCAGCTGTTACACATACCATCACTGACTAAAATATTTTCGTTTTATAAACAAGTGTTTATATTCGTACATTAAGTATGTAATATATCATAACATTTAAAAAAGGGAGGAAACAAGTGAGATTTACAGAAATATAGAAAACATTAACCGATCTTATGTTTCGTAGCCGTAGCCGTATCAACAAATTAATTACCGTACAAAGTTGTTTTTGTGGTTATTATTTTTAAACTTTCCCGTTTACTTCACATATATTCATCGCGTCAAAACCTGATTTTATTTAATATGTTTTTGGGGTTGTTGACAAACCGATTGTTTGAATTACATTGAAAGTTTAACTTGGATATCTCGTAAATTATTTGGTTCAATTAAAATACCATTTAATGTTTACGCACTGGTCTGGATTCTACACGGTAATAACGATGTCGTCGTTGACGTGTTTCGGCATTGTAACGTTTTGGTAAGTCTTATGTCATTTACAATAATGGCGACCGAGTCATAAACGATTCGAAAACACGTCAAACGCGATATCGTTATAACGCAGTAGAATACAGGCCATGTTGACGTGTGGTTAAATTATATTGCCATTATCAAGATCTTTTATGAATGGCATCCTTGAAGAAGATGGAAAGTGAAACCTTTGTTATCTAACGTATCCATGCATGCTTTCACACATACGCAAATGCATACCTACCTACACAAAGTGATAGGTAGGTATGATGTAAGGAATATCCTTACGAAAAAAAAGTTTTGAATGTTGTCGTTGGAATCGTTCAGAAGTAGGTATTTGTCATTTTTCTTGCAAGAATTTTATCCAGAACAGCTCAGCGAATGTAAATTCAGATAATTCATCACTACCGGAAGCGTCTACGCTTTCGTTGTCTTACATCATGGCTTGTTGATTTTTCAACACTTCTATTTCTGTGCTAACGATGTCTATGATTTTCGTTCAGGGCCTATATTAGACGTTGTCTTCGCGTTATTGTAAACGATCAGTTTCCATATCTTATGCTTTGCTTTGCATGTCGAAGACAAAGGCAAGAATTCGTACTGAATTAGTGTAGTCATGCGTGTTCCTATTGTCTTAGTATTCTGTAAAAAAAACATATTATGTACTCGTAGATATTGCTAGGACAGTTACCAAAAGAACACCAGGGGGTTATTATGACTTAGCTATGCATTTAATTTTACGGTAAGCGTAAAGAACAGAGCTATGGCAGTAAATATAGCTGTGTCCTTTTCGCTGAGCGTAAACAGAACTGCATAGTTATGTCATAATTACCCCCCCCCTGTTCTGTTAATTAATTATTGACCACTACTAGTACTACTAGTGTTATAGATTATAGCGGGCTGGTCGCAGCAACTCGACGACCTATTTTATGCGCCTATTTTTCGTGGTGTTAGGTGTTAAAATTAAAAGTCATTATCTGTCTGTGTTTCTCTATCTGTCTGCCTTTGCCTAGGGCCAGTAGGTCTGAACCGATTCAATGCGTTAGAATTCAGGAGTTGCTAGTCAGTTCGGTTTGGCTTGAAACCTATATTTTCTTTAGATTTCCATAAAGTCAGATAAAAGCATTAATAACTAACAATCAATGATCAAAAAGTTCAATGTTTTAAAAAACAAGAAACTGCCTTCAAAACCCAAAAAATAACTTCTTTTCAAATTTTGTTAAAAATATTACAACAAGTAATTTTATTTTACTCTTTTTAGTGATGATAATCCCACTTAACTCCCACTTTTCAATGAATAAAAACTACAGGATATTTCTCGCTCGCCACAATCAACGCCGCGGGATACATAGTGCATAATTTGATATTTAAATTTTGAATGTGCTTCGTCATAGTCGCTCAACTCTCTAAATCGAGATATCTTATTGCCACCCTTGAAATAGGTACCATTGAGGAGTTTCGATGCCAGTGGTCTTCATCATCACTTTCACTTCACCAAATGATACTTTCTGCGTACAAATTTTAATGCTAAATTTGTAACTGAAAATACCAAAATCGCTATGTATGTGCCTATAATATTTGAGGAGTTCTCTCAATTCCTCACGGATCCTAACTTGGTGGCAGTGGTGGTCCCATCGGGATCTCATCCCGAGAGAACCCCCTATCAAAAAAAAATGATTTTTCGAAATCGATCGACAATTGACGGAGCAAACGCGTAACAACACAAAAAAAACAAACAGTCGAATTGATAACCTCCTTCTTTTTGAAGTCGGTTAAAAGATTAATACCCTGTGTCCGGCAAGAGGTTGATGTTGCGGTTGGCAGTGGGTATAAAAAAATAAATGGAGCTGACGCCAAACCATTGCTATTGGATTCACTAGAGTTCTCTCGCCACAAACTACACAAAATCACTAGGGTGTCATTGCGTTAAATTAACTAAAAGCTATTTTATCGCTGTCGTGTTATTTTTGGAATTTGTACGTCAAACTCAACTTAAAAACTTAATTTCTTTGGTATCGTATTGTCAACCTTATGTCGTTCTTATTTACTGAACAGTAATTGCAGTCGAGTTAAAAACAATATCACAAAGTCATAAGGAAATAGGTTTAACCGAGTAGAACAAAGCCCCTAAATTACTTTTATCTTAAAAAAAAATGCTTTCAAATAGTATAATTTCAAATGCTTCTTACATCAATGGGTGAAACATTAGTCGTCCCATCCTTCGTCAATGAATCCCTACGGAACCCGCTCTAGCGGAGCACTCTCGACGGATACATTATGATATGTTTACAGTGTAGAAAATGTTTGGGCGTCCGCCCGCCCCGCGGCCGTGTTGGGCGGGCGGCGGACCATCCAGTCCAGACTCTGATACCGTCGCGGAAACTCGTCTACCGGACAGTGTTGTGATATTCACCAAAATGGCCGTAAGTCCTTTTTAATATATATACAAAAAGTGCTTTAATTTTAGAGAAATTCAGAAAAACTTTTTTGTAAGTACATCAATATTCTTCAAATATCCAAACACGCGCATAAAAAATGATTTCACGACATTGCCTCGACCTCCCGATGTACTCGTATCTAACAAATTGTTTAAAAGTCAATTTAACGTTTGTAAGTGTTCTCTGACGTCAATGCGCATGGATTAACGAGACAGGCGCACACGCAGCTGCGCGGACGCGTCATCAATGGACGCATACGGGATTTTATAACGCTGGTATTTCCAGAGAATCTCTTTGAGAAAGTTACTTGAGATATTTTCGGAGATGATGCTGGAAGCGCTCGGCCATCAAACTAGTTGGCACTGGAGCTCATGTTTTATGGCGGTCGTTCAAATCGTTTACAACATCGCTAATGATAACTTCAATTATAATTTCAGCCTAGAAACAAGGAACAAGAGCAAGAGGTCCTGACTTGGATCCAAGCTGTCATTGGAGAGCCTCTGCCTGGTGGCGACTATGAAGATATCCTGAAGAACGGCGTGGTTCTCTGCAAACTCGCCAATAAACTATTACCTGGATCCGTCAAGAAAATCCAAGAGAAAGGCACCAACTTCCAGCTTATGGAAAACATTCAACGGTAAATTTCGAACGTTAATCGTACTAGGAGTTCATAGCCAAGTAAGTACTATTTGTATTAACAATTTTTTTTTGGAATTTCAGATTCCAAGCTGCAATCAAGAAGTACGGAGTCCCAGAAGAAGAGATTTTCCAAACTGCCGATTTGTTCGAAAGGCGTAACATTCCTCAAGTTACCCTCTGCTTGTATGCTCTTGGCAGAATTGTACGTATATAATATCATATATAAAAATTGGATGTCTAAAATATGTGTGTACATTATGAATTATCAATAATTAAATACTTTCAGACTCAAAAGCACCCTGAATGGACTGGTCCTCAACTTGGCCCTAAGATGTCAGACAAGAACGAACGCACATTTACCGAAGAACAACTTCGTGCCCACAACGCTGAGTTGAACCTTCAAATGGGCTTCAACAAAGGCGCCTCCCAGTCTGGTCATGGAGGCTTCGGCAACACCCGCCACATGTAAATTACCTCTTCAAAGTCATGCTTACTTAGTAGGTATCTGAGACCAACATTTAATTTAAACCGATTTTTCGGAATTTATCAGTATTTTTCACAAGAATTCTATTCCATCCTTGTACTTCTTGAGTTGGATGATTTTGTATTCTTTGCTTATTGTAGGCGGTTTTATTTCTATGATGATTTTTGTTTAAGCTATACTTGATTAAATTATTGTTCTAATTTCATATAGTCTATGTAAGTTTAATTACGACTTGAGATTTCTACTTTAACAACTCCAAAGATTGTGAAGGTTCTATCGCTATTAGTATTAATAATCTAACAAGTTTTATTTTTGTTAAGATTTTTGTACGAGTATGTGTAAATAAATCTTTAATATTATTAAATAATAAACATTATTGTTATTAGAGCGTTTATTTTGCATGTTATAACGATCATCATCACGGTAATCAATAAAAGAAATCTAGAGCATACGCACTGATTAGCATAAAGCTTACATACATACCATCACGCCTTTATTCCCAGAGCGGGGTAGGCAGAGCTACAGAAATACCAACAACTACAAAAAGAGTTGTTGGTAATTCTGTAACCACATTTTGCACAAACAGGCTAAGATGTTTACCAGTGTATTAGTGACAGGTTGCAAGCCCATCGCCTAATAGTACTAGAAGCCCTCATTCCCTTAGTCGCCTCTTACGACATCCACGGGAAGACATGGAATGGCACTATTCTAACCCGGCAACCACATGGGCCAGCATAAAGCTTAATTAAAGTAATAACTTACAAAGATAAAGTGTACTCGTAAAGCACTGGTTTCCTCTTAATAAGTGTCAAGGTACCTTTGGCCTAATTACTCCTGTCCAGGCCGATATTAATTTAATCTGTCTAGTTCACAAATGATTGCCAAGACACGCTTCTTAGCGGTCAATTTACGTTGAATCTTATCTGAGTGACAATTTAATTCTACAAGTGTTTAGAGGCTTGTCATAACTGCAGACATTTATCCGGTTTTTTTTTTTAACTTTGTCGGGTGTTGTTTTGTATTTATATTCTGAAAATTATAGGGGTTGGGATTCTACACGGTAATAACGATGTCGTTTTTGACGTGTTTCCGCATTGTCAACGTTTTGATAACTCTTATGTCATTTACAATAAAGGCGACCAAGACATAAACGATTCTAAAACACGTCAAATGCGATATCGTTATAATGCAGCAGAATAGAGGCTCAGTCCGAATACCCTGTTTAATTTAGAAATGGTAAGCGATTTTACAGAAAAGAAATCTATTTTACTGAAACGTAACGAAGCGAATGATAACTTTATCCTTTTTTTTAAAGTCATTGAGCCCAAGAAGATAACATTAGACTCACAAATATGAATGAAGTGAACATCGTCAACAAAAGTACAAATTAGCCTCTGATGATTGGTACCTTTAAAATAAAGTTCAAGTCAACGACAAAAACAAATAGCTACGAGTACACGGCACGCGCTTTAAGCCTCGACAGATAATTTAACCATTTTTGAGATATGGGTTCTATCGGACTTTAGTACTAGAAAAATAAACAAAGCACTACTGCTCATCCTAGCAAAACTGTTATACTAACTGATATTTTCATTTTATTTCCAATAGCGATTGGCGTCAACAGCGGCTATGGCCGCCAATTTTTCAAATTCCTATCCTCCCAAAAAATCTGAACAAGATTTATTAACAGCAGATCTTTGACAGTGAAAATACTAGAATATTTACCAAGCGCGTGCGAGGTTCGATGAACTGTTTCATTCAATGCAAAACAATGTATTCAGGTAGTTAATATGTCATAGCCATGGCTTGGTTAGTCTGAGGTAATAAAACAGTTTTAGGCCTACAGAAATAGCTGTGGCGTTGAGAGCTTGCGGTTGCTTTAAGGACTGTTTAACCGAATATTTCATGTTTTGTGCCAAAACGTGCTAAAGCCAAGAAGTTTGTGATTTTAACAGAACCAGTCGTTAGTGTCTTTTGCTTGACCTTAGCCGCTGTTGTCACGACTCTCAACCAAAATAATATCTTGACTCAGCATATTGTTTCATAGTTCGAATGATTCATATTTGAGTAAAAATATTTTCTTTGTGTTTATTTTAAACGCGTTTTTTATTAAAAATGGTGGAGCTTGCAAAGATACTAGTCTTACTTACGTAGTTACTGTTGAATCTAATAATATACCTAGTGCTTTCAGAATCTGGAACACGAGTATGCAATAAACTATCAAATCTAGCAACCCTTATTGATTCTTTAATTCCGTCCGCTAGAAAATTAGAGTCTATTCAGAAATTGAGTGGCACATTGACGTGGAAGGATGTATTTCTTTAACTCATTATTGGATTAAGGTAATGTGGGTTATCAAGTTTATTCAATAATAATGGTAGGAAATATTGTCTTGGAAGCATATTCTTGCATAAAACCAAAATACACAAGAGCCTAGTGTGAAGTTAGTGAAGGTCAACATTAAACCATATTAACGCTTCTTCCTATATGGACGCATTCAGCCAATTTTTTATTAAGGTTGTGTATGATTCCCTAAATCAATTTTTGGGTTTTAAACACTGTTAAGACACTAAAAATTAATATCTTTTTAATTCCTCACCCAAAGATTTAAATATAAATACAAGGTACTTATTTAATCCGAAAAAAATTACATTAGGTCATGGGTCAAGTAATATAGGTACCTAGCGGATAGTGATTGATTCAAACCTGAAGGTTTGTTACGTTTCGCGGATAGCTTCATATTATCCGGTTAATGTTCCAGAGAGCTTGGTTTGTGGACCAGGATAGCGTGGGTTTCGCTTAGTGCGTGTCTACGAAATTGTTTACGTTGATGAGACGCCAACAAGTTGATGATTCGTTTGATTTATATTTATGCGGTACTGAAACCTTGACACACGTATTATTCCGAGTAATTAGCACATATAGTTTTATCAAAATTAGATATATAATATGTATAAGTATTTAAGATTAGATTGTAAGATTTTAGGTTTTATCTTGGCCTGTCTTCTTTTTCTGTACACCCACTATGCAAATTTCCGATTGGTTATTTAGTCGACAGGTAGAGAATGCCATTAGGCATTAGGTCCGCTATTTGTACTTATTTTTGTACAATAAATAAATATTAAGTAACTTTTCATCCATTGATGAAAAACTTATTAACCGACTTTACCTTCTGTGTGCAACTTTTGAAATGAATAGTCTAATGTGATCCCATTAGTCGGCAAGTGGGTATGTATTTATGTATGTTGTTATTTAAACACTTTATTGTACAAGAGCAAAAGAAAAACAATACGTTTAATAAAAAAAGGACGAACAGAGGCGAAGTTATCCTTCAAGGGATCTCTTTCAGCTAACCGTTCAGAGATTGAGAAAAATTAAAGCGCAATCATTGAGTAGGCGTAATTTATTTAAAAAAGAACATAAACATTAATCAAACCAATAAAACCTACACATAATACATTCAAATATCTATTCTAATAGATACAGAGATATATTATATTCACACTACGTCATTGCATCTACTATGGAAGTATGTTTAAGAAGGATTAGGTATACCTAGTTACTTTTTATTTACGCTATTCATTTCTCTATCTTCAGCAAATAATCAAAGGATCCGTTATTTGTGTTCGCCGCTGTAGATGATACCAAAATTGATTATGATGTAGGTTAATTACATAGTGTGTTTAATAATAAAACGACTTTAGCTAAATCAATAACCATAGTTCAATGAACGAAGATTGAAACCAATATTGTTAGGCATAAAGTCCTGCTTGTGCAAGACTCAACAACGCGACATGGGTCCACAGGTTATGAAACGAGTTTAATTATCGTTAGTCGTTTGTTGGCACGTCGCCATTGTAAAGTTTGTTATCAAGGGCCTTTTTAACCTAATTCTTATTATTTCCACGTCAATTTCAAGGGACACTTTGACAGGCGCTTTGACGCTTAACTAATTGCAACATCCACGATTCTTTTTCATATAGTTTTGGTGTCAAAGCAAGTGAACTTACATTTACAAAAACGAGGAAAGCATTTGGGTGAATTGCAAAAATATTGTACATAATTAAGGACCTAATTGATGTCAAAGTTTTATTGAAACAAATTATTTTTCCTTTGTGTAACGAAGGTTAACCATACGATTGTATGACTAATTTTCGTTACCCAATTGTTTTTGATTGTTTCATTTAAACTTTGACATCAATTAGGTCCTTAACTATGTACAGTATTTTTGCAATTAACCCATTTAATAATCTAAAATTTTCTTGTATGGATAAAAATCTTCCTGGCCATCTGTTATAAGACTTATAAGCATGCTTAGCTAACATTATTTGTACAACATAGCATAAAATTTTTCGGTACCTTGGAGATGGATCCAAAATTGTAGGATAACCAATGTGTTTTTCGTTAAGATTTTCAGTTCGGACGTATCTTAGACTATCTACAAAGTAGTTGCCTATCTAGCATACCAGAGCTTAAGGATGCTTCTTGGAAATCTCAGATAAGATCTCGTTTGATACTGAGTTGTGCAAAATTTTAATTGAACATAAATCAGTTAATTATTTCAACACGTACTAAGAAATCCTGATATAGGAAATGTGCTGGATGCAGCAAAGGCAAAAAAGGTCCATCTTAGTTAGTGCTCAGCGTTGGCAATGCATTTGCAGTCTTAGGATTTCTGTCTTGAGATTACAGATATCTATGGGTCTCAGCTCGTATTTAGAGCAGTGAACGTTCGGTTAATATTATGATGATAATTATGAACTAAGAAAATCCGATAAAATCCGACGACGCGACGGAGAGAATGGAAGAACTAAATAATGTGAACTGAAGATCTAAATCCGTCCTGCCAATGACAATAACCATATCAGCGATAACGAACGACATCGTTTTACCGAGTCCCAAAGAGGGTAAGTACTGTAATTACCTTGATTGCACTGCTGATTACCACACGCTTGTCGCGTGGAAGACGATCGATGTTACGGAACGAATGTAACACTTAACTACATGTGAGTTCTTGATTACGAATCGACTGGTAATACGGGTTTGTAAGAAACCTAGGGAGTTGCGCTTTCGAGCTCCCCCATTGTGAAATAACTGGGAGGTGCGGCGCATTTGTTTTTTTACTTACTTACATTTTTTTTAGGTACCAGGAGATTAGAGGTTTGGGAAGCATATCTGCTTTTGATTAGCGATGCTTTTGACGAGTCAAAAACAAAGAATTTGAGATGTAGGTGGTTAATTTTGTAAAAAATCAAGTAATTTCGCTAAAGATGGCGTTTATTACACATCCGCTATAGTAAAGTTCAAGCTTTATTTACATACTTAAGAATTGCGTATGTCTCCCCTCTTTCTTGCTTTACCGCACCCAAAGGCTGACTTGAAGTTAGTCTCAAACCTCCATCGCAGGGATAACAAGCGGACCTAAAGTTCACGAGAAAGTAACGAAAAGTTTGTAATGAATAAAAGGAAAAACATGCAGTTGTTATTATTGATAGTGACGTGTGTGTTATATCACAGCGCCGACGCGGAACATTACAAGTCGAAACGTGAGTATTTTTGGCTACTCCTTTTATTCATAAGAGCCGGGTGGATGGCCTGATCTTATTTCGGTTAAATGATTTCAGAGTTTGGTAATCAGGGCTTTTTGAGTTTAGTAATTTGGAATACGTTTTTCATAAGTTGTTTACCTACCCAAACCCAATGAAGGTTAATTATTTTTAAAATAATCTAACAGGAACACGCGAGTTGACCCCAAATTATGTACAAAATAAAAGTATGTCGATAGGATTGATTAAACAGGCCAATTTGGGTTCAGGCCCGAAATAACATCTTATAGTAAGTATTCTGCTGTCTGTCTGTATTTTTGTTACGCTTTCACGGTTAAACCGCTGAGCCGATTTAGATGAAATTTGATATGGAGATAGTTTGAGTCGCGGGGCCGGGGCGGTGATGGTGGAAAAATTAGACGGTTCCTGAGGGAATAGCGATAAATGACTTCTACGCGGTCGGAGTCGTGGGAAACATCTAAATGTAAATAGGTATTTTAGGAACAGATATTTTTATGATAATAAGTCACCAAATTGTGGTCTCAGTTACCACAAGTTCAAATGATTTAAAGTGGTTCAAAACGCATTTTTTCTCTAGCCGCACATCTGTTCACAAAATAATTCAAAATCAAATAATTTATTTATTCATTGTTTCATGTACAGTACAATTTTGTAGGATGTTCGAGTTGTAAAGTGTAGGCATGTAAGTGCCACCCTGTAAGGGTATAATGGGGCTTCTAAACGGGCCATGTTTTTCTCCAATTTGTGGCTGCACTATCGGCAACTAACAATACGGTAGGCAATTTACGAGCGGCTTAGGCTAAGTTGCATTAATAAATAAGTATGGTGAAGTACCTGAACTGACTGAAACTATGTTTGCAAGAGGTAGGTCGAGTAAATTAAGTAAACCAGTTTGACGAAAATAGATGTTATGTATAACGTGATTATCTGATTATGTAAGTCGGTCATTTAATACGTGTTCGAGAAGTAAGTGCCAATGTCACGGCCTCAAAACATACGAAATATGAATTACCAACATTTTAAGTCAAATGCAGCTTGCGCTCGTGCACTGAGGGTTCATAATTATCCGTATAATTTTAAAATAATTATGCATTTTTTAAAACCTGATTAAAAAAAAATGCAAATAAATTTAAAAGGTTTTATAAAATGTAGGAGGTGAAATTTATGATCGTGTTGAATTCGAAAAGCGCCAAGACAGTAGTCATATTAATTTCTAACTAAGGTAGCATAACACAGGTTAAAAAAGTACTTATATTGACGACGTTATTCTTTTTCATAATTTTTTGGACTTAATTATACATGTTTTTTTTGTTGTAAGTCGCCTGAAGGGCCAAAGACAAATTATCCTTGCTTTTGATTGCCTTACATTTAAAAGATTAGAGACGCAGAGGTGAAAATCCCTTCCGGAGACCTGGGAATATAGATTATATTATTGAGTAGGTGGCGAATCGAGAGAATAGAAAGATGAAAATAATAAGACGGACTACTATATGGGCGATATCTGAAATTTATTAACACATCATTTTAATCCATTGCATCATTTTATCGAACGCACTTTTCTGCCACCGCGATATTTTTAGGATATTTTAAACATTAATTACAAGAGTTAGGCTAGGTTAGACTACTGAATACCCAAAACAAATTAACAAATGTGGCAAGAAAGGCCTTTCGATGAAATGAAAATTCCGCGTAATGATTCGTTCGTTGAAAGGTGATTTGATAAAACATAGGTAATTTTGAAATTTGCCTATTTTGCTGTATCACTTATTTTATTATATTTTCAGCCGACTTCGTAAAGACATGTTTCAAGAGTGATCCTGAATTCGATGATTGTTCTCAAACGGCTGTGCAGCAGCTCTTCAATGCTTTAGGTCCAGGTAAATAAAGCATTTAGTATCTTATGAAGTCCAAGACTCATTTTATACGAACTCAAAATTGGTTTTGGAAATAACCCATAGACAAGGCCTTGTAAATTTGACGGGCAATGCGATGTTTTCTCCTTTGGCGGAAATTTAACCGGCCCTAAACGAAGTACATCAAAATAGGTTGACTTTAATAACTACGTTTATAGAAGCATAATTTTCAACGAGCATGATCAGCATAACCACAAAGTATGTCGCTAATTATAAACAGCATGACCTCTGGGTGTCCATGTACTAGATCTCCTTTTAGATACTAATTCAGAATATGCCTAACCACAGGCCCCATTAAAATTCGTTCTGGCAATGACCTACAATCAGGTTTTCTTTATTATTTAACAAAAAAAAAATATTTGGCAAATTATGCAACATAGGTGTGACTGATTAGTAATTATTGTAAATTATACCTTTACTTAACCTAAAACTGCACTAATCTTATTGAATTGTAATTTTATCATTAGGAGACTTTAATGGGTCTGTTAAGATAGGGCTAGGCTTTATCAATTTTGCAGAATAGTGTATGAATGTATGTAGAACGTGTTTTTACATCAAGGCGTGCACTGTAAAATACTGTTAAATTGACTGCCTTTATTGGTTTAGTACAGAAAAACATACCGTTTGTAAATCAAACTAAAATGGCGCGTCAAAATCCCCATCTCTGCTTACTAAAGTAGTAAGGTTTAAAGTCTTCTAGGTGGCATATTTCACCAGTTTCAAAATATTATGCAGCTATCGCTTGCAATTCCGCTTACACTCACGTTTTCTGAGCGCCTGGTGGGCCGCAGTTGCACAACTGTGCAGCGCGCAAGCTACTGCACTTGAGTTTTGTGAAACTAGAGTTACTCTCTTCTTGACTCTGCGCTCCTGTGTATTTATTCCCTCGTTCGTGTTTTATTTACCCAAAAGTAAAAAAACCTCGTAAAAGTCACTGACTTACAACGATGCGTTTTATGTTTTTTGTAACTTGCTTGTTTCTAACGACACTATTTTTTCCTTATATTACTTTGTTCTACGAGTATAAGGTAAAATTTTCCTATAAAGGAAAATAAACATATTCTCTGCCAAGCCATGATCATTGTTAAAAGAAACGTTACCCAGGTTTGCCCGTAGATCCTCGACGCACTGGGTTAGGCACATAGCCTCAATTACGACACACTCGTTCATACTTCTTGCGGAAAGCGAAAGCTATTTCTTAACCACGGTCGTGCGACCGCTTGTATTCCTTGATTATTTACAAGGTATTCTGATGGCTGGAGCAAATAAAAACAATTATTTCATTTAACTTGCAAATTATCAAGGAAAAGTTACAGTCATCCATTTGTTACTAAGCAGTTTCATGACCGGCATTAATGTGATATTTTTCTCATTTTCAGGTCTTCCTGAAATAGAAATGGCACCATTGGATCCTTTACACATTCCGAAAATAAGAATATTGCAAGGCGAGGGACCGGTGAACGTGAACGCCGCACTGGATAACGTCACTGTGACCGGTTTTGGCCAAACAGATGTGTTACTGAGCCAGTGAGAATGCTTTACATTTATTTACTCCTAGTACAGTAAGCGACTGCTTGATCGACTGAGTCCACTGAGTGACGGAAAAGATCGGATCGGTCTGTCTATCCTTTCATTTTGTTAGGCATGCGTCGTTTTTTTGCCTCAGTCTCGTCTTATATTATTTTAATCCATCTCGCCATTGGTTTTAAATTATAAAGTATAAAGTAAAACAGTTTTAGCGTTAATTTATTTCATTGTTATAATAGCACTGTATTTGAGATGAGTGAATGCGGTTACCTACTAACAATGAATAATAATTTAACGTTAATAATTACTTACTGTTTCAGGGTGAACGGGAAAACATACGATTTTTACACTCGAGTGCGAGTTCCAAAAATGAGGATAGAGGGCACTTATGACCTTAAAGGAAAGATTTTGCTAATACCCCTAGTTGGACGCGGTCTCTGTTGGTTTGAACCCAGTAAGTTAAGGTTTTGATAGATTTAAATATTAAAAACCATCTTGTTGCAAAAACTTATTTTTTATTTCTGTTACAGCTAATATGACAATTGACATAGTCAGTGACGTAAAAACGTACGAAAAAGATGGGTTTGTGTTTTTTAACGTCACCGCTGCACATGTAAAATACGATATCGGAGGAATGAAACTACGCATGAATAATTTATTTGACGGAATCAAATCATTAGGTAATTTTTCCTTAGATCTTGTGTCATCCTTAGTACAGTATCGTATTATCATATCATAACCTGTATGTTTCAATTTACCAGTGTCAATGGTATACTTGGGATTGGAATACATTGATTTGCGCCATCTGTTGTGGAGTAGGTGAACTACTAATTCTAATCTATGCAAGATTGCTCATAGATGGCGCTGTTATTAAACTTTCACGCACAGCTCGCGCTAAGCTCCATCGCTTCATGTCACCTTAGTACAAACGTGTTGCAAAATTGCAACGTTGAGACGTTGAAATGACGACGAGGTGTTATTGCGAATATTCAAGGATTTTTCTTGTTCTGACGTCACCACCACAGAGTATAACTAATTTGTTGCTTGCTATTCAAGATAGGGTTTTAAGATGGTTGTTTAATTAATTAAAATTCATTATGTTTATGATTACCTATACTTTTATTATTTTTCAGAGGATAGTACTAATTCCTATCTGAACGCTAACTGGCGGCCTGTATCGGAGTCATTGCGGCCTATTCTAACGAAAACAATTGAAGATATTTTACTGGATTTTATGCAGAAACTTTTTCATAATTTACCTGGTAATTTTATGATCGGCGATGTCAAGCATAACGCTGTTAGTAAAAAATCTGACAAGAAAGTATAATCTAGCTTCTTCATCACTCTTTTATTATGTATACTGATTTGATGATATTGTTTGATTTCATAATAGCTATAAAAATGTACTGACGTAAAATTTATAATATATTTTGAGTAACCGAACCAAATTGATCTTCTAGAAAGTAAGTTACATATTGGTAGTTCATTAAACCTGCCGATTATTTTTAATATTTACTTTTATTCGCTAAATCTAAGTAAACTATAAGTAAGTATTTCCTTAAGTTTTATACAATAATAATATTATAGTTGTTCAGATTGAAGTAAATAAATTAATGATATTTTGCTGTTTTACTTGACTGCGAAGAGGGTTATTTTTTAGGCTGGAATGCTTGGAGTTGAGCCAAATTATAACACGTTGTTTACGCGAGCGTTTATTTTCAGGTAAGTCAAGGTGTAGGGTTAGTCATGTGTGCCTGGTTGGAAGCATATAGATTAGCTGGTGACTGACATGACATAATTGTCAATAGATCACGCTTCTTGTACAACTTTTTATATAAAACTCCCAAAGCATTATTGACGTGTAGAATTTATGCTCTGAATAGAGTAAAATTCAAAAATAAAATACTCCTTTCCCAATGCCAGTTATGTATAGATAACAACCTCGACGAGACAAGGCTATAAGTTTTGTTTAGTTAACAAAACTGGTGGGTAACTTTCGGATTCTCAATCACTTTTACCTGCAAAAGACTCAAGTGAAGTTCTACTCAAACTACTTTGATCATAGGCTTTGGAATTAAGTCAGTGAATAAATAAATAACAACGATGATATTTTAAAGTATAATCTTAGCTAACCTTAAATTATTGCAAATCTGGAAATTCTCGAACTTCCTTCTTCCTCTAACCTTTGCACTTCAATCATGAGAATTTATAGTGACTAGCACATTCATCAGTGATAAGATAAGTGTTATGTATCTAGATGACATATTAGGATTTGACATGAAGTCATTGCAAAATTTGCAAATAAGGTAAGTACTGGGGGATTATTATGAAATACCTACGCACGCAGTTCAGTTTACGCTGGGCAAAATAACAGGGGGGTTATTATGACATAGCTAGGCAATTCATTTTACAGTGAGTGAATAATAATCAATTAGAACATGTCAAGAAGTAGGTAATGCGTAAATACCAATAAATTCCTTCTAATTACATTTAATAGTACCTATTTCCTATAGGTGTCTATCATTTCATCGAAACACCTGTCATCGAATATATTATTTCATCAAATTGAATTTCGTCGAACGCCATTTTCTGCTGAAACCATAATGTTTTCAGGGTATCTTAAACACCTAACCTAACCTAACCTACGTAATTAATGTTTTAGATACCCTGAAAATATTATGGTTTCAGCAGAAAATAGAGTTCGATGAAATTAAATTTGATAAAATGATATATTCGATGAAAGGTGTTTGGATGAAATGATAGACACCTAATAGGAGAGAGCTTTGAAATTCGATGAAATGATACATTCGATGAAGTGATGAGTTACTATCTCCTATACGCTCGCCGTAAAACGAACCGCATTGCCATTTCATATTAACCACTCTGTACCTTACTTGCAATAGTTGCAATGACTTACATTGATGTCATAATTCACTACATCTGTAATATGTAGGTAGTCAATTATCGAACTACACCGTATAATGAGCGCATAAATTGGTATTAAAATTGCTTTCTCAGTTAGATTATTGATTGTTCCTAAAGCAAACTTATGTGTCAAAATAAAATGTCGTGTGATAATAAAAAACAAAATAGAACTGCATCTTTACTGTTATCAAAGTTTTACACTTCCTCGTACTTCGTGGTAATGGTTAACAGGGGTGATAAATCAATGTCAGAATTTCAGTTTTTTTTAAACAATTGTACCTACTTGTTACCAAATAAATATTAAGTAAATACGGAGAAAATAAGAGTAGTGGTAACATAGTAACTTTAAGAACATTGATCAATCTACACAATCATTAATATACTACTCGTAGGAAAGCGCTGAATAAAGGTTATCGGTTATAAATGGTACAAGAATAATAAAAAAATAGATCGTTGACTAATAAGTATCATGTCAAAATATTTCATGAGCATTAAAAAAAATTATTGAGAAATGCTATGTATTTTATCTATGAACGTAGACTTTATCTAACAGCTGGCAAATATAAACAGTATAATCACACAATTTACCTGCCAAATGGGACGTCCAGGCATTTTGATAATTATTCCAGAGCACAACACTCACAATAATATGTAAACGAACTTATTTCACGTGATTCTCACTAGATGGCTCTCTCGCCAACGTTGAGGACTAAATAAGCGCTAGTGCGCGAACATAACGTGTTTTATACGGCTGAAAGCGCTTCGGCGCGAGCAAATAAACGGTAGCGCTAACGGATTCAACACAGACACGTTTAAAATACACCCTTACAGGTCATAAAGGAATATTGAGATGTTTTCAGTTACAGAAATACGCCTGACGAGCTCGAAACCCACGTTCGCGTTACCATTGAAAATAGAACATTCTTCTCTCACGTCGTCATGCAGCACTCAATATATTTATAAAAAAAATACTCGTCAGTAAGTGCATTGATTTGAACTGCAAAATCGTATTTCTCAAGTTGAGAACCTCAAACATGTGCTCTATATCCGATTTCTCAAACTACGTTATTCTTAGAAACCCGCCGCCGGGTTCAGCGGTAAACTAGAACGAGGCTGTAGCATACATACTTAAGTATATACATGACATATTTAACAAATTTAACGGCTGCTGGTATAATTAAAATAATTATAAGCGAAATCTAAAAGTATTTGAGTCAAATATACCCTCAATTATGTTTTGTCGCCCGTTTGCCTTTGTCATGTTGAATAAACGTCAACGAGTTATGTAGCATCGACGACGATAGTCCGAAGCGAAAACGCATTCAGTAATACGAAAAACTGCATCGAACCACTCTTGCATTCTGCATTCCTCGTCCAGAAGTTCCTGGTACGACGAGGCGTTGTTCCACTTTTACAAACGGGTTACGGTTCTTGACCGGCTATCACTAGTACTGGGGACCTATTTACTCAATTGCTGATAAGTGATAAGATTAGAACCAATTAAATTTTACGATATTATTTCCTACTAGTTTTTGCAATTTTAACAAATACTAGATGGCCAAATAACACTATTTCTATAAAAACAGATTTAAGAACCAAAATCAGTAGGTATTAACTTACAGTAAATAATTGGGCAACACTATCAGTGTCTTGACAAAATTTTGCATTAGGAAGAGTCGTAAGGCTCGAATTTTTATTTTAATCTCTAATTTATAATTGGTTCATAAATATTTATTTTCTTAACACTAGCGCTATCGAAATATGAACAAAACAAAAGACCATGAAGGTCAGGCCAGTGACCGAGAGACGAGCAGTGACCCAGAGAAGGGTGCTCGAAGGGGATAGGGCCCCTTTGGTGTCGCTCACAAAAGGAACGATCACCAAGGCAACATGAACGCGTGGAGGTAAGCTGCATACATGCACTTTGCACCGAACGATGACGTCACCCGGTTCGCGCTGCATTGTTTGTCGTTGCACACTGCTCAAGCGTTAGAGAAGTCATTATTTTCTGATTAGGTGTTTGTTACTTTACCAACCTATTATTTCCTCTATTATGAGTAAGCGTACTAGGAGAGCAAAGTATTTATTTGGAAAAACGAAAAGAAAAAAATGTAGTTTTAAGAAAAAAAAGCAATGCAAACATAAAATGGCAAATTAAACGTAGAATCCTTTTGATATAGAACCAGTATAAATACAATTATGTTTTTTAAAATATTCTGTTTTAGGAATGTTTTAGTTCAAGGATCTGTCCATTTATGCCTTCAAAAAACAATCTGAAACAATTAAATACATTATCGTGTAGAGTTCGAAAATCATGCTGAATTTTATTTTTTTGTTGTTGCGTTGGCAAGAGGCAAACATACCCACTACGAGTATAGTAGGTTGCGGGTAAGTCGTTTGATCATTATTTTCGTAAATTGAAAGACCAACTCGTTACACCTAATGAGTCACTTAACAAGTTTGACGTCCACTCGTCCTACTCATATACGTAACGTTAAAACTTACGCCAGAATATACTGTAATAAATGAGTCGTATGAGTAGGTTTCTTATTTTTTTTTAATACTTATATAATTACCGTAAGGCTTTATTTTTTTCCCCTGACAGGCTAGCAGTACCAACTACTGATTATACTAGTAAAAAAATAATAGTATTAACCTTCGCACCCTTGTTCAACGTTGCAACTAAATTTGGAACCAGTTGTTCTCGTTATTAAATGGTTAAAAATATGAAATACAAGAGTAAACCTAACACCAGCTATACCGTCTAAAAGAACTAGGTCGTATAAGAGTATGACGTCCATAAACGGATACTGCCTTTTTGCTTAGGTCGTCAGAATCATGATATCAGGGTCGTTATAAAAAAAATGAACATAGTTAAAGGCTTAATGAAAAATCTCGATCACGTCCTTTGTGTAACGAAAGTTAGTCATACAAACTATATGGGTAACTCTCGTTACACAAAGGAAAACATTAAGTTTTGTTTTCATTAAAGCTCTTAACTATGTTTTTTTTTCAAACGTCGTGGAGTCGGTAGGTTGTAACAAGGTGTCTGCTAGACGTAGGCCTACCAAATAAGGACTGAAAAATTCGCCTTTCAAGTCTCTCAATTTCTATTTACCGGCGAATTTATTTAAGTTGTTTCTAATCTGATGGTATGTGGGATCTTTGGCCTATTTCAAATAAAATCATAGCTTAAAAGAGACTTCTACTTATATTACAAGTTACAAGCTTTTGGGCTCCAGAGACACATTTGAACTCTTAAGTCTAAAATCTCAAGACTGCAATGAGTTTCAATCCTGAGGACCTAGATGATACGCCTCTATGCTATTAACTTCACCGGTTGTCTTATCCTGACACCGGAACAGAACAAATTGTTTCGTTAAAGTGAATTAATATAATTTTAGTACGTGTAAGTACTTTGACCTTGGTCGTAGGTTTCGTAGTTATAGCAACATCATTTTGCCGGTTAGTAATTCGTTGCTGAACTAAGATTGAGTTGTTTTAGAGAAATTTAATGAGCGTGTTCATGTTCATTCTTAGAAACATTTATCAAAGTCACAACTGTGAAACAAGGTAAGATAAAATAATAATTAAAAAACAACTATCATAAGTATATCTTTACGCATTGCTTTCTATATGCTCTATGCTTTCTCGTTGCGTAAAAATATTTTTTTTTTCAATTTAATTTGTGATCTCAAAATTAAGATAAGCGTAACCTAGTTAGTTGGACTTATGTGAATAATTTCATATTTAATTCACATAAACTTATAACGGTTAATAAACTCATTAGTAAACTGTAAATTTGTACTTATTTGGTTACTTTAGACCAGCAGAGAGCATGATATTAATAATCATTCTTAACTGTAATTAGAAAAATATGGGTGTGAAAGTGATAGCATAAAGCTTAAGGAACAACCAGCCAAGTGCGAGTCGGGCGGGAACCATCTTTCGCCAAAACAAAGAAGAACGCAACGGCAAGTATGATCGGGAATTATCCTCGAACTTTCGAGCCAATGTAAAGTTATTCTGGCATTTAGTCAGAACAGCTTGAGGCAAAGCAGGAGGTTTGAAAATAGGTGTGATAAGGGACTCAAATGGGGATGTTATTAAAGATGATGTAGAAATGTTGAATCAGTGGAAGGGATATTTTGAGAGTTTGTTTGAGCAAAGTGGAGGTAATGGAAGTAGTTATGTAGGTGAAGAAATATTTTGTGACAGTAGTATTAGTATGGAAGAGATAATGAATGCGATAAAGAGTATGAAAATGGGTAAAGCTGCTGGGTATGATAGGATATCTGCTGAAATGATCAAAGAGGGTGGAGGCGTAGTAGCAAGCCTGCTGTATCTCCTATTTAACCTGTGTTGGCGGTCCGGTCGAGTTCCAGTCGACTGGGGAAAGGCCGTGATTGTGCCTCTGTATAAAGGTAAAGGATCACAGCAGCAATGTAAAAGTTATCGCGGTATAAGCCTCCTGAGTGTCGTAGGCAAATTGTATGCAAAGGTATTGATTGAAAGGGTGATGTTAGCAACGGAAAGTAAGATTTGGTATGTGCAAGCGGGATTTCGAAAGGGGATGGGATGTGTGGATCAAGTCTTTTCCTTAAGGTGCATAGTTGAGAAAGCCATAGCCAAACATCAAAAGGTTTTCTGTGCCTTTATTGACTTTGAGAAGGCGTATGACAGAGTAGTGAGGGATGAACTTTGGACAACTCTTTCCATGTATGGGGTGGACAGTATTCTGATACGGGCTCTCAAATCATTATATAATGACTCGAGTGCCTGTGTCAGGATAAATGGGACGTGTACGGACTGGTTTAGCATCGAACGTGGTGTTCGACAGGGCTGCGTAGCGTCTCCTTGGCTGTTCAACCTATTCATGGACAGTTGTTTGTCAGATCTGAGAGAGTATGATTGTGGAATAAGGATGAATGAGTCAGTTTTTAAAACTTTGTTATATGCTGATGATCAAGTTCTCCTTGCGTCATCGGCGGACCACTTACAACAAATGGTGACTTTGATGAATGAGGCGTTTAAAAGGAAAGACATGAAAGTGAATGTTAAAAAGACGAAAGTGATGGTTGTGGAGAGGGATGAAACTGTTACAGAATGTCAAATAATGATTGGAGATGAAAAAGTGGAGCAAGTGGATGAGTTTGTGTATTTAGGTTCAATGTTTACGAGAGATGGAAAATGTGACGGGGATATTGAAAGAAAAGTAAAAGCGGGAAATATGATCAATGGGGCGTTACACTCAATCTTGGCAAACAAGGTCATATCGAGCAAAGCTCGCCTTGCTATTATTCAGGGAGTATTGACACCAACATTGATGTATGGTAGTGAATCTTGGGTATGGCAGAAGAAGAATGAAAGCAGGATCAATGCTGTTGAAATGAGAGCTCTAAGAAGTATGTGTGGGGTTAGGATGATATAGAGTAAGAAATAGCCAGATCCGAGAAATATGTGGATTGAAAGAAGATGTAGTGACTAAAATCGAAAAGGGTATGCTAAGATGGTTTGGTCATTTAGAAAGGATGGATGAAAGAAGAGTTACGAAAGAGATATGGCGAGCGAGAGTGAGTGGAGATGTCAGTAGGGGACGTCCTTGACGGACGTACAGTGATCAGATTCGCGAGGTACTGAATAAGGGCCGAATCAAAAGCACCCGAAACCGACGTACGTGCATGAAGAGATTGATGAATGTGTGTACTTTAAAGTCAATTGGTGCCGTCATAGGTGATTTTAGTAGGTATAAACACTTTAATCGCCTGTATCTCAAGAACCAATGATGTCTACTTAGTCATGATAGTTTTCCTTTAAAATTGGTTATAACTATGCTCTTACATTTAAGATTTTTTTCTGATTTTTAGTATTTGTAGTTTTGGCTGTAGAGGGGGGGGGGGGCGACGGCGACGACACTTGAGTCTAACAAAAATTAGCGCTTTAAAGCTTAATATTTCATAACGGATTACTTAATTAAACAACCTGTTTTCACAAACCCATAATATTTTTGAAAGAACTATCCAACGACACCCCACACTAAAGGGTGGAGATTTTTACTTTTTATTGTAGGTACTACTTTGTTGGCGTGACTAATATGCATATTCATGCCAAATTGCAGCTTTCTAGTACTAATAGTCTTTGCACTAGGCTGCGGACGGACAGACGGACATGGCGAAACTATAAGGGTTCCTAGTTTGACTACGGAACCCTAAAAAGTACGCCTAGGGCGGCCCCTTCCAACCTAAGGAACGATTTAATCGTCATTAATTGACTCTGAGTGTCAGTAATGTAAAATGATACATTTCTGGAAATGCTGTTGTATCCATCACAAAATTGCGCAATTACAAATGGAACCTCAAAGGTAAACATTTATCATTGTGGTTTCTTCATTTTATTTCTGGCGATCAAACTTCACTGCACTGGATTTATCGCTTCATTACGATCTTAGGTAAAGCCACATCAGTTGCCGCTTGTCTATAATTATACATAGTTAACTGCATGCACGCGCGTGTACTCATAAATAAATTTAGTAATAAAAATATTTATTTTTAGCTAGAGGACGCCCGCGACTTTGTTTGCGAAGAACAGTTTCCCGCTACCCTTATTTCTTCCAAAAAGGAGTAGTTTTTTGAAACAACCTTTTCTTTCACCAAAGTCCCTAGGTTCAGCGGTTTTGGGTTTGCTTTGTCTATTACTCAATGAATCAGTGTCATTCAGGGATAAGTTTTATATGTAAAGATATTTTCATCACACATGCTCGCAAAGGGTGTTATAATAGGCAGGCTTGTAGGGCTGTTATAGCCAATTTACCTCCCAAGGGAGTTATGGGCTTGGTTTTCAAATATAGAACCCACTAGTACATCATTTCAGACTAAGGTTAGGTCAAAACTTGGCTACAAACTAATTTTGCTGCATTATATTTATATTTTACTATTATTTCAGAGACATTTACAATTATATTTATAAAATTTTATATTGAAAATCGGTACAATCTGGCAGTATTGGCCTGTCAAGTTTGAAAACTAATGACAGTTCTTAGCATTATCTGTGGAAGACTATATTGAAAAAAGTTGAGATGCCATTAATGTTTTTATTGTTGATTTCTTTTATACTTAGTCTTTTTTTTCGATTCTTTGCTAATGTGATGGAAACCATTGTGTGTATCACGGCCAGTAAGTGGATAACAAACTTGAGTCAATAAAATAAATCTAATACTCTCGTTAGGTATGCCCTTCTTACTTAACTTGATGCACAATGTACTTTTTTGTATAACACCACAACCATATTACTACCTTAACCAATCGTGTAAAAAAAAGTGTAAGTTGTAATTCGATAACCGTTTATTAATTTGTACATGATGACAAAAGTAGTATCCACGCACTCGATTTTACTGGAAGATTCTAGATCGTTTAAAAAAAACTACTTCAATATAAAACAAATCATTATAGCCTCTCTACACCGCAGTTCAAGGTAGCGAAGAACCAGAAATAGCTTGTGAGTAATATTCCTAAAATAACGTCGACTCCCATAGTTCCCTCCGACAAAGTTCGGACGTCTGTCAACGTTTTTACTTTCCGTCGGATGCTTGCCCTACACCGTCGAGAGTAACTAAAACGGCTAGATTCTTCCTTGCGACACTTAAGAGCGTTGACTTTAAAAAGAACTTAAAAAAAGGCAAGCAACGACTACAATTCTTTTATAAATGGAAAAATAATTACGTTCAACCTGAAGTACCTCTTTAGGTTTTAAAGCAATCTGAGTTTAAAAATACGCCAATGACATGTCATACCTATTTCACTGAAGGATAGTTTCTTTGTTTTCTAATACAGATCTCTTTTTCAATAAAATATTAATTCGGGTCAGCGTCGCGCTATATCGGTGAAGGTTTGATAACATCAGTTTGATTACGACTGGCGGAATAGAATAAAAAATATTTTATAAAATATTTGAATATTGGAATATTCTATTTTCTATCGTTTTATTAGTTCGTCATCATCATTCATTTAAGAGCTAGGTGGTATATTAAATTACCTAATACCATGTCTAACTTTTAACAGAAACGTTTTTCTGCCGTGTGTCCATAGCCGATAAGTTTTCCTATATTTTCTTGCTCTATGGAATTGGAATTATTCCGAGCGAAACGGCGGAGACACTTTGACGTTTCTTTGGTCGAGTGGCGCCATGCGGCGACTAGAATGGAACGCTTGGAACGTGGGCGTCCCGCTCGTGGAGAATCTGGAGCAGGCAGTTACGATCGCCAAGTACTAGGATGGCATAGGCAACCAAGAGTCTAAATATTTCACTACCATGCGCCATCTGCGGGCGAATAGTTGAACTTTATAATCACGCTAAAGTTAGTCCTTTCTGGCGCATTACATTATACAAGCGCTAGAAAGAGTCCAATATATTTTTGACAGAATATGTTTAGGGCGCATTACTTAAAGTGGCTAGCTAGCGTAGGCAAGTCGTTTTGCTACTGCACCACAGATGTCGCTGCTATACAATTATTTAAATGGCGTTGTGGCGCTGGCTGCTGAAGGATAAACGTGATTGTCTTTAAATAGATTGATTGTTCTTGTCCGTTTAACGCAAGTTTAATGTGATAAAATATCACTTTTAGGATTACGTACACAGTTTACAGTTTCTACGTTCTTTTGAATGCCTTATTTATTATAATTTACATCAATTATTGTTCTAATTGCATTGTAAAGTTGATTGAAGTTAAATATAATTATTATCTTTCTTACTCAACTGATATTGAAATGTTTAAAATACGTTTTTGGAAATTAATGAATGCAAATAAATGTGATTTTATGCCTCGTTGACGAAACATAATAGCTTTGAAGAGAATATTTTCTAACACGAATGTTATTTAGAAATACATAACATGCGTTAGATCTAACGTTTAGTAAGTAACAAGCATTAGCGAAACTTGGTTGGCCTCGTAACCAACGCGGAATTAGTATATAGTTATAATTGGGTTATTGTGGGACTTGTATCAACTGTGTTTTGTTTGCCCCTCCCTAATAGGACGTATCAAGCCACCAGCATGCAGTAGATAATTATCTAATAATAATTTACACTTCTATACTAATTTATAATGTCATTCTATATAATCTATTATTATTGTGTATTATTTATTAATACTTAAAATGTATGATTATACTAGGTAGGTACTATTATAAATGCGAAAGGATGTGTGGACGGATGTTTGCAGAATATCTAATAATTTTCACTTCTACACTGTCTTATTTATAATATCAGTATGTAATATTATCTTTTATTATTATAATTATATAATTATTAATAGGTACTTATGACAGTTTAAGGTAGGTACTATTTATTATAAATACGTTATGGGTGGATAATGTTTTTTATTCATTCACGCCAGAACGGCTGAACAGGGGGGGTTATTATGACATAACTATGCAGTTCTGTTTAGGCTCAGAGAAAATGACAGAGCTTTATAATGCCATAGCTCTGTCTTTTACGTTCACCGTAAAATGAACTGCATAGCCATGTCATAATAACCCCCCGATCTAAAATAAATTTGACATAGACAGAATATAATTATAGGCTAATAAAGACTAATAAAGAATAGCACTTGAATGGGATGGCAAAATAACGCGGACGGAGTCGCGGGCAGAAGTTAATAACAATATAATAAAAAGAAAAGATTAGTATTTTTTATCATGAATAAACTTAAAGGGTAGGTACGGCACTGATTTAAAAAAAAAACCTTTAAACAGTAGAATGCTATATATTACTACTAAGTGACATACTTGGCTATAATTGAATATCAAAAACATAGGGGTCCAAAAATGTGTGTATGTTAAACACATTAATATACTAAGAACAATTACATTGCAAAAAAAATATCTACAGACATAAAAGGCGAACTTATCCTTTTATGTAGCCTAAGGTGTATACAAATTAGGAACCTAAAAATTGGAAAGAAGGAAAGTCCTTACGTTGCTCGCGCTGTGAAATGAAACCCATTGATGACTGAATAAATTAATGTAGTACAGTTTTAGAGACCGCATCAATATCTACAAAAAGATCATTATACCACGAGCTTCCGCCCGCGACTTCTTACGCGTATAAATCAGTTCCCGAGGGAATAGCGATATGAAAGGTAGCCTATGTGTTAATCCAAGGTATAAGCTGTTTGCATTTCAAATTTCGCCTAAATCCATTCAGTCGTTTTTGCGTGAAAGAGTAACAAATATCCATGCATACTTACAAACTTTCGCGTTTATAATCCAACTATTATGTAACTCTAACTACTTTTTATGTTTCAAAAGTTAATAAGAACATCATTACGACACGCTAGTCTAGTTGGTAGAGACTCCGCTTTCGAAGCTAGGGGTCCTGGGTTCAAATCCTGGTAAGGGCAAAAATTTGTGTGATGAGCACGAGTATTTGTTTCTGAGTCTTGGATATTTTCTATGTATTTAAGTATATATTTCTCTATGTAAGTAAGTTTATCGTTGTCTAGTACCCATAGTACAAGCCTAGAGCTTAGTTTGGGACTAGTTCAAATTGTGTGACATTGTCCTGCGATTTATTTATTATTAAAAACTAAACCACGTAATTCGTACCTTGTTTTTAATCCTTATCCTAATAAATTACCTCGTATTCAAAGCTGTTTCAGTACCTGAAGATAGATATCTTTTTGAATGATTCAAATCGGACATCCTATTCAAAAGTTAACGTAGGTAAAGAAAAGACGCACGATGCACGTTTTTAGAAACGCTTGCGTTTTTCCCATACCATTGCCTAGAAATATAACTTTTGAATTTTTAGAATTTCTTTACCACATAGGCTACATAGTCTATTTACATAAATTATTATTATTATTATTTATTATTTATTTATTATTTACACTTACAACTATTTTTACAGGGCTTATCCTAATCTCTATTATTACACCTATAACATAATATAATAATGCAGCCTTTGTAAAATCATTCAGAGAAAAAGAAAACAAATCAATGCTCTCAGAAATTTGGTTGAGGGTTTGCACATCCCGTCAGCGGAGACATACCGAGCAGGTTGGTGCGCCCGCGCGGCTCGACCAGCAGCCGCGGTCGCCGACGGTGCCATACGTACCTTTCAAATCTATAATAATCTATGGCTAAATCTGGGCTGGGATTCTATACGGCAACAACGATATCGTCTTTGAAGTGTTTCCGTTTTTCAACATTTTGATAACTCTTAGGTATGTCATTTATAATAATGGCGACTGTGACATAAACGATTCTAAAACACGTCAAACGCGATATCGTTATAACGCAGTAGGATAGAGGCCCAGGGCCATCAAGACGTTGAAAATACGGAAACACTTCAAAAGCGATATCGATTTTATCGTGTAGAATCTCGGCCGTGAGCTCTAATTCAAACTCTGAGCATTTTGGGATAGGTGCGAAATTAGGTCGCTTGAAAGAAATGCAGCTTTATTTTTTTGCCCATTTTGTGTTAGTAACTAATTTCGCTCACTTCTGAGATATGATGCTGCCTCGATCCGCAGCGTTTTTAACCGAATTCGTAAAAGGAGGAGGTAATGCGTTCCACTGTATATTTTTTAAAATATATTTTTACCGATCATCTACTCCGTCAATTGTGGACCGATTTAAAAAAATCTTTTTGGTATACTTCCGAGGTGGTCCTATTGTTACCAAATCTAAATCTTATGACGGAATCAGTGAGGAATTGAGGAAACTCCTCAAATATTGTAGCGATTTTGGTATTTTTAGTAACAAGTCAAGCATTTGCATTCAGAAAGTATAACTTGGTGAAATAGAACTGATGATGAAGACCAAAGATGGCTACCGGAACTCCTCAACGGCACCTATTTCAAGGGTGGCGATAAGATATCTCGATTGAGATAATTGAGCGACTACAACGAAGAATATTGACTTGTTGAAACATGACTATTACATTCCCGCGGCGTTGCTTGCGGCGCGCTTGAAATAACTTGTAACAAGTTTCATATCAACTAAGAAGTGGAATCACGTAACTGCGTAAAGGCTGTCCCAGAAGTAAAGAGACAATTTTCAAAAACAAAATTGGTCAAAGAGAAAACATTTAAAAAAGGTTAAACCGACTCTCATATCAACGATCAATGTCAAATCTTTAAAATAAGCCGAGAGTCACGTACTATTTCGGTTATTTTCAACAATAAACCAAGTGGAACAAGTACTATATGAGAACAGACTTGTTCTATACTATGAATGTCACGGGAAAACGCATACGATATATCATTTTATTGAAGAGGAATTTAAAAAAAAACAAATGTTCACAGAATTATATAATGTTTTATAGAAACAGAAAAACGAAATTTTAAGTAAGTACATAACAGGAGGACTACGTACAGTTGCGACCGTTCAAAACATAAATAAGGTAAACAATACATTTTAGCAAATATCATTGACACCTTATTGTTACAGCCTTACAGCAGTAAAATCTAAGATATCAAGATCTGGTCTGGTCTGGTGGATCTGGTGGTTTATCTGGATCTGGGGACCAGGATAAGGGCTAAGCAACCAGGAATTTAAGATTTTGGAATATTGTCTAAGCGTTTGCCTAAGCAATATTCCAAAATCTTAAATTCCTGGTTCTTATCTTTAGATCAAAAGGAGCACGCTAAAATCGGCCACGGAAAAGTTTACAAAAAAACATAGAAAGTTGACATTGTTAACGTCGACCCTGATTCCTGTCGATAAAAATTGCATTATTGGCAAGCGATATTTTCTTGCTTTTTGTCGAGGTAGATAAATATGGTCGTTATGTAAAAATGCAAGCGGAAATCCCCAAATCTTTCACTGTATTTAATTATTGGTGGACCAGATTGGTCAACACTGTAGCTTCGAGATCTTGAAAAGCTGTGATGAGACAGGCAGCAATTAACCATAAAAAAATGTTTATATAGTTGTAGTAGGCACCTATTCAGTATAGTTTATTTCATGTTATTAATACAGGACTAATAATAATTAAATAAACCGTTACTTTTTAAAATATTTACATTAAATATTTTTAATCTAATTTTGTCTCTTTACTTCTGGGACAGCCCAGTAAATGATCAATAAAAACTATAAAATAAAATAAATGTTTTAAAAAACAAACCACCGCCTTCAAAAACGCATAGCAGTAGTGCAATTTAATAGATTGCTACGTTAATGAGAATTCGATATCATATCAAGTGGGTAATTATCTCAACCACATTTTTTGAGCGGCGGACGTGATAATTGGGGTGTAAAGTACATGTATTGGAAAACTATTTATTTTATAAATAACCTACTCAAAGTACCATATTGAGCCAAAGTTAAAATTATTATTAACTTATTATATTTATCGTAAAAAAATATTTTCAATCCAAAATCAATGTTGGTGTCGTGTCCTGTACTTCCCGCATATACTGATATGTCGTGGTACAAACTTATTAAGCCTCAACTAGACTTATATTTTAGTTATCTGTATTCTTTATTAGTTGAGGTATTTTAAAATGTATCAATTATTGCATTTGCAAGTAAAAAGAAACTGGGAGCAGTGTAAATAAAACTGTCCAAGCGAAATAGTTCATTTTGGTGGTGAATATTGAAATTGATTTTATGATCGAACGAAACGTGATTAAACAAACAAATATAGCGTCAGATGTTCGTTCAGTTTCACTCCAGCAATAGACGGTGAAAGATTTGTACCATCTTTCTGCGTCTTCCCGCTAAGCACATAAGTATCTAATTTTGGTGGTATGAAATACACTTTATTAATCGTGATAACTTAGATAAGTCATTATTTCGCAAAAAGTTTTGTTGTGTGATAGTTTTTTCAAGTATGTTTATGGTGTCTTTTTAACTGTAACGAGTTAAGTTTTTGTTAAACTAAAACATTTGTTTTTAATTTAAAAAAAATGTTAAATTTTATAATTTTGGTGGTACAATTTTGGTGGCTTTTGCGAAACACCAAAATTATCAAAATTTCTGGTCTCCACCAAAATTATTTAAACAACAAATAATCATTATTTATAATATTAGAAGATTCCCTAACGATTATATTTTAATTAGCCCGATATGTTATTATTGATCGTGAGTTTTTCTAAGAAAAGTAATTTTGGTGGATAATAACAATTTTGGTGGTACATAATTAGTAAAATCGTTATATCTTAAAAAACACTTGATATAATAAAGGGCCATTTTAACACTGTTTATATAATGACTAATGACGTCACTTAAACGTTTAATTGTAAACCCTACTAAGAAAATAAAAAATACCACCAAAATTAGGATAATTTGACGCTTGTTGAAATTCACCCAAGTTTAGAATCACATATAGTAGCTATTTCTAGCTAAGGGAGGCCCGCAAGGAAGCGTTCTTTACCAGGATCATTACAATCTTAATAACTTTTAAATTAATAAGCATATTGAAAAGTTTAAATTATATTCTGAACTGGTATAGAAGGGGCTTTCATAAACCGTAATATTTAGGTAGTTCTAGGAAACTTTGTTTAAATGCGTTATTTACGTTTGTTTGCTAGGCTTTGACAGCTATATCGCCGTAACGATGTTGAGGAAATTTGGTATGGAGATAGCATGAACCTCGGCGAAGGACATTGGGCCTTAAAATTTGACAGTACCTGAGCATACAGCGATAAACTTTTTCTACACGAACAGACTCGCGGATAACAGGTAGGGTTGAAATAAAACAACTATATAAGTTCGCTAACATGCTTACTGAATTATATTTACACGAAGTCTTATTCAAAGGGAACTAAAATTACCTACTAAATAAGATAATATTACCTATATTCTACCAATCAGTGCGAATGTCCTTTGATGATCTAAATACGTAAATGACTAAATATATTGCACGTTGCTGAAAGTGTTACTTTCGTTTACTGATACTTAAATTAATATTAAAAACATTAAATGCATTATAATACCTAAAGTGACTAGAAATGTTTAACATAGATTATTGCTTGAAACACGTATTGGAATTATTTACATTGGTAATATTACTACAGTTCAATAAATTAATATATAATTTTTGTCTTTTCGATGACTAAGGAGACCACATGGTCCATTAAAACTACAACCTACGTCGTTATTTTTTTACACAACGGTGAGAAAAATAAAAGTTAATAAACAAAATCATAATGCATTTGCATAATGAATTTTACTCACTAGGAAAAATATTGAGTGGTACCATTATTCAATTACACTTTGTTGCCGTTGAACATTGTCGCAGAAAATCAACTAAAAATATTTTCATGTTAATACATCGATATTTTCACAAAAGGTGTTACATAGAAATTTTCTGGGAGTTTTGGAAATTATTTAAAAATAACTAATTGCAATATCTTTTTGTTTTAGAATAAATTCCCATTGCGAGTAACTTTTCAACATGAAGGTATCATGTTCAAAAGCACGCTTAATACCAAAAAAAAAAACTTGGGTAGTTTATCAAGTCACACCAAATCATCGTAAACTTCGTTAAAATTTGGATCCACATCACTGTCAAAAGCTTCTGCCTGTTTTTGACAGGTGCCCTTCTGAGCCAAAAGCCGATCACACTCATTTAGCCGAGCGTGAAGCATATCATAAACATGCGTCATAGATGCCACCTTCTCTTTACAAGTGGGATCAGTTTCAATAGCGAAAAGCCTCGAATCCAACAGCTTGATAGCAGCTACAATGTAATTCCTAAGGGTCTTCGTCTTATGCTCACTGCTTATATGCTCCAAGAACGCACACACTTGTCTTTCACCACATAGAAGAACATCAACATCGTACGCTAAAGGAGAATGCTGTCTGTGTAGATAAGCAATCAACCGTTTTGCATAGCGCCTGTACGTTCTATATGCTTTTCGTTTTCTCGGGCCAAGAGTTCTACCCGTGGTCATAGATTTCTTCATGTCGTCGATGACTGCTTTGTATCCGGCGTCGGTTTTCGAGTCAAAAATATCTTGAAGACGTGTTTCAATAGGTTGCAGTTCATAGGGGGCTGGTGAAGGAGGGAGGGAAGGAGAGGATGGCGGTGGTGAGGGTGGTAGAGGATTCGATCGCGTATTTTCTTCTTCACTTGACTCGCTTGAAGCTCTGCGTTCTACTTGAGTCGTCTCTGGGATAGCATAAGGTCGGGCGCGCGTTCTAGTTCGTTGCACTCTAGCAGGTCTTGGAGCGGTTCTAGCATTATACGCGGTCAGAACATTGGCGTCTTGTTCAGTGAGTGGACGAGCTCGTTGTGTCGCTGCTAGAGGGATTATTCTTATCTTTACGAGAGCGTAACTCTGATGAATTTTGGCTCTGATTCTTGCATCGTCGTAATCACTTCCCCATAAGTCTCTGATGGCTGATTCTTTGAGATACCGTACTTGACATAGCTCTCCATTGAAAAAACGTTTCCGTTGCTGTTCGTTGAGGGCGTCGCGCTCAGCGCCGGTCAGACCGTGGATCTTGGTGAGGTGGTCAGGTAACTTGCCGTAGGTAAATCGTGCGCAGTTCTCGATGGGACACGGGATGTTGGCGTGGTTTTGTTTCTTCGTTCGAGCTGGGGCTGGTCGGGCAGCCATTTTCAGTAGAACTCCTGTAACAATAGAGAATATAATGAAAATTTGCATGTGGTGTCAAAGACTGTGTTTGTAAATTACGAGGAATAAACCACTTCAACTCTGAAACAATCTTCCAGATTAACTTTTAATGTGAGCGTTTTACTATTTTAATTAAAAGGTAAAGTTTTTTCTATATTTCTAAGAGCTTATCTTGTTTAAGTTCTGTTTGTTTTCTTCAAATTGAATGTTGCATTGTTCTCGAGTCACAAAAGCTACTTTTACTAAGAAAGGAATTGCAGGGGGAACCGACTAGTACCAACCTTGATAACGATTCCGATTTGTACATACTTCAGTGAGCCTAGCACTGAACGTGTTATTTTCTTTATATAAACGAAACAATTTACTAATAGAGCCTTCAGAAACCTAGATACCACAAATATTTTCATAAGTCCAGTTAATTTATTTAGAGGGTGTTTATTGACTCAAGGGTGGCTGTCCGAGTATAATAATTGTGTTGACGGAGGCCCGGGGCTGTTTGTGGAGCCTCTCTTGTCCTCCGCTTAATTTATTGAAAACAATACGGTCTTGGGACCGTCTAGGAGTCAGTGTCTGGGTGTTTATGGTGTCCTGGTAGGATAGAGTTGCTTTTATTACCGGTCGTTTTTGATATTTCATTATTGTATATTCCAATTAAAGTTACCACTCTCATTTTCTCGGTCATATGAAGGAAAAGGATAGTGCTAAAATTTATCTGTCAGAAACTGTTATGATATTCAGATATTGTAAAACTGCTGAAATTTCCTACTAATGTTTTAGTTTTCTATTAACAAAAGGTTATATAAGGTGCGAAGAAAATGAACGGTAAATGATGTACCAAACTTAAGAAACTTTGTTTTTTTTTGGCGAAATTTCATTCCTGTAAGTAATTGCTGGCCTATTAAAGACATAATTCTTATAGAACATGGTTGTCTCGTTTTGTTATGTCATTTAAATCTCCTTAAACCTTATTTATACATATTTCTCTCACTTATTACTAAAAATATGTTTTTCGCCTTGTAGGAGTAATTTGGTTTCAGTAGATTTATGTTTATGATTAATTTAGATAATTAATAGAAGTTTTATAATTTAGCCAACGAAATCCAAACAGTTTTGATAGGCAAGCTCATATGACACTATAAAAAATCGATAACGTTGATATTACAGTGGAAATAAAGCAATTACCAAAGTAATAACATAAAACAACAGCAAGATAGCTACCACGGGCCGCAGAATCCCGAGAGGATCGTTTAATTTATATTATTTATAATCGCGAGCGGCCAAGACGACGAAATACAAGCTAATTTCCAAAATAAATATTGGCTCAATCATACCCGCCCCTGCTCGCCTATGGTACCCTAGTCATTGTTTCATTCTGAATTCACAAACTCCTAATAAATTTGGCTAAGAAAGGGAGGTTGGATTGATTTTGTTTTAAATAAATAAACTAATCATAGAAGTCTCATAAGTTTTCATTAATTTCAATAACACTTGTTTTTATTTTGTATACAAGAGTGTCTTAGGAAATGGTAGCAAGCAAAAGTCTAGAAGCATTTTCCACGATTCCGTTATGGGCTTTATAAATAAACGATTTCTAGATAATTGGCAGATTTTTTTTTATAGATTAAATAACCCGTACCAACTCATTATTAAACAGCAAAACGAAAACCTTTGTGCTCGATACAATTTCTGTATGTAAAAAAACCTTAAGTATAGCTTTTTCATTCATGTTTCTTTTCTTGACTGACAATCCCTGCAACGGTTTTATTAAGTCACTCGATAAGGTTTCTCAAAAAACAAGCTTCATCAAAAAAAATGCAGTTTCGTTCGTCTAATATCAGGTATATTCAATAAGCATGTATTTTTGAATCAGCCATTTTGGCATTTTAATTTTATTAAAGTACCCAGCGTTGCCAATGTGGATCAGTATTGTATAATTTTAAATATGTATCTGTTAACCTAAATTTATAAACGTCAACGTCTATTCTCATTTTATCTAGATTATTGATATATTATTATTTAGGTTAAAAAAATTAAAGTTGGAGAATTTTGATCAGAATTTTCCATATTGTCACTTGCGACCCTAAAGGCATGATTCTGATATTGGTAACCGAGACCGGCGGCGAGACGGCGTATTTTGTGCGAACCGGAAAAAAAATCATTCATTAAGACGACCTTAAAGACACATCGTTTATTGAAATCGGCCGATTCTCTATAAGTACACACATGACATCACGCCTTCATTCCCAGAGTGGGGTAGGCAGAACCACAAAAATACAACAACTCTAAAAAGACTTTGTTGATATTAAACATACAGATTAAAAAGATTCTCTCTTTGTCAACGGTGTCCTAAATTTGGTCTGCCAGCCAGACCTGCTCAGCTAATGTCGGGTGTGGCAGACCAACATTTGTATGACCTACTTATCAGACCAACTGATTACTCGTAGTTACATTTCGTAGCTACATAAGGTGTTTTATGCCTAATGGTCGTTCCATAAAACAAGTTGCAAAAGAAGAGCCTAGGTGAGCTTTGATTAACTATGTTTCGCTATATCCGTCCATCTGTCGATTTGTTTATAAAATTATAATTATTATGTCAGACTCATATAAAAAAAGATATCAAAGTTGGAAAGCTGATATTTATAGGACTATTTATTAATTAATTAACGGCTAAAACACATACTAAAATCATCTAAACAATAAATAGCAAATATTTAAAAATAGAAAATTACCAAATAGTTTTGGTTTTGGAGATCATTTTTTACTAAACATTGGCAACGATTGCATTTGGCTTGCCCGCTGAAGCCGGTTTTTTATGTAAAGTGGCACAGTAGGTATAAAAAGAAAAGTAACGCTAGGATTTTCCATATAAATATGATATTTACGTGACGACAGTTGCGTAGCGCGATACTTCGGCGACGGTGCGCGGCCCCGACTGGAACCATCTTGGTCCGTCCTATTGAGTTTGCTTGTGGTGGCTCACGGCACATACCTTAGAGGATAAGCATACTCCTTATGTACTTTCCTTGATGTGAATCATGCCTTCAGCAACACGCTCACAATTTCCATCCTAAATGGAATGATATCAAAGGGTGTGGAGTTGTGGACGGCACCACCATCACCTTGGTTCAGAATATGCTCTCTAACCGAGTGGCAACTCTAACTCTGAATGCAACCTCGTATGAATTCCACACCACAAGGAGTTGTTTTATCCCCACTATGTGGACCCTAGCAGTGGCCTAGCTACTTGCATTAATGATCGGATGGGGTAATCATAATTAAAGGCCTCACACAATCACATGTCTAATGCACGGAGCTCTCAACACCATCAAAACGTGATGTATAATGAATTGCCAATAAGCGCAAACGAAACTGTTCTAGTACTCTTCACTAAAAAAATAAAGCTACCAAATTAAAAGCTGAACGATCAAACAATATTATTCTTAAGCGAACTAAAGTACATAAGAGTCACTTTGGATCAAAAGCTAACATGGAACTCGCACGTCAGAAACATACCCCAAATATCTAAAATGGCCACGTGGAGTAGTTGTCGAAAGGCGGGGAAAAGGTGGGGCCCAAAATTGCCCTCTGGCTGTACACGGCAGTGGTAGGCTTATAATTATACATGCCTCCGCTGTATGGTACAACAAAGACAATAATGAAAACGCACAGAGTGCCTTATCGCAACAGGAGCTCTGCACTCAGCATCAGGGGCAGACCTAGATGCGCTACTGGACCACTGCACTTCCACGTGCAAAAAGACACTGAGCAGAGCATATACAGAATCTGCATAGTGCAGATACTAAATGGACTAGGACTAAATGGAGCACTGACTAATCTCATGACTTCAACATAAAACATGTTAACTGGTGACATGCACACTGAATACAACTTTAACAACTTTAGTGGAGATAACCTCCGGAGACGAAAGGCTGAAAGGTCAATTGGACTATAAAGAGGGTAGGTAATCTCATCTAGTGTACTGATGGTTCCAAAAAAGGGAAAAATGTGGGGTGCGGAATCTATGGTGAGAGACCAAGACTCAGCGTTAGCGTCAACATGGGTACGGAGGCCTCAATAATAATCCAATGGTTGGCCCGAAATCATTCTATGTTATCACAAAACGAAGAAAATATTTTCTGTTAGGCGATCTGTAAATGTAAATCTAGGGCGATCGACCTGTGGAATTCTGTTGAAGGACAAATCACTCAAAGTTCTAATTAAAGGGATCAAGAGCAAGCTCTTCAACGAGATTAAACAACTCAAAAGAAAGAGAAATAAACTTGCGCAGTGACTAGGATCCTAACTAGCCACTGCACGCTGAACAAACACCTGTTTCATGGGTATGAAACAAGACGAGAGATGCAAGTTCTGTCAGGAGACAGAGGAGATAGCGATGCACGTCCTCTGCTCATGCGGACCGCTAATGTGCAACAGAAGTATCTACCTAGGGCGATATCATAGACCCGCTGCTTTTTAATATGGTGTTGTTGAGTCCTAAGTGCCAAAACTGGCGCCGGTGTGCATTGTTGGTGTGGTTGGGTCGTACTATGCTCTGTTGGGATCGATCTGTCGTCACGGACAGGACGAGTTGAAAGTTGTCGCTAATAAAAGTGATGAAAAAAAAAAAACAGGGCAATATCACACAAATTAACCTAACTAAGCTCTAGGCTTGTACTATGGGTACTAGACAAGTGTCTCGACCGACACTTTAAAAGACTCTCGCTAGATTGCTGGATCTATATAGGGCCAAATAAAGAAAACAGTGCTCATCGACACGTCATACATTCTGAGGAGGTGTCTCTCTCTGCAACCCTGACCACGGGTAGAATGAGCCCTACCGGCGTCACCCGTGGGTTAGGTTTTCATAATGTTTATTTTTTGTATTAGTATTGTTATTTTTCTTTTATATTTGGATATTTATTGTGAAATACGTAAGAGTAACTCACTCAAAAATAAATAAATATTATAATAATAATACGGTCGAAGTATTTGAAGACTACCTACTGTTGTACAGTCACCAGCAATAATATATTAAATAACATTGTGCTTAAAAATATCTGGCAAGTCTCGATTACTGGATGCATAATAGCGAGTAAGATATTTTTAAGCACAATGTTGTTTAAAATATTACTGCTGGTGACTGTACTGACAGCAGGCAACTAACTACTCTACTTTTCCCTGAAAACGACAAAAATCCATTGCATAAACTTTACACAGACCTAATTAAAGAATAGATCTGAATATTTGATTAAAACAAAGCCAGAGGGTAATAAGCGTTCGCGGGCGGATTTATAATTCACGGCTTAAACAATTGAATCTGCCACGATACCTGTTATTAAATATGTAAATTAGTTATTTATTCAAGCCCGCCACTTCGGCTTGCGAAAGGGGAATTTTCCCTTAATATTTCCGTGACACTTCTGTCATAAAGATTAGCATGTTACACGAGTTTGGTAATCTTTGGTTTATTAGTGTTACTTTGTTTGTTTCTGCAAATTAGTTGTCTGGTCTTTTCGTTATTAACGCATTTACCATTTCGTAATTACACTTTATAAAACCTTAAGTAATTGTTAAAATATAACAATTATTTTACTATAGTAAAATCACTTATATTTATACTTTTCTTTACACATACATACATAGCATCACGCCTTCATTCCCAGAGTGGGGTAGGCAGAGCTACAGAAATACCAACAACTCTATAAAGACTTACTGATTTTTCTGTAACCACATTTTGCACTAACAGGCTAAGAGGTTTACTAGTGTATTAGTGACAGGTTGCAAGCCCATTGCCTAACAGTACTACAAGCCCTTATTCCCTTAGTCGCCTCTTACGACATCCACGGGAAGACATAGAGTGGCACTATTCTAACCCCGCAACCACACGGGGTACTTTTCTTTCTTTCATTAAAAGCTTGTAAAAGACAATTTAATAGATATTGATTTTACATTTAAAGTTCTGGGGGGTTATCATGACAGAACTGCATTGTTATGTCATGATAACCCCCCCAGTACTGTAAAAACGGTAACTTAAATGTTATGAACTTATTAGCGTTAGGTACCCGTCACAAGAAAATTATTTACACGAAGTTATAAGGACAGCATCTAACATTGTTTGAGTTTCTTCTCTGCTACGCTGGCCTTGTCCGAAGGGCTAGTTTATTCACTTCATATTACCGACGTGAAGCCCATGAGGCCAATTTACTAAATACAGTTAGTAAACGATTAGGTTTAATTATTAATGCATATAATTTTAGTACAGGCCGAAGCTAAATTTGTATCTTATCATGCAAATAAATTATTTAACCAAAAACTTGGTCTTAACTTGGTCTTGGTTTGTAGTGCTGTTAGGCGATGGGCTTGCTACCTGTCACTAATACACTGGTAAACATCTTAGCCTACTTCTGCAAAATGTGGTTACATAATTATCAACAAGTCTTTTTAGATTTGTTGGTATTTCTGTAGGTCTGCCTACCCCACTCTGGGAATTAAGGCGTAATGTTATGTTATGTTTTTGGTCTTAACTCCTCAACTACGCAAAAGGGTGGGTAATTTTGTGATTGTAACCGTTTTGACCCATTTATGAAAAGTATATCTGAAGCAGTATTATAAACAAGTGTTTTTAGAGTTGTTGGTATTTCTGTAGCTCTGCCTACCCCGCTCTGAGAATTAAGGCGTGATGTTATATATGTATGTATAGCCGCAGAAGCCGAAAATCACAGGCTTATTCTTCTAATCTTTTATGAAATGTCACATTTAATCGTATTGATAATATATCTGAAATGCTTGGATAAAAAACGAAATATTTCTCAATTAGTCGCAGCGCGCCACCCCATGGGGGGACGCAAACAAACAGGGGTGCCGTAAACAAGTGCACGGAAATGCAACGATAGCTTGGGGGATACAATTTGTTTAGGTTTTGCATAGAGCGGTAGACTAATAATAAGAAATATACCTAAAACAAATATAGGTAAACACGTTCAGTAATAGGACAAAATAAAGGACGATGGGTAAAAATGTCCCCACCCACCAACAGTGATGAAACATGTGCCAGTTTATAGATCTTGGCAATATGATGTATTTTTTCTATGGCGACGATCACCATATGTATGGGGTTTTCTTGAAAAATCATTATCTTATCGTATGGAACTATGGAATTTGTTTGAAAATGAACACGTATGTAGATGATTTGCCTTGCCTGGCCCTTTGTTTTCATTAAAAAATTCCCATTGATTTTGCTACGAAGATAAGTATTTTGTCTTTTATTGGGTCCTAATGAACATATAGACCTGCAGCCCGTTACTGTTGGAGGGGGGGGACGGGGTCCATACAAAATTGCCCATCACCCTTTCTTTTATTTCCACGAAATTATTGAGTTCTTATAGTTTTTTTTTATTATAGACATAAACATAGTATAAAATATAACTTCAGAATCAAAGAGTAAGAACGTAATATCTCTTGAACGGTATTTTTCCCGTTAAAACTAGGTTAAAATTACTCTAACAAAATGAGCTACCTAGTGAACAAAAAAACCGGGCAAGAGCATGTCGGACCATGGTCAGTGTAGGGTTCCGAACTCGTTCAGTACTACTAATATAAAAATCAGTAAGTAATAACAAAATTACTATGGCTCTTACTTATTTTCTGTCTATTCGGTTAGTGCTTGTTGTACTATTTTGAAATCTTAACTTAGGTACATGAACTTCGCTCACTTTTCAGACAACGTGCCACTTTTTTTTAATGTCGTATTTAAAAAATCAAATAGTCCATAGTTGTTAAACGTAAAGCAAATAATGCTTCAGTGTGTCTTGAAAAGAAAGTAAAAGTTTAAATGTTGATATTTTCAAAATTACATCATATTTTTAAAATAAAAATTAAATCCACAAATTCAGAAAAAATAACGCATTTTTGAAGATTATCTGTGAAATAAAAATTAATGTTTTTTTAGCCAGGAAGCAACTGTAATAAAAATGTTAGCTACCTACTCATAAACTAACACATATGCAATAAGTTAAATAAATAAACTGAACCGTTATAAAAGGGGCTTTCTTGTTCTTTATTTTCTACACTGAATTGTGGGACACCATGTATATAATTGCTCTGTCCAATCTTACTTGTCTTGTCAATTACAAACAACATATTATACTATACCGACCAATACAATAATAATATACGAACAATTGATTTATTTTATAATTTTATAAACAATACAATAATACTTACAGTAACAGCAAACTTGCAGATAAACACGTGGAACTTTACAAAGTTGCGCGCCTTGTTTACGTGAGTAAACACGTTGTTGTTGTTAATTGCTCTCCTAGTACACGGATACGGGCGTGCGGCCACCGACGCTGCCGTCACTCAACTGCCGTTACGTAACAAATCCTGGCGGTTTCCTTTGCGATTTCCACGCATTTTCTCACAACAGCCACCAGATTATTCTGCCCTTCCATTTCTCCCGTGTCAGTAAGGCTTAGATTCAACGGAAGGGGAAAAGCTTAGAGTAATACAGGTCTGGTTAGATTGGTTGGTGCTAGGTTTGCAAATGTGTAACGAACCTTTCGTGAGAGGTCGGGAAACTTCGTATGACGTCGGTTCGAAGCCCCGCCTTTTGATTTTCTCGGTCGTACGGTAATGCGGCGCTTCTTCAGTTCAATTTTGTGAGGTTTGTAGTGTTAACTAAAAGTATCTCTAGTATTTTTCTAAATTTGGTAAGTCTTTCAAGGCAGGAATTGGATTGATATGTAACTCATTGTTTTTGCTGATTTGATTTATATTACTATTATTAAATTATTTTAAAATTAAATTAATGTTATAAGAAAACTCTTGGCTAAAAGGTATCTCATACCGTTGCTTTTTTATTTTTTAAACTGTATTTATACTGTTTTTCTCTAAAGTTCTAAACCATCTTCACAACAGTTAACTAAATTGTTTATGTAATTACCACCTGATGTTAGATTAAGTGATTTCTATTTTTGTTTTTAATGTACTACGTCTTTGGATTACTCAAAAACATTTTTTTATTAGTTATTGCTTTCTGATTCAGTTCTGAGCTGAATGAAGTTTGAAGTTTTTAGTTAAACTGGGAGTTACTTTATTGAAAATCGATTGTATTTTTTTATTCTGAATAAACAATTGAACTAAGTGAAAATTGATATAGGAGAAATAGGCCCTCAATCGTATTTGTTGCCTTTTAATGTCATTTAGAATAGAGGGCCTTTTCCATGACATGGCGGAGACCCGTGGCCATCTGATGGTGAGATTGCAAATGCGTTGCCAACTAGTATTAGTTACCCCACGCCGCAACGCAACAGTGCAAATAGAGCGGTAAGTCAGAGGAAAAAAACTGGGTAAAAGCATGTCGGACCATGCTTGACCATGTAGGGTTCCGAAACCGTTACTAAATACAAACACAAAATAACTCTCCATTTGGGCTTCGCCACGGTCGGGTAAAAAGTGCACCAAAAGAGCGTATCTTCATAGCACTTTCGAGTCCGTTGAGAAGCGCGGGTTTTGAGCAAAAACTCAAAAACTTTGAAAATAATGCTCGTTTAAATAAGGTATTTGGTAAGCGTTCCTTTTTTTCATATTTTTTGGACACGGTTTAAAAGATAATGGGAGGGGATGTCATGTGTACAACTTTATTAATTTTTTCCAAAACATCAAAAATAAATGCTAAGAAACATTAAAATGTTTTTCAGCTTCTTTACATGTATGAAGTGCTCTCGCAAGAAATTTTCATTTATCTTTTTTAACTACCAATCTAGCTAGCAGCGAAACAGATAGACTAACTTAGTTACTTTCGCATTTTCACATTACGTATCGTTCGTTTATTTTATGGTACCTTTTAAAAAATCAATTCCGCACTTAGTCAAAATTTCATGCGCTTAAGATTCAAAAATCAAGTTTTACTGACTCATGGCTTTGAGCGAGACAATTGTTTTACACTTTTCATTGGATGAAAATTGTCTCTTTAGTTCCGGGACACCACTTTTTCTACGTATTTATTCAAAGTTTATATCATTAAATTATATGTTAAATAAGATTTTTATTTTCTTATTCTTTTTTCAAGGAAATCTCATCTGTCAAATAAATACGAGTATAAAGTGTAGATACGTTAAAATTATTTAAGTTAAGGTCGAGACATGCACACACGCGTGGATGTGATGGAGGTTTCTTCTTTTTCGGACTGATCAGCAATGGCCTTTATCTCACCTGATGTTTTTAAGGGCTGCGCCAAAGTTCATATAAAATTGCAAATAAGATTATTGGAACTTCGAAAATGTATCTCATACCATTTTACATCATAATTAAGTACCCGAAACCGACGTGCATGCATGACTCGATGTATGAATGTGGAAGAAGCGAAAGAGCTTTGTCAGGATCGTAGCAGGTGGAAAGAAGTGGTCTCTGCCTACCCCTCTGGGAAACAGGCGTGATTTATGTATGTATGTATGATCACTCTTCATAATCAATATTAATTAATCATACACCTCTTTATTTTCAGGATTTTATAAATATGTAACTGGAAAATAAGGTTCGGTTAGGTTTGTTTTGTAAACGTCCTAAAATAAAAACGGTTTCAGTAAAATTCACTTTAAGAGTTGCGATGATTATGAATAACAATTATGAACAAAATAATTTTGAGTTAAATATTTTTGAGATTTGATGAGTATAATCACCAATCGTTATTTGCATAAAAAACCGAAAGACCAATTTTATATGAGCCAATATGGACTCGTATTTAAGATCTATTTGTCCAGAACTATCAAAAGGTGTGTCAAAAGTCATTTGATTCCTTAAAAATTATATGATATTTTAACATGATAAAAAACCTAGGCCCTTTTATGTAACATTTGGTATAATATAGTCATTTCATTTTTGACACCCCACTCAAACTATGCTGAATTTTAAGTTGATAGCTTCTGTAGTTAGTGAGAGAAACATGTGTGACATAACCGGGCACCGAAGTCTCCTTCCTTCCTCACTTGGGTTCCTTTTTAACTATTTCGGCACGAAACTCTGAAAAGCCAAAATGGCGGATTCATGGTTTTTATGTAGACGACAATATTAAAACAAGGTGCAGTTAGGGTTTAAGTTTGTTTTTGATAGACTTGTGATATTATTATCCCATCAAAAACATAAATGTAAAAGCTTGGCACCATTTTAGATATCACTAATTTTTACATTTATGTTCTTGTTGAAATCAATTAATTTTGGTAGGTAGTCGATATAAGTATAAACCTACTAAATGTATTTTTTTAAATTAAAATTAACGGTGTATTTGGCTCTTATTTTAACTAAACTGCCTTAGAAAGATGTCAATATTAATGGTCTCGACTTAGACTATTTAATTTGTAATACGTAACATATTAAAAAAAATAAAAAATAAAATAATAATAATAATAAATAAATAAATATTGAACCTAATTGTTCCTAAGTAAGTGCATGCTACTCGTATATATCATACTATAATTTTGTATGCCTAATTGTCAATAGTTAAATAGCTTTTGTGCATATAAGTTATATTTTTATATGATAGGTCAAAAGCAGTCCTGTCGGCGTTTTTGCGGGAATGGGCTTAGCCAGAAAATTAGGCCTTAAAACGTAAACTTTCGGTGTGTCCACAGGAAAGACGGTAACCTAAATCTGTGTATGGCGCTAACCTACTTTTATGATTATGCCATTGTTTTTACCTATGTTTTACAATAAATAATTTGATTTGATTTGTTTTGATTTGACCTGATATATTTATTATTGATCTGTAATTCCATTCTCTCGTTTCGTAAGTTTCGTATACGCGTCGACATAGTAGCCTGATGAATTAAATTTTAAAAAGCGGCCAAGTGCGAGTCGGACTCGCCCATGAAGGGTTCCGTAGCAGCAAGTAACATAATATAAAAGTTCGTTGTAGATTTGATCAATGTTTTTATGACGTATTAAAAAAAACTACTAACTAGATCTCGTTCAAACCAATTTTCGGTGGAAGTTTGCATGGTAATGTACATCATATATTTTTTTAGTTCTATCATTCTCTTATTTTAGAAGTTACAGGGGGGGGACACACATTTATTTATTTATTTATTTAATCTTTATTGCACAAAAAAAGAATACACTTAATATGCAAAAGGCGAACTTAATGCCGTAAGGCATTCTCTACCAGTTAACCTTTAGGCAAAGCAGAGATTGTAGTGGCGGTGCAACATAGATTCTGACTTAACTATATACTATATACTTACATAAACATATACACTTACATAATATCAATATGCTACATAAATATAAATACATGAAATACACTAATAAATAAATACATACATAATATGTATGTACATATAAGCAAAAAAAACAAAACAGATAAAGCAATCAGAAAACCAAGATGATGTCAATTCACATTTCAACACTTTGGAAGTGTCTCTCGCGCAAACTGTTCAGTTTAGAAAAAAATGATTTTAGTAACCTCAATATCATTTTGGAAGACCTATCCATAGATACTTACCCCACACGTATGGGTTTGATGAAAAAAAATTTTTGAGTTTCAGTTTTAAGTATGGGGATCCCCCAAAATTTGTTTTTTTTCTATTTTTGTGTGAAAATCTTAATGCGGTTCACAGAATACATCTACTTACCAAGTTTCAACAGTGTAGTTTTTATAGTTTCGGAAAAAAGTGACTGTGACATACGGACGGACAGACAGACAGACATGACGAATCTATAAGGGTTCCGTTTTTTGCCATTTGGCAGGGGATTTATAATCATGTGTGTATAGCAATAAATATTGCACCAAAATACAGTGTAAGTGACTTAAAGGACGACTGACAACGAAAATAAACGGTTACTTTTTTATAAGAAGGGTAAACGGGCATGCGGGTTTAGCTGATGGGAATTAATCACCACCGCCCATACCAGCAACTAAGAAAGAGTTGTCGGTTCATTTCCGGCCAATTAGGGAAATAAATGCTCTTTTCCTGAAGACGCCCATGTCAGAACTGGATGGAAATGCCGCCACAGTTTCACTGTACAAGGCAAGTGCCTTGTGAAACGCACGGAGGAAGAACACCATTCATCAAGGTGATGGTGATGGTGATGGAACCTGGCTACGACAAGTGGTTCGACGGTAGAACTCAGTGGCTAGTTCAAGTCCGATTAATTCTCCAGAACACCTGTTTACACAAAAATATAATACTGTTTTTTTATGGCATCGAGAAGGCAAACGAGCACACAGGCCACCTGATGGCAAGTGGAAACTGTGACCCATAGATATTTGCATTCACAAATACTGCAATCCTAAGACTGCAAATGTGTTGCCAACCCTGAGGACTAAGATGCAGAGATGCAGTGGAGTTTTCGCTCTTTGGACTAGTTCATAAATAATTTTGTATGTTTCAAGTTAGCTGAATGATAAGAATTTTCGTGTAAAGCAGTTAAAAAAAAATGCGTTGGTTGAAAACTTATTTAAAGTCGTGGTACACGATTAACAGAAAGTCGAGAGGCATACATTAAAGACTAGTCTACTTACTAATTTTCCTACACAAGTTCTACTTTATCTATTTATAAACATTAATTTTAATATCTTAAGACCACGCCTATCGAGTAGGCGTGTCTTTTCTAAACCACGCCCACCGCCTCTAACGTTGCTTAAGCTGAAGCCATCTCACATCCTCTCTGAGATGCAACGCTACTAAATTCAAAATTTCATCTCAAGAGAAGGAAAATGGTTCAGTTAAGGTGCTATAATATTTGGTTGGGCTATCCGATATGGCGATTCCCATATCGATCCTAAACTTTCTAGACGATTGATTGAATTGCAAGGATTAACTTTGAGGGATGGAATAATAGCGACGGTAAGTAAGAACGGGAGAAAATACGAGGAATAATCGGTACTTAAGATTTCCCCGAAACCAAAGTATTTTTATCTTTGTAACTTGTGTAATCTAGAGTGCACATGCTAAGTTTCATCAAAATTAAGAAGTAAAACCAATGGAACCAGGTAATTCCTAGTGTGGGGCTAGAGCTACAGAAATAACAACAACTCTAAAAAGACTTCTTGATAATTCTGTAACCACTTTGCACAAACAGGCCAAGATGTGTGACAGGTTGCAAGCCCATCGCCTGCTAGTAAATGATTAATAAATGAGTAGTAGGTAAATTGTAAATGATTAAAATAAAGAAAACAATCGCCTTTAAAATCATTTTGAAGACGGTAAAGTAATTGTATACCAATTACCTACTTGAAATAGACCTTTGCTTCTACATTGTATTTTTCTTAACTGAATCATTTCATATTTAAAGTACCAAAACAATAGCAAATGTACCAATTATTTTTTCCACCTTTTATGCCTGTCAGTGTGCCTATGCTTCGGTGAGATCCCTTACAAATCACATGATTAGACCTTAACTAAAACGGTTTCCCCTTCTCACGTATAACTTTCTAGTCTATTGGCATAAACTCTAGTTTCGCATATAATCACTTGTTAGAAAATCAGTTTGCCGAATAATCTTTATGCATAATATTGATGACTCAAATAGTCGTATATTAATTAAAGCATAAACTTTCTCAACCTTACCTTAGATTTATTCAAAAGCCATGATTCATGATCTTCCTGAGTAGAAAATTTATTTTTGTTAGATTGTGTTTTATTTTAATTAATTTGGTACGAATCAATAATTACACATTCTAGATGAAAAATACACGACTGCACACAAGCCAGCATTCAGGTAAACATGCATGCATGTGAGTAAGCAAGCAAGAAAGATTTTTCAGCACGGAAAAAAAAAGAAATAAAGTAATAAATGCAAGTAACAAAATGCACAAATAAAATCATTACGAATTAAAGGTCACTAAAACACTTGCAATGATTTTATTTGTCCTAGTTTTAATAATCGCCATCTTATCCTTTAGCCAAGACGCAGTGTTTGTATTGTTGTGTTGCGGTCTCAGGATAAGACAACCGGTGAAATTCTAGCATAAACGTATTTCAGTTCAGTCCTCTGAGTTCGCAATACATTTCGATTTTTAGGATTGCATTCATGAGATTTTAGACTTGTGAAGTCAAATGTGTATGGGTTTCAGATCCTACTTACCATAAAGTGGCCCGTTTGCATTTTCCATACATAAAAAAAAACAGTAAACAAATACCGTAGGTAAAGTTATGACTAAGTATTAGAAGAATTCACTAAGTATTCATAGTAGTAATTACTAGGACAGGAAATTCCTAAGCCAAGTTAAATATAAGTGTCTACTTATATCGTAATATCCATTGCAAACCGAATCTGCACGTTGATTTCAAATCAAAATGCAAATTCGCGACTTAGGCATGTACAATCGCCATCAGATATATCGGAGCAAACAAGGTGCTCACAAATAACCGAACACGACTCTATCATCAAAGAGTTAGAGTGCAAACGTGTTCAGATATTTTTGAGTACCCTGAAGAGTACATGTATATATTTTATGATGACTGTACGAGTACCTATGTGACGATATTATCAAGTGTAAATATAATGTAATGACGTTTTCTGGGTAAAGGCTAGTTTTGCTGTTTAAAGACTGTGAGCAAAATTTGATTTTGCCGCAAGCAAGGGATAGTAGTCATTTATACAATAAGAGACCGCAAAGTTATTTGCATCTCGTGTAGCACATACAACTTTTCACTTTAGCAGCGAGATCATTATAACCTTTAAGGTAAAAAATACAACATGGTAGAACATTATATTTACACTTGATAATATCGTCACATAGGTACTCGTGGACTTATGTGACGATATTATCAAGTGTAAATATAATGTAATTACGTTTTCTGGGTAAAGGCTAGTTTTGCTGTTTAAAGACTGTGAGCAAAATTTGATTTTGCCGCAAGCAAGGGATAGTAGTCATTTATACAATAAGAGAGCGCAAAGTTATTTGCATCTCGTGTAGCACATACAACTTTTCACTTTAGCAGCGAGATCATTGTAACCTTAAGGTAAAAAATACAACATGGTAGAACATTATATTTACACTTGATAATATCGTCACATAGGTACTCGTGGACTTATGTGACGATATTATCAAGTGTAAGTGTACTCACCTCAAAAAGTAACTTTTTAATTGTATTTCAAAATGTCATGGATGAGTGGTGTTGTGGTCGGCTGGGTGGCAAATATACACATGGTTTAATTTTTACCATGTTTTTTTTTTAGCTTTAGGTAAATACGAGTATGTTCTCGCTGCGGAGGTGAAAAGTTGTGTGTGCACGAGACCAAAGTTATTTGCACCTGTGTCTTAGAATCCCTCGCTGTACTCTGGGTTCTAACCTAAAATCCCTTGCATACTCGGGATTTAAAATCAACACTCGCATTAAAAACCAACTTCACTCTCTTTTTGGACAAATAACTATTGTATATATAGTACAGGCTCTATCTAAATAAATCGAAACATATCAGGCTTGTAAAAAGCGTTAAAAGTGTTATCATATATTTTAAAACACCTAGTATGCTCAAATAAGTTTGATGGCGTCCTCCTCACTCATCAATTTCATAAAAATTTGGTACACCTGAAAAATCTTGGACTTTTTCTTTATTTTTACCGCGTTACTAGGAAAACTTGTATTTAAGAGGTAAAATTGTATTTAAATACAAATTATTCATATAAACACGTCAAAATTTTCCCATGTTTACACTTGGCTGTGCCGACGTCATTAATCAGCCAATAATGTGCAACTTAAAAACACCGCCGCGTTAAGAAGAGACGTGGAGAATTGTAAGGATGCGTTCTCGTGTTCTTACTAATGTTTTCTGTTATAGACTTTTTCACGTCCAACAAGATGGAGCGACGACCTCGTAAGGATGGCGGGATCGCGATGGATGCGGAAGGCACAAGACCGGTCTAAGTGGAGAGCCTTGGGGGAGGCCTATGTCCAGCAGTGGACGTCTTTCGGCTGATATGATGATGATGATGATGATGATAGACTTTTTCACGTTAAGTAAAGCGTTTTCTACTGTACTATTTTAAACATCATTGTAAGCATTGTAGCTAAACTTCTAGAGGATGCTTGCGATTGCAACTTTGTACGCGAAGGATTTGAAAGCTGTAGACATTTGCAGATGATAATCGGAAGTGACATTCAATCTTGTACAACTGCATACATTATAAAAGTTTATTTTTAATAAATCTTTCGTGTTTTTTTACCGTATTTTCTAGGTAGGTTAAAGTATGGTCTTTATTGGAGTTTGGCAGGACCTTGTGCAGGGTCCGTCCGGATTGCTACCACCATCTTATCCATTAACATACCGCCAAACAGCAGTGTTCGCATTGTTGTGTTCCGGTTTGGGGATAAGACAGCCGGTGAAATAACTGGCATAGAGGCATTCCATTTTAGTCCTCAGGGTTTGCAACGCATTTGCAGCCGTAGGATTGCAGTCATGTGAATGCGAATCTCTATGGGTCACAGTTTCCACTTACCATCAGGTGGCCTGTGTGCTCGTTTGCCTTCTACAATATAGTACAATAAAACAGCTACTTTTTTTACTTTTAACAGGGACCACGCAAAAGTTTTTAATAAATTATAAGAAACTTGTATGATAGCGATAAATTTATTCATCTTACTCGTTCCTAAAAAAAAAACAATCATTTACACATTCATGAAGCGTCAGTCAGGCAAACACTAAGGGCAAAACAGTAAAAAAAACAGTTTTAATTAATTATACATCTTAGTGCGCGGTTTATTAAATAACAACATAAGTGTACAAATTAAGAGTTTTGTGACTGATCGTTTCTAAAATAAAATGAGTGTGACTTACAGACAGACGGACATGGCGAAATTATAAGGGTTCCTAGTTTGACCACGGAACCTTAAAAAACATCGAAAAGGTCCTTTTTAGGCTTCCGTACCCAACGGGAGCCAACGGAGCCCTATTACTAAGCATACGTTGTCCGTGTATTCATTCGTCTGTCCTGACAAAGAGCTGTATCTGTTAATATTTATATTCAAAATACATGTGTTACAACGGCGGATTTCCTAACAACAAAAAATGAATAAAGAAACTTTTTTAAAGTACATATTATTATTTGAGTTGTATCGTTAAAACAATCAAACATACAAGCGTCAAATTGGGTATGATTATTGAACAAAACCCAAAGAAAAACAAAAAATACAAAAAACCTATCAAGTGAGTTGGGCTCGCATTAACGGTTATAATAATTATTGTTATAAGCTCTTATAAATATTAAGTCCTGTTAGATTTATCAGTGCGGCTATACGAAACTCTTGGCGCGCGAGTCTAACTTGAACTTGACCGGTTTTTTAAATAAATGGATACAATAAACCGTTCTGATCAAAAACAATTGGTAAAACCATATCCACATTATTCCGACCTATTTTTTAACCTAATGATAAAAATATGATGTCGGGCGCCCCTCCGGATCTCCGGGTATAGCCACAATGAGCCGGTGATGAATTTGTACCCGGATCCTTGATTGATAGCCGGGTGTCAGGAGAGGCTAGGAGTAAAACACCGTTTTGAAAAGTTTTTTTTTGGTTTGAATTCTTAGAAAAATTTAAGAAATGCAATAGACATTTTAGTTTGTGTCCAACTGAGCACTTTCTGATATTTCTGAATTTAAGTTTCATTCTCGAAATACTTTGACAGAAATCCAAGCCGTTAATTGATAGTGTAGTTAAAATAAACGATTAGATTGATTGAACTAAAATAAATAATAGTAAAAAAACCCGACAAATTGAGAATTTCTTTCTTTTCTTGAAAAAAGAGCATACCTCCACAGTGATAAGTGCCTATAGGGAAGTTAGTACTAATTTTGCTAACGTTTGTACACTAGGTGTTAAATAACCCAGCAGTGCATTATTGCCAACTAAAGAAATGTTCGATTGAGTGAGCGAACTCATAATTACGACCGAGCTTTAAGTCTAAAGCATTCACGCCCTCAAATATGTATTCACTTAAACGTGTCATTTTTCTGAAGTCTTATTTCACTTGGTCCCTATACGTATTGTTGTATTCTTTCTTGACATGACTGTCAAGTTATTAAGAGCTAAATTGACATACATACATAACCTAACGCCTTCATTTCCAGTGTGGGGTGGCAGAGTTACAGAAATACCAACAACTCAAACAACACTTATTTATAATTCTATAACCACATTTCGCACAATAGGCCAAAAAGTTTACTAGTGTATTAGTGACGCGTTGCAAGCCCATCGCCTAACAGTACTTCAAGCCCTTGTTCCCTTAGTCGCTTCTTACGACATCCACGGGAAGACATGGAGTGGCACTATTCTAACCCGGCAACCACACGGGGAATGTATTCTACTGCGTAAACACCACATTGCCTTTGACGTGTTACCGTATATTAACAGCACTTATATACTTGACAGTTACGGCGGCCGAGTTAAAAACAGGAAGGAAATACGGTTTTAACCTGTACAATAAGGCCCTGGGGGGTTGATTCTCTTAACACAGCGCTGCATCGAACGCAAAGATGAACGTAAGGCGACCGAGCTCTGCTGCCTAATTGAGAAGGCACGCGCTAAAATGTGTTGCGTACGCTCCGACGAGACTACTTAAACTTGCCGGATAAACGTTCACATTTGCGTTCTACGCAGCGCTGTGTTGAGAGAATCACCCCCCTGAAAAAGGTTCTATCTACCCTGAAGACTAATAACATAATGTAATGTTACACCAATCCTAGGACTAGAAGGGTTTTTGTTGTTGAATTACTCTATTATTTAGAGGTCCCTAAAACTCTCTAAGTCCCCTGCTTCACTGGGATGCCTTGGCGAGGTCGCCAGCTTCGGTAGCCAAACAAATCATACCGAGATGTATGGCAGCTCACTCACCTGGCGACGGTTTGGCGACGTCACCATGGCGTCCCAGTTGGCGTCCCAGTGAGGCAGAGGACTTAATCCCAAAATTCTTCAAGACGAATTATCGATAATTCTTCAATAACATCGTCCGTCAGCATGCAACGGGCTGTGCAGCGTAAATCATCGGCCGTGCATAATAATATAATAAAATGGGGCCGGATACTTTGTTTATTGTTTTGATGACTCAGCCTTTTCTCCCCCTACATTAGCCCGGAGATATGCCCGCATATGCTGGAAAAATAAGGAATTTGCGCAGAGTTCCTGAGGATTTTGTAGACGAAAAAGTTGGTGTAAATGTAAGAGGTAAAGTTAGATTGTGCTGAGAGTCTAGTTCGTTAGTTTGAGTAAATTTTCGTAAATTTGTTTTATGAAAAAACCCTGTGAATTATGATTTTTCTTTTGTCTTGTACAGTATGTTTTTATTAATTGTTTATTTAAAAAGCAATACATGTTTTGAGGTTCTGTCTTTAATTATGTTCACGGAGTTAAAATATAGTTTATCTTAAATTAGATCACAGTGTAGGTTTTATTATGCCTAAACGTTTAGATCAAGTCAAAAAATAAGTTTAAAGTGGTTTATTCAGTAAGTAGGCCACAGGGGCACATGTGAAAATTCTACCAGCGCTTCCCAAGAGGAGACTACTGCTGAGAAGAAATGTTGCGAGACCTCAACCGTCAGTATTTTTTAACTATTGAAAAATCCAAATTTTGCACTTTTTGAAATTAAACCTTACTCTCGTGGAATTAAAGTAAAAGAGTAATAACTTCTGTACCTTTACAAATTATAGCTTAAGACCCCATGCTAAACACATAAAACAAAATCTATTTAGCTACCCACTCGCAAAATCCTAACCGCCCGTACACCCCATTAACTTTTTATTAGCCAACGAGTTAAACCAACTATCGTCGGCAATTTCCTCCGTTTGTTTGGTCGCAGTTGCGATTAAGTTGCTGAATTTTTTATACAACAGATCGTCGAGGAACAATCGGCGAATGTTTTTCACGTCGTTTTCGGAATTCACGTGATTGTCACGTGAATAATACAAAAGTTCCGAATGGTAGTTCAGATTTTTCAATTACCTTACAATGGTACTGTAATGTTTGCTGAAGGTATGACAAAAACGATTCCGATGAGTTTTACGTTGTTTGTTTCGTGAGTTTAAATGTTTATTGAGCCCTGTGATTGTTTGGTTTAAACACCTTTATATTTGCCTGATGGTATTTAAAACTGAATTACTGTATTTTTTTTGGAACTGATCTTTAAAACTTTAGTTTAATTTGCACTGAATTAAGGAATTCCCGAGATTATATTGTGGCGATCCATGAGGGAGGCTTATGAACAACAGTAGCTCTTAAATCCTGTCATATAATTAATATCATAACATCAACAATTTAGAAGCAAGTTGGGACAAGACAAAGTGAAATTGAGGCCCTTAGCCACATTACAAGCGCAATAAATATTGTATAAATGGTATGTGTATGTATGTATAATATGCACGAGTATGTAAACTCTTCATTGCATATAAAAAATTACAAGAACAATGGTATAAATAAACTAAATGAAATAGCAACGAATAATTATAAAATGAATACCAGGATCACATAACTCGCAGGAGCTTGGTCCACTGTAGTGGGGTGGATTCTAAGCTATGGGCTGTCGCCGCAAAGTGGCCGGATAAATGAGAGCTCGTTTTTCGTTGGAACTAGCGGCACTTTTTACCGCCGATAATATCGGCATTGCACGACTTCGCTCGCCGTAGTCCGCGCGGATTATTGCTATATAAATTGTCCACAGTTGCCCATTTCATTGGTAAGGGCTGGCAACGGTCGAACAACTAAAATATCAATCGTTTTTTGTTTTAAGAGTCAAATACTAAGTTTGAAGAAAACGGTTTTATTTCATGCTTACCCGAAGTTTAAACACTAGACTCTTTTATTTTTGGATAAATTTTGAGTACGTTATAAATTGCGGAAACGTACAAATGCTAGAAATTTGAATATTTTATTAATGTTTAACAAAACACGTAATCAATATTGTAATATAATCATTGATAGAAAAATAATATATATTTTTTCGTTGTCTTTGGAATAGTTATGATATCAAAATATATGTAATGTATGTATGTAAACACTTTATTCTACACAAAAATACAAAACGAAAACAATAAAAGTTTTAAGTTTTAAGTAATTTATTAATGCTTTTATATTTTTATTTGTAAATCTGACGACCTCAATGTAATTTATAATAATTTGACATGCTGTACAATTTATGCTGTAATATTATATTGAGCAATAAATAATCTAATCTAAAGAAAGAAGAAAAATGACGTGCGCTGCAAGTCAGATTTTTGTGCTGTTTATTATTTTCACATTTAATTCTAAATACTTATCGATAAGCAACGCTATTAAGCACTACAGTAGAAAACGTGATCAATCTAACGCAAACTTGAAAAACAAGATAAATGATCAAACGTCACCGGCTAATCTTCGATTGGGCAACCCTGAATTCGAATTTTCCGCCTTGGTCAGTCACTCCCCAAAGGAACATTTAACGATATTAGGGCTTTATTTTTTATAGTTCGGGACAAAACTCGATCGGTATATTTAAGGAAGTGGCAATTTTTCCATTTTGTTTGTCATATTCACTTTAACGGTTCAGCACCCTGGGGAAATGGAAAGCACTCTCTTGCAGTACTTTTAACGATTGCTGATATTATAATTGATCTCTTCTATGTGGATGGTATTAATTTATAGAAATGTGTGCGTTAAACATTCGAGATTGGTATGGGTGATAAAGAAGGTATATTGATTGTTGAGACAGTAAATAAGAATAGAACTCTGTTATATCTATGTTGTTATGTTGTTGTCTTTTGTTGTTGACCCTTCCACACCACCGCAGCGCTTCTAGCATGTTCTTCAAAACGCACACGGGCAACTTTGTTGCACTTAAGGAGCCTGCCTATACGTATGAGACCATGCCCACTAGCCACGTTTGTCACCGACCAACACCAACCTATACTTACCCTTCCGTGTCTGACTCGTTCTTATTACGCTTGTGGCATGATCCGGTGTAGTGGACAGACGCCTTTATGCGCAAAAATCGCTTCGCCAATACGCAGAGTGAGAGGAAGCACTGTTAGCCATCTCAAGAAAAGGTCACTACCCGTTACGAGAACCTGTTACCTGTTTTTTTGTTTATTCCATTTTAATTTTAATATACCAACTACCATAGATACTTAAGTTCTGTTTGTCTACTTACTATATATGGATCAAAGTTGACTAATAATAAAGATATTATATTTATGTTACACTTAGACACGGAAGAACTTGTGTCAAATTGATCTAGGACTCTATGAGATAAGTTATGGAGGAGTCACCTCAAATGTGTAATGTGTAAGTTCAGTGTCTCTGTTTTAAAATAAAAGCCTGGGACAATAAATACAAACAAGAACTAATTAAAAGGTGAACATTTTTTCATGAACAATGATGTCTTTGTAAAAGGCAGTTTTACTAGAAAACATTAAAATTTCTCGCCACATTTTTTAGTCTAAATACGTTCAGGTGATATCAAAAGTTGCAACAAAGAGCCGGAGAAAAATCCCATTGTTATCGAGGGTATAATTTATTAGGGGCCCGACGGCTCACGGGGACCTTTTTTATATATCATCGCATTATCCCCACTTGGAGAGTTACAACTTCTTAAAGGGAATCAGGAAAATTAATTTAAGCGTTTAAAACTGTCCCGAACACCCTGACTTTGTGGCGTTTTGAAAAATGTTAGGAACTTCAAGTAATGTAAAAGTAAAAAAGTTTTTGTGGACGGTTTATTGGGAATTAAAACGTTTAATTGCACTTGCAGTGATTAATGTACGTACTCAAGTAATTTTGGATTTGCATCGATGATTTACCTTTTGTTGAATAAACCATTTAGTTTTGATCACTTCGTTGGGTTGATAAGCAATCAAATCTAAGCCAGCATTAAAGTTAAAAATAAACGCATAAATAAATAAATATCGGGTGACAATGTTACACAATTGAACTAGTCCCAAAGTAAACTCTAGGTTTGTATTTTACTATGGGTAATAGACAACGATAAACATACTTACATAGAGAAATAACAACTTGAAAACATAGAAAACATCCAAGACTAAGAAACAAATGCTCATGCTCATCACACGAATACCTGCCTATACCGGGATTTGACCGCTAGCTTCGTAGGCAGGGTCACTACCAACTAGACTGCCTGAAATTTTTAAGCGCAATATTACCATAAACATTATTGTTGATAATTGTGTCATTGTTTAGTAGTAGCTGGTACATTGTACTTAGTTTAGTACTTGTAATAGATCAGTGTGTTTAGAGACTAAGAATATAATTACTTTTAGCTTTGACCCGCGACTACGTCGGCGAAGAAGTCATTTATCGCAATTCCCTCGGAAACTGTCCAATTTTCCGGTATAAAAAGTTTTTAATATCCTTCCCCAGGACTGAAGCTATCTTAATACTGAATTTCAAAGCAATTAGGTTGAACGGTAGGTATATCGCATAAAATACGAAAAACCAACATTGATTTTTATATTAGAAGATTACTAACCAAATTCCACGAAATTCAGCACAACCCGTGTATCTTGAACTTCCAACACATAAAAATATTTTTAAAATTAATTTAAATTGTTGAGAGGCTGGCCACACCAAGCCAAGCCCCTGTTCATCCGTTTCCGATTAAATTGTGTCCCTAATATTTTTATCTCCTCACATAAATACGCGGTAATGAGAGGCCGAAATTCTCTGGCCGTTATAAATTTATTCAAGTCTGGCCACCCACTCGAGTGTGCATAATTTTGATACAAAAATAATCTACGGGCGATATTAAAACCCCTATTAATTTTGTGGGTGTTTTTACCAACTTGGACAAAGTTGTAGGAGTCTTTGTTTGGGTGATATAATAATATGTTTCTCTGTTTGTTCCTTTGTTTGTTAATTGATAACAATTTATACCTATTACTAGCTTCCGCCCGCGACTTCGTACGCGTATAAATCAGGTCCCGAAGGAATAGCAATATAAAAGGTAGCCTATGTGTTAATCCAAGGTATAAGCTGTTTTCATTCCAAAATTCACCTAAATCCGTTCAGTAGTTTTTGCGTGAAAGAGTAACAAACATCCATCCATACTTACAAACTTTCGCGTTTACAATAGTAGTAGGATATACTACTTTAAAATAATAATTATTATTTTTTGTAATCTTCTTACCATCTTGGCAATTTCGAGATTTCTACAGGGACACAAAGCCACTCTTGATGACATAGATTAAAAACAAAGTTAAAATTGAGACTAACAATCACTAAAAACCACAAATCACATCACTCACTAAATCACTAAATGACATCATAATTAAATCACTAAAAAAAGATGTCATCTCGATCATTGATCAATACTCATCGACTTTTTATTGGTTCCATGGTAACGCTCAATATGGATATCAATCAACAATGACGTTTTGTAGAAAAGTTAGCCATTGTTGGTTTTTGTCATTATCATTTTAAGCTTGTAAAAAAACTTATATACGTAATTAGGTGTAAAATACTCGTGTAATGTCTTTCATTAGAGCGCTCGCTCCGATATCGCTCGCGCTTTAACCAAGCGCTCGTACCTTAAAAAGCTTCATTACGTACCAGTTACGTAACAAACTATTATTTCACTATTTATAAATGTTTTATACAAATCTTTGTTTGACTAAGTAAGATGATTTCGTTTTTAGTTAATTTTAAACCTGTTAGTACCATACCATTTTGCCGAACCCGGAATTTCTACAGAGTCAAAGCTTCGAAATTATATTGACCTGACCCATAATTTCTCGATAACTCTGCGCCCCTGGTATCCAAAAGTAATAGGAGGCAAAGGTTCTTCGTGATATCCTCTCCCAGGAAATGGCCTTTTCTCTTACTTCCTATTGCGTGTTTCTGGGAAATTGCAACGGCTACTTAAACACTTTTGAATTGTTTGGTATTGTTATTTTTACCTTTAGTGTAATTGGATATTCGTACTTATAATTTTGTAAATCAAGCGATAGCTTTGCAGCATGTTATTAAGTTGTGTTATGTTATCATATCACCCAGTTTTTAAGTTCAAGCTAAAGGTAGTATTGGATTTCAAAAATTCGTTCATTGTAGATAGAACTTATATATTAGACTTCAATGCTTCAATTTAATGTTGATTCAGGTCGTTGTTTCCGCAAATTAAAAACTTTCCAAAATAAGCAGTACAAGTTTTTATACTTCGTTCTATCATTTGAGGCTAGATAACGAGGGAAAGAAGCCTATGTCTCCTGATGAAAATTATTTTTCACATCACCTAAACAGAAAGGGGACTTTTCTTCCCTGCTAGGCGGGATCAAAGTGGTACTTTTCTGTTCAAGGACATTTCGTTGCCAGTACAAAATACATATAAACGCATTCAAATATGAAAATAGTATGCATGCAGAAGATATTTTTTAACAATATTATTGATCTCAATACAGTTTTGTGAATTTGGCGTTTTAAAGTTATTAATAGTATGTTAGTGACATCTGTCACCGTCACAGGGTCGGTATGGTTTGAAAAATAGGTACCTTGGTTTCTTGTTAAATTTGATAATTTCAGCACTTTTAGAGCGTAATTAATTAAATTTGTTTCATCACTTAAATCTTTTATTTTCCTCATAGGTGATGTGAATAGCATGTGTCACACGGTAGTTAAATTATTTCCTCCTTGGGCGTTAGCACTTGAATCCCTCACTATGCTCAAGATTCTATTCTAGAATCTTTCGCTTCATTCAGGATTCAATGTACGCCCTCGCCGTAAATATTTCATTTTGCTCCCTTGTGATACAATCTGCTTCTAACATCAGAATCATTTCTTGTGGTTTAAGTAAATTATATTTGAATTTGACCAAAAATCTATGCTAAAATAAAAGGTGAACCGAGATCTGTTGTTTGGGGTTCGCTAATGGACGCGGATAGCGTCTGAAGACTCTAATTTATTGCGGCTGGCTACTCGCCGTGAATAATTCGGGGCGATTTATAGACTTGGGTGTTTCGAGGACTCAATATCACGTCTCGGGTCTATGTTTTTTTCGTTCAAGGAATATAAGGATGAAACACGAATTTAAGATATTAATATTAATAGTATAAATATCAGAATATGTAAAGATTGCTAAGAAAGTCTAGTTAGTGATGATAGTTTTCCTTTAAAGTTGTTGTATGTTGTAATTTTCGCCGTCATTTCTTCTGGGGGAGCTTAACTCTAAATAGCGTAAACTACACTTTTCGAGTTCAATTTTGATAATAACATCAATAATATTTTTTTACAGCTATCCAATGATATCTCCTTCGATGTCTGTAAAAGAAAAAATACTCTTGCGTACTTATATGGGAGTTATTGAGTGTAGGGCCCGAGTTTACATAAAGATATTTTTTTTTTAGTCAACTCACTTGCAATATAATATTTTAACGTATTCAATTTAACCAGTTCGGTGAAGGTCGTTGTATATCTTAGAATTAAGTGTAAAACCTTAAAAAATAGGAAAAATATAGTATTAAATAGATTTCCATCCATGTAACGGGTTTCGTATGAATTCTCGAAACGCAAAAGATATAAAAACGTAAAAACCTTTCAAGCATCAGTACCTCGGTCCGCGGAAAACAAATACGGCCGAAGCGTTGTTCACATTCCGAATATATCGTCGAGACTCTCAATTGTCGTTTGGAACTTAAACATTGGGCTCGTATTGTTTACGCACGTGCCAATCAACAGGCGCGCTAACAAAACCAATCAACTTCGTCTCGCCTCTATTTGCTTAAAAGACTTATTCTTTTTAGTTTTTCATTGTCGCTCTGACCCGTTCGCTCGTCACCCGTTCCACGGATATATTTGATTAAAAAATAACGTCGTCAGAAGCGTGTGGGGGATGTAAAAAGGAGTAAAAGGTGGCAAAGGTTTAGCTGTCATTGTCACGAACTGCCGAACGGCCGGCGTTTTGCACTATCTGCGAGACCGAGAGACCGAGACGGTCCAAAAAGAGGAGACAGGCCTAATTTTAAATTCTTTGAATACCGTTTTCATTGGCTTGCGTGTGGCTATATGAGTTTTGATATTTGCAGTTGGTATTTGGAAATTAATTAATGTAATTTATTTATTTAATGCTAATAAATGCTTTTCTGATTACTCATAATGAGACTATAAGACAGAGAAAGATGATTTCTAAAATTTTATAAGCAACCCGTTGGAGTTAAAGAGAGGTTTTTTTAAGTTTAATAACAGACACTTTTTTCTAAGAAGACTTCATAGTAACAAGAAGACTTCATAGTAACAACTGGTTGACATAAAGTTGCTTTAATTTAGTAGGTCCTCTATTCCGTAGGACCCGTAGTGGTGATTCTTATTAACGAAAGCGGGATACCTCGTTTAGATATATCTTAAAACGCGATTGATTTCTCGTATCCATGCATCCCTAATACCCGGCTATCTATAGTGTATAGCCTCCGTTGAGCTGGCCCTTCCCTTGAATTATAAATCGTCCACTTTTTAGTTCTTTGGTGGGCGGTATGCGTGACAAAAGCGAGGCAGATAGTGGTCCTAAGGACAATAGAAAGCGATTAGTCCTGCCCGTTCATTGCAATTTCGCTGTGCTATCCTTTTAATTGGTTTCGGATCTGACTGGAAAACCCTTGAAATTTTCAAATGTTTTGACCGGACGAACGTCTATTTCAAGCTTCTTTGCCACAGTAATGGACATTTTTAGGTAGTTTTAGAGGTTCGACTATTAAAAGTCACGCATCCAAAAAAATGTATGCATTGATTATTGAAATTATTTTCTTTATAATTGGTAACATGTTCTCCAAATTTCAAGCGTTTTGAAATTAATCATCTTAGAACTTAGTTAACAATGTTTTTACACAATGGCCTCGTAAGTTTGCGTCTTTCCTGAAGCAAAACAAATAAATAAGCTTTGTAATTGGGTATTGGGAGCGAGTTAGACAATTAGGAGCTGCCGATTTATGTGTTTACGTTGGTGTAAGTAATGGTTCTGGAACTTCTGTGCTGACTGCCGAGTGCTTGGGAGGACCTGTTTACCTCGAACTTTAATGTTTTATAGATAAAAATAGACCCACCCGCTTAATGTTCCTTGGTTGCAGTGTATGCCGCTGTCGATGCAAATCTACATGAGAAGAAAGAAGACTTAACGACAAGCCCCTGAAAAATTGGTTCATCATCATCAGTATCTCAAATACTTATGTAAAATCTATGAATTTTTTTAGTAGGTATTTCTTTTTTTTTTACTAATGTTACCGCTGGTCAAAATTCTATGTGCCTGTTTTCTTTTTCTTTCGAAAGGTTTCCTTTTACATTAAATTGAACTTATCTAACTTTAGAGTCTCCGATTTTTTAAAAACTGTTCGCTTTTCTGAATCGTACTTGTTTGTCATGCCAACAATGTTTCGCGCGAATGTTATTTTCAAAAATTTACTATTCCTAATACAATTGGAATGTTCTGAAAACAAACGAATAAAACCAAAGTTTCCCAATCCTTTAACGATTTGTAGCACTAAGTTTTAGTTTAATTCCGTAATGAAATCTTGTGCGGAAGGGGTGGATGGAACAACTTTTAAACGCGAGATTCCGGGCTTTACGATAACGATCATAATAAAATATGGGAGTTTGTTGTAACACTAAACGTTTTATTATAAATACGGCGCCGGTTATTGTTTTGAGATGAGGGGGCACAATAGTCGAAGAGATATAATCAAAAACATGTTTGGGGACATAAATCATGTATTTTTCGCTTGCGGTATGTATGACCATATTCCCTTTTTTTAAAACCTTATTTCCCATCATGTCCCACTGCCTACAAATATAAATATCCTACTTTCTTCCCCTGACCCCTCTATTTATTTATTTATAGAATCTTTTATAAATTGTAAAAACATTAAATTATAATATTTATTCCCTCTTTTTTCCTATATTTTTATACATGTAATTAATTAGTTGTAAAATACCCCGCGTTTGTTTCCCTATTTTTTTTGTTTCAAAATAAAATACTAGACAAATGACTAAGCATTTGTGCAGGTCCAGTCAAAAAAAAACAAAAACATGTTTTATTCAATTCTTTTTGGTGTGCGATCTAGTCTAGAAACGGGAGAACAGTTCGTGAAGATGGAAATGACTTATTAGATAGAGTATAGAACAATACACATAATGTAATGTGTTTTAAGTAAGGATTCAGAGGTACGAGTAAGTATGATCCATTATAAAGCAACAATCACCACTGATCATGAACATTACACAGCACAAAAAGAACCGGAGCTGAGAAGTAAGGAACAGGAAAGGTAGAAATATAGAGGGAAAAATGGAAAATACGGTTAACAAGAAAATGGGCTCCTGCCAGAGTGCCAATTTAACTTAATAGTAATACAGCAAAGTTTTGTAAATATGCTATTGCAAGCAGACACTGTGTGACTCTACTGTACATGTAAGATCTACTTAAAAAGTATGTCTATCAAAGATATTACAGAATATAGATATGTTGATGTATTACGTTCCTAGTTAATTACGTATGAAAATAGATATACTACAATACTTTCAATTGTTTCACTAATTAATGATGGAGGGATACGGAAAACAGGAAAGCATGAGTGATAGCTATGGTGGACTAAAACAGAGCGAGAGTGGTTAATTGGGTCTTTTATGAATCTTCAACTCGGGCGTGGTAGTAACAAATATCTACTTCCTGTTTATATGTAATATCATTGATGTCTGTACTATGTATTGATATAAAACTCTTGAAATGAAATGAAATGATACTTTATTGCGTGTAGATTAAAGTTACAAAATGCAGATATTAATGCCTACATGTATCTTTCATAACTGACTGCCCGACAGACAGTGCACAGCCTTAACCTCAAATAGAAAATTTCTCCGGTGCACAAAGAACGTATTTTCATAAATTCAACCACCAACGGAAAGAAATAGAGGACGTAGCGGGAAATTAATTCTACGCGTACAAACTTTACAAAGTCGCGAACGTAGTTCTGTAAAGTCGTAACTCTGCTATAAGCAAATCCTTACACCAAAATAATGATAAAATAAACCATTTATGAAATTGTCGAACATAAAACGAATAAAACCTCGATTACTGTAAATATTTTACGCAAATTAAACCGTTGCACCATTCCGCGCGGCGCAATGAAAATTTCGTTATCGGCCAAACAAAATGGTGGTTTTCTTAAACTGTAATAGAGAAAGTTGAGATAGGCGAGTTTTATCGGCGCCCTCGAGGATCAATTAAAAGTCGAAACGACAATTATTGTGGCAACGTTTCTTGTTTTGTTAAATCTTTATTTAGAGTTAATAAGTAATTAAAACATAGTCATGTATAATTAAGTAAGTAATTTAAGGAGTTTAGTATTGTGATAATTCTAGAGACCTAGGCAAAATCTAGATTATTTTCCCAGTTTTGGATCAATTTAGAAGTACATACATACATAACTGTGTTTGGACTCATTAGGTTGGTCTTGATAAGCAGTACAAAAGCTTGATCCAAAAAAATATTTAACACATACATAACATCCCGCCTTCATACCCAGAGTGAGGTGTAGAGCTACAGAAATACCAAAAAAATCTAAAAATATTTGTTTATAAATCTATAACAACATTCAGGAATTAATATATAAATAAAGTGTTGTGACAGAAATAATGATCCAATGTAACTTTTTTTTACTGTTTTTTTTTGTTTTCTGTGCAAGTTAGTTATATTTTACCAAATTATAGGCAATTCTGTTATATTTTACCAAAAATGCAAAAGACAAAATTTTATTAAATCACACTAACAACAAAGGAATCATATAAATTCTTCCTTTAAGACCAAGAGGCGCTCATAAAACAAGTCCCTAAAATGATAAATAATCAAAATAATTTAGAACTAGTAACACTTTACAAATGCCCATTTAAAGATCTTTGGATTGTTATAACCATTTATTACTCGGGAACAACCCGTAAAAACGCTGATGCCTCCTCAGAGATCGAATTAATGTCTCTTATAATGACACTTTTAATTACTATAATCGCTGTTCGCCAACAAAAGTCGTTAATTCATTAAAAAAAGTTGTTAATGCTTTAAGAATTTTACTTGGTAATATTATCATCCATAAAAGTACTAATAAAACTAACATTAATGAGAAAATTTGTGTGACCAGGCTAATAAAATTTCATTTTAACGACATTCCAATTGTTATATCCGTAGCATCTCATTTTTCTATCACGTTTCGTAAGATGCTTTATAAACATGAAGGTATGATTGAAACTATGTGTAGAAAAGGCGTTCTTCTAAAGTTTGATTGGTCAGTAAGAAGAAACTCTATCGTACCGTAAACTCCCAATTTTCTTCTTAAGCAACAAAGTCCTTGCTAATAAAGAAGAGCAAAACAGCCAACTCGACATTCTAGCTAACAGCATGTTCCCGGTCGTTAAGTCCCACCAACGTGTTACGGCAATTCTCCGTACGTGCTAAATGGCTCCGCTTTTTCCGAACGTCTCCCAGACACTTTGTTATTCGGTAACTTGTACATGTTTAATCGCTCCTTGGGGGACGATGCGACTTTGCAATCGGATCGCGGCGTACTGAGAAGATCAGGCATAGGTGTGCATTGGCACTTTCAAGTTAATTTTATCTAGAATTACAGATAAAGATATGAATATGCTGTATATTGCGTTCGTCAGGTCGCGCGCAGAACTTGTGGGAGCTTGCCAGGACTCCATGGGTGGAGAAGAGTTATGAGAGCAGAGTAACATAGATAAGATACAATTGAAGGATAATAGCGATTTAAAAAATAAAGTGAATTTTATGGAGGTAAAAGTATCGTCGGGTTAATTAATATCGATGGCCACACATCTTTATTATTTTCTATAAATAGAGAACTTACTTACTTCTATATTGAACACTTAATTATTTTGTTGACAAATACGGGAACCATTACTAGTTCTTTAATTCCACACAATTTGCTTGCAGAACTGAGATTATTGGCTGGCATTAGGTAGACGTTTATTTCTTCAGGGGCTGCAAATCTTGAATATTTGCCAAATCTTACGAGTTGGACGCACCTTTATTTTTCTTAGGGCGGTAAAAGTTTTGCTTCCCTCTGTAATGTTTGTGTAAGAGCTTACAGGCTGGGCTTTTATCCTACATAAGTATTAAAGGTATATCAGCGCAATGCTTTACTTTAAAAGTAAATGTAGGTATTGGGCTTAAAAACGTGAATCGCTTTACGACACCTCGAGCGTACTAATTTTGCACTGTCTGATGAACTGCGAATTTGCCAAGGCAAAAAATCAAAATGTATTTATTCCCTGCATAAAAAGGCAATATGAGTGGCAATAAAAAGAGGCTGAGAGAAATAATAAAAGATAACCTCTAGAGTGAATAGGAGTGAATGGAAGAGAAAAGCCCTTGTAAAGAATGTTTGCGCGGCGGATAAGACGCGATCATGGGGACACCTCCCCTAGTCAGCCGGCGAGAAATTAAAACTGGTTTTAACAATGTGTCTAGCCTGGAATATTATTATGAAAATTTCTGATGATATACGATTTTAAATAGTGTATAAAATAGTAAAAGATTGACCTTACATGGGGTTAAGCATGCTGCTTAATATAACGATCCCTTTTTCTGATGTGTTACAAGTTGTAAACTCGCTATGAATAGCACATCATTGCATTTATAATTAAAGAAGATTACTAACAGGTTAACTAGATCATAAAATTAGCATGATAATCATATTCTGTCATCTCGTTTGAATGTCTATGAAAAAATGAAAGAAACTGCTCCAACATTATGTTTATTCAAAATTCAAAACGCCGAACTAAAACCTTCAATAGCTAAATCGCTACGGTCTTGCATCTACGTTATGTTAAGCATTTAGAAATGGATAACAATTGCAATTGATATAATCTTACACAAGCTCTATAACAAGGGTGCGCCAACTTTATCCTAAATGATTGTTGTGTTGGTTTTACCACTACACTGGAAGATAGCGACTCTCAAGTGATTTACTTATATTACAGAATCGCGACACATCTTCCTTATTAACCAGCTACTTTGTACCTTCTCATTACTGATTCAGTTCCACGGCAGGTCGTTAGGAACCCTTCCGACAGTATTACTGGCGTTGTAACTTCATTTCTCTAAGACTCGTTTCATGGGTAGATTACAAGTAATTAATTTATAAGAATATGGTGGCAAGGTGCTTAAATTGGAAAGGTTATGGCGGATTAGGGGGTCCTACGGAATTGTTATTAAGGTGTCATGTAGGATTATGTTCTGGACATTTGTTGGAGTGGTCTAGACCGTGTATGTTTTGGACATATATTAGCCCCCAATTACTATGTAGTAAAGTAGTTACTCAAAGGGTATTAGAAAACTATAAGTAGTTATATTAAAGTAACACATGGCGTTTGAAAATTTGAATTTACAAAGCATATTGCCCCTGGTATTGCAAATTTCCATTTGGTGGACAGTTTGACTCATTACCTGTGTTTTAAAAAAAGGTGTCTCGGGCTATCAGGAGAATACAGATATGCTTTTCTATTAAAATTAACCCTCAAAAATGTATGTCTTTCACCTACGCCTTCAGTTTTCTTATTGAATTTCATTGGAAATATTATGCAACTTTTGAATTGGTATAAACCTGCGTTGGTTTACAATAATCATTTTATTTTACTGCAATGGTACGTATAATTCTAAGATTCCCTTTGCCGCGTACAAGCTGTTACTTTTAATGCGTTATTCGGTTTGAAATTGATGATTTTATTCTTGGTAATTAACAGAGATTGCGGGAAGCGAGAAATTTCAAACAGTTTTAATTATTAGATGAGTTTTAATCCACATTGTTTATGTCAGTTAAATTTTATCCAATACTAAGTTTGTTGACTTTTAAAACAAATACATAATATTTCTTAAAAATACTAGAGATGTCCTGAATTGAAAGTTAAAAAAATGAGAAACTTAGTAATACAGGTAGATAGTTGCACATGTAAAACATTCTGCAAATGTATAACTAATATGCGCTTGCTTTCAACTTGTAAAACAACTCTTATGTTTTGCTCCGCATAAAACCAAAGACAAATACGTCTAGAAGACAAACACATCCCAACAACAATACTTACACGCGAATTTACGTGATATGACTTTTGTTTTTATCCTTTCAAAGTTCTATATTGATATCTGTCGATGTTTGTTTGCATTATGGTAATATTCTCTACCGCTTCTGATACCATTTTACTTTTACCCCTAGTTTCATCAGCCCTCTTCTATTTTAGGGATCAGGATATGCTGGTTTTAGAAACTTACTTGACCAGACCACTTGACACTCTGCTTCCAACAGTTGCAATCCAACCAAGGTCTAGATAAAATGGATCTAGTGAGTTCTTCTCTGAAGAGTAACGGAATAATCCCACTGTATGGAATTCGGTAAACATTGCACTCGGTGTTTACCTGACTGACGTAAACAAGAATATATTGGAGTTAGATATTTTGAAGATGAAAATATTTGCAAGAAAACTTTAGGGATAATATTTTGAAACATATTTAGTTATTAAATTTCTTTATGCAATAAACTTAAAGCAAAAAATTACGGTAACTAAAATACAAAATTTTAAGAACCTCGAACTTCGCTGTCATATTCTTTACCATTACGAGTATTATTACGGATTATCAAAGGAAACCGATCAAATTATTTGAATTCAGACTTCAAATTCAATTTCAGGAATAAAACTTATAGAAAACATAAAAAGAAGCTTTACATTTTAATAAAATAGAATCCCAAAACGATTATCGTGAAACAGAAAAGGAAATAATATATCCGCGAATCAATATTATTGGATGTCCGAAGACGGACGATAATATCCGCGAAGGACGCGATAAAACGCACTTGCGCGCATAATATACGTTTTATTAATAAAAAAGCTTTGCAGAATCACCCATAAATAGCCCTAACGACCATCGAGACGGCGATTTTTTCGATACACGACGTATTTGTTTGACAAATCCTCTGGGAACAAGCGACACTATCCCCTGTATTATCTTCAGCTTGAAGGATGGGGTCATTCACGAGGTGGTGAGGACCCATCTAAAGGCCCCCCTAAATCATGGCCTGACGCAGGTATTTTGTTGAAAATGAAAATTTTCGCGGCATCCGGATATATAAATAGCAAGGATTTAGGTTATTTATAGATTTAAGGGGTACAACGGAGTTGAAAAGTGGATCGACATAAGGAAGATTTTAGAAGTTGTATGTTGCTTCTAAAATATTGATTTGGATTTAGAGAAAGACGCAATGCATAGGTAATTTGAGGTAGAGTACGGTTCAAAAGCCTAGAAAACGTAATTTACGGGTGCTCAACCAAGCAGAAACCAAGAATAGTTAGGGTTTTAATGATAACACATAATTAATGTTGATAGAGCTAGTAATGAACCGAAAAATTACAAAAGAATACCAAAATAAGTGCAAACAAAAGAAAACGGTCTTATAAACTGTATCAAACGACACAATAGACCGATCAGTATGCAAAACCAGTCTTGTGTACTAAGCCGATTCAAAGAAGGAAGCGTTAAAAGAAAATTTATTGCATTGAAAAGTCGTAAGTAATTAATAAGACATTTGAAGTTGCGTGAAAATGTAATTTAGATTGTTTTCCGCCTACGGGGGTCGCTCTTCCTGTCTAAGTCGAGGAATCCTTACAAAGGAGGCTTATTTATATATGGTGGCTTTGTATTAGCGTCTTTGGTACCAGGGGGGCATAATATAAAAAGAATCAGCATCAATGTCTTAAAGCATCTTCCGGCCTGCGATAGCTGAACGCCCCGCCGCAAAATGGCGGTCCACACTCGAATAAATTATCCCTCCCCAAACCAAATCGAACGATTGTTCGATTCTTTTGAAACGTCTCGTTTTAAAGTAGGAGCTGTTATTAGTGCAAGCCCGGTACGATTATCCTAAGCCGCCATTACATATTCAAATTGAAGTCATTTTGCTTTGTAGGAATTGACGCGGAATAAAACGAAGCCTTTGAAAGCGTTTTCTGCATTAAGATGGTGGTAATGAGATTTTTCAGAGACATTAGGGTCGTTCCGGAAAGTAGGGCTTTCGAATGATATCATGTAATTTTAAGTAACACGATCTTGTTTACTCACTCGGATGTTAATTTACAGATTTAATATAACTGTTTTATTTCAATTACAGATTCTTAATATTAATTGACAAAAAACAGAATAATATTAAACTTACGTAGTATGGGATTACCCGTTTTATCTTTATTTTACCAGGGCTGCAGACTTATATAGAGCAAAATCCGAAAGTACGAAAAAGTATGTCAGCCGTAACATTTAACGCGGTTAAATTAAATGAAGCTCGCACGTTTCTAGCCCAGTGAGTTCGGCCGAGTCCGAAAAACATAATTTTTGCGCGACTGGCCAAAGATTAACATTTAGATACCGCAGGACTTTGTGCTGGACGGAAACGGTTCCTTCGCACCCCACACTTTTGTGTTAAGGGACAATCCGATGATTTAATGAATGTATGCTCGGACAATCCCAAACAGTAAATGGGTATTAAAATATATGTGGTTTTCAGATAGACTCAATTTTGCATTTATTAAAATGAAGAACTTTAGCAAATGTATGGACAATGATAAGGTACATACTCGTACAGAAATAATTTTAGATTTTTACGCATACTGTTTAGGCACACTTACGTTAAGTTTGCATATTTGATTTGAGACAAGGCATTCTCTTCATAAGAGTTACCTTATACCATTTTGGTCATAATCAAAATACAACTTATCATGGCAACATTCCTTAAAATGATTTTAACGGTCCTATATGTAAATTTCATGTTTTTTAATAGCAGCATTTCACTCAAACCTATCTTCTACAATTAACGCAGAAACTAGTTCAAAATGTTCAATTTGAATCAATCATTTATTAATGAAATAAAAAGTTTTACATGACATTCGGTTATTCACATATTATTACTATCATTGAATACATATATCTCAAAAGCCATCCAACTCATTACACCAAAATCAACACTTAATTTTATACAAAAGCTGAGTATACTTAATAAAATTAATGGCTCTCTCCCAAAAGAAAGCAAATTGATGTTTTGAATAATAAAAGGCGGAACTCGGATTATTATGAGTAACACAAACATAATTCAATAGCTGGCAGCCGGTCAATATTGGATTAGCAGCCAAAAGGAGCCAAAAAGCAACGTATACAAAAACCTTTTACGGTGGTTAGACCTCCGCAAAAATGTTTATAAAATGTTACAATTGGATGGAGAGCGCTTTTCTAAACATTGAAGAAACAATTAAAACAGTAGGTGAAAATTAATATTATTATGAAGATCTAAATAGAACATCTACTGTCCTGGGGGTTAGGTTTAATATCGGTTGGGTACTACAGGAGAATGTAGCGCGAATTAGAGACATTATAGTATCAAAGTATAGGGGGTATGATATCAATACTATAAACCCGTTTATTAGAACTGAGGTAAAATTATCTTAAGTATTCTATTGAAAGACAAACAAAATGCCATTGACGTTTATGCTACTTATTTAGAATCAAGAAAACTAGATTAATAAAAGTTTAAGTAACAACCGAAGCCTCTTCCGCACATCCAAACCTAACACGATTTAGACCCGCAATAGTGCTGAAGGGTTGGGCCAGCCATTGTTTACACAAAGTATGGAATATTATAATCAGACGAAGAAATAGAATCGGGTAAAAACCAACAGAGCCAAGTCGAAATTTGCTTAGGACAGCGGAACAGCTAGATACGGGAAGGCATTGTCTGTGCCGACCAGGACTTGTGTGTGGTTGAGGTTTTGAGGGGTGTATCGTACAATATACCTTACTGTATTTAGAACAATGTTTCATTACTGACTGATAGATAAGGTACAGAAGCTAGAAACGTGAAATTCGGAATATCTACTTTTGTTGTTCTGCAAAACCATGACCTTCGACCCGAATGAAAAAATAAATAGAATGCGTAGGTACAATGTTGGGTGCATCCTCCAGTTTGTATATGGCGTTTTAACCGTCTGCTTAAAGAGCGATTGTGATTTTGACCTGTGTATGTATGGAAGTATGTATCTATGTATATTTCTTTGATTCATTATTCAGAGTGAATAGGTCGATTTCGATAAACTTTATGTCCTTACATCAATTTTGGTGTAAAAATGGCGGATTTAACATAAATATGGGTTTTGTCATATTTATACATATAGACGATAACAAACCATGCCGTCGCGTTTACTTTTTGAACTACTTCCACGAAGGGACAGTATTTTGCAAAAATCGCTACTAAACGTGACTATTGTAAGAGCTACAAGGAACTGAAAACGTACAAATATCTACCAAAACAATGGTAAAAATAATTTAAGAACACGGACTTGATTAATAGAAGTACGCGTCAAAATTCAAGACTTCCCTAATATTGATAAAGAAAAATAAATTCCTCAACGTTTCCCATTCATAAAGTCAATTTACCTTTTCTCATTTCGCCCGTGTCCAGATGTTGCCGTGCTTATTAAGACGCACCTGTCAATCTTCCACTTTTTTATTTCAAATCCCTCCCAATCTTGATTTGGAGTGGGCATCGAATATCTAACTCTTGTTTCAGCATATTTATTTAGGACTTCCAAAATAAAAGGTCGTTTCATTTGTGAAAGCTGATGGGCCTATGCAAATGTAATTTTAAATTATCTATCGAAGGGATGCTCTCAGGGTGAATAGGTCTAGAAAAAACCACACAAGCTCAACATGATTATCACATTGTGCGACTCTTTTTAAAGAGTAATTAGGAAGGGACGTATTTAAATCTTAAAGTACAATTATTTTGAAGTATGGTGTTAGTTTTTATTTATCGTATCCCCTACTCAATCAAATCTTAGCCTTATTAGAATAATTATCAAGCTTTTATCATGTTATACTTATACATAAAGGACTGTAACATTTAGACAGAAGCGTTTTTCGCCTCCTCAAACACACTCCGATACGTAATCGAAAACCAATCCTAAGCAAACAAAATTTTGAATTGCGAATCTAGGGGTGTCCACACTTCGATTTTCGATTTCGCCCACTACATTAAGTCGGGTGTTCATTAAAAATGCCATCAAGTCGTCCGTTAACGAAGTGGTGCGCAATTAACGTTGCTGACGTCACACCCTGCCGACCCTTGGATCTTGAGGGTTTTCTTGAGGAGGACACCTTGAGACGGAATGGAAAAATTGATTGGTGATAGATTAAGATGGTAGTGGACAGGAAATTGTTTAAGACAGTGAGTAATGGTTATGTTCTTGTATTAACTTCGAAAATGACTTCTATCTAATATGACTATTTGAATTTGGGTTTGGTCATCAGTCTGCCTAAAAGTATGCCAACGTTGAGATGGCTCTTAAAAGGGCCTTCAGGGTTGTATTCATCATTCTCTCGCCTCGAAAGACTTAAAGGGTTATCCATCTCAAGGTCGAATTCTAGTTACCAACTATTTCGTTTGTCCGAATTTGGAAATACTTTTCTCAGAAACCGTTTTACTATCCTGGATCGTTAAAAACATACCTAACCTAACCTAGAGATCCTGTTGGTACATCTCTCTTGAGCATTTAAAAAAATGAGACAGTTGGGAAACAAACCGGTGCAAAAGGATACCCTTTTAAAGGCCTCTTGCACTTGACCTAAGATTTTTTTACTAAGGTGTCAGTAAAAAAGGTTTTGAGTGATTTCCCTTCAAAAAAGGTTAGTACCTTATATAAAAACGCCCTAGCCAGTTTAATCCGATTACGTCAACTGTAAAGCATTCTCTAATCGATCTTTATTCCGCGAGTGTCAAAATCTTATTATTGTCGCCCGCATAAAGACATTAAGGGGCTTGAGATAAAACAGAGCCCCATTAGCAAAGTCCTCAAAAAAATTCGTCGATCCTATCACCGTTGAGGTGGCAATCTAATTTTTTTAAACGCAGTCAATCACAAGAGAAATGAGCCTACGAGTAATCGTCAAAGAAACTAATGTTGATTGGCTTTCAGTACTAAAGGCATTGAAGATTATTTCGTTATGTGTCTTATGTGGAAGTGTTAAGATAGTTTTCGAGTTATAAAGAATTATATGCGTTAGGCAAGATAAGTCGGACGTATCATTGTGAAGAAGATTGATGACGTAGCTGGATCAACTTAGGATATATTGTAAGTGTTGACGAAGTTCACACAGCAAAATGAGCAAAATACATTGGGTATTTTAATCTCATAATTTTGGCTTTAGGAAGTTGGTGACATGAATGTTCAATAATAAAAAAAATCTTTATAAAAGTTAACAAATTAAAGTTGAACAAAAGTCAGTAAAGGAAGTAATAAAACGCACGCCGTTTTTCTATCCCTTTTAAAAATAAGTGTTTTGTCAGGCGTTCTAAACCTGGGGGTGGGTCGCGATCCGCGAAGGTGTCTCAATCAGCATAAAACAAAAGAAATCAATAGCAGCTCCCCTCGCGAGCGGCTGACAAAGAGCAAAGATTTCTTTTCACAATTAACCACCCCAGCTCTGGGTGTCGGCTGATAACCGCGCCGATTGGGCTTAGCGGTTTATTTCTCTATTTTTAAACGTCTAAAGCATCTGTGACTGATATGTGTCCATCATTCGAATGCAGTCTCCTTAGAAAACTGTAATTTAATGTACGGAAATCGTAATTGTAACGCTAAAAAGAACAAAAATGAATGAGCGTAAGACTCCTAGTTTGACCAAAAATTAAACATAATAATTAAGGCAATAGAGACGTTCGTTTATTTCCAAACTACAGAATAGGATGGCCTTTATTAATTAAGGTCATATATGCTGTAAACATCGCTCCATTAGACGAAAGATAAACAAGCGGTCCAAGCGGGCAGTTATTATAATCTCGCATCGTGCCCAAAGGGGACGTAAGCTCCTCAATTAGATACTAAATTCCTTTAATACGTCGTCTATTTGATTCAAACATATGCGTTCAAACTTTTAAAACGGCGTATTAATAATGTTATATCATGTTACCGGATATTTCAGTAGACGTCTGGCCATTTAAACTTTTCTGAGCCCAGCTCGTTACCGACGGATTATTAAATATTGAAGCAGTGTTTGCGAGATGAAAGCTTCCTAGACGACCGTGCAAATCCACGGAAACAAAGGTTTTAACAAGGATTCATTTCCATCATCTCTTCTAATGTGAGTATGTATAGATCTATCTATGTCTGTTAAATTGTTACTCAATATTCAGTGACACGAACTGTCCGTTTTGTGTCGACATGCTTTATGTAAATGCCGATTTTGCACATTTTTATTGATTCAAGCTTTAGGATATGATGGACTGGGAAAAAAATGCACACGAAACCATGGTATGTCATTGTGAAACAAACGAATGTGGCAATCAATTATGAATAAATTAAAACAGATACACACACGATGGTCGCCAATATACATATCACTAAAAGATTATTAGATGAACAACTTTATTACAAAGTACATTTTACAACTTATAGCGGATTTCCTTTTACTCAAAAAATGCTGAGATCAAAACGCCAAATATCGGCTTTAATGACTAGGATTGTAAAACCAGACAGAGGTCAGCAATAAAGTGACCTCCGTCAAGCGCTGCGTCACGTCCGACCGCGGACGACTGGTGAAACCCTCGTTTGCGCGCGAATCACTTTTATTGACTCTTGCGGTTTCTGCACTCCTGGTGACATTTTGTGTGTGTTTAAAAGTGTAAACGATTCGACGCTGGTTTTGAAACTTATGTAAGTTCCATGTCTCAGGTGCAGCAGACAACGACTAAAGTTGTGTTTTTTTTATATTCCCTTAAAGATTTGTTTCTTATAAAATTCTGGAACGATATTATAAAGTGCGCAGAAGTGAAGCACAGTTGATATACTTGTAAAATCGCACTGAGGTATAAAATAATCTTACCCATTTTGTATTCCCAACTGGACCCTCCCTAACGCGTTTGTTACTAATATCACTCATATTTCAAAGTCGTTTGCATCTGGCTGGACAACGGCTATTAAGATCCGCCTCGCCTCTTGACTAATTTGCGTCTTTTTTATTATAATTCACTCAACGACACAGCGCACGTTACTTTTATACTGAGTCTAGGTTAATTTAGAAGAAAATCCAGGATTGTACACTGTCACATTTTCTTAACGCTCCCTCTGTGACGTCTATAAAACGCAAATACGGCAATAAAAAACACCCCAAAAACATCTTTTCTGGACACTGCTTCAATACAATACCCGCCATTCACTCTGGATTGTTGTATTTTCCACTCATTTTTAAGAAAGGAATTAGTGAACCTTTACATTTCAAAGTATTTTAGACTCTAAATCAGAAACATCTGGGTTTATTAAAATGTAAGAAAAGAAAAGTGCGCTGAGATTCATCTAACAAAAGGTTCTAATTAGCTGTCAGGGCGACCCAACGTGCGTCCAATGTCTATCCCAGAAGAACAAATTATTCAAAAAGATGTCTTCACTGATTTTTTCCTCTCGTACAATGCTGTGCGAACAATTAATATCGTATTCTCTCTTTTCGGGAGTTGCGTTGAAATAATTATCAGTTATGAAGGCATGGGTTGTATTGTTGGTATCTTTGACTTTATTAGGTGACGTCACTTTATCGCACTTCATTGCTAATTAAATCAAAGCTCAAAGGTACTGGTAATTCTGGATCAGTCAACGTTCATTATCGATTTAATTTACAACCGTTACAGTTTTTTAGAGTCGTTCTATATTAGACCAACCATAAACTCACAAACAAGTTTACCTTTTATTTCAGACGCATAGATAAATACTAGTAATCCATAAGATGCATTTTGACCGAAACTATAAACTAAGTTTGATTAGTAAAAACGTAACAATCCATCGCTCTCAGATTACTCTAATATTGTGACTGCCTGCTAAAATCACAGATAAATCACCCACAAAAGCAAACTACCTCACGCATTCAAAAACAATTACGAGGGCGCGAAATTTGGGAGCCTGCCTAATTGGTATGAGATTTGCAAGTGTTTCTAATTGCGTTGAAAATTCGCAAATTCAAGGTGATCAGTCACAACGCCATCGGGATAATTAAACCATTTGTCTGGTAAGTTGAACATTTTCGTTTCTGATGTGAATTTTTCGCCAATCGTGAGTAATGTCGGCGCATTCAGCAAAAAATGCCAGTTGATACCATGGGTATACGAATGAATTTATTAAATGTAGTACATATAATGCCAAAATGTTCATAATTTATTGAAGGAAGGATAAAATCAGCAAGCTCTTTACTTTATAGATTACTGGTTGTTTCCCGCGACTCCGCCCGCGTAGAAGTTGTCTATCGCTATTTCCACATTAACCGTCCATTTTTTCCTATTCCAGATCCATTCAATTATTATGGCGTGATTGAGTAACAAACATCTATCCATCCATACTTTCACATAATGTTATTAGAATGAAAAACATATCTCTCTTCTTCTTTTTTATTGATGGCATTCCTTAGTGGATTCGCTAGTGTCTAGTTTTGCGAAGGAGACTCAGCTCAAGAAACGAGTTCCGTAAAGGGAAAATGAGAAAGTAATTGAATATAACGGAATTAATCTTTCTTTTTCTTTACCAAACTGAAAGGCCAACAAAAAAACTGGTCACTGCTAGAAACTTGGAAAGAGTCGCAGAGAGAGGAAAGTCTTAAAATGCCCCGTGGGCCTAAGTTATGCTTCTTGGAAGACGAAGATAGGTTATAAAAAATCAAAAAGGAAACGCATCATCAGATTGAAACCAACAGTGGTCATGAGATCATAGAATATGCAAAAAAACCATTCGTAAAAGTTGATGAAATATAAAATTTCTCCAGGATCAAAACCTTTTAAATTCCCTACACAAACACACGACAGGGTCCTGGAATGTGCGCCATTTTTTAGAAAAGGTCCATTTTCATTAACGCCATCAGTTCACATATTTGTCATAACCTGCCGCCGGTCTTGTTGTGAATGCTCCTTTTTCGCACATTTTTAATTTGCGTTGTTTCGGTTTTGTTCTTTCGCACGGTAGATGGATTATTGCCCCGACGACGGTGTTCAATTGCTGCTGCTGAAATTCGTGGTGCCAGATTGCGTGAAAAAATGCTCTGAAGCTGAGGTGTTAATTAAGAATTTCACTAGTGAAAGAAAAAAGAAATAAATATGCAACGGGACTATAGTACCATTCAAGTGTAAATTAACAAAGGAAACTATAATCACATCCACATAAATTCATCTCTTATTACACGAGTTTCATATACCAAAGTGACAGAAACGGTTCCACTATTTGAGCTCTTTAAATAATCAAATATACGCCGCCGTTCGCCGCACAATGAAAATTTATGCTCGCCCTGCCGCGTCTAGACGATTCGGCACATGGACTTGCCCAGACTGTCTAATGTGTTCGCTGTATTAAAAATCTATACTCAGGAATAATCGCGATTGACTTTTTTAAATTCATCAATTATCTACGCTTCTGCGGTATAATTCTGCAAATGTCAAAGAGTAATTATAGCCGGACGTTACTTTATTTTGTTCGTGTTTTATGTATAGTAACTAACCGATTAAGTTTCAGTATCTACTAGCAAGTAGCGTCCATTTTAATCGATTAAAGGATGATTGAAGCGTGTAATTTTGTCTGCAGTAAACAGCATCAACTGATTAAATTTATTATGATGCGTTGTTATAAAATATACGCTCTTTAGCAAGGCTTCATGCAAATTGCTTCCGACCATGCATAAATATCTATTAAGCTACAAAGGCTAAATTTTTCAATAGAAGCATTTATAAATAAAGCAATTGTGATGTCTGAGAACAAATACGGCTCTTTAGCAAACAAGGGTTGCTTAAGACGGGCTAGTAAATGATAAAATGGAGATTTTGGTTTCTGTTTATCTTCATTTATAAACACCCTCAAGGCCTTGAGGTGGGTATATTTTGAATTGTTTCTAAAATGAAACAAAAGCTTCTTTTAAATTTCATAACACGTTTTTTCCTGTCGTTTCTCAAACCCTTGGGCTACGGTTCCCCGAGTGCAGGAGGTGTGAGGAAATGATATAGCTTCAAAGGTCCAATGTCAGACAATAGGTAGCATTCATACGGACCGCGCGCGTTGAATGCAAACAGCCTAATTATATAATCGCCAGGCAAGATGGCGGCAGCTTCTTGCAGTTCCTGTTTCAAATTGTACTTTCAACTTCTGATATTCACACTTGAGTGGTTCTTGTAAAACTTTTGATTATGCAGACGTTTTTTTCCTTGTAATCTTATAAGAATATTAAAGCGTCTGCATCTAGGTTTCAAATTGAGCATCTTAGCACGTCATTGAGATATCTCTACATATGTTACAAAACGAAAACAAGAGCACCAAATTAAACTTTAAAGCTTATCTTAAAACAGCAAAGATCAATAAATCGAAAGGTAGAATCTTTATCGCAAAGGTAAGAAAGTAAATACGCATTTCCCTAAACTTAGGGCTCTCTTGGAAACTTGATGGCGTTTCATTATATCGTTAGATAGGCTTAGGCCGGTCCCGCGTGAGTTATGGTTATTTGAATTGTGCGAAACAAAATAAATTTACTGAACGTGCTCTATACCGTTCTGCTCTTTGCATTTTTGAGTGCTTATTTCGAGTCGGATAAAACTTTGCGTTATTTATGGGACGCCTCTAAGATTTAATGTGAACTCAAACGGCGATAATGTGACTTTCGAATGGATGTTTTTACCAAGACGTGCCCCCGCTCGCGTTCTCTAAACTTATGTTAATAAACACATTTAAATTGTATAATAGCGTGTATCAAAGATCTAAATTACGGATGGGCATGTTCATCAAATAACAAGGCTCATTTCCCGGGTCCGTAGCATTGCTTTATTGGCCATAAGTAGCAGAACCGTCGCATGTGACTACGTTAGTAAGTCACGTTACTATTTCCTCCCCATCCGTTCTCCGGGTTGTATCCCGTTACGCGAACCATTTAGCGTAATGCGCGGTTTGTCCGGATTGACAGCCCTGCCGCTCGCCCCACTAGCTACCACAACCTTAACGATAGTTTGAATTTATACCCCAACAATATGCGAATTAATTACGATCATTTAAATTTATTACCCAACACGAATTGCATACATTTGAAACTATACAGCAATATTCTATTGATATAATAATAATGGTCTAATGATTTGCATATTATGGCCTTAAATTAATTTACCCTGTCCAAACAGAGCTAAGCTACCCCCGCATAACCTACATTTATTTACGGATAATAACTTGATAACTGGTTACAGTCAAGAACAAGACATGTGTGGGTTAGGCGGCCCGTGTGTTGCGAAAAGGGCGGATTAAGTCGGCAGTAAAATTTGTTAAACTGGAATATGGGATACGGGTACCTCACGGCTACATTAGCCAGCCATATAACGCTGATCCCTTTTCAAACAACCGTTTCCAGCACTTCTCGAACTTAACGAGAGTCGGGGTAGGTCTTTTAAAGGTGGCGGCGGGAATAACATACAAGAAGCCGCGGTCGGGCCAGCTTCGGCCCGCAACTATCTCCCACTTGCAGACACGAACACTATAATCCCCGATAAAGCCCGCACATTTACATTCAATTCTAATTCGGATCCCACTCCTACTTCGCTCTGATTGCCTGGTAGTTGTCGTCGTTGATTAAAATTTCGTAGACCGAGATCCTCTTTAATGCTACGTGATAAACGCGTTTTATACTAAAATCGAACATGTTTAAAAGGTTATGGACAGCTATATGAAATAAATATATAAGATTAGATCAGACATACGGGGAATAAAATGAAATGTATACATATATAAGAAGTACAAGATAATCGTAATGATAATAAAGATTGTGAACAAATTGTCACAAGATGTGAATTTAGCTCATTATCACCCAAATGGTCAGCTACAGAGGTTCACGTGGACACACAAAATTAAACATTTCAAAGTCAAAGGGCACTTAATTGAGTTTGTTCAGGACAAAACAAAGAGCAAGAACTTTTTAAATTGAACGTCCACGAAGTGTTGGCAACATGTTGATCTTTGCGAACTGTGCTGCTTGGGGCTACCTGCTGTCCTGAGTTAATATTTCCTTTACTGAAACTCTTTTATAAAACTTTTTAAGTGGAGTACTCATTTCGGTGCATTGTGTCTAGTTTATCAAAACTTGTTAAATTTTGGATATTATGTCAAAGTAACTCAAATGTTGCCTCATATTGTTTTATCTGTCGTTTGATATAATATTACTTACTCACATTTATGACAACATTCATCAACAAAAACAAGCAATAATCATAACAAGAAACTTTACAAATAACAGTACCTATCCACGAACCATCAACTTTTTTACTGTCGTTTGATATTTCTATTACACCTATGATAAAATGTTATGAGCGCAGAGAGGAAAGGTATGATACGGGGAGAGTTGGTAATATTTTGTTTTCTATTTTATTTACAAACTTCGGTTATGACGATTCTACATTACTATCTGAAAACCAATCTTATCTCCCTTTCCCATTCCATAAATTTATAGGTATACACAACTTTCAGTAACTTTGTGGACAAGATTTGAAAATTGAAAAAAAAATCGGTGCCACGCTTTCTGCTCCGAGAAAATCAACAATTTAATTAATTGATTAGCTAAAGGCTTTTCTGAAACAAGCCTCAAGAAAAGCAAAGTAGCCAAGATTTATTTTACTTTTGGTAGCAATTAGCGTTGAAAGTGAAAAATCTTCGAAAACTTCCCTTCGTTGTTATTCCTGCTCTTAAATTGGCAAATTTTTCTTCGAGAAACTTTTGGATTTACCCCTTTGGATTTACGAAGTACGCAAATGTGGACAAATACTTAAAGGGATATAAAGTGAATTATTTGTATTTGTGACTTTAGGCGCAATTATCTATTCGTTCAATTATACAATTATATTGGTTCATCGCAATCTAACAAAAAGTATTGAGACAAATCCATTTTTTGTTACATGATATGAACCTATCGCACATTATCATCTTGTTATCTGTAGCACTTGCTTATCATAATTCATAAATATGGTGAAAAACATAGATCTTTTTTATTAGAATTCATATTTTGACATGGGGTTTTGGGACCGCTGTTTGTATTAAAAAACTCTTGTCATGACATTGGTTTTATTATAAGCATTACCATTTTCTTGAACGAATATACATATAACTTATTAATAAGGTTAATAAATTGTTGAAGCTTTTTGATACAAGTGATCATGCATATCTTCAATATGTATTGCGGATAAAAAAATATTTATAAACTTTGGATTTATATCAAGACATAATTTTACAATATCGTTGGAAAAATTTAGGAATATAATCTTTTGGGAAGAATTTTCCAAGTCTTGTGCAACTAAAAGCAGATTTGAAGCTACTGTTGAATCCATTTTTTTCACGTTTGTTCCATCTATTATAACAATATTTGATACGTTTTCCCGAGATGCTTTTAAGACTATTCGTCGAATATGTTCAGCCGCGCAATAAGGAAGTCTATCGCTTAAAAGTATTGTTTTAATTGCTGTTTTCTTGGTGATGACTGTACTGACTTCGATATTTGGTCTCGCTGTAGAGTAAAGTAATAATGCTCCTTCCACAATGATACCAGACATAATTCCGTACTCTAACCCAAAACACATAGAAACCGCCATAGTAACTAAGAAGAAAGATAATTCCTTTTTACTATTTCTCCATAGTCTACCAAACATTGAAAAATCTATCATCGAAAACATAGCAGTTATGATTAAACCAGCCAGTGATGCCTTAGGTATAAAATAAAATGTCGAAGTCAGCAAACTGAGTGCTAACAGAATCAGCAGTCCAGTGAATATGCCGCCTGCTGGAGTCTGTACACCTGAAGCATTATTTAACGCTGTTCTTGTAAATGAGCCTGTGACTGGCATACTTCGTAGGAAAGATCCAATTATATTGCAAAATCCTATAGCTATCATTTCTTGAGTAGCATCAACGGTTTTGCCCCCTGCGAAAGCTTTTGCTATCGCTACCGTTTCCAAAATAGCGACAAAAGGCAAGACAATTGACTGCGGCCCTAATGCGTGTAGCATTTCTCCAAAAGAATACGTTTGATTGCCTACTATTGTACCAAAAGGAGGAGAAGAAAATTTGGGAATTCCTTTTCCAATATCACCAATAAGAACTAAAGGCTCACTGTCAGTTGTTATCTTTAAAATGAAAGCTACTATTATGCCGAATATAACAACAACGGCATTGCGTCCAAGTGATATAAACCATCTTACTTGTTTAGTTAGACCACCCGTACGACTGCAGCCCTGGCCAAGACGTTTTAATAAAAATAGAATGCCTATGGTTGTAAATCCTAGTATAGTGTCCCAGAGCTTTATAGTTGGAAAATTGAGGATAAAATTGTATACTGATTGGGCAAAGTAATTTCCCGAGATGCCACTCAAGCCAAATAACGATTTCAATTGCGCTGAGGCAATCTGCATAGCGGCTGCAGTTGTGAAACCATTTATAACAGGAGATGATATGAACTCAACTAGGAATCCGAGTTGCAATATACCCATTCCTAGCTCTACAAGTCCAGCTAAAAAAGCAGCCAATACGGCAAAATCAGCGGAATAATTGGAGACATACTTTGCAACCATTGCTGCCATGATAGCAGTTGGCCCAACAGTCACATCCTTGCAGCTTCCAAAAAGTAGATAGACGAATCCTCCTATGAGACCAGCGTACAGTCCATATTCCGGTGATAGTCCTGCTACAACAGCGTAGGCGATTCCTTGTGGGATGGCAGTCAATCCAACAGTTATTCCGGCTATGATGTCTTGGGCCAATTTGGTGCTGTTATACGTTGGCAACCATTCTATAATAGGTAGCCGCTTTTTCACAGTTTTTACACTACATAATTTTTTAGAGCATTTTAGACGTCTTCGAACAGTGTTTAAATTATCGTAAATGTTCACAGGTATAACCATTTTAGTTGAAGCTTGATTCCGTTCACGATGTGCAACGCTACTGAAGATAGAAAGTGGCGATAAAACCTAAAGACGCACTTATCGTTATCTAACAGAAGTTAGATGTTGAAATCTTTGAAGGTTAGAAAGACAAAATGGTTAAACATGAATTTGCTGCGAGTTCTCGTATCTTGTGAGCTATATCTTACATTTTTACAGCAACAAAGTTTCTATGGTTGAAAAGGATGTACGTAAACAGAATAAAAGAGTTTATAGCAAGAACTCGTAATAAGTATTCATATGTATAAAAACTTTGTGAGTTAAACCAAATATAGCTTGTTGAAAGAAATACGCGGCGCCAGGCCAAAGCTAAAACTAGGAAAATTTCGAGGTTCATGTTGAGTAGCAAATCTTAAATCTGGATAATATTACCAATATACTCCGAACCATACTTCGTTCCTTCCAAACTCTTTTTACCAAGCTATACCTACGTACCCACAATTACAATAACGGTTCCGGAAGCAAATACAATTAAGTTAATTAATGAATTAAGACCCGCCGAGTTTCTTTATCTCGTTATTAATTCGTCTAAGTCTCAGACGCCTTACAAATGAGAGTGCTGCAAATATTTGTGTAAAGCGAACCGATTCACTTAATTCAATCAAACTTGCTTCGTTATTGTACACTTTGAACTTGTTTCTGAAGCTATGCATTGAAATTTTGAAATTTAACTATAATTGTACGTTTCATATTTAATTACAGAATCGTGTTAAAATCAGTTAGAGGTGAATCTGTTTCTACTGAGACATATCAGTAGGTTTAAGCTAGGACAGGCATATAATTTGGGATAGGCACGTCATAATTAATAATAAAATCAGCGCTGCGGGCATAGCATGAATGTCATAAAGATAAGTTTTATCTAAATCCTATCTCTTAACCTTTCTTTGATATTACTTACAGGTTTCACTCTAAGATATATTTTATCGTAGTTCTATTATGCACGAATCAAAATGTCCCTTCATTTACAATTTCCTATCCAAGAACCGTCGCCTTAGTCTCATCTTCACAGATGATATAAAGAAAATGACATTAATCAGGGTCCGGAAACCGTATGATTTGAATATAAAACGAGCCAAGTTCATGAGGTGTGGCTCAGGGCATGTGAGCTCGTCATTAGTCATAAACGCGGAGATCCTCGCGAGACGTGACTTGGGGCCTGATGTGGACAGCACTTTGGTGGCAATGACGCGCACGTGTAAATGATGGCTTTTGTTTTAAGGCTAGAATAGGCGAATTTGTGGTTTTGTAAAAAAAAAAACAAAGAGGCGGTTTATGTTTGTCAACACTGATAGCATTTGGAAGGTATTGTACGTTGATAAAGTGGGATCAAAATACTAGTAACTATTACGAGCTATGGTGTAAACTTTGGTTTTTATATCCTTGATAAGTAGTCAGTTAAAAGTCAAGTGACAAATAAATCATTTACAATTTATGAGAATAATTTGTGGTAGGTAATAGTTAACTAAACTGTTTCACCTCGGATCGAACATGTTTAATACCCGATGTCGGTATCCTCTTGAACTACAAATATGTGTAGTATGTAAGTAGTAAACCATTTATTATGAGAAAAGTATGTGTTTATTCTGATATGCACTTATATGATGATTGTTGTTGTAAGTACAAAGGTGATTTTAACTTAGGTTTATATGCATTGCGTTCAAAAAAAAGTAACTCAACAGCAAACCAAAGCAGTGTTAGAAAACTTCTGTTCAAAATGGAATAAAATTATATACCAACCCAATCCAATAACTGGATTAAGAAGGCTCAAAAAGTGGCAATTGAAAAATCGTACGGGATCTGACTAAATTTAAATATATGAGGTCCACAGACGACTGGGCACTGATCTTGGCGGTTATTTAGATGAGCATCAAATTTGTCGGATTGTGTGTGGACACTCCCTGAATATCCCCTGAGACTAAATCAAATTTGGTCACTCTGTTGATATTCTATTGAACATGACGTAACCATGAAAAATATTCAGTGTGTATGAACATAATAATAAAAAAGTATTTTTGTGACATTTATTTGTTTTAACTGACAATATTTTTGAGACTATTTACGATACTTAGTAATCTTAAAATGAAGAAAAGAGAAGCACATCTATATCTATGTAAACTAAATAATAATATTATAAAGAGGTAAAGTTTGTGAGTTAGTGAGGTTGTAGGGGGTAATCTTTAGATTTAATGAACTGATTTCGATGAAATTGGGAGGGAAGGACATAGGATACTTTTAATACCGGAAAATTTAACAGTTCCCGAGGGAATAGCGATAAACGATTGCAGCATTACCGCTGCAAAGTTAAACCTTTTTTGCACCGTCGTATTGTTACCTCCTTGTTCCAGTACGTGATGTTATTCTTTGGTCGCTTGTCATATATGTTTTTAAATTTTTAAATTTTTAAGTTCAAAAACTTTCGAATTTTTCCTGAAGTTCTCCGCTCGCTTGTTCTCGGTCATTATGAATTCGGAGCTGACATGTTGATAATCACATAAAGATTTTTTTTTTTTGGAGAAAAGTCATGTTTTGATCAGTGAAGGCTCTCAAGTGTATCGCCCGCAAGACGCCTCAGTCATCAACCTTTTTTGGCCACTTTTGAGTCTTGTACTGTCTCACGAAGGCACCGCAGTACCGGTTTATTCCCCGGGTAAGTTACGCTTCGTCTGTGTTCGTTTTCCCAAGATTCCGTTCCCCTCGTTTGGTTCTCGTAGATTTATTAGTCCATTCTTTCCAGTTCCTACCGCCTACCCCATTTGGCATCAGTGCTATTACGCACCAACCAGACTCCAGTCCTTCCACCTACCCTAACCGGCACCACGGCGTGGAGAGGTTGATTCCGCACCACCACCGCTCAGCCCGCACCAGACTACACCCGGCGCGCGTGCATTTTTCCTTTTTAATTTTTATTATCTGTATAAGTTGTTTTAACCGGTAGTCTCTGTACACAAACGTCACCCCAGAAACCGTGAGTATACCATTGTCACATTTCGTAGTGTTGCTTTAGCGACGTCTCTAGAGTAGCATTCCAGTATTTGTTGACTGGTATTTTAGTCACCATCTCACACCCTTCATTCAACCCAGTAACCCCCTAAATTCAAAAAAGGCCCGCGCGCCTGATCGAACAGCATTTATAATGTTCTTTTTCGGTTCTTAATTTGGTCATCGATAGTTGTATTTGTGAACACATAACCGGCTCGCTTTCCTCTTTTACGGTGTGTGTATTTCTCATTTGTGTATTTCGACTTAGGATTTAATTAAAATAAATCTTTGTCTTTAAAACGTTGTTCGGCATTTTTAATTCCACAAATTCTACGTATTGAGCACCGGTATACTCCGTGTGTTCGGTAGTTCGATCATTTAAAAGCTTTTTTTAAATAGTCGTGCTACACGAGGTATTTGACCTATATAGACAACACTATCAAATTGTGATTTTACATACACCCGAGTAGAGCTAAAACGAAAGAAAAAAACAAGAAGAAACAAAGAAAAAACGAATAAATGAGAAACTGACCAGCTGATCGATCAACCCACAGCAGAAACCGCTGGACCTAGGGACTTGGAATTAGGAGGGAATTTTCCTTGGATATCCTAGGGGTGCACTGAGCAGGGAGTTTTGGAAATGCATCCCCTGAGGAGTTAAAATAGCGGAATCTGGGGGGGGGGAATAGCGGGAAACTAATTTTACGCGTACGAGGTCGCGGGCTTGCTCTACTCGTCGATAAGCTCACTGGCGAGAAATAATTAGAAACTGATAGTGCGTAAGAAATATGAGTCTAGGCGGGTCATGTTAGTTCTAGATATTCACCGGTATCAGGGTCGTAAATGTGTAGCATTATTATTATTATTATTGGGGGATGTGATGGGCCTTGTGTGCAATTCGACCATAGCTGATCTATTGTAGCAGCCCTTTGTTTAGAGCTCACTGCAAAGGCCCGCTGCGTCCAAGAATTTCCAGATACTTTGGGCAGTGAGAAGCTGTATCTCTTGTTGGTCCATGATATGTCACCTTAGGTAGATACTTCTGTTGCGCAGTAGTGGTCCGCATGAGCAGAGGACGTGCATCGCTGTCTCCTCAGTCTCCTGACTTCTGTCAGAAGACTGCATGACGCGTCTTGCTTCAAAACCATTAAAACAGATAATGTGTAGCATTGCAAAACCTTAGGATCCGTCACGCGTAGGTAAAAGAAATTCACGCTTACACGACAGTTTTACCTTATGCTAGTATAATACAAGACAAAGCTTTAGTTTTTCAACAGACGTAAAATTAAAAAAGGCAGTTTCAAATAACGCCTCATTGCAATTCCCCACACGTCCCAACATTCCACAGAAGGAGTTGAAATCAGTGCAGTGGTAAAATCAAATTGAGTAGCCGATAAACACCCCAAGCGAGGGGCCGCAAAATTTTGATTACAACGAAAAGTGTTACTTATTCTCAAATAAAAAATGCCTCGAAAAAATGCTGATGTCGATATTGTTATGGCGGGTTTATGTCGGAAATTGGGGGTACGGTTATTGCATGTCATTAGGAATTATGGGCTTGAGAGGTACGACGGAGAAAAATTTGCCAGCGGTGAGGTGCCGGTTTTTTCGATAATGTAATTATTGGAAATTTATTCCGTACCTTTTAGCGGGGTCGTTAAATAGGTCAACAGGAATAACAAGAACAACCGTGGTGTGATTGTTGTAGTAAAAATATCAGCGTACAACTTAGTAAGGATGGAATATAGAAGATACATTGGAAACATCATTACTTATCGCTCTATTCCTCCTTTGCATAGATTTGCAGTAAAATCAACTTAACTCCAACTTTTCTATGAGTGCTGCGTATTCGCAACAAATAACTCAAAAATTATGCCTCGTACGTGCCCCCATGTCCCATAAAGAGGCACCGGGACTTATTTCATATAGTTACGGTGCCATAAAGCATAAAAGGCATTCAAATGTGATGTTATTTTGCCGCCAACACGGGGTAATTTATTTTCGCGCGATTCATAATTTTCTTTTATTCACTTTATGTTGATTTTCCGTGGAATAAGTACTCGGTAACGATAATATTATTTCAACGGCCCCATGCATCAACGTGTGCTTAGGACCTCCCGTTTATTTCTTTGTTTTCATTACATGTAACGCTTTGTCTTTAGATTGCTCTGGGCTCTGTACACAATGAACGTTATGTCTTAAAATAACATTGAAACAATTTTACGTCATTCATATTTTAAGTTGCTTTTATATAATTGATTGCTTGTAGCTTTCTGTTAATTTAGTATGTAACTAAAATCACAAATACATCTTAGCACTTTAAATATCTACATAATCATTTAAGAAATAATAACAAACGTCCTTATGATTCTTTTATCTATATACATAAAACCGGGCAAGAGAATGCCGGACCATGCTCAGTGAAGGGTTCCGAAGCCGTTAAGTACTACAAACATAAAAAAAACAATAAGTAATAACTAATTTTCTTTTTAAAGTCATTTGGTGCCGTCTTAGATGATTTTAGTAGGTATAAACACATTAATCACCAATGAAGAACCAAAGAAGTCTTCTTAGTCGTGATAGTTTTCCTTTTAAACTCCTTGAATGCGCTTTCATTAAAGTTTTTTTTTCAGATTTTGGTGTTTGTAGTTTTGGCTGTAGGGGGGCGGGGGACACTTGAGTCTAACAAAAAATGGCGCTATAAAGCTTAATATTTCATAAACAGATCCCTTAATCGAAAAATTATTTTAACAAACCCGCAATATTTTTGAAATACCCATCCAACGACACCCTTCACTATTATATTTATTCATGCCAAATTACAGCTTACTAGTCTAAGTACTAAGAGTCTCTGAGCTAGGCTGCGGACTGACGGACGAACGCACATGGCGAAACTATAAGGGTTCCTAGTTTGACTACGGAACCCTAAAAATGAATCGTTGAAATGTATGTACGTATAACGTCCTAATGACTCCACCGAATTGGTTAATTTTTTTTTTCTGTTGGTTATTATTGTTAAGACAAGGTTTGTACGACAGAAAAAAAAAATCCACCAGGGAAGTCGGATTTATGCAGCGGGAACGAAGCCGCTGGCAGGCAGCTGGTTTTCTATGAAAACGGAATTTAAACACCAAACTTTAAATAACACTTCATTTAAATTGAATAATCAAGTGCGAGTCAGACTTGCGCAATGAGGGTTCCGTATCGCCACATAGTATGTATTTTTATACTCCAATTCGAATTCGATTTCGAAACGAGTGTGTTTAGTGGTGGTAGGACCCTGTGCAGGGTCCGTCCGGATCGCTACCACCATCTTATCCATTAACCACCCGCCAAGCAACAGTGTTCGCATTGTTGTGTTCCGGTGTGGGGATAAGACAACCGGTGAAATTACTAGCATAGAGGCATTCCATCTTAGTCCTCAGGGTTGGCGAAGCATTTGAGGTCTTAGGATTATAGTCTTGAGAATTCAAATGTCTATGGGTCACAGATTCCACTTACCATCAGGTGGTCTGAATGCTCGTGTGCCTTCTCCTTAACATAAAAAAAAAACGAGTCATCGCGATCCATCTCACACAAGTCCATTTTTAGATTTTGTTGTTTTTCTCAGGGTTGTGAAATTTGATTCTTACTGTATTACTGTTTTTACGATACAATAAATACTTTTATTATTTCACTTTATTGTATTATACCTGTTAGTATAAAATCACGCCTTCATTCCCAGAGTGGGGAAGGCAGAGCTACAGAAATACCGACAACTCTTAAGCGACTTGTTTATAATTCTGTAACCACATTCTGCACAATCAGGAAAACAAGTTTACTAGTGTATTTTTGCTGTCAGTAAATCCGCCGTAACAATACATACCCTGAAAAAAAAACAATCTGCTAACTATGACGGTTCAAGAGATACAGCTCTTTAAAGCTAGGACAGACTGACAGACGGAAGGACAGTGTAGGCGTATTAATTTTCCTTCTGGTACGGAACCCTAAAAGCGAGTATTCGAGGTCAAACTATTCAGTTAGAGTTACCTTTGTACACGAAGTTTGCGGTTTACCTTTGTGCCTAAGAAAAGTAGTTCATTGTTTAAGGGTTCACTTATGTACGTAAGTATTTCGAGTTTTGAAAGACAGCTAACACCCAAAAATCGTTCAATATGTATCGCGTCAGTATTGACACATCGCACTGCTAGATCAAAACAGCATCAACTCAAAATAAAACTGTATTTAAAAATCAACTTCAATACCAATGTGTTTGGACTTGAAACAAATCTAACAGTTTTTTTGAGTTGATACTGTTTTGATCTAGCAGTGCGACATGTATCCCTAAGTTCAAGTCGTTCAATACAAAGCACGATGCGGGCGAGGGATGCTAAGCCGAATATTATGAGTCGATCGCCGACACAGGTGCCGCTAAACATCCAACTTGTGATGCCAAACGATTGTGATACGTGCTGGAGGAATAAATGTGACATACATTGGATCAAATGTGGTTTGTAACTATGTAATATTTGTGGCATTAAAATGTAATTGTAATATATGCATCTCTAACCTGTGTATTTTATTAGCGAATAGCTGTTGGCTCCGTCGATGTAGAAGCCTTTTGTCGCTCGTCCCTAGCGACGTTGTTTCCCGGGACTCAAATTATCTCTTTACCAAATTTCATCTAAATCGGTTGCGGTCTATCCATGAAAGCGAAAAAAACTGATAGAGAGATAGAGTTCCTTTCACATTTATAATATTAGCACGAATATAATTATAACATGCTCTTGGTTATAAGAAAAAAAACTTGAAATCTCATCGACTCAATTATATTTCATAATTTGAATTAGATTAAGATACATAAATACAACACTTTGTACTATTGAAATAAATGTAAAACTCCACAAGATAAAGCGTCTCAAAAATAAATTGATAAAATGTGATGGATTCTGACAGTTGATGATGATAGAAAATAATTCGCTGCTGTCAGGAAACGTATAATCTATATTAGTCATCATCTAGATAAGCTAGCTTACGAAATCAAATAACGAGAATACAATTCTGTACATGACAATTTTAATGTCGTGCTAATAGAACTTATAGGTCATGGCAACAGAAAAAAAAACTTGTTAACTAACGCGAATTAATAGTCTTATTAACAAATTTTAATGGAGATTTTACTCAAATTGAAGACATCTATTATATCTTATCTCACAAATGGGCCCTTTCAGGTACACTTAGCCCTATATTTTGTGCAATTTTCTCGTACACGCTCAGCTGTTCAAATGTGCAGGTTTCCTCATGCTGTTTTTCCTTCACTGTAAGATTATCGGGTAATGTATTAAAGTTAGAAAAACTCATTGGTACATTAGGCCATCGTCGCTCTTATAAGACTCATCTATTTGTATTTGCCCGATAATTAATTTCTGAAGATTTCTGACGTATTTTTACAATGAAACTCATGGATAAAACAATGTATCATGGTAGGTGCATGCATTTAGACCAAACGTCACTGACATGCTATGGCCGACACTGAGCAGTACTCAGTAGATTATTTTCTGAATACTGTTACCATCAAATATTTGTTAATTTAGTCTGTTACTCCTCCTTTGTCTTCATCATCTCAGTTATAAACGATAAGATAAAACGCATCACAAGCCTTGTACGAATTGCCTTTATCGTAATATTTGCCGATCTGATTACACGGGACCCGTCGTGGTCAGTTGTCCGAGATAATTCGGGCCGTGTTTGGGCTCTGCTGAATGCGTTCATTGGTGCATAAAATATTTCTGCGATCCCGAATCATTCACCAACTTTAATATTTCTGTGAGCTATGATTCTATCCCGCTCTTTAGGTGTTTGCTAGAGCAAGATAGAAATAATTCTTGGAATATTTCACGTTGCTTGTAGATTAAAGGTGCGACCAGTTTCGTAGCGACAAACAAGTGACGTGGAAAGCGCAAACGGGGAGAATCGCACGCCATTACACTTCTCACCTGGTGGTCATTCTGTTTGAGAAACAAATAGGAGGAAATGTTGCTTTTCATAAATTGTTTTTTATTAAATATTTCTGAACTTAGTTTTAAAATAATCTGTGGTAGAAATATCATTTATGAAGATTAACAAAAGGAAAACACGGTTTTAACATATTCACTACATCCATTCATTCATTCTATGCTTTGGCAATGGTTCATTAACGGCACTGTTTTTGTTCTAAGTAGGTGTTAATAAATACAGTTAGGTGCAAAACTGAGTCAATATTAGCACCTTAGTAGAATGTTAATAAGTTGATGACAATCAAAGCTATTTACAAATACTTAATATAGAATAATACTCCTTGAAGTTTGCTACATAACTGCTGAACAAACGGTTTTCTTGTCATTTAAAATTGTTTAGTAAAATTAAACCAAAAACTGTAAATTTTAATTTATGTATTTATACTAGTAATTTATTTTTCTCTATGGCAACCCCAAATCATAAAACTATTCAAAATAGCCATTCCATGTTCTTTGAAATGAGGTACCCACTGCTTGAATCAGGGACGTAGTTTTCTAGTTATTGCAGAATTTTAATTTGCGCCCATAGTGAACTAACAACCAGTTTGTATGGCTAATTTGTCTCGGTGCAAAAGTGAACCGTGCGCCGAACTAATACCGCCAATAACTTCCATCAAAAATATGTCTTATTTCAATAAATTCGTCCTCATTTTAAAGAGGCAAAATTTCTGTAATTTTATGAGGGTGCTTATTTGGGGTTGCCATAGAAAGAATTAAAATGTTAGACAAATAAAAAAAGGTTAAATTTAGCATTTTTTACGTTAAAATTACTTGAAAACTGTAAATGATAGGCAAATTATTTGGTAGGTAGATTTGTAGTAAGTTTCAAGGAGTACTTGTCTGTAATAAACATTTAAAAATACCTTTAATTATCATGAACTTATTCAAATTCTACTAAGGTGCTAATATTGACTCAGTTTTGCTGTAATTGATAAGAGAAAATGCATCAAATCCGGAACTACATTTTTCATATAAAGAAACACTGTTCGAATAAATATAGTTAAAAATGAACAAAGTCAATAAGAAATGGATAGTAACGCCATTTTTGTTCGGTATCCGAAATCGCTTAACGTTTTTACCGCACTGATGACAATACAAAATGTGACGTCATCTATTTCCCTGACCATTCCTTTCCGTTGATAGTTTTCCCATAAACGAGCACCTCGGGCTATTGCAATAAAACCCCCCCCGCTATCTATGGACTTTTCCGATACACTAGTCAGCTTCACCGTAACGAAAATTATTCTACTTAGTATTATGTTCCTGTTTCTTTCATACCAGTACAGTTAACATAGGACAGAGCGATGGCGATTTGGCGGGAAACAAGCTTTCTCTGACACAGCTAACAATTATCTAAATAGCCATCTACATTCTTACCCCTTACATTTTATTATTACCGGTCAATTTATCCGATACTGTGCGGTATTCGCAAATCTCAGCAAATCCTCCGGACTCATGTTTGCCTAGTAGATTTGATGATAAGAAAGCTGGAAACTGACCAAGGCAATAAAACAGGGGATTTGTGTTTTCGCAAGTTTACTAGGAGTTGTAAGCTTTAGATTTATGATTTAATCTGGTTTAGGTAAAGATCAAATACATATTATAAACTTTTGAAGAAAGTATTGCGCTAAATATTTTTCTTTACCTACAGGTGTGTGAAAAACATGTAAATTGTAAAAGCTACAATTATAAAAGTTGTTGAAATTATACCTAAGAAACGTTTTTGCTCATTCTTGAGTCTTATTTTATACATATAGTACTTTCTTAAATTGCACTATTCTTGAACTTTAATTAACGAGCATAATATGTTGAAGACAGGTAAATAAACTACGAGACCCAAAATCGTACCTTGCGCCATCCCCACAAATCTTACCGATCCAATGGCCAGTAGTGAGACACAATGGGCGGCGGTTTTAAATAGCGACACTCTTGGACACCCCGCCTGTAGTTAATGTGCCGAATGGGCTGAATTTAGACCACACTTAAGCGACATCGGAAGAATTAGAGTAGTAACGATAGAAATTACATTTGAGTTTCTAGCGCTAAAACTACTCTTAAATATGAAAAATATTTTTTCTTCCTCTTGGAGGGTCAGTTTTTAGCACTGAATTTCATTTCTAAAGTCCACTGAAGTATTTGATACGGTTTTGGTTTGCTCTCTTTTTTAAACAAAAAGTCTATACTTGATCAATGTCGTCCTTAAAAAATATGAATTTCTAAATTTAATTGTGACCTATAATACCTACCAATTAAACTTAGTTTCACGTACAAACTCAGTTGTCTATGTATATGCCAAGCTCGTATCTTTCTTAATAGTAAACCACAAAACTGAATCAACAATGTTAAGGAAGTAACCAGTCTTAATATTCCTTGGACTGTCGATTGCTGACGCGCCGTTCTTACATTGTCTCGCTGCCCCAGGCGAGACAAAAGAATCGCATCACTCACTGCCCACTGCCCCTGTTAGACTTTCGGCACAATGATCATACCCGCTATTTATCTTCCAGATTAACTTGCTTAGCGACTTTAAGATATTGGTTCCAGGAACGATGTCATTGTTAAGATTGTGATCATTAATTTCGTTGATGTTTTAGAAAGTTTATATAGATAACTCTAGTTAGTCCCTAGTCACGCTAGTCGTGCCAGTAAGACCAGTGTCTTTTAAAAAACCTGGTTAGTAACGCGGAAAGTATTGAAAGAAGTTAGGTAATAATATTACAAACATTATCAAGTAGAAAAATCGACATTTGATGTTTATTCGAGTATGTCTCATTGGTAAAACTCTAATCGATCAAACAAACCAATCTGCTAAGTTTTTGCGGAATCCACGATAACTTGCTAAATTAATTTACTACACTATCCTCACCCCAAACTGTTGATCTTGCAAAAACTATACACAATTAAGAGGTTAATTTATTCAGATGACAGTCCCCAGAGGGTAGACAAATGTCCGCTTTAGCACTTTAATAGTGCGAACGGCCCCCAAGCGACGGTCAAGCCGCGAGGACTGGCCGGAGGCGTTCCGGGGACATTAGCAGCACTCACAGCCCTCCCCTTGTCTGTTACCGCAAATTAACTTTCTAAGATGTCCTCCAGAATGAATCTTTTCGTACTCCGCCCTCGAAATATTAATATTAGTCCCACGCGCAAGGGGTACGAACACGAATACGAATACCAAATTAACATACGCCGGTACCTTTAGCAAACATCGCCTAGACACCGGTTCGTAATACAATGTTTGCTTCCGTGTAAGGGCCTTTCGATGAATCTTAATCTTCCTGAGTCAGGTTACCCTCTAACCCGCATGTGTATAACTTAATCGGCACCCGTCCCCCTAACTTGCCTCTAATTGTTTGCTCTCGATATTGTCGACGTCCTCTTGTTATGGTAAATGTATACCTTTTACCTCTACAAGCTCCTTACACAGTTTAATTTGGGTAGTTTATGTGCTATTCATTAGTATTGTACACGAATCTGTTTTATTAATCGTCAGTTTTGCTACCTACGTATTTAAATCCTCGTATATAGATGGACTAACTATGTAATGTTTATCTGAATACCATACTTTTAATCATTTAAATAATGTTTGAGAGAATTTCTTCTAAGAGACAACAAGTCTTACAAGGTTTTCCTTAAAACATAATTAAACTCGGTTTCTTACGCATGCCAAGTGTTGTTGCGTGTAGTAACTTGCAGAGGTGTTCCTTTTCTCATTACCCGGCCCTTCTGCTCAATCGTCGTGACGAATCGAGTCATAAAGTGCCATCATCTTCCTTGTACTTACGTTGCCGGCGTGTTACTGGTTCTTATAAACTTTTCGCGTAATTAAGAGGAAATACGGTTATATGATGCGCCGTAGCAGAAACGGAGTTATTTGGCGTGACGTGTATTTATAACATGCAGTGTAAATGTTAGTCTCTTCTGATGGTTCATAAAAAGAAAAATGTGGTAATTTAATACGTACCGCGGTCCTAAACAGACTTACAACATACTTTTACCATCATTGAATTACTTTAGTAGGTATACCGTTGCAATTGTCGTATTAATAAATTGCCTTAATTATCGAAAGAGCTTGAATAATTCCCGAGTCTACAATATTCGGTTAACTGCTTGACCATAGGTACATAGTTATAAAATTAAACTTCTTGCCAGTGAATACCAGACATCCAATATTTATTTTGCTCGAAGTATGTTTGATAACTGTCTGAACGTATAGTTCTTGTCGATTCAGCCCTTTTTCTGGTTTTTCCTCAACGGCTGTAGCAATTAAAAAGCAAGCGTCTCACGTCTCGTCCTATAACAATAAACAGAGAAGCGCGTTGCATGTTTTCCTTTAATTACCATATCACTGTTGTCTTGTTCGCCCGGTTTGTTACATCATTTCCATATGGAAAAATGATTCGAATCTCGCCCTACTTGGGGATCCCTCGCAATGTGTGCTTCGTTGTCGCAAGAAGGGGTATGTGAAAATTATACGCCGTTGGAACGCATTAATTTGCCATATTAATTTCGCAGTAAAACTCTGCTCGCGACAAGCCGACGGGGAATTTTCGAAGTTGGTCCCAAGCGGCCGCTTGTTCACACAATCGCTTGTTCAACATGGCTTTATGGGTTGCTATTGAGGAAATACCTCCGAGATGCGCCTCGTTACCTATGTTGTTAAGCCCTTCCATATTGTTTCGCTACCGTGTGTTAGCTTTGAACTATTTAATTTGGCGCTTGGTTTGCTGAGAAAGTTTTCTTGTTAACTTTAATTTAATTACTGTTACTTCTCCTGTAAGAGTTGCAACTGTGGTTGTAACGTTTGAAGGTGTAGCAAAGTGATTCGTCTGTTGGACAGATGGACCATTATTAACGGCATTGTTGAGGTGTCTGCCGACCCTCGAGGTTGTAATCGAATGGTTATTTATGATGGTCAAGAACGCGGCTAATGCACTTGGTACGGTAGCTAAGGGTTGATCGGCAGGGAGATACCATACTTATTGAGTTGCCGGGCTCAAAAGTGGGAATAAGTTTATCTAGTTATTTGTATATACATATTTTTTGTGCAAGTAAATGCTTAAATTTTACTTATTACAATAACATTCTCAAAATACAAATACAAATACTAAATATTCTTTATTAATCACAATTCGACGGTTCTGTGACTCAACCTCGTATATTTAATTTTGTCCAGTATAAACTGACACGCACTAAGTATGTACTCGCGTACTTAGTGAGTGTCAGTTTATACTGGACAGTATTCTATATACGAGGTTGAGTCACAGAACCGTCGAATTGTTACAGGTCAGTTTACATTGAATTAAATAAATTCGTTAATACGAGTACATGTAATATTAGAATTAAATCATCAAAAATAATCAATCATCAATCATCTCATTGAAATTGTATACATTTTATAATTGAAATTAAAACCATTGAAATTGCGTACATTTCCATAGTGTAGTTATAGAATATGATACATCCTTTGGCAGGTAAAGCTAAGGACTAAGCATTCAAAGTGATAGCCTTATCATATTTTCTTTTTTCCGCATGATCCAACCATTATAGCATTATTTCTAAAATCTTAAAATGCTGATGTTACATACAATATAACGCATTCATATTATAACAGTTTTTAATTCGGGGTCTTTATAAATAATAAAAAATGTCACAAACAAATTCATAGTATTTATTGTCTCACCGCAACCACTTTTTTTCATAATTTTGTTTTCAGGAAACGAGTGCGTAAAATACGAACTTCTACTCGTACTCTGGTATTGCTTGCCAGTAGAATCAATATTGTTCATGTTACAATCTGTGAACTGTTTTCCAACAGTGCTTCCTGAGATATGTAAGTTCCGTCACACAAGTTACAAACTTACAGATCACACGGCAATATGCTGCAGTCATAACTCATCCCGTCGATCTCGGGGCGCTATCTAAGCCTATGATAAGCGTTTTCCCATGACTTGCATATTCCACGCCCTGGATAGGGTTGCTGCGGATGAAAAGAACCATTGGATAAAGAAAGGTAGACAAAAACTGTTAGTTCGTGTTATTGATGAGTAAGTAATTGTCAAAATACTGTAAGAGAATGAAGTAATTGAAACGAAATACCAGAATAAATAAGGACTCTTCATGTTTCACCCCTACAACTTTGGAATAAGGGCGGCTTTAAAATCAAAATAAAGGAGGCGAAGTGTCTTTCTAGGTTTGATGTTATTAATAAACACAATGCTGTGTGTATGTAGCAAAAAAAATATGACTGATAATATCTACAAAAATATTGTAAATAATATTGTTTTAATACCTACTGGAAGATTTTATGCCAACGTGAAAAAATGTTATTTCTATGTTGAACGTAAAAATATACTACAATGTTACGATATTGTTAAAAGTATTTATTTGCTGGCAGTTGTAAAATGTTACCTAATGTTTAGTCTGTACTGAATTTTGCATACATATTAAATCAGGCTCATTCAGTCTATCTATTTATCGATAGCATATGGACAGCCCTATTCTCAAGAGGGAGCCCGGCCACGCGTGACTCTAGCAATCGACATGTTTATCGCCTTAATATAAAATAAAGGGAATAGGGCTAACGTTATATCGATAGATGAAAAACGTCGACATGTGATCGGAAGAGAGGAAATTGCATTCGATTTCGCTTCGGTGCTTGTGGAATTTTCGTCGATGTAAAATCAGGGAAAGCTAATTTTAGCGTTTTGATAAAGGCGTCAAATTTTTTGTTGATCGTTAAATTAACTGCTGGTTAGCAAATATTAATTAAACATTTATAAAATATAAAAATCGTTCAAGGGCGAGTCGGACTCGCGCACCGTTTTTACGACGGAGCAAAAACAAAAAAAAACGTTGACGAAAAACCTTTCTTGCAACCTATTTCATTTACTTTTTATTTAGTTTATTTTAAAACTACAATAATTGTGGTTTATATTATAAATTAAAGTAAAGGATGGATGGATGGACGAATGGACAACAAAGGGTGAGTCATACATAGGGTCTCTCCACCTTTTAGGCACATTGGCCTAAATTGTGAACATACCTACTAACCTAACGATACATTACTTAATACGCTGATGTACAAACTTCAATATTACCTACTATCAGTGTTTTATTGTACGTTAGGAAAACCAGTAATATGCTATACTTTTCAAAAATAAAAGTTTATTAAACTATGACATATTCTTAAACTCTAAGTCTACAAACGAAATCCAAAGCCACAGAAATTCAATCTCGCATGGGGTGAATCCTCGAAATTGTGAATAATTTTATTTGTTTACAATTTTAATAACCCCGCTCGCGTATCGCGAGGGTGTGCATACATTTTTCACACCGCCGTACAATAAGGAATATTGTCACTTTAGAATTTGGTACGGGCGAAGTGCCGGGGGCAATATTTATAGATTATCCTGGATTTTCTACTTGAAATATCTGAGAACCGTGAACATATTATACAAGAGTTGTAAAAAAGTTGCAAGATGGATACGTAGTTTTGTGTTGTTTTATTGCGAGAAATCATGGGGACTCCCTGCTTTTTGTATATTGTCGTTGTTTTTCAGGATTCCGTACCCAAGGGGTGCCAACGGCATTCTATTAATAAGCCTCCGCTGTCCGTCCGTCCGTCCGTCCGCTCGTCCGTCTGACTGCAAGCTGTATGTTATGAACCGTAATAGGTGGACAGTTGAAATTTTCACATAGAGTAAATATTTCCATTGTCGCTATAACAAACTTGATCTAAAACTTATATATTACCTAGAGGTTTCCAAAAGGTGACAGTTTGAAAAATACTTTTTTGGACCCAAAAAACCCTAGTTTCGTCATTTTCATCAATATCGGTAGATCCATTTCTGTAAAAGAGATGGCCATTTAAAGTAATAAAATATTGTTGCACATCACCCACGACATTTTGAAATTTAAATTTTGTCTTGGCTTTAATAAAATCTAATTTGTTTTGAAAACAATGCGCCTTTCGAGTTGTATCACAAGTATCAGGTTCATTATACGGCCATAATTGTTATGTTGCTTATCTGCTCTCCGAACGGTCAGTGGACTAAAATATCCGTACCCAAGTCGAGGAGAGATTACCTTCATGTTCAATTTTAACACAATTTTTACTTGGTAAATGTCAAATTTTAAACCACATAACGTAATCTATCCGCGGTAATATTGGGATTGGACATTAGACAGTGGGTCCAATTCGGACAAGTGGCGTCTAAATTTAAATTTAGGTTAAGAATTTCTAAATTTAGGTTTTGTAATTTTAGGTTACACGCCAATTGGTATTCGGAGTACCGCCAAAGTTAAATTCTTCCAAACGTCAAATCTCTAAATTTAGAGGATCGCTTAAATTTGACGTTTAATCTATTCAACTTAGAGATAGACGCCAATTCGGTATTCGGATGCACATCACAAACGTCAAATTAAAGAATTTTAAACGTTTTTTTTTTGTAAATTTAGACGCCACCTAAACAGTCCCGTGTAAAGTGGTTATACGATATGTACCTAGGTACTTAAGATCCAAAATTTGATCGGAGCCTTACTGATTTTACTGTTCATAAATAGGATCCTTACTGTTATAATTGCATTTTTTATACATTCTAAGACTATTCCTAATAATTGAATAGTGTAAAAAGCCCTTAAAATGAGTCCGCCTTTAATGTCTGTATGAGCAAAATGCAACCAGTTCTGTGGTTTTATGTAGATTGTACTGATTGTAGGTAAATAAATGCAGTCAAAGTGACTGTCTGTTACTAATCGTGAAAATGTTAATTGTTAAAGATAAAATATGAATACTAAGGTGCTTTAATGCTACCACAGTTACACATTATAAATAAGGGCTTATAAATTATTTCCATCATGTTTCCGTGATAGACGTCACATTAATAATTAGGGCTTCCCTTGTCATCTCGTGCATGGATACGTTTGGTGCCTCAAATGGATATTACGCGACCATTAAAGGTAAATCATTGAATACCGACCTACGTATAGAAATGATGAGTTAGTCAAAATGTATATCTATATTTATTTACTTAAGTACGTCTTTTGTAAGTAATTTTTTTGACGTGCTAAAGTATTTTCTCTACTTAGTACTTACCTATTTATTAATTTCTTACAATGATATGATAACTTATAATTTACTAAAACAACTAACCATTCATTTTTGTCTTTGCAGTCTTCAACAATGTTATGAGAAGTAATTATTAAAGTAAATGATGCAGTGATTAATATTGCACCCATGTTATATAACATAAAATACCAGTCAAACATATGGAGCGCCGTACCACTACATTCCTACTCTTCAGTAAGAAGGTACCTATGAGGTTAGTAACTAAGGATATTAGTTGAATTTTATTCTATAAGTTATACCTACATGCATTGATAGACTCATAAGTTGTGAGTCTATCAATGCATCTAAAGAAAAACACCATTGAGATTAAGTACCTTCCTTAATATTCTAAATAAATTGTTTTTTCAATTTTGTACTTTGGTACATATTATAAACTTACAAACTCCTCTATGCAAGATTACTAGTAAAAAATAAACAAAATATTAATTAACTTGAAAATGAATGTTTGCCCAACATAACTAATTAAATTATGTATAAAATAAATAAAAAAATAGGTACCTAGTTATAAATCTAGCTAACGCTAGGCACGGTTTGGCTCTTTCGCAATACTGCATACAAGTATGTATTGCGTTATATTTTGAAAGAGTGTGGTTGTTGGAGGTGCTGAGTCGAACTTCATGAACTCTCTGTATACCCCATTGGATTTACTAGCATACAAATTAAAAAGCTAAGGCTTACCTTAAGCCTTTTCATAATATAAAATTTAGATATGAAATGTAAAGATCATTCAATAATTACTTTTCTTCTACATACTTAGTATAAACAGTACTAGCATAAGATATTTTACATTGCTATCTAAGTAATGTAACTACCTAGGTAGGTAGTTACATTAGGTAGGTACCTAGTTGTTTTTATCCCACATAAATATGTAACATCCATGACTCAGTCAGTGTTAATAATTCAGATTAATAATTTGATTTAGATACTGCACTAAAAGTTCAGCCCTACTTTAATTGAACTTGGTTGTATTATTAAATAAATCTGAATAATTGCACAATAAAATATTTAGCAAAGTACGGTCCCACTGTAAAACATAATTTATGTTAAAAGGTTTTTGTTAAGTGGAATGGGTAGTAACACAGATTATCGTTTAATGATTTAAGTAAAGATATGCCACAATTCACTTATTTATTTTTATTGTGATAAGTTTATGACATTGAGAACCAGCAACCTTATAATCAAATTCTTTTTTCAGATGAAATATGAATGATGCATAACTTCCATAATGCAGTTATACCCTATAAGGAGTAAGCCATACACTCTGTTTGCAGCTATTGAAAAGTGTATTTCCTAAATAAACATTATTGGTTAATAATTTACATCTCATGTTTTATTTATTAAATAGAAGGAATCGATAATAAGTAATGACTACAGAACATATTTTACACTTCCCAAAATTACATCCTTAAGCTACAGCTATAATAGGTATATCAGCAGTATAATGAGGAATAGTGTGCTATTCTGGGCATCTACATGTACATACCTATTGAAAGATATGGCCTGTGGGGCTGCTTTACTGCCGCTGAGCAGTTTTCTATGCTACCTAGTTTTAAAGTCTAGGCTAGGATTGTAACTCCGCAATGCTACTTGAAATGACGAGTCAGTAGATGATGAATTTGCAGAATTTGTTATGGTTTACTGTACAGTTCAGATAAGAGATGATGGGCCCAATATTCGGTATTTCGCATATTCAGCAAGTTTTTCAATGTTTATATTCGGCCAAATAGTTCAGTTACAGTGCCGGAAGGTTGTTTCGTAACTCTTCAGACTGACATCCTATTTCAGCATAAGCAACTACCAAAAGGAGATAAATATGCGTTAAAATATAAATATAATTATTTCGCAAAAAACCGCAGCTTAAGTAAGAAAAACAAAGTTGTTTTAGTTAAGTAACTTTTATTAAAGCAGACCTTTCAATTATGTTTCTAGCGATTCGGCGCAACCATATAAGATTTCGGTTCGGTAAGAGCTCTACCAAATGTTCGGTCGAATATTCGTATTCAGCCCTTCTCTCTACACCGTCTCACTCCCTTCCAGACCCACCATACCCCTCGGCCTTACCACTGGTGGTACTTTGACCAATTATTACTATTAACGTACAAACCTACTACAGCTGCGCCGAAATATTGGATCTTTTGAAAATAATCGCAGTTCGCATATTAGCGGTCCACTCCACATCCCTAGAAAAACATTATGCCTACCTACAATGATAATCATGCATATCTTAAGTTTCTTAAAATGATATTACTTGTTGGCTTCAGTTAGTTATATTAGATTGTAGACTGTAGGTAAGTACTTAACCAAGACAAAATAAATTTCATGTAAGTAGGTACCAATTTCCTTTTTTTTTTCTTATTACTTACTAAAGGGTGGTCCAGACCAGAGGCCATAAAGAAAAAAGTCAAATTTCGTTTCACAAAAACAGAATTATACTTTTATTACATCAACATTTATTAACATAAAAAATATTGAAAAATTATATTCCAATGGAACCTTGTTTTGCATATTTTAATAGCTTGGAACGGAAGCTTTTAAACAACCGTTTTCCAGATTTTTCTGCAATATCCAGATTCACTCTTTCAAGTAAGTATATTTCGCCGTTGACTGCGAGGTAAGTGACAAACGGCTTGGATATGTCGTGTAGGCCATCACCTAAGGTGGGCCTGACAGATCATATAGCAGCTCTCAAATTTTCTTCTCAAAGACATACGTTACGCCCGCTCGGAATACTGTCCTTGTATAGCTTAGCTGCACCCTTTAAGCACCGATTTATCCGACCTGATTATATTTATAGCTGCGTCTCTTTCTGCTTCGAATCCCGGCAGCTTTTTTTACTTGCCGATATGTAGGAAGTCAATACGAGCTCGCGTGACGAAACACCGTCAGATTTACTACGATCTTGTGTCGCCTTTTTCAACACCTTTCTCTGCAATCTAGGCGTATTTATAGTGGGTTTCTGACCAGGAAGCTCCTTGAATCCCACTTGCCCGTTGTCTATGTATCGCTTCAACACATTTTGGAAGGTCCGGGCAGCTCTCAGGTACTTTTTGCTGGCGGAAGTGGTAGGTACAAAGTCTCAAGACGATTTTGAGAATGGCGTTAGTAAAATTCTATTATTGATATATTTGATTGATACTTCTATTATTCATGTTCGGCACGTTTCATTATTAGTGATTTTTAGGATCTCAATATCGAAATGCAAACTAGGTCAACTAGGATAAAATTATATTAAAAAACGCACTTTTGACACTTGGTTCAACTCAACTGTTTGTGCTTGTCGCCATAGAAACATTAGAAAAACAGTTTCAACAAGCTCTATGAATGACCACCCATATAATTGCTATTTGCATTTTGCAACCAAATTGTAAAATTTAAGTTGTTTATCGGTTTTTTTTTTTAACTGCTAGGTTTCAGGTTTTAGTCAAGAGACTTACATATGACACTGGAGATTGTACGGCGACCGTGAGTGACGTCGCTTGTTTCTTGGCCCTTTAGCATAAATAAATATGTAAATAAATATGTAAATAAATATATTAATAAATATCAGGGTACAAACTCACACAAATTGACCTAGTCCCAAACTAAGCTCTAGGCTTGTACTATGGGTACTAGACAACGATAAACATACTTATAAAGAGAAATAAATACTTAACTAAATACATAAAAAACATCCAAGACACTGGAACAAATATTCGCGCTCATCACACAAATATCTGCCCTTACCGGGATTTGAACCCAGGACCGCTGGCTTCGTAGGCAGGGTCACTACCAACTAGGCATGATCTTGAGTTTTATAGAAAGGGACAAAAAACATAAGCAACCTTATTCAAGGACACTTTTCCTCGGTTCAAAACATTGTGCAATCTCCAGCGGGTCTACTTTGAAATCCGTAATTCGAAATTCGGATCGCCCCGTCACTTTATTGCAAATTATTTACGCATCGAGAGCAAAAGGGATAGCAATAGACGAAGTTCGAATTACGGATTTCAAAGTAGGGCCGCAGCCAATGTAAAAGCTTGTTTTATAAGCTTCTTGGTTTTAGGTAGGTAATCATAATTATTAAAAATAAACGAAAATAATTATAATACCTATTGTTTTATTTTAAAAAAAGGTCTCAATTCTGCCGGTGAATATTTTTTGATGTACCTAAAGGTTGACTCATGGCTAGCGGTCGATGCGACAGTCGTGCGCGGCTGACGCGCTCGAATTACGCGCGCCGCTCGTGACAGTAGTAAGCACCATAATTATGTATAACGCCACTTCCGAGACCAGAGGCTCAGCCGCGCGCGGCTCGCTCAGTCGTCAACCGCTAACCACGGAAGCGGCACTATACGTTCACATAGTGTTTATTACTGTCGCGAGCCACGCGCGACTGTCGCATCGGCCGCTAGCCATAGTAGTCAACCTTAACAAATGCACAGGGTCCAGTAGTCCACCCAACCCAAGACTAAGGGTGGAGTCACATCTATCAGCACCGATTCGCATTTTATCTATAGAAAAAAGCTAGGTACTTTGTATGAAGATGCGTACGCATCTATTCTCCTTTCGCATGCGTACGCATATTCTTAAATAACAGACATTTTCTATTGTCGAAATGCGAATCTGTGCTGATAGATGTGACTCCACCCTAAGGCCATAGAATAAGTAAGGTACTTAGGCCTCCTCAGATCGCTACCGCTAGGTAGACACATAATTTTAAAAGCTATCAGATTAGTTTTGAATTTCATTTTTCCATCCGATCAGAGCCGGAGTCCCTCCGTTCTATCCAATTCTCTTTACGTTGTTCACCAACAACATACAGAAAGTTCCGCATGTTCAGTTCATTACGCACTAGTCGCGGATGACACTTCCTTCTGCACAACTTCTATCCACCTCTCGGTTTTGCACCGTCGCCTCCAGCGGGCCTATTTATGGTCGTGTTTATTGATGTGGATAAACATCGGTGAAAAATGCCTCACTTTCTGGCCAGTATGTAAATACGAGAGAGAGATGCTTTATACACCGCGATAAAGGCGACCATAATACTCAATCATCCAACCATGTCGTTGGTTTATGCTCTGAAGGATTAAGGTGAATCCGGAGAAGAGTGCCGCTGTGCGTTTTACCGGAAACTCGGTATTGATTATCTAGGTCCCTTGTTCAATTCTTTCCTCTCCTTCAACTCTACGATAGTCACATTACCCTGGGCTACCGAATATCTAGGAGTAGTTCTCGATCGCCGTCTGCTTTTCCGGTAACACATACATCGTGTCCGGAATCGTACGGCTTTCATCTTTCCTCCTCTATCCGCAGTTGAACAAGCGTAAAAACTGTTGTCTCTTAGAAATAAGATGTGAATTTACAAGACGTGCGCTATTCTCATACTAACGTATGGTTGTGTATGGACTTCCAGATATTTAGGTATACAGAATCGATTCTTACTAAGAGCCGTGGGTGCCACATGGTTCATGCGCAACCTCGATCTTCAAGATTTCAACGCACCTTACCATCCTAACCCCTTACTAGGTACGCTCTGCTATAAATTACGTCGCGCTCATGGGCGTACCCGCTCGGACATGGTGACACTATTATGGATGCCCTAGCAGTCCTCGAAGAAATTCGATGCCCACTGTCTCACAGGTCAACACTAGATAGTATACAAAATCAACCTCCAGACTGAGTTTCTACCAAAGCAAAATTTCCAAAAATCAAGATTTATTGAAATACTCCCCTGGCGTCCTAAGTCCCTGGGCCCAGTGGCCCGGTTTACGAAGCTACAAATTACAAGCAGAACTCTCTTTCTAGCAAAAGGAGTTAGAAAGAGACTTCCGCTTGTAATTTGTAGCTTCGTGAAACGGGCCTCAGGTCATGCTAGTGTAAACCTCTTCTGAGTAGAGCTCCCCTGGAGCTCATTCATTCTCCGGTGAAGTAGGTAGTAAAAGGCGTCAGAGGCTGAAAACTCCGTACCTAGGCCCTTCCAAAAAAAACTTTTAATCTTAAATTTAAGTTTTAAACAATAAAATTAGGTTATGCCATATTAGTTTACGCGCCAATTGGTATTCGGAGAAACGCCTAAATTGAATTCACTTAAATTTAAAACCTAAATGACCGGTCTAAATTAAGTGAGTACTCTCATATCTGTGGTTGGTTCTGATAAAATTAAGATACTTCATTATTATAATAAAAATAGGTTTTTACACGAAATATTTTTTCTTAAGTTTTTTTGACATTGATGTTATTGTTTAAGTGCATAAATAAATAAATAATTAATCCTAAAAAGATTATGTTACCTATATTCAATAAAAATACACAGCAACATTGGTGACGTGAAATTTTGGGCGGGAACGATTAAAAAAAGTTTGATTTGTTTGACGCATAATTTGCGAGAGAGAACCGGAGGAACGATGAGCAGCCGAAAACGAGCGAACAAATCCCAACAAAAGTGGTTGGTTAATAATCTGCATGCCAACATAGAATTGGCCAGAGGTAAGACCAGCAATTCTTTACGTACCGTAAAACCACACAACTATGTCCTAGCCTGCAACAATAGTCCAATACTGATAGCTACTGCTATTATTGCTGGGTATATAATTATATTGTTAGGCCTAAAATTATTTGCTTTAAAGTCTAGCCTATAGCTATCATATTTTAAAGATAATGTAAGGATGAAAATTGTTAGTTGTGTGGTTTTACGGTATTAATTTTGTCCAAACCACGTAAATTTTCTTTGGTTCGGTCTGGGTTTTACTTTGCATTAGGCTATCTATTACTAAAGTACATTATAAAGGAAGTACCTACCTATGTCAATTTCAGGCAATAGAGCAGAACTTCAAGTTCTGCAATTTTAGAACCAGATGGCCCGTGATCTAAATAAGTTGGGCTGTAGCAGGACAGTGTCGGAGTGGCAACATGTAAGTACTTATATAGTTACTACTGTTTTGTTTTGATACCATGTACAAACAAACCAAGATACTATTTCCAAATCCATTTGTTACAGATTTGGAATGTATGGGCGCAACGGGTCAAAAATAAGGCCCGCAAAATAAGGGATGCGGGTCGGCGACCAGGGGCGGGACCTGCAGGGGCAACGCTCACTCCGACAGAGCAGCAAATCATAGACATAGTGGGCAGCGCGGCCATCAATGGATTCGCAAATGCTGAAACTCCTTTGGTAAATTAGTATTTTTTGCCTAACGTTTTTGGTGAATATTTACACCTCAATATTACTCATTACGGTTTGATGATGACTGATACCCACATGTTTTGCGGCACCTACATAAAGTATTATTTTAACCTCAAATTAGGTAAGTAGGTAATTATTTAGGCTAAGTTGATATGACGACAGCGCGGCGCGGCAACGCGGCTTAGAAACGTTTAAAGTATGATCTCGCCTGCGAAGCGCCGCAAGTCGCAATGCGCTCGGTCATATAAGTAGACGGTAATTATACGGTTTAGGAACAATAAACATAGCCTCCTTGTGCAAAATGTGGTTACAGAATTATCAACAAGTCTTTTTACAGTTGTTATTTTTGTAGTTCTGCCTACCCCACTCTGGGAATGAAAGCGTGATGTTATGTATGTGTAAGATTAAAAATGTAAGTCACCGTCCAATAAATTATATTGGCTATTTCGTACAAAACTCACCGAATTTAGTAGGTAGGTACCTAAAGTAATTTAAATATTTTTTGGTAACAATTTGTTACCAAAACAAGTTATACAGTGCAGTGCTAGATGGGTACCTAACTAAGTGTTAACTTTTTCTCCCAATTGTAATCTTTATAAAACTTATGACAATTGAAACTTCCGTATCAGGCAGAGAAACATGATATGGGAAAAAATGAAATGGGGTAATTAACAAACTTTCTGAATTGTTTTAGGAGTTCGAGAACACCAGAAGCCCGTCCTCGCCTTGCCCACTATCGCCTGTGTTTGCTCAGGCGGCGCCCTTTGCACCATCGCCCGTTCCTTCGTCCCCCGCTGCATTAGCGCCGATGGTCGCCACTCCGCCACTTCCCACTCCATCACCGCCATCTGTCACCAATTTGCTTGACGTGTCGCCGGCGCAACGGTCAAGACGGATGAGGCGCCTCAGGGGTCATATCATAAGACCACGATCGACCGCTGAGGCTCGCCGAGGCAGGACTCCTCGGGAGAATTTAATAAGAGCCCTGAATAACAACCACGCCCAATTCAGGACTACTATTATTTCCGCCGCAGAAGTCCTGGCCGCGGCCATCCGAGAAAGTGCGGAAATAATTGCCGCGGCGATGAGGTCACGAGAAGAGGACCATACAACCATTTTAAGTAACATTCCATGACTGAGTTAACTCAGTTATGGAATGTTACTTAAAATACAGTTAGGTAGGTACACAATTTGCGTCGGCACGCGTAAAGCTCGGTACTAATCTGAGCAGCTCAGCCTGAGGCATGCTCGCCCCGCGCAAGCCAATTTGTTGCACATAAACACATTAATATCATAGTCAGCGTGCTCGGCTCACAGATGTAAGGCCTGACAAGATTCTATTTGGCCCCATTTCAATATTGTATTGAAATAGGGCCAAATAGAATCTTGTCAGGCTTTACCTACTTTTGTTATTTGTTTTTTATATTTTTAGTGTACCTACCTATTTATTATGTATATTAAATTTTTTACAATTGAGATAGCTAGATCTTTGTATTTTCTCACCTCACTCATAAGACTTACGCACCTCCGATTCCGTTCGCAACTTCTTAAAAACTTAGTCAAGTACTTTTTTGTTTTTTAACGGATTTGCAGTTGTAATAAAAGATTTACAATCGATTTTTTTTTTACCTAATTTTGTTCATGGACATCCGGGCCCTAATTCTAAATTGTCTTCCCCTATTGCAATTATAAGGTTTAGATACATTATTACAGCTCTGATTACAGGAAAGGCTTCATGCCATGATTACCATTTTGATCACAGTTGACGTTTAGAACTAAATATTGGAGCGCCCGTGTAGATTCTATGCACTCGCGAGGATCCTGTAGACCGCGCTTAGAACCTACACCTAACAGTTCTTTCATCCCCAGCTTAACAATTTCTCTGCCTCGGGTCCCATGAATCACGTATGATTAATGAACGTAGTTTTCGCCCTCCTCTGATACGTTCATGAATCAAACTTGTATATAACTTTATAATCTAAAGTATTTAAGCATTGGAAGTAGGTAGGTACGACGATGAAAATGCACTCTTAAAGGGACGAAGAACCTTTTAATAGCGTTCGACGGGCTATCGCCATCGCACATGCACTCGCAGCTGCGACTGCAGGACATGGCCCCCTTATGAAATTGAAACCGAAAAAAAAAATCGACAGAAGATGCAGGCAGTTTAGATATGCACGTGAATAGGTATCTAGGAAATGGAAGTCTTATAATAGGGAATCCTATCATTTCATAACCAACGTTTCACAATATGATTAATTTCACAAACTCATTTAAGATTATTTTCTGAAACTGTAAATAATTCTATAGAATAGGTAGAATATTTGTACCCAGTTACAGAAAAAAAGCGGGTTGGCAAATGAATAGGCTGCGCGAACGATTCATTGGCCAAAGATTTGTCGGCGAAAAGGCAAGAGAACCCTTTTATGATCTTTCGAAATAGTGTACTCGGGTACCTAGACCGAAGAATAGAAGCGTGTACACTGCTCTATTTTACGGTGCAGATTTAATTGCCTAAATAAATGTAAAATATCAAAAATAAAATTGACGTGGTAAGTTGCGTGGTAGCAGCTGCAGTGTTCACAAACAAACCTAAACTACTACTACTTGTGGTAAACAATTAGGTAGGTAAATTGTTCAGCGACAATAAATATTTGCCTTGTGGTTATTGAAATTGCCCATTCAAGTGATCATTTTAAATCCAACATATTATATTTACCTACATAAATAAAAAAACAAATTCAGACAAGATTTTAATTTTCTAACATCCTTCTTGCTAGCGTCATGCGTATATCACGAGCAGCGGCAGTAAAATCAGACACCGGTTCTTCGTTGTCATTAAAAGGCGCCGCAGCCGCCCCTTCCATAACATGCGGAGGCGCGACTACGTCAGCCTCTTCATCCTCCGAAGAGCTATCGGCATCACTATCACCTGAAAGAAAAATGGATTATTGCAATATACTTTTGTAACAAAGATCGAAATAAAATAAAAAATGCGTAAAATAGCAGTAAGAAAAAACCCACCAATAAACTACGTTTATTTTCAGAATCGTAACGGACGACATGCTATTAAATAATTCAAAGTTGGTACCATACACCAAGTTTAAATTCTCATTTGAAAGTGTATCTTAAAAGGATAATCTACAGGGTGACAAAAAAGACGTGATCAAAAGTGATATGACTTAATTAAGCATTAAAGTGGGATCCTAATAATATAGATATGTAGGTGTTTAGATGTAGTATTCAGACTTAATCACGCATAGATCAAAATTAAATAATTTATTGTAAACAGTGGTCTCATACTTGACAGAAAGAGATGCAAAGATAAACAGAAATAACAAAACAAATAATTGACAATGACTGACTTGAATTGTCACTGTGACTGAAGTGTCATTAAAGTTACATAGTCTGAATAGGATCCATAGAGGGTATGATTCTCAAAATAGGGTGTCCATGATTTACTTAATCGTTGATATAATTAATGGGAAAATTAACAACAAATAAATAGCGTTTGTTTCTTGTACCTATTATTACTTGAAAATGGCTATCAATTACCGAGTCTGAAAAATTGGTTTCTGATCACGTCTTTGATGTCACCCGGTATAAAGATTTTTGATAGATTTTTATATCAATGGATAAAATTACATGAAACTAACGTTCAGTGTTTCCTAAATCAAGATTTGGGCTAGAGAGTACTCACCAGAAGCGGACTTTATGTACAGATTGTACATTGTGCAACATGCCAATATAATTTTGGCTGCCTTTGCAGGGCTATAGTGCAGAACCCTAGCTTTATTTAAACATCTAAATTTGCATTTAAGCATGCCAAAAGTTTGCTCGATTATATTTCGAGCTTGCTGGTGCACTTTGTTGTAGTTTTCTTCAGCCGGAGTGGCAGGCTGCTCGATGGGGGTCATCAGCCACGGGAGAATGGGATAGCCCTTATCACCTACACCAGTATAACATTATTAATATAATATGAAATGAAAAACCTCTCCTTTGACTGACAGAGCAACATAAAATGGGTAGAGGAAAAGCATAAAGCACATATTTATCCCATATGGGATAAGTTCGCCCGTGAACATTATTTATATTGATGCAAACATGTCTTGTAATTGTTAATGAGTAATAAAGAGTTTACATACATAATTACATTTATACTATAAATATTAAGACTGATTAATTGAGCGAATCGGTATTTTGCTAACAGCTTGAATGTGATAAAAATATATAAATAAAACGAATAAAGCCATAATATAAGAGGTGAATAGCAATAGAATAAAGCATAGTAGTTCTGAGATAAAAATGATGATGTGAAAGGCCGGAACAAGCTGCGGTCATCGACGCTTGGCATGTCCACCCCCTCGCCCTTGGAACCGGCCGCTGGTTCGTCCGCGCATCATAGATAGATCATGGATATCCCCTACAGAACACATTAACGGGATATTAAAGGTGTCAAATAAAAGACAGCTACTTGAATCATCTGTAACGATAATTCAGGAGACCAATGATTCATGATGGTTCATAAAATGCCATCATCAGTCTCTTTTATCACCATATGATTTGTGACGGTATAAATATTAAATGTTCATCATTAAATATAATTAAATATTTTTTTGTTATGTTATGTTAATTAATTTTTGACAAACTCGCAGGCAAATGCTAGTATGAAATTAAATAAATAAATAATGTGAATGAAGATAAGATTAGGGTCAAATTTCGTCCTACATCTTCAGTACCTATGTGTAGATTTAAGTGTCCCAGTGCTTGAAGTAAACATTAAAATGTTGCGCCTAAAATATCTGACAGGCTCTTATACTTCCAGTAGTAAAGGGGTTTTAGATAAGAGTGCACCAGGAAATAAAAATCAATTTTTTTAACCGGCTTTTGTGGTGTAAAAACTATTACTTGAATAAAATATTTCTTAGTATGAACTAACCAAGTAACCATCTATTTTGTCTCCCGGTAACATACTGGTTTTCCAGAAACTGATTGATATTGGATGCTTTTAAAATGGCTGCATCATGTGTGGATCCAGGAAAGTCAGCCTTGACACTTATTATTTTTTTATGAGCATCACATACCTGAAACAATAGCCTAATATAACAAGTCCAAACACTCATTAATCATAGCCTCTGTTGGAATAAGTGACATATAAATACACATTAAACAAATACAGGTCACAAATTCACACAAATCGACCTAAGTTCATAAACTACAACTAAGTTCTAGGCTTGTACTGTGGGTACTAGACAACGATAAACTTAATTATATAAAGAAATACATATGTATATACTCAGGAACAAATGTTTGTGTGCATCACTCAAATATTTGCCCTTACCGGGATTTGAACCCATGATGGCTAGCTTCATAGGCCGGGTCACTAACTACCAACTAGGCTAATGTGTTGTTGAAATGCATATAGCTTTAAAGAATATTTCAGACTCAGATTCATAATAAACTACTACTGAATTATCAACCAAGTTGAAGCACATAAAGAATATTTATTTAATGCTCAAGAATTGAAATAAAGTAATACTAAAAACATACTTAATTATTAAGTAATGACAATCAATGTAAAATAACAAATGAAAATGAAAATTGAGTTAAAATAAATGCTAAATTTAAATATGAGTATATGAGGCATTGTCCAAAAGATGCTGATATTATGTTTTTATATAAACATGCACTTTACCACTTGGCAATTCAAGCTGTAATACCCCTTTCTGTTATAAAACAGTATAGCTGGCGATGTGGGGTGATTGCGTGGGGGTGTTGTGATGGCTATATGGGTGCCATCAATTACTCCAACAGCAGGTATGCCATATTTTTGTTGGAACCTAGAATGAAGATTTGTAATTGTTAATAGATATCTGTGATTTAATTACATAAATCATTGTCAACAAATAAAAAAAACAAAAAAAACATTAAAACAAATAACTACAAAATAATTATGTGAGATTAGCACTAAATACTAAAATAAATCATACTCGTAAACCACTAGAAATTTTATGCATTTAAACTTACTCTCTTAAATTAGCGTCCATTTTAACGACTGATGTGGGAAACAAAATTTCCTTTGGCATAATTTTTTCTATTATAAGGTTTGTCACATGCTCCAGGCTGCGACAAACGGATGATTGGCTTTGGCCAAGTAGGAAATTATGACCTACATGGGTCTGGTAGCTCCCATGGCCATATAAAGTGAGCGAACAGAGGACCTGTACAAGTAAACAAAAAATAAAATGTATTATAATAACTAGTTTACAATAAAAAAGTTTACCAAAAAAGGTTTAGATAGATTGTGTGAAGCATGACATGTGTATGAATGAAAGGTGTGAGCACCGAGTTAACAGCGGATAGAGGAGAGTGGAAGAAGAAAACATGTTGTGCTAACATACTCTACCTAAAGTATGACAGGATAATGATGAACTAGTTTACAATAAAATACCTAAAAATCGTCTCAATTACCTTTAAGTATCCTGGGATAGGACCTACATTCAACTCTTCATTGCAATCTAGTTGTTCTATCACATCTAGCACTGCATGCTGCGGTAACCTAAATAATTTTTTAAAGTTTCTTGTGCTTAACTCAAAGGGATTTGAACTGTCCCTGAGAGCTCTGAACTCCCTCCTTTGTGTGCTGTACAAATAAAACAGGACTATACAACCATGTAAAATAAATAAATATATCTTAACAAGTGTCAAAATTTTACATAACCACTGCTGCTTAACCCTTTCAGTCCAGATGACGAGTTAACTCGTTTTGTGCGATGATCTCTCTGATCTGGTAGGCGGGTATACACGTTTTAATATATTTGTGATTACATCTTGGATTAGGGCAATCAACAGTCACTTGCACGACTGGACACAACTGCGTTCCATACTCTTGGCCTCGAGTCATACCTACTTGCTAAATTTATGTGATGTTGCCAACTAGATTGAGAGTGAAAAGTGAATAAACCCGATTACCCAATCAATATTCATTCATTCAGTATTTGTAACTTAAGTGTTTCGTTTTGCACAAAAGAATTATTTCACAATATTAGCTAACGAGTTATTTTGTCTACCGGCTCTGAAAAGCATTTTACCTAGCCATTATAAGTCATCTATCGGACATAAGAGCATCATTTCTGTTAACGAGTGAACTCGTCTATAGGACTGAGGCGCGGATATTATATCCCTGAACCTGACATACTGGGTAGATTTTGTTCAACTTTGCCAGAGCGAAAGAGTTAATGAGGTTTTAAAAGCCCAATGTTGTAAAGTTTTTCTCTATTTGGCTAAGTACACCGTTTGCATAAATCAAATCTCTTTATTTTGCCTTAAATGTGGTACAAAAGATGTTACAGTTGGAAGAGCCACACACATTTTGCCAGCTTTTTGCATAGCTTGTAACTTGATACAAAAATGGTGTTATGCTGCCGTCGGTCAAAAGAAATAGCTGCAAGCCTAATCAATCGTGATCATCAGCACTCCGGCAAGTAGTATACAAAAACATACATCAGGGAATGTTATTATATCATTTTTAGATCTAGTACGAATGAAGTGTCTGAATGGACTTAGGTATAAGATAATGCAGATTCGAAAGATGATTTTATCTTTGTCTGGCCACAAAAAGCCTGCTAATTAAGTAATGCAAAAATTAGTTATTCCAGACTTCAAACCGAGCGATTAATGTCATTCACTGAGAATTTATATAATACAAATATTTATTTACTTACCGCTCATCTTCGTCTAAAACAGCAGCAATTACAAAATCATCCATTTTCCTACTTAAATCTGCGCGCTCACTTAGGTTACGTAGACGGTAGAAAGTTTTAGTAAGACGTCAAGTTTTACATTATAAAACAGATAAAGTATAATTTATACCTTTAATTTGACGTTTAGGATGTGTGTCCGAATACCAAATGGCCTCTATTTCTAAATTGAATAGTTTAGAAACGTCAAATTAAGCGTGTCCCTAAAATTAGGAATTTATGTTTAAATTAAATAAATCCGAATACCGATTGCATTTAGACCTGTCAAAATCGAGTTTGACGTTTATAAATTTAAGTTTAGAGACGTTTAAAATTAGACAACGGTAATCCGAATTGGACCCAGTGTCAATTTTAAACGTTTGACAGATTTCGACAACAGTCGTTAGTTTCATGGAATTTAACTTAGCTACCTACAGTGCGGTTTGTAGTTGTACGGGCTAAAAATACTCACTAACTTAAATACATACATAACATCACGCCTTCATTCCCAGAGTTTGGCAGGCAGAGCTAACAGAAATACCAACAACATAAACATACTTGTTTATAATTCTGTAACCACATTTTTCACAATTAAGCCAAGACGTTTACTAGTGTATAGTGACAGGTTGCAAGCTTAAATAGTACTACAAGCCCTTAGTCGCCTGATCGCCGCTTACGACATCCACAGGATGACATAAATAGATATTCAGTAAACTGGCAAAATTAACATTTCGGTACCTGCTGACTCAATAATGAAACATAGTGATTAGTTTCATTATTATTTGTCGTAATTCGCTAAAGTTAAAATTCATAAATGCTGCCCGCGGCCAGATTGAAATGAAATATAAAATAACCGATGAAGATGCCGCCATTTTTTCGTCTCCTCAAAACGTAGACGATAATCAAGTGACGCAAAAAAGGCGTAAATTATACTTATGTTGAAAGAAGTATTGCCGAAGCTAGTAAGTCAAACGTGCGAGATTTGAATCCCAAATGCAAAGTCGCGGTTATTTCCGATTCACCTTTCTGTTTTTCTTCATATTGTTTATCTTCTTCCTTTTATTTTGTTATCGGCGGCACCCCGGGTGAAATGTTTGTTTATGCATATGAGGTCGATTTTATTATTTTGACGTGCAAAGTTGTTTTGAGTTTTGCAAAATCAGGTTGACGTTGAGGCCTTTGTGCGAGGAAATTATCAATATTAAAGAAATACTCCAAAAGTACGTTGTGACCAAAAGATTCCGTGAAAGTTTTTGGGAACTTTTCTGGTGAATTTAGGATTTTTACATCTTTTGTTGTGTAGGCAATGAAATCTTGTGCGTACAAAATAATAGTACCTAAACCGCATTATTTCGAAGCAAGTCAATGTGCGAACAATCTTGATCCTTATTTAGCTCTATGTTCTATTTCTATCGGTTCACACCTTTACAGTCTTTTTTCATTTTAAGTAGGTAATTAACAATGTATCTATTAGCAGTATATACTGCTAAACCTCAAATATACGCCGGTATCAGCAAACACACTGTACTTAAGAACAATAATATTTAAACAACAAGGTACTGTTGTAATAATTTTCACGAAGCTCTCTAGTTCCCCATGGACCGTCTAAAGGACTTTCCCTGAGTGAGTGGTCCCTCACCAGGAGCGCATAAGTCGAAAACGGTCACCCCTGTTGTCTTAGTAAGCACTAAGCGCAGGTCAAGTAAACATCCATAATGGATTCTACCCGACTCGGTAAATTATCATCTTGCCGGATATTGAATATATTAAGGCAATATTGCTGCGTCTGATGCAAAATGGTATCCTTGTAATTGTTGGTCTCCTAGTCAGCAATGTTATGGTTACGTATGTAAATGAGCCGAGTATTTTGATTATGATTTCAGTCAGTTGTGGCGTAATTAGTTGCAAAGGGGAGGTAATTAGTTACACTGAAATCAAAGTAAAATTCCGAAGATGGCGTCCAAGTAATAATGGTGGAGGAGATGAACCAGACCGGCCGGGCCCTGAATATTAATCGACTTCGGGAAATGGATTAAAAATTCCGTGTCCCGACAACCGCGGCCCCATCACGATCTCTTGTGTTTTCAAACAACTTTTTTTTAAACATTCCGCTCCTCATTTGCATTATTTTTTTATTTCCCTCGTGAATAATTTAATGAATCTTAAGAAATATCGCTTTCTTATGCGGTTAGAAGGACCGTTTGTTTTCTTACAGTACGAACCTATATTTATTCATACCTACGCTCTGGAACGTTTACATCAGAGGCATTTAAAAGTAGATGTATATTCTTATCCGCCTTTTAATTCAAAAGGTTAATGTAACTTTTAAAATATCGGTATCACGAACCTTTAGCTCAAAGATCAGCATTTTATTTTCAAAAATCTTAAATGGTATTACGTTGAGCGTAACAAAATTTAACGGATATTAAAAAGTTTAACTCGTCGTTGTGGAGTTAATATTGACGGGCGTAGCAGATGGGAAGAAAGGGGTTTCAAAAGAATTCGGTGACAAAAAGGCGTAAAGAATCGCGGGGAAGGGGTGAAGTAACTTATGCGGCGAAAGAGCGGGAATTAACAAAAATAAAAGGTGACGGCCGCAGCGCTGTTTACGGGCCCCCTTAATTAAAGGCTTTCTCGGACTTTTCACGATGCAATTTGACTAAAAGACAAGAATTATTTTTATTGAAGTCATCACTAATTTCGGAAGAAAAGGGGCCCGAAAGGTCCTTTGTTGTGGACGAATGGCGGCCTAATTGCTCGGTTTTTCGGTTCTATTTAGAAATAATAGCCTGTCGCGCGATTACCAATGATTCTAGATAGACGACTTTCACTTTTAGTAAATGTGTTGTCGTTAGGAAGAAGAATAAAAAGTCTAGTTATACTTAATTCTATAATATTATAGTCTATTATACAATACAGTGAATCTTTCGCGTAGTGCCAATGTACGCTTGTGTGTTGGATATAAAGTGGCATATTGATTGAATCTTAGAGTTTTTTATTTCAAAAGAATATAGAAGTTATACTTAATAACTAGACTTTTTATTCTTCTTCCTAACGACAACACATTAACTAACAGTGAAAGTCGTCTATCACGTCTGTACTTCATACGAAGTACACTTTTTTATATTAACGAAACACCATTGAACAATGATATTTTATCCGAACAGGTATTGATTAAAAAAACAAAATGCTAAATCCATTTAACATTTGTTTCGTTTTCCCATTGTTTTCATTAAGCTTCGCAAAAAATCTAATTAAGTTTGGAAATGCTTAAACAAAATTTAAGTAGTATTAATTATCTTCCTCCTTTATTAATAAAAGTCGCCAACTTAAAAAACGTCGGAGTGGAGACAGTTGTTCCGGAATCCAAGATTTGAGTAGGACTTTCAACCTCGTTTTAAGATGGGGAAAACATTCGCTATCTCGCTTTAATGTTATAAAGTTGGTGCAGGACTTATATACATTCCCGATAATTCTCAACTAAGGGTTTTGTAGCAAGTAGAAATTAAAATCATAAGAAAATAATTAAAGTCCGTAAGGGATTTATTGGAAAGCGGCGTTGTGATTAATTGTTCCTTCGGGATAAATTCGGAAAAAGCAATAAGTGTCAATTTTGAGAGTTCGGCAATTTTATTTGCAAAATTATCTTGTAATTAAAAATGTTGCTTATGATTTTTCATTAGCTTTTAGCAGCCCTGCCCATTACGAGTATCTATTATTTTTGTAAATCATAATATGAGTTATTTGTGTTAATATAATGAAAGCGAAGTGCGCGTGTCTGCTTTGACCAGAGGACTAAGGACAAAGTTGGATACTGAGTGATGGCCATGCATATCAAAAACGATAGATGATGATATCCGTAAAACTATACGGAGAAAATGGGAGCGATTAGCGTAGAAAAAAGTGGCTCTAACCAATATGCGTTCGCCGAAAGTTCTCGAAAATGTATGGGACTGACGTGAACTGCCGCAGGGTCGCTTTATGTCAGCTCCATACATTCTGTCAGTTTTCAAACATTGTTTTTCTTTGGATTAAGTTGTTTACTAAAAAAAGCCATGCAAGGACATCTAAAGCGGTGGGTAGACGACATCCGTAAAACGACGAGAGAGACAATGAAAGCGATTACGTAAGGCAAATAAGATTTGCGTGATAAGAAAGACCACCATAACTGATTTCTAAAAGAGCTATCTGAAGCTATATGATAGATCGTCAATATACGTCAATCCTCCAAAATAGGGTCAGTTTTCGAACGTTTTTCCTTCGAAAATAACTAACGTTGGATCCCCAGTATCCAACACAGATGTAAGACAGATGGATTGATCCATAACTACATACTATGTAATACTTCCCTTCTCGTAAATAATTGAATTTCCTAAAAGAATACCCAAAATTAATCATTCGAAAATACCAAGTTATTAAAACCGCCAAAGACAAATGATATCAATTTAATAATTCAGTTACAGCAATCGGTTCTAATTTGGGGCGGCAACTTGACCATTAATAAATGGCAATGATACTTCAAAGTTAACCCTTTCCCTACTGCATAATGAGAGATATCAGCCGCCACTTGTGCGTAAGCTGACGGCAACATCGTTCAAGACGCAAGGGTTGAATGTACATCAAATCGTTGATTGGCATTTTACGTTTTTATCCTAGTTTGAAAAATCTATAGTATAGGATCTTGACGATTAATGGGTGAGGACCAAAAAGTTGGACCACAGTTAAGCGCAGTTAACCATACAAACAACGAAGACGAAAAAAGTTCCGTAGTGCAACGAAAAATATCCTTACAATTAATTGTATGGCTAATTTTCGCCGCACATCGGAAAAGTTTCATAGAAATTTTAATTGCGTGAGTAAACGTGGCCAACTTTTTGGTCGTTACCCTAATACAACTTTGTCAAGCCAATGAGTAATTTTGTCGTACTTTTTTTGGTGTAATTTTTGTGTCTCGTGTTGATGAGGATTAGCTATATGGTAGCATTTTGGTGTTAAACAATCTTATTCTGGGATGGTATATCTAATGGAATTAATTTCTTAGTCACTGACCAAGTACAGTCGCAGGTTCGTTCGCGTAATTTGATGTGGAAACTACGCTTGTTGCGTAGGTCAATTTAGTGCTGGGGGGTGATTCTCAAAGTTGAAGTTTTGTCCGGCAAGTTTAAGAAGTTCCGTCGGAGCGTACAAAACACATTTTAGGGAAACATACACACACACACACACACACACACACACTTGAGACTAACAAAAACTATCGCTTTAGAGCTTAATATTTCATAAACGGATTGATATGCATATTTACGCCAAATTACAGCTTTCTAGTACTAAGAGTCTCTGCGATAGGCTGCGGACTATAAGGGTTTCCAATTTGACTACGGAACCCTAAAAAAGCAAGTCTCGATTTCTACCAATGCATCTTCAGGGGCGAGAAACTAAATTTCCGATGTTCTTCTATAAAAATACGTCGGACATTAGTCCCGTTACACACTTAAAACCGCATAAAACATTGCCCTCCCTAACCTTTTTAATGGTTTCGCCGCACCCTCGGCGAAAACAAAGAGCAGAAAAAAACTTTTGCCAAAAAGTAGTGTGTATATAATATTTATTATTATATTAAAAGCAGATCTAGGGTCGGAACGCCGACGGCGAGCAGGCGATTACGCGAGGCCACCGAATTTATGGTCAAACTTCTGTGCGAAGGCGACGGCGCGAGTTTTTATTATGATCAGACCAGTGGACCGTGAAAGCAAGTGCCGCGGGGAGACGTAATTTCCATACCCACCTCATGTCTGTTCTGTCGCCTTGGTAATTTCTTAATAAAACTTGCCAGTTTTTGTTCGAATTCCTCGGTTGGGTGGCTTTTGGTGCAGTGAGACTTAATTTATGTATTAATGGCATCATAATATATATTCTTTCTAGCGTTAAAATGGTTTCAAAAAATAAGGTTTTTAGGGTGTTTAAAACAAGAAACTGTAAATAATTAAATAACGGAGCTAATTTTAACGAGAAATACGCTAAGGATGCAAAACTATCCCTCTTATTCATAAACGCAGAATAGCTCAAGTAAGCTTAAAAATGCTTTGGCCTTGTCTCTCACTGTAACATTAGAATTCGGCAAAAAGTGATAAAGCATGCCATGTTTTTTGGCATTTATAAATTAGGGGCTATATTTGTTGCTCTTCTTGTTTTCAGTGGTACAAGACAAGATGCATAATTCTAACAGCGATTTTCGAAATCTTTCAAAATGTATGGAATTCAAGAAAGAAAAAAAGAAAGAAAAATACATTTATTCACTAAACACAACAAGACACACAAAAAGTTAAAACAGTAAAGTAAAAGACAAAGTGGTAGTTAGGTGTGTCTTCGTGGCAGTGAATCGGATACTGGCTCAGCATGATGCTGAGGTGCTAGGCACCTGCAGCGCTGATTTTCAGCCAGCACCGAATGCGACAGACGGACGGAACGTTGCACAAACTAATAAATAAATGAAATTGTAATTAATTACTTACTATTAAACAAATACTTATCATCAGACCTTATAATGAGACAATAAAATAAAAACCTTACATAAACATAATTTTACATAGAAGGTGCTTACTTAGCTAGTATACAGCATTGACAATTTAAGACACAGAACTACAATTTTATTAAAAGAAAAAGGAAAAATAAAATAAAAATAACAGTGCTGGATAGGAAATTAGGATTTTTGGAGCGTCAACAAATAACCCTTAAGTTTACGCTTAAAGGTGTACCTGCTAGGCGCTCCTTGGATGGGAGGGGGGAGATCATTCCAGCACTTGGACGCCGCGAACCTGAAACTACCCCGAAACGCCGCGGTCCGGTGCAGCGGCACTATTGCCCTGCATTTATACCGGCGCACACTACTTGTCCACTGGACCTTTTTAAAGAGGTACGACGGGATCTCATGCTGCACCACACCAAACATAAGGGTCGCCAGGTGCATGCGCCTCCGCGCAGACATGTTTAGCAGGTTAGCGGCGTTCAAATACGGAGTGATATGGGAGCGGGGAGGGACTCTAAAACAAAAACGAGCACATGCGTTTTGAACTCGTTGTATCAGCCTCTTGGATCGACCGAGTATGCAACCACCATAAACGACATCGCAATAGTTTAACCTAGATAATATAAGTGATTCACACAGGTGGACACGCAGATCAACACTAAGGTAATCACGAATATTATAAAGGATTTTGAGGCGGTAAAAGCAGTTGCTAACGACTCTAGCTACGTGGCTCTCAAAGCGCAGCTCACTGTCCATAAGCAGGCCAAGGTTACTTGCTTCGACCACCCGCTCTATCGGTTCGCCCATGATAGCTACATCCACGGTCGCCAGGCTATCTAGAGTTTTACGGGTTTGATGCTTAGACCCAAATATCAAAAATTTGGACTTCTTGGGATTGAAGACGAGGCAGTTCCCCTCAGACCAAGACGCAACCCGATCGAGGTCAGCATTGATGTTCTCCACGGCGGTGACTGTATCTGAGAGGGCGCTGGAAGTGTAAAGTTGCAAGTCATCGGCGTAGAGGTGGTATTTACTGCTCCTTATACTTGAAACAATATCACTGCTATAGAGTATAAAGAGCAGAGGACCCAGGATCGAACCCTGCGGCACTCCCCTAGTCACACGACCAGGAGAGGACAGCATAGCACGACCTGACACTGTGCGTAACTCGACCGCCTGCGCTCGGCCCGACAGGTAACTGTCTAACCACTTGACCGCAGCGGCATCAAACCCGTAAAATGACATCTTCGATAATAGCAAGGGCACGCTAATGCCATCGAAAGCCCTAGAGAAATCCAATAGTACTAAAATAGTACTTTTACCAGTATCCCGAGCCTGTAATATGTTATCGATTACATCGAGCAACGCAGTAGGCAGCTACATTTTTGACACACAACACCATCGTTGCGCGTCATAAACTTTGCACACGCCGAACACTTTAACATTGTTTATGTTTTTTATTAGTACGCGAGGGTAGTTTTAAACACTGTACGTTTTTTCTTCAATTTACTGGACTAAATTATTTGCGAGCAATAAATGTCTTTAATTAAGTTATCAAAAGTATTATTTCATCACTAGCACTGCGGTGGAATCACCGTTTTATTTACTACAACTATCCTAACACTTAGGTTGCGCTTTGTACAACGTACCGTCGTCTCTCCTGGTGCACTCACATAAGCGAACGATGCAACCGTCAGGCAGCCTACGTCAAACGAGAACTATTTCATTCGCTTAATGCAACTTTGAGCGTTCCTAAGAATAATTGATGTAAATAGTGCCAATGGTGCTAACATTTTAATTTTGAAGGCAGGCTTATCTTCATTTTGAACCGACTTCAAAGAAAGGAAGAGGTTCTCAATTCATCGGGTTTTTTTTTTTACAATGGACCGATTTTATTGTTTTCATTTCAATTGGTATATTTTCTAGTTGGTTCCATTTTTAGCAAGTCAAGATCTGATGGTGGGATCTTGGAGAAATCGAGGGAAGTCCTCAAATATAGGAATACATATAGCGATTTTAGTATTTTCAGTGACAAGTATAGCATTTGCATTCAAAAAGTATCATTTGGTGAAGTCGAACTGATAATGAAGACCACTGATGGTCACCGGAACACCTCAACGGTACCTATTTCAAGGGTGGCGATAAGATATCTCGGTTAAGACAGATGAGCGACTATGATGAAGCACATTTGAATTTGCTTCGTCACAGTCGGTTTAAACATATGGCTATGACTTTACCGCAGTGTCGCTTGTTTCTTATTAATTGAGATGTGGGACGACAGAACAGTATATTATAATCACTAAAAGGTATTGAATATAATAAATATATAAAAAAAGAACAAAAAACCGTCTTCAAAAAGTAAGAAATAACTTCTTTAAAATAGAAGGTATTAGGTCAGTCGTAAGTTGTAAGTTTCACACTCAGTTTCTGTATGCTAACCTACATCATCTTGTATCATTTCTCGACAGCAATTAAGTTGTTGACTTGAGATTTGGCACATGATGTAATTATGTTAATCGAATGACAATGGAATGTTATAGTGTTAATGAGGTGGTCTGATGACTAATAATAGAGCCAGAACGATCTCCGTCGTAGTTAACGTAGTCTGGAATTGTCAGAAATAACTTCTTTAAAATGGTAGGTAATAAGGTCAGTCCAACTGAATTCGGCTTTCTGTTAAAATATTGTGGGACGCCGACTTCAGTCTTTTGTTACTAAATAATTAAAATAAATAAATAAATAAATAATAATATCACGGGACAATGTCACACAAATTGATCTAGTCCCAAACTAAGCTCTAGGCTTGTGCTATGGGTACTAGACAACGATAAACTTACTTATATAGAGAAATATATACTTAAATACATAGAAAACATCCAAGACTCAGGAACAAATACTCGTGCTCATCACACAAATATCTGCCCTTACCGGGATTTGAACCCAGGACCCGTAGCTTCGAAGGCAGGGTCACTCCCAACTAGGCTAGCGTGTCGTCAATTTGTTTCATTATAATCGTGGTGAATTATAATGGATACACTCGAATTACTTCATACCTTTTAACAAAATAATATCTGCTCCTGCCACTGGTAACATTTCATTTTCTAATAATGTTACTTTTTACTGTTTTAAAATTTCCAAATCATCAGTCTTGCTAGCTTTAAAATCTCTAGACGTTAGCAAGGGTGCTGGTCCGGATAGAATACCTCCTATTTTTATCAAAAAATGCTGTGAATCGTTATCTCTTCCTCTTTGTTTAATTTTTAATAGATCCCTTAGTCTGTCACACTTTCCCACCCAGTGGAAAGAGTCCATAGTTGTTCCTGTGTACAAAAAGGTTGATAAGACACATATTTCCAATTACAGGCCCATTTGTCTGTTATCTATATTTGCTAAAGTGTTTGAGTGTCTCGTCTGTAAGAGGTTAGCTTGGCATACGAAAGAAAAAATCTCACCCCTGCAGCATGGATTTATTTCATCTAAGTCAACTACTACAAATTTAGCTTGCTATGTAAATAAGATAGGTAAATCCGTAGACTCTGGCTGTCAGGTCGACTCTATTTATACGGACTTTAGTAGTGCTTTTGACAAAGTGGACCACAATATCTTACTACAGAAGCTTTATGATAACTTTAATGTCACTGGTGAGGTCTGGGTTTGGTTAAGATCATATCTTTTTAACCGACATTTAAGGGTTGTTAAGGACGGTTATTTTTCTGCGCCCTATGTAGCCTACATCTGGAGTTCCCCAGGTTTCCCATCTGGGGCCACTGCTTTTCGTTATGTTTATAAATGATCTGCTAAACTCTGTCAAACTATGTAATTGTATTATGTTCGCGGATGACCTTAAAATTTACAAAGTCATAAACACGGTGTTTGATGCAGAGGACTTGCAGGATCACCTAAACAATGTTAAAAGTTGGTGCCTAGTCAATAACATGACTCTTAACGCTAGTAAATGCCTTTGTATAAGATTTACACGAAAACGCATGCCCTTAAAAACTAATAACAAACTGGACGGTGTCGCCCTTCAGTAAGTTGACTCCGTCAAGGATCTAGGAGTACAATTAGATTCTCAGCTTAACTTTAGAAGCCACATAGATTCTGTAATAGGTGAAAGCATTAGAATGCTCAGCTTTATAAAAAGAATTGGCCGTCGTTTCAAACGCACGCAAACTTTTAAAACACTTTTTAATTCGCTTGTTCGTTTACGACTTGAATATTGCTGTCAGATTTGGAACCCTATGTATCAGGTGCATGTTGATCGCATGGAGAGGGTACAACGATCTTTTACTAGATTTCTTGTGTACAAAGTTGGCGGCAAACGTATTTCAAAAAGAGCGGACTACAGTGCTAGACTCGATCACTTTGGGCTAGATAGTCTGCAGCAGAGGCGTATTTATCTTGATATGGCACTCCTACATAAAATTATTAATGGAAAAGTCCAAGAGCCGTCTTTGCTGCGTTGTCTAAATTTTGCTGTCCCCAAACTGAATTCACGGACCTGTTGCCTTGATCGTACCAGGACTAAGCTGGGAAAATCCTTGCCTCTCTATCGTTTGCAGAAGCAATACAATGGTCTAGCCAAAGCCCGTTGCATTGACGTTTGCTAGAATTCAATGCCAGTTCTGCGACGTAGACTGCTGAAACCATCGTCACCACACTCCAGATTTTCACAGGGTACGTAATTTATTTATGTTTATAAAATATAAATCTCGTTTCTTTTTTCCATTTTCTGTTTCTTGAAATTGTAGTCTTTTTCAAATGTTTTAATTAGTCTCTATACCAATGCTGTTGCACGCCTATAATTGGTGCATAAACGGGAATGTAACTTTTATATTGTGTTATTGTATAATCTGTTTATGTTACTGTTGGTGTGTCTTAATAAATAAATAAAAAATAAAATAAATAAATTATGGACTACATGGACGACTAAACTTTGACCATATCGTCCCTCTTGACTTATTTTCACGTAGAAAAAGGGAGCAGACCTGAGAAATGGGACGTGGCCTTTTTTAGAAACGTACCTGTTCTTAGGAAACTCTCCCTGACGGTGCCTTAAATCGAGCGTTGTCACCTTCTACCCTGGCGAATAAGAAAGTGACAGGTGTCCTAATCGGGAGTTAGTGTAAATTACTACTTTTTTGCAACTGCGTGTCTGCCCGCAGGTCCGTTGTTTTATTATTTTGTGGCGCTTCTTCTCAGCAGTGGTCTTTTTGAAGCGCTAGCAGTCTTGACGTGTAAAATTGCCCGTGCAGCCTACTTACTGAATAAACAACTTTTATCTTTTGTTTTTCTCTTTAATATAAAAGACAACGAAGTAAGATGGCTTCCTATCCGTTTTGCCGGTACTTTATTATACTTAATCTCCTCTACTGTATTCAGTTCTTCCCTGCAACCCTGCGTTACCTCGAGGAGCGTTTTTAACTTTTTTACGTCGATTCGATGCTCCCAAAATTGTTCTTTAACTGTTCCATTCTCTTCATTTAAATTCTACAACAATTTATTTACTTTTCAGGCTGTCCATCTGTGGAACTCCCTGTAGAGCTGCGGTGGGATAAATCTTTACCTATCTTTATCGTTATCGTGTGACTGTCTTTTGATTCTTTCCCTGACGTGGATGTTCATAATTATTGATATTTATTTATGTACTTATTTATAATTATCTATTTATTTATGTAAGTCATTATCATGTATTAATTTATATTAGTATGTATTTATCTATTTTCTAGTTTAGTAGTTTAGTAAGCGTATATTTATAAATATATCATCTTTTATAACAAACATATTAGTTTCTTGTTATTGTTCGCGATTACTTTGCACCAGCTACTGTATAAAATGTTTTAATTTATCACCTTATCCCTTCTAAGATTGTCTGGAAGAGATCGCTAATCAGCGATAAGACCGCCTGTTGTTTATCTGTTTTTTTTAATTGTGCTATTTCTCTGTAAGGTTTTGTTTGGTGTTCAATAATGTGTTTTGTATTGTATTGTTGTATTGTAAGATAATTTTATATAAATTTGTAAAACGACAACGCAAGTTGCTTAGTGTTCTTATTTTCAAACCAACTTAAGTAACATCCTCATGAAAATACCTTTTGTTCTTTGTATCAGCACGTGGACATTAATTTGCATTTTTATGTGTTGAATTCGGTTTAGTTTTTAGACAGCAATTCATGCAAACGCTACAAAAGTTATTTAAACTTTATGAGCGTCTACTTTATTTATAGACAAAAGTGAATATTATGTAAAATAAACACGGCGAAGGTACAATTAGAAGAAAAAGGAAAATAAACAGAGCGTCTAAACCCCCAGTCGTCAAACTTTAAGTAAGACGTGAAAAATGAAATGAAAAGAAATAATTTTCCGCGCGAGTTGTCTGTGCAAATGAGCTGAATGAGACGCCAACTCAAGCGCATGATTGAGTGCTCGCGAAGTTTCGCGACGAAACAGTAATCGTTCGGTTTATGCATCATTGTGATCAGACATTTATGCATAACCATTACCTCCTTTTACCTTATGATTACTGGATACCATTTTACGTTTTCTAAATACTTTCACGTTATTTTGCTGATTATAAATATTATTCCAAAGATCAATAAGGTTAGGTAATTCTGCTAAGATTCAAAACCGGCTAAGAAAGAGAACTCGCACACCGAGGGATCAGTAGGTACTTATGCGATGTGCGAAAAAAGTAAAGAGAAAAGTACCAACAGACTTACACCCGTATTTATATTAGACACAAAAATGATTAGGTACCTATTTAAGCAAAAGTAATGACTTCAGAAACGTTTTTTGTATGACTGTAAATACTTTTCTGGTTTATAAATACGGGTGTTAGACCTATCTAAGTAGGTACGTATACTTATTTATTTATTTAAAAGGATCACCAGCAGCGAATACAGAAAATTCTCACTATCATTATCTAATTAAAATTTTGAAATCAGCGATCAATATATGCTGGTTTTTGTTATATATTTTTTTTTTTAGTCACAGCTAAAGAAACTAAAAAAAAGCAAATGATGTGATTCAGAATGGTTTTTTTAGGTAGAATTTTCAAACTAAAAAGTCATCAACGAACATGCACAAGTAAAGTAAAACATAAAAAAAAATCACACCATTCCACAACATCGCTTTACATGTCATTTTGTTTTGTCATTTAATAATCATCCATCATCCACTCTTTCATAAATTACTTGACGTTTCGAATTGGTATGCCATATTCAATCTTTGTATGATAGTAATAGTAAGATATGATAAACCTGTAGTCGGCCGCAAACATTATCTTTGACCGCACTTCGTTCGGTCGAGTTAATTCATTTTTATCTTCTTTATGTTTTCTATAACATAATACAATACGTGTAAACGTATTTCAGCTGGTGAGTGGGTCGATTTTTGAGAATAGAGTAAGTACATAATAAAAATTGTAGACTCCTTCCTCATAAATAAATTTCATTTTTATTTTCGTAAGACGCTATCGTGCGCTCGATTCACAAAAATCGACCCGCAGGTTTAGTACGGAACTTAGAACCCAGCACTGAATGAGTTAATCTATAGTTTTACATTAAGTTAAGGTATGTACATTTAAACTTAGGTTAGAGCAAGTGCTGCCATCTATTTTCAAATGTTCGATTCGTACTTAACTGCCTCCCTGCGATTCTCCGTTCCTGGTAGTTGCAAATGTGCGGGCGCTGAAAGCCACCTAGCCGGAACATTTAATTCATCAACCATCTACTAGATGGCAGCACCAATGCTACCTAATCCATCTTCTTTAACTTCATGACGGCCTAGTATTCGGTGCAAAACTATGAAGCGTACTTTTGAACCCTAAACCCTGATTAACAACGCCATCTAGGATCCAGGTAGTTAGTTTTGCTAAGCGATTCCGTTTCACTAGGGCAGGGGCTTGACTGATTCGCATTTTGGTACGAAAACGTGTGTATATTATAAAGAACTAAAAAACAAGTATTTTGTGTTTAATTTATTTGATTTTATCATAGCTCTTTTTGATTTATGTAAGCCTGGTATAAATTTGTGCTTGAAATCACTTTATCGGATTCGGATCCGTACTCCGTCTTATGTTCGACTTGTGTTCAAATGTTTTAGTACCTATCTATTGATAAGGGCGAAGATGTAAACAAAAGGAACCAATTTAACATTATTTATTACGATGTTATTACTCTATAATCACGCACTTATGAAGATCAAATTACGTTTTTTCATGATTTGTATAATACTTAATCATTACTTAATAAATTGTGGGCAAACTGACTTTGAATTATGATTGTGATAAATAAGTAAAACAACAACAATAATAAGTATATCTTTATATTTTTAACAAATATAGAATAAATTACACACTGGAACAGTATGCAAAATTGTGGGACGAAATACGAATATGTACATTTCAATAAATTTAATCTGTAAGTAATTTAAATAAGTTTATCCTTAAAAGAATTAATTTCAACATTGTGACATATTTACATTATACACTAACTTAAATTTTAAAGTTTACCAGTCGTCAAAAAAAGGCAGTTGATTTGATCTAGAATATAAATTGTATATCTAACTTCCTACTTAACTATTTACATACATGTAAGGTAATAATACTCATTAAATATGTTGGATGGAATCGAAAAGTCTTTTGTTTTAAAGAATACCAATTTTATCACAAATCGCACGAATTATAAGGCACGTTGACAGGTTGTCAAATTAATGTAGTGTTTAGTTTACTAATGTGAGGTGGAGCTGCTGTCAGGACGTAATTGTTTCGTTTGTACGTCATCGTAGGCAATCGTGAAGATACTTTTCTTCTCCGTTATTGGTAATCTCTTTATATTAGCCGTTTTCTGCGCAAGCGTATTCATAGCGATGCCAGAGTCGTTATCGTCTATTTTATTAGTTACGTTTCTATGACTCGCATCAGGAAGGTTGTCTCCGCCTATATTAATTTTGGACACATGCACTTCTGGTGCAATCTTCTGACCTTTGTCGTAGTTAGTAGAAATAGATATGCTATGTGTTAATGCGCTTTCGGAGATGTCTTGTTTAGCGTCTTTCTTCACATCTCCTTGATTGACGTATATTGGGTGTTGTTGCTCCAGTGATTGTTTTCGCGGCATCGCATCAGGTTGTCCGCGAAGGTATTTAGGGATATGCGTTGGTTGTATGTAACATAAAGGGTTTTGATTTTCATATTGATGTTCGTATCTATGCTCCGAGTGTTGCAGCAGGGGATGAACGTCGGGCAAAGGTCCTTCAGGCACAGGCGTCACTTTCTCTTCTTTTAGTAAACGAGGGTGGATGAATTCACTTTCTTTTCCCTTGAAGTTTTTTTTTACCTCTGTAGCGTCAGTTTGATGATCTTTATTAATTATTTTACCGTAGCGTCCCGCTTTTTCCTTTTCTTCCTTTGCTTCTTTCTCAATTTCTTTTTTAGTTTTTGAAGGTCGCTTTGGTTTATTCGGTGCCAATTTTTCGGGTGCTTTTGATTCTGGTTTTGAAGTTGTACTAGACGGTTTTTTGCTGCCATACCATTGCATATACCTTGGTAAGCTTTTTTGAGCAGGTTTCGACGACTCACCTTTTGAAGAAGAATCAGCGTCAGTTTTTTTATTAATAGATTCTGTGTTACTTGAACTGTCCTTTTTTGGTGAGTCCTCTATGTTAGGTGACTTTAATTTTATAGGTGAAACTCCAGCTTTTTCTCTCGCTTCTGTTGATGAACCTTGCCTGGAAAATATAAGATTATGATGGTTTTTTGAAGCTGAACTATTTCTACTCTTAATTTCGTAACTTTCGTTTTCTAACGCAAGTGGACCATTCCCATCGCTAGTCTCTTCAATAGCTACTGAAGATTGTCTGTGCAATCGTTGCCGTCTGTCATGTACTTCAGATTCTACTTTTTCATCTAAAGAATCTGAAATTTCCATAAGCAATTCTTTTCTTAGACCAGATTTCCGGTCACTTTCAGACATTTTGATCCGAGTCGATGAGACGGTTTCATTTTTTGATGTTGTTACTGTACTTTTTGTCATATCTCCATAGGTCTTAAAATGTTCTTCTCTCTCATTAGTTTTACTAATTTTAACATGTTTTTCACTTTCTATTGACGGTGATGCTTCGCTTTCTTCGATAATGGGTGTTTTGATCTTTCTCTTTATTTCATATACCCTCATGCTTCGTCTCGGATCTTTGTATTTAATTTTTTTCTTAGGTTTCTTTCTTTTTACCCACGCGACTTTCTTAGTATCATCCTCCACTACCATTTCCGAATCATCTTCACTATAAGAGTCATTGTCACTTCTGGCTTTTCTTCTTGTTGGTTTAGCAGCTTCTGGTTCAGTTTGAGTTCCTATATGGCATTCAGTTTGAGTAGCCATTACGGAATGCCCAGGTAAGCTCTGTGTTTCTAACTTGCTTTCAACTTGAGAAGCTGTTTCATGGTTTTGCATTAATCTTTCGCGTTCGATAAGTATTTGATGTAATAGTTCGTTTTGTTTTCTAAGTGACGATTCTAAGAGTTCTTGGTGGATCGACGATTTATTTTGCATTTCAAGTAGAGCTGACTGCAAGTAATCTGACTTAAGTGGAATAGCACCAGGCACGTCAAGGGGCATGTTTGAGTAGTCATTAAATTGATTAGGATCATCGCTACCAGCTTGCGATCTAGACGTAAAGTTTTTCCCATCTTTATCATGAGGCATATCTAAATCTGTGATTTTCCCCATTCTTTCTCTAATATTTTTAGCTTCTTCTCCTTGTTCTCTTATAAACCTTTCCATCAATAGGTCCTTTCCACTATCAACTACAACGTACTGAGTATGCGGTATCAGAGTTACAGGTCTTTGTTGCTGTGTTGGGAGGTTGACATATCGTTCTTCTTCGTTCTTTCCCCGTGTTACTAACCTTAGTATCTCAGTGTTTCCCTCTCGAATAAAATATTGATCTCGACCAAGAGAAGACGGAGCATGATTTTTACCCTTACCATCCGATTTTTCATGTAATTTTCTATCATCAGACTTTAGGAATACGCCTACTTCGGATCCGCGATCTATCTCATGCCTTCGTATTGAATCATTATCATGTTCTCGCCTTTGGTAATGCAGCGTTGCAATTCTATCGTAGCCGTTTTCCAAATCTTCGATGTATTCTTTGTGTTTGTTAGCAAAGGCCTCTTGAAGTTGCATTTCTTTCGTATAGATGATATTCGGACCATCCCTGAGAAATAAAAATATCATTAATATTTCACCCTTTAATAAAAAGCATACTAACATGTTTTAAAAAAAAATACTGACCTTAATCGAAAGGACTGTCTGCCATCATTGTATTTATAATCGTTGTCAGCAGCAGCATGTATAAATTCTTGTCTTATGTCTCCTGGCGTGGAGGCAGGTTTAGAGTGCTCCTTAGATCTATATTGTCTTTTATTAAATTTCCATTGGGTTGGTTTTGTCCTTAGGTCTGCTTGCTCGGCGCTCCATGCTTCCCGTCTCCTCCACTCCGTCGCTTGTATGGACTTATTTTCTAAATTTTGCGTCGACTTGTTTTCCCTCCCAAGTCCCTTGTCGCGCACCACTAAATGCACGTCGTCCTCTGTGGAGTTGACACGTATCACTCTTTTCCTAGAATTTATTAATACATATCTATGTACCTAGCTGTCGGTTATATCTTAATTATTAGATATAAATAGAAAACATTAAATCTTGGTGCTCGTGATCAGATAGTATCATGCATGAAATTATCTAGAAGAAGTAAAAGTATGGTATGTAATTGAATGCCTGGGTAAATTTTAAACATGTGATAAATAAATCAAACATACCTAATAAAGGGTAAGGTGAAATCATGCTCGGATTAGTTGGTGCACTTTAGTCTGTTAATAGAAGAGAAAGAAAATTAGATCCAACAGATTCTGTTGAATGTTGAATTTGATAATTCTGAGTAAGTTAGCAATGAGGTGTAAACTTAAGCATTAGAATAATAGTTAATAATGTGGATGATTTATATATTTACCTAGGAGGCATATAAAGCGGGCATCCTTCACATATGCAGCAACATATAAGTAGTAGTAGCACCAGTGCTACTAGGATTGCTAGCAAAATCAGCAACCAGAATAGTAAACGACTCTCTGCCTTGTAAACCTGGGAAAAATATAATTGCATTATATTTTTGTTTTAAACATGGCCAATACAAAATTAAATAATAATGATTTCAAAATATTACAAATTTTTAAATTTTAAATGTTTCACAACTTGACGCTCAGCATGATTTTGATGTTTCACAGCATAATTTTGAGTTGTAACAAAAAAAATCTCTATGCCTCAAAAGCCTATAAATTTGTTAAATATTTATTTACTTACCGATTCATCATCTCTAGGAGCGGTTTGGTCGATTTGTCCATGACCAGAGTTCGAACCAGAATTACTGCCGCCTGAGTTACCACCAGAATTTGAGCCTGATCCTGTGTTCATTGGTCCTGAACCTAAGCCCGAACCGGAGCTTGAGCCTGATCCAGATCCCAACACTGAACCCGAGTTAGTGCCTGAACCAGTATCGTAAATGGTTTTGCTTTTTGCTAATTGTTCTTGAAGTTTTGCGACATTAATCGCAGTGTTTCCAGACATACGCACAATCGCTATTACTTCACTCCTGTAATTCATGGAAAAATTAGGTGTTTATAACTTAATAATATCGGTTGAAAATCTCACTCAAATCGATCTAGTCCAAAATTAAGCTCTAGGCTTGCACTATGGGTACTAAGCAACGATAAACATACTTATACTTATATAGAGAAATACATGCTTATAAACATACCCAGACAAATACTCACGCTCATCACACAAATATTTCCCCTGACCGGGGATCGAACCCGGGACCGCTAGATTCGTACCAACTAGGGTAACTGTGTCGTCCTGCTTTATTAATACCCTTTGAAAATCTATATTTCATAAAGATTTAGAGAGAAAATGTGATTTGGCTGACTTTTTTGAACAAAATATCGCAGCCGTCTGCTGCCAAGTAACATTTAACAAACTTTAAATATACTTACTTCTCTTGACTAGACTCTTGGCCGCTTAAATCTGTTGCTCCATTATCGTTTCCTTTGTAAGGTTTTATATCGATAATATTAACTTTACCTCCAGATAGAGTATTCAAAACTTCTTCCAGTTTTTTTCTATCAGGATTCGCTCCAGGTACTATAAAAGACATTGTCTTTGTCTTGCTTTCTGGAGGGTATATCTTCACAGTGGTAGTTGAAGATAAACTGGGAACCCCTAAATCATGTGCACTTACAGTGAGAACATAATTTTCACTTTCCTCCTGTTCCTCAAATTGTCGCTTTTGTCTGTGAACATTTTGCTTTTTTGTTCTTTTTAAAGCTTCCAGAAGATATAGTTCACCTGAAAGAAAATATGAAAATCATGAAATCTGAGAATTACCTAGTACGTTAAAAAAAAATCAAATTAAGAATTGTAAAATTTGATAATAATTATAAATAAATAACTAAAGTGGTACCTGTTTCTTCATTAACAGCAAAGTTTCCTTCGGTGTTTCCTTGTGTTATTTCATATCTGACTACATTATTTGGTGGTTCCGCATCTTTGTCAACTGCCTTGACGAACGCTGACGACGTGAAATTATTAAGACTTGGGGACAATACGAATTCGTACAACGACCTTTCGAATTCTGGTGGGTTATCATTTACATCTAACAACTTAATAATTAATGGCACTGTTATCCTTAAACCTACGCCTTCGTTATCTCTAGCCTCTACTAAAAAATGCAAGTCCGGCATCGCCTCTCGGTCGAAACCGTGGTTGTCCGTCGCAACCGTTATAACCCCTGATATAGGATCTAGGTTTAACGACGTGTTTAAATATCCTAATATGGCAGTGTACTGGATCTTTCCAAAAGCTCCTGTATCAACATCGTCTGCAGCGACTTGTACAACTCTTGTTCCAGCGGTCACATTCTCTGGCAGCTCTACGTCATATGACGCTGCTAAGAAAACTGGAGGGTTGTCGTTCATATCGTTCAAATAAACCGTCACGTTTGCTGTTGCTGTTAAATTTGTAGCTGGACCAAGCTCCTGGGCTACAATCTGAAAAAAACGAAGATACTAAATTAAATATAAGGACAACAGTACAAAGCATTATTAGGAGCGTATTAAAATGACAATCGATGGGTTTTTCTACTGAAACAAGTGAATGAAAACCACATTACAGCAGTGCTATCATCTACGAGTAAGTACCTAAAAAGTGAACAAGGGTTTTGATTGATAATTATTAGCGTATAGTATTTTATTCTGCTAGTTCTCAACCGTAAAAGCAATCCAAACATACTAAGGCATCAGACTTACGAAAGAGTTTTACATACCTGAAACACAACTGACTTTCGCGCCTCGAAGTCCAGTATAGTGTTGTCTCGTACTTTTATAATGAAGGGCGCGTGTCGTTCGGCAACCGCTGGCGATATCTCGAAGGTGCCGTTGTTGTTGACCAGCGACAGCGAGAAGACGCCATTTTTCCCCGAGTCATTGTCATTCACTTGCGGGATGTATGGGTCGTTAAATGTAAGGGCTGTGCCTTGCGGCGCGTTTTCATCTAAGTATGTGATGTAACTGGAATAACAGAAATGTATTTAAGTTAAAAAAATAAGAAGAAATCGAAGTGATTCTTAACGTTTTTATTGGCTGATCATTTTATTGGGTCATCTGATTCTGTCCCATATTTTAATACGGTGATGCAATGAGTGTGAGTGAGAAGTGTAAGCTCCTTTTAGGTTTATAAACGAGATAGTAGATACTCAGTTGCATTTGCTCGCAGCTCCCAATCAGGGGAAAATAAAAATATCTATTAACATTCAAAGGACGATGGGTAAAAATGTCCCCACCCACCAACAGTGATGAAACAGGTGCCAGTTTATAGATCTTGGCAATATGATGTATTTTTTCTATGGCGACGATCACCATATGTATGGGGTTTTCTTGAAAAATCATAATATTATCGTATGGAACTATGGAATTTGTTTGAAAATGAACACGTATGTAGATGATTTGCCTTGCCTGGCCCTTTGTTTTCATAGCAAAATTCCCATTGATTTTGCTACGAAGATAAGTATTTTGTCTTTTATTGGGTCCTAATGAACATATAGACCTGCAGCCCGTTACTGTTGGAGGGGGGGACGGGGTCCATACAAAATTGCCCATCACCCTTTGTAGATAATTTTTGACATAAATATTATAGGAAAAGTGACGAGCTATCTAAGAAAATCTTTTTGATTTTAACCGTGTTTACCAAATCTTCTTGTGTACATAAGCCGGAATTACAGTGGTAAACTCATTACTTAATTTTACGCTATTTTACGATATTTTAGTGGTAAGTTAACCAACAAAATATAAATAGACGTTTATGCGTTTAAGTTAAACTAATTGTTCACCGTTCTCAAATGTACCGGTAAACAATGTACTAACATTAAACCCTACGTTTGATTGGTAAACTCTGTGGATTTAAAACACTATATAAGGTATTAAAGAGCTATTTTCTTCAATATTAGTATGGTTAGGTTATTACTTCAATAATAGTTAAGGACTTAATTGAAACAAAAGTTAACTTTCTTCCATTGCGTAACGAACATAAGTCATACAATGATATCGCACCTTTAGAATTACAGTGACCTAATTCAACATTTCAGCTTTCGTCTTCAAGTCACAAATTTAGTATTACAGAAACCTAACGCGAAATCCAAAATTTGTGAATTAGGTCACTTTCATTCTAAAGATGCGATTTGAGGTTATATTTCGTTTCTAAATGGTCGAAAATTTGGTATTTCTAATTGAGTTTCTTAACTTTATGTACATTTTTTAAAATCCTTAATTACTTACAAAGCGTTCTCAAAGTACGGCGGTGAGTTATCCCTTTCAGGTAACAGGAAAGCCAGCTGCACGGTAGCTGACATGGCCTCGGGTTCTTCACGCGACAAACGCAGCTCTTCCGCCACTACCGTGAGCAGAATCGGTGCGCCAGCATGCGAGATCGCCGCGATTTCCTCGATCGGACGCTCTAGGGTCACTGCACCTGGAATTATAAAAAATACAAGTGAGGTTTTTTTATGTTATGGAGAAGGCACACGAGCACTCAGGCCACCTGATGGTAAGTGGAATCTGTGACCCATAGATATTTGAATTCTCAAGACTATAATCCTAAGACCTCAAATGCGTTGCCAACCCTGAGGACTAAGATCGAATGCCTCTATGCTAGTAATTGGACCGGTGGTCTTTTCACCACACATTGAAACGAATGGCACTTTTTAAATAATGAACAGCTCTAACGGTTATTATGGCAACAGGGGGCCTATAATACGAGGCAGATATTTAAGAAGTTAATTCTGACTAAATAATTATTGTCAAAAGCGATTACAATTTAAATGGGTTTTTAAAATAAAGATTAAAGTATTCATTAAATTCCAAAATAACTTCCGCTACCAACAATTGTAAACTAGTTTTCGAAAATCGTTTACGTAAGCGTTATACGTCTTATCTACTGCCAGTAAGTCTAGGAGGTTGCGTGTAGCGCCACCTATTGTTGAGTAGACTTATTAAAATCGTCTTAGTACTGGACCATTAATTTTAGGACTCATTTTTAACCATGACTTTAAAAATTATCAAACACCGGCTTGACAGGGGCAAAAATGTACCAGTGCTAGTGATTCATTAAATATCGACTAAGTTTATCGACATCTTTAATCAACATTATCATTACTAAGGGCGAAATTTGAGTACCTTGTAATTATGTGTAAACCTCTTTTATTTATACTTATCGCAACTATAAACAAACAGTATCTTACATTTGACTCTGGACTCGAGTCACTATTGATAACCATTGAAATTACATTAAATAACAATTCATTCAGTACATCAATATTCTTTAGTATTCCAACGAACTGAGAACCTTTTTATTCTTTAAGTCTGTTAAAAATGACACGCAAGAAAAAACATCGTTTATCTTCATGGAACGCTTATCATTCATTCAAATAACAACGAATTACTATTGAAAGAAATGTAAAATCCATATTATTAGGTATGTCACTAAAAAAGGTTGATCAACTTAGTCGATATTTAATGAATCACTAGCACTGGTACATTTTTACTCCCCCCAATCCAGTGTTTGATAATTATTTAGCATTCGCACAATATTTTTTATAATAAAGTCTAGAATGACTTGCCATGTCACGCGCCTGTGCCATTAAGTCGCGTCTAGTTTACAATATGTGGGGTGGCGGAAAATTATAACTATCGTGGCATGGAATAATACAAATCTTAATTTAAAACACCATTACTAATATTATTGCTCGCTTTCATATATTAACTTACAAATAAATTATATACATGATTGATGTCTATAAACTCAATCTGATAATAAATAAAAAATAACACGCATTCCGCTAATTATAGTTACATAAAATTATACCTATCATTCAATTTAATGACCCTCTACAAAAAAAAAACTACATAGATGTTCAATAAATACATAGGTAACTCTACAAAAATAGATTTAAGCACCACCTATATATTGATGTTGTCAATATCTCGCCTCCTTCTAACCCACAAGACCATCCCATTTCTCGTGTAGTTTTTTTTAATACCACGCAGTTTAAATCACGCCCGTTAGATGGCAGCATCAATGTTAGTTTGTTGAAAACTATTATGACTGTTTACTTTATAAACTACTGATTCGTCTAAACTAACGCTTAAGTTTCATTGCTTCGATTTTATTACTATCTACATAGATATTAAACATGATACTCTAAAAACTACTAAAGAAAGATAAATTAATGTAGCTTTAAGTGCCATCTATGTTTTAATATTGTCAATATGTCACTCCCTTCTAACCTACGGGAACGTAACGTATCTCGTTCAGAAACATAACCTTTTTTAATACTTCGTAGTTTAGACTACGTCCGTTAGATGGTATGGCAGCATACATTTTAGTAGAGAAACTATTTTGAATATTTACTTTAAAAACTTATCTGAACAAACGTAAACGTTTCATTGCTTCAACTAGTTGCCTAGATGTAAAAGAAAGAATGTAGTCCGCAATTAGCATACAAAAGTGGAGCTCCCCGCGATAACCTTTCAGAACCCTCTTTGTCTGTGACAACTGACAAGATGGAATGCCAGTAATTTGATAATGAATGGCTTCGTACAAAGCATTCATTTGCATTCTGTGATAAGTAATTAGAATGTGGGACGCCAAATGATTTGCTTTTAGGTCCTGATACAATTATTGTGTTTGATACAACGAGCATTTATTACTCTGATCTAATTTTGCTATGAGTTATGCAAGAAAGTCAAAAGAATTATAAATATATTCTATAAAATAAAACCGGGCAAGAGCATGTCGGACCATGCTCAGTGTAGGGTTCAGAAGCTGTTAAGTACTACAAACATAAAAATGAACAAGTTAATAACTAATTTTCTGTTTAAAGTCAATTGGTGCCGTCTGAGATGATTTTAGAAGGTAAGTATAAACACTTTAATCGTCTGTATCTCAAGAACCAATGATGTCTACTTAGTCGTGATAGTTTTCCTTTAAAATTGGTTATATGCTTTTTCATTTAGGTTTTTTTTCAGATTTTTAGTATTTGTAGTTTTGGCTGTAGGGGGGGACGGGACACTTGAGTCTAACAAAAATTAGCGTTTTAAAGCTTAATATTTCATAAATAGATTACTTAATCGAAAAACTGTTTTCACAAACCCATAATATTTTTGAAAGACTTATCCAACGATACCCCACACTATAGGGTAGACGAGAAAAAAAAATGCATCCCCACGTTACGTGTAGGGGAGGTACCCTAATTATTTTTTTTTACTTTTGATTGTACCTCTTTGTTAACGTAACTAATATGCATATTCATGCCAAATTGCCGCTTCCTAGTACTAATAGTCTTTGCGCTAGGCTGCGGACGGACGGATGGACATGGCGAAACTATAAGGGTTCCTAGTTTGACTACGGAACCCTAAAAATGAATCGCTGAATGTGTCGCTAAGCGCAAATCTCGAGAGCAGCTGAATCGATTTCGCTAATTATTTTTTTATTGTGTTTGTTACTGTCAGGAGAAGGTTCTTAATATATAATTTATTTATTATTAAGAAAAAACTGAAAAATACACCGGGAAAGTCAGAAATTTGCAACGGAGCGAAGCCGCTGCCGCTGGCGGGCCGCTAGTATTATAAAAAAATGAATCCCTACTTCCCTTTGTCACGGCATCACGCATGAACGGCTGGACCGATATCGCATTCTTTTTTTGTTATGTACGTTATCGTCAGGAGAAGGTTCTTATGAAAGAAAAAAAATGTAAAATCCACTGGGAAAGTCAAAAATTTGCAGTGGGGCGAAGCCGCTGACGGGTAGCTAGTTCTAAATAAAATCAACGCATCATAAAAAGCGAACTTCCTAGTCCATATCACTTCTCTAATTCGGTACAAAACCATTCACAATATATAAACATTAAAACTTTCTACATAAACTAGTAATTTTTCCAAACATACGACCTAAACTTAAACTCCCGACTCACAATTAAACTTCGTTATTAATTCCTTTGCAAACTCCAACTTCCTAATTCCATAGCCATTGAGCGAACGGGCAGACACGCTTTGAATCTCGATCCCATTCAGTTCGTATAAGGTGTTGCCTGATTAATACGATAAATTCGCAAGTATGCCGGCTCCTCCAATATCTCTAGTGCTGCGCTAGTCTGAATCGCCGAACAAAGAATATAATAGATACTAGCCGACTTCGGACCGCGCTATAGGTATGACAGTTGTATAGCTGTCAAGGGCCATTTTGGATTCTGTTATGATAGGAAAGCGGTGCAATGTCAAATGTTGTTATACAAATAATGTATCAAGACTGTTTTCTAGTTAGCTTCTTAAGTTAGAACTCGAAAGGGAAGCTTGCAACTTCTGTTTTGTTTTCTATTCATATTTTATAGTTTCGTTACATTTTATGCCGTGAGTTATTTAATAAGTTAGTCCATTTCAAACCAATGCTTTAAGTAACATGATTAGATGACAATGTAGTGATGTCATAATGGCTAACATATTTATGTTTTATGAAACTTCAAAGTCTGTGACCGAAAAGACTACTCGATTTCCATTTTTTACCTATAGAAATGGCCCGCTGACGACCTCCCTTTTAATTTTAGCCGAGCATTTCCATCTCTAAGTTTTTAACGGTTCTGCCAGGCAGTAGTTTGCGCGAGCGGGCATAGTTACCGAGTTGATAATGTGAGCGGCCTCTATCCGGGCTCGAAGCGCTGGCACACCTACCCCTACCCTAAGGGTACTTTGTACAAATTGTGCACTGGAATCTCACATGAACATTTTACGTTTTAATCCATGATTTTAAAAGATATATAATCATTCGACAATACGAAATTCTAGGTTTATAACGGTCGGGTTTCAGGTTGGCTATCCTGTCACATTACGTCCCTAAAGTCCCTAAACAGTTTGTACCAGACATAAAGTCTCCTACAAGTCGCATATGTTAAATTCACACTATATGTTTATCTTAAGCATGTCTTTCGTCAACAGCTTCAGAGAAGACTCATCAAGTTAGGTCAAAGGACAAGTGAAGGATAAACTTAAAGCTAGTAATAAGACTGAAGTAACCTTCGAAGGGACTGCCTAATTATACTAACTACACTGTCACTAGTGTACCGCCAGTGGTACTCTACACGCAGGGACGTTCAAAGGCCCTTTATTATGAATTAAGGTAGGGGCAGCTTCGCAAACAATGGGTGAAGGCGAGACGACGGGTTTGGTCTAATGAGCCATTATGCTGCAAGGCTGCGGCATTAGCAGTGTTCGCCTCCGATTCAGGGCATTACTTGAACTGATAGGACTTCTGGACTCCTGGTAAAGTCGTCGAGAAATTCCTTCTTAATAATGCACATGCCGCTTTCAATTTGGAGCAGGAGAAAGGCCACCAGGAATTTAGTATCTAATGTATTTAGATCTAAACGTTTAGTTTGATTTTTCGTGTAAAAAAAGAACACAATGTTTTTTATTAAGTAAACAGGCTAATGAAAGTTGCAAAGCCAAAGCTAGATCTACATTAACAGAACAATTAACAAAGTTACGCTAATAAATGAATTTCTCTTTTCTATATCTAACATTGCGTACTTCCTAACTTAAGCCCAATATAAATGATCTTTTATGATACCGTATACTTAGTTTGAAAGTGGAGGAGTAGGTAGAATTACTTTGTTCTGGTTAGAATTAGGACAGAAACGTATTATAAAATGTAGGTACGAAACGTGACCTAATTAAGAGACTTTTAGTTGGTGATTAAGGCTTAGATTTCACAAGTCGTTGCTATAATTACGGAAGTCGGGAGTCAAATGAAAGTAAGGAATAGTTTCAGAAATCGCTTAAGTGACTTTCCCTTAATCTTTTGCGCCATAATCACAACAGCGTAGCGTTGTTAAGCTATTAATTGTCTTAGTAAATGACGAAAGTTTGCTAGGAAAAGTTGAAAACGTAAAGAAGTTTTTGTTAAACGAGCAGGGGCTAAATCTGATAGTGAGTTGTTTAATAACAGCGAAGTGGGTCAGGCTTGGTACCAGGGCTACAGTAAGGCTGTAGAAGTGGCGATAACGAAGTAGGATATCCTACGGAAGCCGCCGGACGTAAGCGGACGCGCTGATGGTATCACGCTTAAAAAGAAAACTACTGTAGTGTGCTGGTGCCCTTGTGGAATGCGGAAAAAACCTAAATTTAAGAATGTGCAGGAATTTAAAGGCTGCTTTAGTGAATAAAATGAAAACCGAGTTATTATTAGACAGATGGACAACTTTGCATTAAAATACTTGGTAGCCGTATATACGTATATACTGTGATGTACATTTTATTTTGTAACGACAATATAACAGCATTAAACCACCAGTTCATTCAGGTCAAAGACGTTAACACAAACCTACGACTTTTTGTCCATAAATTTAAGAATAATACGTATACAGGTGTGTCGTTAAAAAGGCAGTAACCCTATCGCGTGAATGAAAAATCTTGCGTGAAAATTACGTGTAAGTGAGGGTTGCTAAAGGTTTATAATTCCTTTTAGCGTAACGTAAATTTTTGCTCCCACTAGAAGTCTAAAAACAGGGCACTTTGGCTAAAAAACAATAAGTATTTGCCATGTACGAATTTTAACAATGCATAACTTGTTGAACAATTAAAAGCTTTCAGAATGATTAACCGCTACGAGCTACACTTTTACTGAGTTGGACCTTCTATTGCAAAAAAAGATTCTGCACAATGACTACGAGTATAGGTATCTGTTTCTTCTACTCAATCCTTTCTAGTCATTTGACCTATTTGAGCCGAACATCCATTAGGCGAGTAGCTGCAACGCCTTGCAAATTCCAACGTTATGTTCACTCCGCTTGCATACCTGCCTTGAAAACATCCCTTGGCACTCACCCCTTTACTATTTGCCTAATGGCCTCTAGGGATTCAGATTTGGCGAGTCACTTTTCAACCTGAGTTACGCAACTGTTAATAGTAATGCCCTTGATTGTTGCGGACGCGGGCGTTGGAAATTGCGTGGAATCGCAAAGTCAATTAAGGAGTTACTTACCAGTAGTTTCGTTGATGTTGAAAAACGGTGTAAAGGGATTTCCTTCGGACACGAGGCCGTATCGGATCTGCCGAGGTGCTCCTTTGTCTCCGTCTTCAGCCCGTACTTTGACAACCACGTCACCTGGAGCGACCTGCCTCGGCAGATGCGTGATCGGTGGTGCTGATGTGAATACAGGCGGCTGGTCCTGCACATCTTGTATCACAACCACCACCTCCAAACTAGCTATATTCCGCGTGTCCTTCCCTATCTCCACGTACGGGTCCTGTTAACAACATATCACATTAAGACCAACTAGTATCAAAACCACATTCTACTTTGACGCGAAAGGTTTGAAAGCAACTCTACGGAATTGGATTTAAAGCGTGATTAAGTTTAATTAGGTGATTAAACTGGACATTTCTCGCATAAATTTCCTTACCACAGCTAATAGCGTGAGGTGGTACATGGACTGTGCCTCGAAGTCTAGTGGCCCCACCAGGAATATCTGGCCTTCCGTATTCTCAACGGAGACGCGGCGCTGGCGGATTGCAAACAGAGGCGAACCCTGTAGGAACAAGCATTATTAAGAAAAAGTAGGTAATTGCAGCAAAAAAACAAGCCGAAGCCTACCCAGATAATAGACAGACCGCTTTAAAATTACAGTACCTACACGTAAGGACACGTTCTCCATTATTATAGCATTTAAGTGGCCGATAAAACGACCTCAGGTTACGGGTGCCTAGCCATTCTCCACGGACTGTGAGAAATTTAACACGCCTCGAGTCTTCTTAATGCCTGGTAATTGTGCAACATCATCAGCGCAGTCGCGGCTGCTTGTCCGACCCATCTCATTGCACACAATGGAGTTCTCGAATTCCAACCAAATGCAAAGAATCGCCATGATTTAATGTAAATTAAGGTAATTTTAAACACTTAAACCGCAATATAGAGCCATTTCCAGTTTTATCTTACGCGACTGCGTCTAGAATATTTTAAACAGCATTTTTAAATAGCCCTTTAATGCCGATGTAAATTTTATTAGTATTTAACGTGCATGCACATTGAAATGTCCTCATTATATCTAAATTATGCACGCTAATGAAATCATGCATTGTGAATAATGCAATAAACATTGAAATGGAAACCCGAATTTTGCAAACAGATTTACTCATTTCGCGGGATATCCACTTACATAATTCCTAGAAGAGTAATTGATTACATCTATGCTGCAGCGGGTGCATGCCTAATTTGCCTTACGTCGGTGCACGCCACGCTACTTAAATTGTAAAATGAATTTTGCGGGATCCGTCAACGCGATACTGGTAGAGGCCCTTAGTGAGCGCGAAACTTCATTATGTGGTTATAGCGAAACGGGTATCAAACACGGAACTGCGAGCTGAAAACGTCATTACGCGCGCCTAGTCATCGCCTCGTATCATCTCATTATATGCGTAATGAACTCACCCACAGCTCTAGCTCTAAAGGCTTCGGCGACAGAGGATTCTTTCTTGCTATCACGAACTCTAAATCCGTGCCCCGCTTTGCGTCCTGCAAAGAAATGTTATTAAAAGCAACGTAAAAGTGCAGCAAATTACATTTTTCTACGTCGACTCGGATTACCAGACTTCCGTGAAGATAGTAAATACTTTCTGCAATCCTTTGTGAATTAAACCAGACAGAATGTTTCATTGAGTTGGTTTGAGCAATTCATAGAAAGAGATGTCTATTTCCAAGAATTAGCTTTAACTTTTTTGAGATTTAACTAGTTTTTCTGGTTTGTGTTTTAGGCGTTTTAGCTTTCATGTTTTTAACGGTCATGCAGGGCATTGCATGACACATATAAACTAGGGGTTAATTTAGTGGGGGAAGGGTGCGTTCATCATCATCAATCACATCACATCAGGCTGACGCCAGCTCATTTGGTGCCACGCTGTTCGTACGGTAATCGCTGTGTTGAAAATCATGCGCGGATGCCCACGCTAACACTTAGCTTCAGCCATAAATTATAAATTTCTATATGTAGTTTTCATATGTCTTTATGAAAGGCGTTATAGAAATATGACTATCCTGTCTTTTAATTACGTGGGAATGCGAAGTGCGGCGTTTCACGCAAGCATATCGCGAACGAAAGTTTGTACTCGTATTTAAAACGTGTTACAGTTCCGCTGGGCATCTTTTAAACGAATACAATGCAAATGATTAAAAACAGGATTTTTCCAAATATTTTTTTTCCACAAATTATTTTAAAACTAGTAGGTACCTTCTTATATCACATTTTACATTCTCTCTAAGCACATTATTCGCTCTGCTCGTGCTTTAAATTTACCAGAGCGGATAAATTGAGTGATTATTGAATTCACCTTGACAAGGGCTTAAGGAAAATACGAGATAAGCGTTCAATCGGTCTTCATTCGTATCTCAATTAAGGACTCAACTAACAGTGATTTCAGTGTGTTTTCCATTAAAATAGTAAATCTTTGGAATCAAATTAAGCATACGCTGGTCTTTAAGTATAATGACACCCATCAGCAAACAAAAGTTATAAATGCTGCGCTATGCTGAAGGACTACATATCAGGTCATTTTGAGTATGTAATCACGAAAAAGTCCCGAATGTTAAGCGTTAATTATTGGAAATGCTAAGCGTGAACTAGTTATGCATAAAGGTTCAATTATTCACTTGATTATGACCGTGCCTTTTTTAACTATGACAGAAAAGCAATTTGTTAAAAACCACGTTTGCAGACTTCCGATTGAATTACAAGTACGACACGTCCTTTACGTTTTGAATTTAAGAAACAACATCATAAAAGTCTGCAATTATTTTTTTGAATTAAATACTTAAGCTATACCTATTTTAATCTTAAAACTTGAAATTAAATTAAACGAAACTTAGACATTACTATGAAATAGAGTGAACGCCTGTTTCTAACTTGGTAGCTTTTACTTTCATAACGTAACGTGACCATGAATTTACCTTGCTTCAGCAGTTGCATTATCATGCTAATGTTAAGTGGTATATTTACGATTCAGTTTGACTTACCTCAGGAACCAGCACAATCGGCGGCTGATGTGGAAAGATGGTGTCCCGTGGCGTTGTGGCGTTAGTCCCAGTGATGGAGCAAGCAATGCGGCTGCTCCTTCCCCGGGTGTTCCGGACAGACAGCCTGAAGTCCACATAGCGACCTGGCTCCAACCTTCGCAGGAGAATCACATTCGCCTGGCAAACGGAGTTGTAACGCGTACATGGCAACGTCTCGATGCCGACGTCCAGACGACCCATTTGACCTGGTGAATTTATGTTCAGGGTAAGAAAAAGCCAGTTAACAATTCTCATCTGCTTTTACCGCCTAATAACAAGCGAAATTTCGTAGTATGTGTGCCAGGAGCATGCGAATTTTTCTGGTCCAATTTGAAAATCCACAAGCAAGATAACTAATTTCCTTTTTATCCAATAACTCGTACTTTATTAATTCCAGCTCGCTGGTTACTTCCTACTATGTACTACTCTAGTCTACATCCTCTCTTAAATATGTTATCTTTTATTTATCAGCTTTATCTTGCGGAGAGAAGTTGTATAATTAGTTAATCTTAGATACCTGAGAATAGGCTGTTACTATTAGTGGTGGTAGAGCCCTGTGTAGGGTCCATCCTGATAATTACCACCATCTTATCCATTAACTACCCGCCGAGCAGCAGTGTTCGCATTATTTTGTTCCGTTGTGGGGATAAGACAACTGAAATTACTAGCATAGAGGCTTTCCATCTTAGTCCTCAGGGCTGGCAACGCGTTTGAGGTCTTAGGATTACAGTCTTGAAAATTCAAAATGTCTACGGGTCTCAAATGCCACTTACCATCAGGTGGCCTGAGTGCTCATGTCCCTTCTCATTAACATAATCATTAACAGAAGAGTGTTGAAGTGGGAAAGACTCACCAATCAGTTCAAAATGCAGTGGATAGTCAAAGTCCGGGTCGGAGGCCCGCACACGATAGATGACGGAGCCAACTGCAGCGTCTGCCGGCACCAGGACGAGCCGCATCAGCGTCGTTGGGTCGAACACCGGCTCGCCGCCCAGCGCGCCGACCGCCAGGCATGCCAGCACCAGCGACCAGCTGTACGTCATCCTAAGGAAACAGTTCTATTAGCTACAAACCTAATAGGTACATAGTTAAAAAGGCGTTTTTTTTTAGACACAAGGCGAAAACGAAAAACAAATGGCCAGGTTAAAACCAGGGCTCTATTCAGATGCGTTAAAACGATATCATGTTTGACACGTTTAAGAATCGTTTATGTCACAGTCGCCATTATTGTAAATTAAATAAGAGTTATCAAAACGTTGACAATACGGAAACACGTCAAATACGATATCGTTATTACCGTGTAGAATCCCAGCCCAGATTTATCTCTCTCTTGAGCACACATTCTGCACTTGAATTTGTACGTTTCTAAGACAAAACTTGACTTTTATGTTTTTTGCTTTGTACCTATTGTAGAAATCTACATTATGTTATAACTTATTATTTATTATTACCTTAATGTGATGAATCGAATAAGTGTTATGATATGTACTTATTATGAAATATTACGAATAAATGAGTATAAGTATAGGACGGTTTTAGTACAGGAACGCGCCGCCACCGCTTTTGGTACTTTTGCGGCTTAAAAGGTAAACTTGAACCTTTATGTAGAATATTGTTACAGTTTCAGGGTTCAAAATAGCTGATACTTACGTGTAGTTCAAAATTAAATTCAAAGTCAAGGTAGTGAGAATATACTCGTCTCACAAGTAGGTACAAGGCTAAGAATCGTAAAAGTGTAAAAAAGTCTTACATGCAATACTCGGATGTATATCTTAAACACGGAAGTAGTGACAATCGTAAAACGACTTTACAGAATATACTAGTGTGATCGTAAACTGAGTATTTAAATAAAGTTCTGTTTGGCCTTTACACAGCAAGACCTTATCAACAAATTATTTGCGTTCTTTGTATAACAAATTACGGCAACATTTGTTTTTAATTCAACCCGAGCAAAACCAAATTAATAGCGCACTTCGAACATCAGATTCTAAACAAGATTACCCAACCCGCCTCAGTCAAGATTCTATCAACATCTCGAATGGCGGAATCACAAAAGTTATTATTATATGCCGTCGATATGGATCTAAGGGATTTCAAACAAAAGGCATTGGGTTATTTTTTCCAATATCGTTACGGAGTTGTTTGTGTAGGAAACATAGGGGAAGTCGCTGTTCCGATTTCCGCGAGACCTATTTGATTTGGCATCATTGTTACAAATTTTGCAAATGTACTGGCAAAAGGAAACCAATATTTGATTACTCGATGGCGTCAAAAAGGAATTGATTGGAGTGTAATGACGACATATGTTTCCATGTTTTTAGCATTTTTTTGTGATTCCTACACCACAATCAACTTATTCTATTTATATTTAATTGACCTGATAATGACCCCTCGTGGTTGCCGGGTTAGAATAGTGCCACTCCATGTCTTCCCGTGGATGTCGTAAGAGGTGAATAAGGGAATAAGGGCTCGTAGAATTGTTAGGCGATGGGCTTGCAACCTGTCACTAATACAGTAGTCAGTTCTTGACCTAAGTCTGCAAAAATTTTGTTTCAGAATTTCGACAAGTCTTTTTAGAGTTGTTGGTATTTCTGTAGCTCTGCCTACCCCACTCTGGTAATGAAGGCGTAGTGATGTATCTATGACTTGATAATTTTAATTAATAAATAACTCCGACGTACAAAAAGCATATTCTTGCAGCAGCTTACTTAACTTATACTTGGTCAACAAGATTTGATAAAAACTACGCTTTTCGTTATCAGGTGACTAGTTAGGAATGCTAGGATAATGACTTGTGAAAGTATAATAAGAATTTTAAAATACCTCTGATAATACATACATTATTTAGTAAGACTATTTACATCTGCGGTGAAAGATGAAATAGCTTATTACATTGCATTGTCAGAACTAACCGTTGCAACACCGCCTTGCACAATGAACGCTAAGATCGCACTAGAATCACCTACCTCTGCCTCACGTATAAGTGTTGATTATAAGGCTAAACATTCCTATTTGGTTTTGATTTAACATTACAGTGGGGCTAGTCAAGTTGCATTCGACAATCGTTAGCGCTTATGTTTCGATTGAAAAATGGATGGAGCTCAGTGGCTTACGTCAAATCCATACATTATTCAATCGAAACATAATCGCTAACGATTGTCGAATGCAACTTGACTAGCCCCACAGAGGTTATAAAAACGCTGTTTTATGTTCTGTAATCATACGGTGCTATACTGTTTTGATGCGGAAAACATCTGTTTGCGCAAAACACGTTTTCAAATACTTATTGTTTGTGATAATGTTCCAGTTTCTCAAATAGGATGAAAATGCTAATCGTAATGCTATTTAAATGTAAAGTTGGCCATCATTTTTGTTTGTTATGTACACGTACAATGATATTGCCATTTTATTAATAAATTTTTATGATGATGTAGATTCACTGGGTAAAATTATAACAATTCTTTGTTGTACATACAACAAATACGTAAGTATCATGACCGCAAGATTAGACCGCCTACATCATTTAATGTGTATTAATATTAATGATGAGCCCTTTAACCAAAAGTTTATCCCACTACTCAAAGAAGAAACTAAACTCACAAGAAGTAAACTAGATAATACAGACGAAGTTATAAAAGCAAAGTTCACTCTTGTTTGAGAAGCTAAGATGCCCGAACCTTTTGGACTTGCGAAAGGGAAAATTGTTATGAAATCTACCACAGCTTCTGTATACCATGAGCAAATTGGCATTAGCTAACTTGCGATCCATCCGTCTTCTTCTAACTAGTTTAAAAGGAAAGAGAGATATTGAGCAACCAGCCAAGGTAAAGTTCTGCTAGGTCAGGAAGTGATGGTTTATAGCATCGCGGGTAATAACTTGTTTGAGCTTGAGGTAACTGTCTCACTATCAACAAATGTTATGGATGTTAGTAAACAGGATCTCGTATGTAGATTAGCCTGCGATTTTACCTTGGTTCTTTATTTTAATCGTATCGTACATTAACTTAGTCTTTAGGTTAGGTGTTTTTTTGGCATTTTTATATCACGTTACGTTCTAATTTTTTTCCATTTTTCAGAAACTGGCGTAGATAATCCTGCCCTACTAAGCCTAATAGCAGTATGTCAAATAATACTCCTGTAGCAATCACAACTTTATAAGTAATGAGAGAGGATTGAATTTACTTTGGCAATTGCTCCTGATTTATTGCTTATTGGTTAATTTTGACAGGCTAAATAACACTGGTCAAAAATATCCCAAGTTCTAATCAGTGATACAATAATATACTTAACTTTGAAACTTTTATTTATATTGACACAAAAGTACTGCGGCGTTCATACCGGTAGTGAGTTTATTCTCTCATAAGTTAATTTTTTACTCAAATTATAGATACTCGTCTGGCGTATTTTTTATAATGATTACTGAAGGATGCAAGCCTGTTCAGAGACATTATGAGTTGTTAAGAGTACTTCAGACAGTTCATTAGCATGTCAACCTGTTATAGGACCATAATACCGCTAAGACCAGTTGTTGTAGGTACTACTAAAAGGATAAAGCTTGAAATATTTACTGATTAAATTCGACAGATTCGTTGTGATCATTGATAATATAAAGTAAACATTTTGTCATCTCTTTCTAGTCCAGATACCTACTATATTACCCGATAACAAACTCTAATGCATGATTTCCTATTTAGCTAACAGTGATAAGCATCTATAAAGTTATTTAGAAACGAGTTAGCATTCTATGTATATAGGTAAATTCTCTTGATCCTGAGTAGCTAGGGATGCCGTTTGGTAAGGCACACAAATGCGAGAGTATGCTTGCACTAATCATGACTTATAGTGACTAAAATATTTAAATTTGGCAATATTTGCATCCCCACCGGGAAATGGTAAGCCCTAATTTGATTTAGACTCAAACATTGCATATTTTTTTTGGTAACTTGTTCATTACAGAATGCAAACACCGTTCTTGTATAAAATGTATACATGTCCTAGAGGTATCCAGTCCAATGCGTTAATAATCAAAGTGACTGTGGAATATAATAGACATGCCTTATGTTTCTGTCTTTTACGTTATCTGCTTTTCTGGTTGAACCACGACAACATACAAGTTTGCTGGCGAGCGAACACTGATCAACTTCCAACCTTCCAAAGCAACTTCGATACTTGGTAAGCGGATCTAAGTCGACTACAAACACTTTCAACTTGATAGTTTAGTAACTCTGTAAATCAACTCTGGTGGGTATAATGGCTAGAACAACTAATTGATTTTGCGTAATCGCTTTTTATGGCTGCCTTAGGTTGATGGTAAAATTAAAACATTTCCTTCTTAAATTAAATCAATGTCGCAATTTGATTATGCAAATCGTTATTTATTTAATGTGAAGCTAATCCGTTTTAAGCTTCAATCCGTTTTCTGGTATCTCGATACATTAAAGTGGTGTTTATTCACTTTAACACATGAAAACTATTATAATGGTTGTGTGTCAGTGGTAGTTACGTTTTGAGTGTGACTAATAATGTTTCCCCAACGACAACTTCTACTTTCCGATAAAGCCAACAGGCATTTGCTATTGCAATTCGTATTTGATATATTTTCTCAAAACATTGATCCTATACATTCTCACTAGGGGACGTTTCTGTCGCTCCGGTAAAATTAGTTCGGTTGTTAGGGTTTTATTTATTAGCTGGCGGCGGCCATGGAACATTGTGGAATATTCAAGACACCGCGGCGCAAGACAAATGGAGTTGCAGCCCGTGTCTGATTTACAGACGCTTTGGAGAAGGGCTTGGGTATCTGTACTATGGCGTCAAGCCCGTCAGGAGGAGACATTTTGCTACGGTGAAATTTTGAAATATATAAATATGTTTTTTATCAGGATCCATTGAGCAATAGCTTTGTTGCTGCTTATTATTTATATTTATAATTAGTGTGAGAAGTAAAGCAAAACAACGAAATTCTTTAGATTATTTACATAACTACCTAGGTGGTAAAGAAATAAGGTATTTTTTTCTCAGATCATAAAAGGGCAATTTAAAATACCTTATTGATTATGATGTTACGTTCTGGCAAAAAAAAATGTGATTCTTTGGCTAAAAATGTATGCAGTGAAAGAACATCAATCTAATAAGTATCCGAATTTATAAGCATAATTAACACTCGAGTGAAGACTAAGTATGCCCTGCAAAAATATCTTGATTTTTGAAAATGACTCGGCCATGTTGTAATTTGCTCTAGCCTCAATAGTGCTTCCGCTCGCCACAAACCAAGGTGAAATATTTGTCTGACGTGCCATTCGCCGGCGACTCTAAATCTTGTCGCGTGCGGCCGCGCTGATATCGACGCCTCGATAGCAGATTAAATGTACGTGCTACAAGCTCATGTGTTCCTAGTACTGAAGGTGATCTGAAATAACACAGCTACAGACTAAATCATGATATTGTCATAAAGCGCCACTAACTTTTAAAAAAGGAATTTATTGCGCAGATTACAAATCAAAAATATTAAAACAGTAGAAACATTTTCTACTAAGTCACTACCTCTAAAGATGTGGACTTTACGTAAAAACTAATCAAGAATACCAAGTATAGAAAAAACCAAAGTGACCTTTTTAATTTATAAATAAAATACGCGGCAATTACCCGTCGGAATTGTATAATTGGTTTGTTTAGGCCCACCAGAAAAGCAATCAAGATCATACAATCACTGGGCCAAGCAACAGAAATGTAATTAAAGGATTACTATCCCAAACACCCCGCGACTCTATTTTAAATCATGGATGCAGACAGTCTGTTCTGCCTCCGGCGCCTATGACTCCAGGTCTTTAGTTATAATGCATTTGCGAATTCCTTCCTATTAACCGCTTTATATGGAGTCACCTCGCCCGAAATCGTGAACGATGTAAATGGCAGAACGTGCTAAAACACTCTATCACATCCCCATAAAAAGTAACGAGGAACATGACGCGGTCTACTCCAGAAATGGATAGAGTGCAACGATCGTAGCGGAATATCATTTGTCATAGTTATTTATGTGTAATATTTCTCGAGTTGGAAGCGGTTGGGAGGCCGCGGGGCAGCATGACCGTACCAGCGGGAGATACGCGGCAAAAATGGAGGGCGCACGATGTCGCGGCTGACCCGGCGTCGAGTACTCGGCTATTATCGTAAGCACAACGCCACACTAAGCATGTGAGGAGCGGACGTGAGCGCCGCTGATACTGGGCCCCGCTTATTATAAATTCTAATATCCCATCTCAACAACGCACACTTTATGCCCGCCGATCGATTTGTAAAGATACCCGGTCAGCCCGCAGCTATCCCTCCTATTCACGCATCGAGCCGCGCCTCGTAAAATTTTATTACTAATTTACTACACACGCTCTAGAAATTAGATGTATATTTTTCCTAAATGAAGGTAATCCCACCGCTAAACCGAAATCGTAGGATTTCGCTTAAGTCTCGGAATGAGATTATCTCTCTAATACCGAACTAGTTGGATTACTAAATCCCGGTTTAGTATAATAGCCTCTCATAACTGTTTTTTTGTTTATTGGTACGTGTACTGTAATTTGAGACAAGACTTTTATTATAAGTTCAAGAAAATCGTGAAAGGAAATGAATTCTTTGTCTTCCGACGATGGGTCGTAGACTTGAGGGAAATGAGTTTTTCAATATGATCTATTTACAGAACTCTCTTTAAGAGCTCTCAAATCAAATTCCTTAATGGTTACGTGTTTATTGATACCGTGAATCTAATGTTGTGAAAAGTGCGGGTCGGGCGAGCGCCGACGTACTGGTCAATATCACCTATTGATTTTCCGCTGACTTTAATATACTAAATGCGTTTGGAATGTAGGCTACGTCGGTCAAGTCTAATCAAAGTCTTAAACGAGGTTAACTGGACGAATGTTTCGAAACCTTAATTTCAAGTAGCTAAGCAACAATTAACAAGGCTAAGGAAACAAATGATCGACCCTTTTAATTAAGTTTTCGTGAAGTGTTTTTCAATAATACGCATTATTCATTAGAACAAATGATAGGCTAGATTAAATTTAACAACGTGGATATACGAGTATAAGTAACAATGTAGAAGAACATAATGAGCGTTTTATAGCTGTGTACTGTGTGTAGTATGAGGTGCTGGATCGCAAACGCGAGTACGCCGCCGTCGCAATTGTAGATATTTAACGAAGATAATTAAGAAGATAAGGGCCTCTAAATAGAGGGAAGCGAATCTGCTCGATCTAAGAGCAGAGGCAAACTTATTAGGGCTTATTAATGCCGATCGTTTAACTTCGTGACCTCATCGCACGGTCCATTATAACAGTCACTTTAATGCGTTAAATTTGCTGGTTTTTCAATACCTTTACGAGTGAAGTGTTTTCCAATTACCTTTGACTTAAACGGTTAGCAAAATTAACTAAAATCTTTAATATTTTAAAGATGTGTTTATTGGTGAACCTTTCGCATCTAAATTTGCCTTGTTTTGGGATGAAATTTATAACACAAAGAGAATATTTTGTATCCTAAAATTCAACAATTGAGGACATTCAGTTACTGTTTATCTTATTTGTGTGTCATCTACGTAGGTACATGGTGTTTTATTGAGAATGCTCTTACATTTTTCTACACATTTCTTAGTTCCCTGTAGACACGACTTGACCATTTTACAAATGGCAGCGTATTTTCTCCCGTAACAAGGCCCAAAGGCTGTTTCAATTTAACTGTAATGTGGAAGCATATGTTAAAGTTAAATAAGCTTTTATTTTCACAGATCACGACATAACACGATAACTATAAATATAAATAAAACTACCTTTTTGTTGTACTGTTAAAGAAATTTATAATATTTAAGTATATATTTACCTTGTTTATAATATTTACTTACGACTCGCACTCGACTCGACTTTATGTATTTTTTTTATCATTTCAGAGAACTATAAAGTTTTTATGCAGCTCTAGCTATTGTCATATCTTGATAAGTTTTGAATATTTTGTGTAAAAATAGTAGGATGTTGATGATATTAAATGAATGGATGAAACCTAAATGATCGCCAAAGCGTAAATATGATGTTTTTATTTGAGCGATTTATTTTACTGTAACCTAAATTAAATTTCTTACCTATTTGAATGTTTGCTTGACATTAAACAAGTTTTCGAGGGCGAAGGAAATCTGAGCAATATAGTTACGGTGGAACACGCTAGTCCCTTTGACCCGAATCTGGCAGCACGAGACTGTGGCAAACAAACATTCGCGTGATTTGCTAACACATTTCTTATTTAATTTACGCGTGTGGTAACTTTATGTTTGTTTGTATACTTATAAACTCTCAGAAAACTTAATTAAAAGTGAAAAAAAAACACTTTGTTATATTTCTGATTTTAAATACACAGTTAACTAAACTTCGTTCATCAAAATCCGCATATATAAGCTACTATTATGCTAACAATATAACGATATGGATTTATGATTTAAAATACGGGTTCACTGTGAAAAATAAATCAGTTCTAATAACTTTTTAAATTGGTCTAACAAATTAAGACACTTGTGAAACCACAACAAAGCCTTTAGAACTCTGTTGTACATGTTATAGTTTCGCCATGTCCGTCCGTCCGTCCGCAGCCTAGCGCAGAGACTCTTTGTACTAGAAAGCTGTATTTTGGCATGATCATGCATATTAGTCACGCCGACAAAGTGGTATAATAATAATATATGTAAATAAAAATGTTTGTTTTGGGTACCTACCCTACACGTAACGTGGGGATGTATTTTTTTTTCTCGTCTATCCCATAGTGTGGAGTGTCGTTGGATAGGTCTTTCAAAAAAATTATGGGTTAGTAGAAACAGTTTTTCGATTAAGTCATCCGTTTATGAAATATTAAGCTAAAGCTCTATTTTTACACTACATTTAAGTTATTCTTTAAATCGGAATGAAATGTTTATGGTAAAAACTTAATCAAACACAACTAGAAATGGCAGTGATGCTTGTGATGATTTTAAGAGTCTATAATTTCTTGTAAACAGCATTCAAATGACTAAGTACTTGATTTACAAAGTTAGAGTCGCCTTATTTTATAGAAGGTTACGAACGTTCCATAGTTTTATTTAGAACATTAGAAATGAAATAAATCACATCGACGTTATTTATTTCTGTGACGCTAAACTTGTGACAGCTTTACAATTAAAGTTCTAGATGGTACAGTCGACTGCAAAAATATGTGTATTATTACATTGCAATAAGGTAAAAAGAGGAAACATCTCTTTGAAGTCAACTGTACGTGTGTTGTCTCTGATCGTTGTTAACGTATATCTACGAAATGTTTTTATATTCAGTCAAAAAAATATTTTGAAAGGTCCACGAGATTAATAACCGCTATGCTAATTACTTTAACCAAACTAAGTAAAAGAAACCAAAAAACAAGAGAGGAATTATCCAGCCACTTACCAATCTAATTTTAGGACCCCATCCAATGAAGCTTTGATGCAAAGAAACGACTTTTATTTTACCATGGTATCATTGTAACTAGTATTTTTCCCCAAAATGTCTAGAAGTTTTATTAGTTTATGATAAATACAAAAGAAGTTAAACTATGAAGAACAAATTCGATTACTGCAATAAGTTAGGGCTAGACATTATTACAAACTTTCCTAATATTACATTTTTCTGAAAAGTAATATTTGGGATAACTTTTAGACACTGAGCCTTTTGCCTTCATCCAATTATGTGAGACGTTAGCTAAATAATAAGTTTTATTTTTTTGGTTATCACAGTTTTACCCCTTAACACGAAAACTAGAAACTACGTAGATAACCTAAAGTTTCACGTGTGAACTGCAAGGTCAATCGAAATTTGCAATATAGATACTGTTTTACCAACGTTGAAGACATCGATGAAATCCTACGCCTATCATTTAATTACAAAAACATCATTCCTTGAAACCTTTTGTAGAAACTGACACGATACCGGGTCGGGTTTATTTGAAAATCCGAAAACGTGCAACTGGATCAAGCTGTCAATATTGCCAATGTAAGGGAAATAATCACAGCGAATTGATCGGTCAATTGGCTTCGCTGCGAATTTAGGTAACATTTCGCTGACGCGACTCACTGGCATACCTATCTTGACCCGTCATTGCGTATAATTGCATATTTGTGCGTAGCTTGCTTGGTGGGACCCAGCAACTAAAGCGTATGTGCTCGTATGAGCAGTATTGGTTAAAGTAATTATTATAGGATGCAATGAGTAACGAATTGTTTTAGAAAATATTTCTCAATGCTGTCCATCATACCTACTAATACATTTTTCAAAATAAGTTTATCTGTCTGTCTGTTGGTTAAGCTAAATCGTTAGATTTTTTTATAGTTTTCGATACACATCCTACACAAACGAAAGAAATGGCAAACTAAATCTAGTAATTGAAATACCATATAATATAGTGGTGCACCCTTGCCAAAACTGCTGCGCACCCGCAGCGTGCCAGTCGACTGATCGCTTCGCTAGAAATCTATTCGCAAAATGCAGTGTGTCGTGGTCCTTAAAGTGAGTCCAAACGAAAATTAATGTAAATTGAAACGGGGCGGGCTTAGCAATCAACTGTGATGGATTTAAGGTCAAATACCTAACTAACTTTTGTATTTGCCTTTTTGGGCCGTTCCGAACCGACCCATTAATTTCTGCCAAAAACTAAGCTTAAGCTTATTGTTTTATATTTTAACTGAGTTAGGGGTTTACAATATCAATCAAGCTTCACGAGTATTTTATAATCGACTTTTTTTCACCTTAAAGTTCTACGCCATACAAATTCTATACAAGAAACAAATAAGCACCACGTAGTCATTTCTACTCGTATGGTCAGTACTTTATTGTAAAAAAAAATCTAACTATACTAGGGTCCAGTCAGAGAGCAGAGTACTGGGATTCCAAACGTCTAGAGAAAACCTTAAGTGATGAACATTAATGTTTTAAAGCCAAGATAATTAAAATTATTTTGTCTTTACTAATAGTATTTAGTATCTTTAACCGACTTAAAAAGAGAAGGAGGTTATCAATTAACTGTATGTTTCTTATAAACTTTATTTTTATTTTATGTGTATTTGTTATCCGTTTACTCCGTCAATTATGGATCGATTTTGAAAATTCTTTTTGTTTGATAGAGTGTACTCCCGAGGTGGCACCATTGCCACCAAGTTGGTATCTGATGGTCCGTGAAGAATTGAAATAATTCCTCAAATATTATAGGAATAAGTATACGTGGACGACATAACAGTATTATTACGATCAATAAAAGGTATGAAATGAAATAAATGTTTTAAAAAACTAAAAACCGTCTTCAAAAAGCAAGAAATTACTTCTTTTTAAATGTTAGGTCAGTCCTATTGAAGTCGGCGTCCCAATATATTATTAACCAAAAGCCGAATTCAGTTGGACTCAACTATTACCTATAATTTAGAAAGAAGTTATTTGTTTTTCAAAACGCTTTTTTTTTCTAATTTTTATCTTTTTTTGATGGCATGAAGTAGGAAAACCAATACAGGCCACCTGATAGTAAGAGGGCTTAGAAACCCATTAACTTTTTCTGGAAGTTTGCAAATGGATTGCCAATTCTGGCAACTAGGAATGCCTGTTTGCTATTAGTTTAACAGTTAGTACCTGGACGACCGAGCTGTACTTGGGTGTGTGTTTTCATTAAAATCATTACAGCCGTGTTCGAAAACGTGATTACAAATATACTCGTATGTACAAATATTACTCGTTTCGTAGTATATAGCGACCCGCCCTTCTTCGCTCCAGGTTAAAGTACATTTATAAAACTTCCTCTTAAATCACTCTATCTATTCAAAAAAGCCGCATCGAAATCCGTTGCGTACTTTTAAAGATCTAAGCATACATAGGGACAGATACACAGCGGGAAGCGACTTTGTTTTATACAATGTAGTGATGATTTCACCAGTTTTCTTACCCCCATACCGAAATACAACAATGTGAACACAGCTGCTGTTTGGTAGGTGAACAGAGGCCCTAACCCTACTACTACCCAAACGCTACTGACGTTTTTCTTTTCTATCAGTCAAAATGTTCTCGTGCGATTCGATAAATCACATGGTCAACTGTCATCCCATACATTTTGGGTGATAGATTAGGAAAACGTTAGCAGAGTTTGCATCTTGGCTAGGGCCTCAGGTAAGATGATGGTAGCGATTCTGTGGGCTCCCTCAACATTTGCACAAGGTCCCAATATCTCTAAAAAGATTCAGGAGGAAATTCTGTCTGTGATCCTATTCTACCACGTAGCGTGAGAAATAGTCTTATCTTCACTAATACGTACTTTAATACGTTAATCCGCTGCTCACAACACAATTAATCATAAAGTATTAATAGTTTACAATAATACAGTACTAATAAACTAAAACAAATGACTATCGGTCGTGTCGACGAGCTTTACCATCAACACGATCCGCCATACATTAAACAAGTAAGAAACTATTAAGTGCAAAGAAATCTGGTCACCGCACATACAATTTTACATACATCGTGACTCGTAATTATAATTCTTGAGTGTATTTAATTCGAGCTGGATAGTTATAGAGTTATATTTATTATCAGATGTGAATGTAATGGTGCAATACTCGTTGCTAACGAGCTAACCGTAGACAATATAAATTATAATCGAATCGACGTGTTTGACGTCTAGCTACGAGTTGGTGAACGAAAGAGGTTTGTCCCTGGTTGGTTACGATAATGATATTGATGTCACAGACATTGGAGAAGACGAACTAACCGCTTTCCCTAAAATAAATTGGGAATTTAGATTGATAAGTAGCAATGTGGTCGGTCTATAAAGAAGGATGGGCAAATCGGCTTATGTTACCAATGACGACAAGCGATATGTCATCGGATAGGTTATTAAAAAAACTTTTAGTATAGCAGGTACTTCAAAATCTTTGTGTTGAAAAAGATATCCCCACATAAACAGTGGGAGAGTTCGGCCATTGTTTCTCATAGCGATTTGACATTTCCCCATTAAAATACCTATTTGACAAGCAAGATATCGGTTGTAGCTTTTGGTTACACGGCATTCTCCCTTTCAAGTTAAAGTTTATTGACTGAATTTACACTAGTTACAATTTATAGGTTTACTAGGTTGCTTTTTTACCCGATAGATGTTGACGAATATAAAACGTGCAGTTATAAAGTTTGCTTTTTGTTATACTTGTGCATGTATGTGTAAAGTTTTATCCATCGCGATAAAGGCGACAATAATACGGGCTCACGTGGACGCTGCAGCTTTAAAACAGAGGTTATTAACTTTACATGGTTTTAGTATGCATATAGTAGGTAGCATACGCACAATAAAATGGTACATCCTTAGCTCTCGTCAAGTCACAAAGCGGATTACACAGAAAGTGCTTTCGCGACAACAGACAGCTGTAAATAAATGTAAGACGATACTCGACGTGAGGCAGAGAATTACGTTCCTGCATTTATGTTTTCCTGGTGGTGTTTCTCGTTTGTATATAAAACCGTAAGGTTAAAATGTAAACAGTGTTTAAAAGGCATTTTTTCCTTGACTTCTAATGGCCAATTGTTCCAATCCCTAGAAATCCTCGTCATCATAACAGCAGCTAATCACAAAAAAACAATTAGTCTGCATCGAAAGTAGTTTAATAATTAAAGTCCATGTCTGTACTGGGATTCTAATGATCAAACTCAGTCAGTTAGTGATAATTAAGTCGTTCCTTAAAGTTTTTTTTAAACACAAGTTTGAAAAAGGAATGAGTTAATTGTCTCTGAAATGTCTACGGCGCTGTATGAGTACGGCGATAATACTTTAATTTGAATTACGGTATAATTAACATTTTATCTCGTTGACAGCTAACAATGGTATGAAATAGTTTTATTACTAGTATATCTTTTCTATGACAAAGAGTTCTATGAAAGTTTTGATTACTATTGCATTGTTAAAGATAATACTTTACACATTGGCCATAAACTAAATCAAGTGACTATAAATTACTCTCTGACCTTCTAATTGCCTGGAGGAATAGGGATTGTAATCTAGATGTTCAGGGCAATGTGTATATGTTTATGGGTTTGCTTGAGACAGTTTAATGATTCTTACATACACCTGAATGTAATTATAAAATTGTTCTGCTAACGAGTCAATACACCTAAATGACGCTACAGATTACGGGCATTAGACTCTGCAGCACCTGGACTTGAGGTTGAAACTTAAAATTTATTGAAAAAGTTCTAAGTTTAACATGTTCGACACGGAATTAGAATTAAAAACCCTGCGTTTTATACACTATGCATGGCAATAATATCCTGTTATGAATCAAAAGCGTAATGAACATTTTCACACCCACTCCAACTTCACGGATTGGCCCATTAGTTCACTGGTAGAGAATGCCTTAAGGCATTAAATGCTCCATTTATACTAACTTTTTGAAATCTGTAATACATTTTAAATAAATAAAAACCCCTAAAACCAACGTTGAGCTGGGCCTCTATTTAACTGCGTTATAACGATATCGTTTTTGACCTGTTTCCGTATTGTCAACGTTTTGATAACTCTTATGTCATTTACAATAATGGCGACTGTGACATAAACAATTCTTAAACGTGTCAAACACGATATCGTTTTAACGAACCTGAATAGAGGCCCTGATCAATGTACCGATAAGAAACTTCTAAAACTGTGTAATGTTCTTATGAAAAATTCTCGATACAGAATTCTCAATGCTCTCAAACATTTTCGAAAGTGTTCTCAGCAATTTTTTGAGAAGTTTTCACAACTTTACATATTTCACGATTTCTGCAACGTGCATATTGCTACGTTGAGAACAAGCATTCGGACTAAGAACAAAACATCGCAACACAGACAATATTGCATTGTGGAGTCACACCGACCTGCTTCAGTCTCACTGCGTTATGTAAGGGCTACCATCCAGCACTTGATAAATTCGCACTCTGCGAACCACTTTCTACGATCACGTTTCTGAGTACTGAGCATTGCGGCCAGCAATAAGTCCTTTTGCGACATTTCATTCGCAATCTGGCTTTGATTATCTTATCCTATTATAACCCGTCTTTAAAGACCATTACGACCATCTGTGATAGGTTCTTCTTAAGCACAATAACATGTTGATTGCTAGCGTTTGAATTATGGGACGGAACAAAGATTACTATTATCTTGTAGAACATTCAAATATGCTTTATTTTAATACTAGTAAAAATATATACCTACAATATGGTTTCAATCGAACTTAAATCTTTAACATGTTAAACTTAGTGGTGATTTGGTGGATTAACACAGGCATGGTGATTTCTCCAAAAAAACTTTAACCTCTTAGTTTCGTTTTAAATATATTTTCCCCTAAGCATTAATGTTAGTTTTAAACATGAAAACCGCCAGAACACCTTTTTCAAATCACAAAATAATCAGGATTGGATTAGACTGAAAACTCTTTATCCTTAACGAACTTATATTCTGAGTGATGCATCATAATAAAGGTTGTTATAAAAATCCTTAAGTTTACCAATTTTGTACCATAAAATTGAGAACATTAATGGTAACAAAGAACTATCATTTGGAGCTCTAAAACACGTCCACACAAAGACCTTAAGGCCATAAGGACCCAGTTCTCATAAAAATTCTCAATTGAGTCATAAAAGTGGCACCTCAATTCTCAGAGTTTTAGGACCTTATATGATTTTTACTCTTAAGTCTAACTGCGACCGATTTCACGCAATTACGATATCAATGCAGACAGAAAATTACTTTTAAAACACATTTTTTCCATTCTCAAGTTCAATTTTATATAAATACCTAAATAACGTATGAAGTTCATGCTGTTTTAGACGCCAAATCAAAAGACATGGGCTTTTTAATCCCGTCTATATTAAATTAGTAGGTATTCCATTACAATTGCCTATAATTTAAAAAAAGAAGGCATTCGTCATGCCCCATATCACCTACCGCGGATACAATTTGAGCCCAAAACCGCAACATCTTTAGTAAACAGTTACCTCCTTATTAGACGCCGCTGTACGATTCACGGCACTTTGACGTGTTCAATTACCAGTCTATAACAAGACCTCGTAATGTACAGTACCTCGAAACATAATTATTAGAAGCATTACGAGCCAATTTCTACCCTACCGTGACAAACTTAGAGCTCATAAAAGAAGCAGTGAACTTAAATTGACGCATTTTGGAACACCAATTGCCTGTTACCGTTACATCGGACATTAGATCACGTCCAATCTGTAAAAAGTCCGAACGTGACAATGGTTGTTGTTAAAATTCGAGAGCTGATAACATCACTCATGATGACATCCGTCTCTTTCTCTTGACAATGTTAGTAAACAAAGTTTTTAAAGAAATGATAAATGAGCATTAAATTTGTAACATTCTTTAAATGAAGCAATGCATTAAATGCCCGTTGACAAGCTTTTAACACTACCTACTCGAATGCGTGGGAACCTCTGATCAAAATGAACGACATTTTTCACCCAACGGACAGTTATAGCTGCAACTGATTAAATTAACGCAAAGAAACATTATATCTATTGAAGCCTTAAATTGACTTTCCGTATAAAGAACACAAATGCCGCCTATTTCATGCTTAATTCCGATGAAATTAAAATGGTTTTTATAACAAGCGACGTCGTTAATATAAATGATAGTGTAGATTATACCATCGAATTTCGGAGCAAGGAGCGCCAAAGTGTTATTCAAAGGAATGCTTTATTCAATATGCAGGAACTAAGTCTGATCTAGCCAAGGAGCCCGACTCCTTTGTCGTCCCACGCTTTGCGCAGGGATATTGTCCAGGGGCGAGATCAAAAATAAAGTTAAAAATAATTTGAATGATATGTCTGGGCGGCGACAATGTGCGGGGTGGCACCGGATGCTGGTTATCACCGAGATTATCATAATTATACACATTTGAGTGTGACACGTCCGTAAAAGTATCGTGCTTTAGCTTAAGCAACACTGGGGGTTTATATCTTTGTATTTGTTGCATTAGCATATAAATACAAGCGTTAGAAAAAGTGAGTAAATTATATGACCCGCGTGTGGAACAATAGTGGTGAAAGAAATAAGGCAAATGCCAAGTTGCCGAGCCTAAGCTCGGCTTACGTCGACTTATGAATTTGATTCAGCTTTGAAAGAATCGTAAGTATTTTATGTAGCAAGAAAAGCCAAGTTTCAAGTTGTGAATAAGGTATTTCTCCGATTTACTAGATTTATTCAAATAGTTTATAAACATTCCATACAGTCAAGTTCCATAATGTGGAAAATCGAATGGCACTCGAGTATATCACGGAATAGAGGCATAATAACGAACGGGAATGGATCCAGAAGGATATTTAATGAGCGTGCGCGCAGCAGATCGTTACGTCCGACTCATGTGTATTATTAAGCCTAAGAAGGAATGCGCCGCTGAACCGAGGTCACCGACAGAAGTATACCGGTAGCTACCTCAGGTTGCTCACGTAGTTTCCCTACGATACACACTGACCCTTACAATTTCACCATAAAAACAGCAAAAACACATCAGCAAGAGTCTAGGGATCCATTATTTCCAAGATTACAGAAATCATTATAATTTATAATGAATGGTATTCATGTTTCTTTCTTGTTAAGAGATTCCTAAGATATCGAAGCTCAATCACAATTTTATTTTCAAAGGGCACGGTTTATCTTTCGGATATGAATCTCCATCCGTCTTTGTATAAAAAGGGAATGCTTTTATATTCGTTTCATTTGGTAAGGTAGAGGATTAGTCCGATTAACGATAGTGATCTGACCTCTGATCGGCTAATAGTCATGTCCAAGCCATCACATCGGCGGCGGGAGACTATTGTTGCTCTTTGTTATTCGCGTCATCGAATATTTCTTTTCAGTACACGATATTGCAACATACTTAAAAGGTAAAACAAAAACAGTAGGTACGAATCGTTTTCTTTGCTTCATGAAAACCCATTGTAAAACTAGCTCCACTACAAATCATAGGGTGCATACATTTGCATTGTAAATCGCAAAGCTGCACATACGGAATTATGGACTTTTAATTTGAATTTTAAATTGAGGTTATTAATATACACAATGAAAATGTTTCTAGTGCTTTTAATTTAACTTCTAATAGGTGGAGTTATTAAATTACATTGCTGTACGAAATTAACTTTAAGAACGGAGATAGGAGCAATATTGTAAAGTTTATCATTTATCGTTTGTCATCATATAGAATACCAACATCGACACTTTACAGTAGTGAAATTGCAACTTATTATAAAAGAGATTCTCTACGCCAATGGCAGTTTCCCACGAAACCGAAACGTGACCTAATTGGTCTGCCCTGTCTAACAGAGCGCAAGACAAAGGATCATATCATAGAAGTTGTAAATCTATTCGTGCAGTTGCAATAAATACTTATTTGCGATAGCGTGAGCTTGTCATCGTAAGGTACAATCAACGGACACGGGGCAGGCCGGTCAGACGATTGCCCAGGGCATTGTTCCATAGTGCCTTAGCGTATATATTTGCTTTACTAAGGGCTTACATATATCTGGCTGTATAGGGACTGATAAATGCATCCCACATGATTGTAAATTGCTGGTTATTGAATGCGACTTTGATATGCTCTGATATGCCAGCGGGTCGCGAGTTGAATGATGATTTTAGTTGCTGGGTTGGAGCGTGTATTGACCGGTATACGAGGGATTTCATAGTTTATGGCTTAAGGTTCGTTGCTTCGTTAGAATGCGTAGACTAATGTGATTAGATAGTTTCTTTTCATGTAAACACATGTTATAATTTGCCATGTAAAGATATTTTGTAATACTTGATCACAATTTTTTCTTCAAATGCTTGACTTCGCTACTCAGTGGGAAATGTGTAGGTATCTTGTGTTGTAGGACTGCAAAACAAATGGCGGCATCACACACGTATACCCATAACAAGACCAGAAAGAGTAAAAGTTGAAAGACTGAAAGAAGAGAATGTCGGTGATGGATATCGGAAATTACTGAATGATAGATTTAGGCATGTTTTTGAAGAAGAATGTAATGATATAGAAAAATTGTGGACAAACTTTAAAAATGGTGTGATTGAAACCGCGTCTAATGTATGTGGCATCAGCAAGAGGAGGAATGGTAAGAAGATTAGGAATGAGTGGTGGGATGATGAAGTGAAAGAAGTGGTGATGCAAAAGAAGAAAGTGTGGACTGATCTGTTAGCTACTAGAGCTAACAGAAGAGTTCAAGGTGATGTGAATAACAGTATGGAAAGAATAATAAGAGAAAAGTATGTTTTGTTGAAAAAGAAAGTTAAAGATGTAGTTAACCGAAAGAAAGAAGAACGCAAGGGCAAGTATGATCGGGAATTATCCTCGAACTTCCGAGCCAATGTAAAGTTATTCTGGCATTTAGTCAGAACAGCTAGAGGCAAAGCAGGAGATTCAAAAATAGGTGTGATAAGGGATTCAAATGGGGATGTTATTAGAGATGATGTAGAAATGTTGAATCAGTGGAAGGGATATTTTGAGAGTTTGTTTGAGCAAAGTGGAGGTAATGGAAGTAGTTATGTAGGTGAAGAAATATTTTGTGACAGTAGTATTAGTATGGAAGAGATAATGAATGCGATAAAGAGTATGAAAATAGGTAAAGCTGCTGGGTATGATAAGATATCTGCTGAAATGATCAGAGAGGGTGGAGGCGTAGTAGCAAGCCTGCTGTACCTCCTATTTAACCTGTGTTGGCGGCCCGGTCGAGTTCCAGTCGACTGGGGAAAGGCCGTGATTGTGCCTCTGTCTGTATAAAGGTAAGGGATCACAGCAGGAATGTAAAAGTTATCGCGGTATAAGCCTCCTGAGTGTTGTAGGCAAATTGTATGCAAAGGTGTTGATTGAAAGGGTGATGTTAGCAACGGAAAGTAAGATTTCGGATGTGCAAGCGGGATTCCGAAAGGGGATGGGATGTGTGGATCAAGTCTTCTCCTTAAGGTGCATAGTTGAGAAAGCCATAGCCAAACATCAAAAGGTTTTCTGTGCCTTTATTGACTTAGAGAAGGCGTATGACAGAGTAGTGAGGGATGAACTTTGGACAACTCTTTCCATGTATGGGGTGGACAGTATTCTGATACGGGCTCTCAAATCATTATATAATGACTCGAGTGCCTGTGTCAGGATAAATGGGACGTGTACGGACTGGTTTAGCATCGAACGTGGTGTTCGACAGGGCTGCGTAGCGTCTCCTTGGCTGTTCAACCTATTCATGGACAGTTGTTTGTCAGATCTGAGAGAGTATGATTGTGGAATAAGGATGAATGAGTCAGTTTTTAAAACTTTGATGTATGCTGATGATCAAGTTCTCCTTGCATCATCGGCGGACCACTTACAACAAATGGTGACTTTGATGAATGAGGAGTTTAAAAGGAAAGACATGAAAGTGAATGTTAAAAAGACGAAAGTGATGGTTGTGGAGAGGGATGAAACTGTTACAGAATGTCAAATAATGATTGGAGATGAAAAAGTGGAGCAAGTGGATGAGTTTGTGTATTTAGGTTCAATGTTTACGAGAGATGGAAAATGTGACGGGAATATTGAAAGAAAAGTAAAATCGGGAAATATGATCAATGGGGCGTTACACTCAATCTTGGCAAACAAGGTCATATCGAGCAAAGCTCGCCTTGCTATTATTCAGGCAGTATTGACACCAACATTGATGTATGGTAGTGAATCTTGGGTATGGCAGAAGAAGAATGAAAGCAGGATCAATGCAGTTGAAATGAGAGCTCTAAGAAGTATGTGTGGGATTAGGATGATAGATAGAGTAAGAAATAGCCAGATCCGAGAAAAATGTGGATTGAAAGAAGATGTAGTGACTAAAGTCGAAAAGGGTATGCTAAGATGGTTTGGTCATTTAGAAAGGATGGATGAAAGAAGAGTTACGAAAGAGATATGGCGAGCGAGAGTGAGTGGAGATGTCAGTAGGGGACGTCCTAGACGGACGACGTACAGTGATTAGATTCGCGAGGTACTGAATAAGGGCCGAATCAAAAGCACCCGAAACCGACGTACGTGCATGAAGAGATTGATGAATGTGGAGGAAGCGAAGGTTGTATGTTTGGATCGGTGCACCTGGCGTTCCATAGTCTCTGCCTACCCCATTGGGAGACAGGCGTGAAGATATGTATGTATGTATGTATCTTGTGTTGTGTGTAGGTGTGATATAAAACCACTAATGTAAAATATATTTCTCTCATGATTAAAATTATTTAGATCATCAAATTTATTATCAGGTTAGCTATTCGTATAAAAAATCACGTTCGTTGTATGAGAGAACCTCTTAAATATTTATTTTATTCTGTTTTTAGTATTTGTTGTTGCCGCGGCAATAGAAATGCATCATCTGTGAAAGTACGTTAATAATTTATCAAAATCTTTTAGTGTTTTTAGAGTTCCGTACCCAAAACTCCACTCTCCGTCTGTCTGTCTGTCTGTCTGTCTGTCTGTCTGTGTGTTTGTCTGACTGTCACCAGGCTGTATCTCATGAACTATGAAAGCTAGACAGTTGAAATTTTCACAGATGATGTATTTCTGTTGCTGCTATAGCAAAAAATACTAAAAACAGAATAATCTAAGTATTACAGAGGAGCTCCCATACAACAAACGTGATGATTTTGCCGTCTTTTGCTCGATATACAGAATATTGAGTAGTATAATAGACTTCAAAAACAAAAAAACAAAACAAAGGGAGGCTCCCATACTAGAAAATTTGCTTGATATTAATAACGGTAACCGGTCGACTATAATATAGTTTCAAATTTTATACAGATAGGGAATCCTTCCTTCGCACTTGGCCGGATTTTTATTGTTAGCGGGATACTTGATGTTCCTATAATTATGAAAGCACCTTTGTAAATAACAAGCATTTTAACGGTTTAATTGCTGTTAAAAACAAAATACCAACCGCTAAAGAGAATAATAGAATGGCATCCGCGTTGCCAACATACACGAAAGTCGCGGAGCATGATAATTAAATTCCAACTTTACATTAGACTCAGTCCCATAGCAAAAACTTCGAATATAATGTACATACAAGATAAGTTAAACATTTGTAACTCTACCTCAGTGTTGTAAAAAGGATTGTTGATTGTAAAACTTAAATACTTTTGCTAAGATACCATCTCATAAACCGTAAGATGTAAAAATTAAAGTAAACCACGTCGTAAAAACAAAAACTCATTTTTCATGTTTTATAAATTACGAAATGACGAGTGAATATTTATTAAATAATGAAAGAGAGTTAACTACCATTCTACAAAATATACGTTTAAGTCTTGATTTTATTGCAAACTTAAATAGTTCTTTTAATGTTCACAGTTTTTAACGTTAGGGCATGGTTTTACGAGGTGAAAAAGCTCTATATTTAAAACTCGCAAGTGATAATTTACTTTAACTAACGGCCGCCCATAAAATCCAAGCAGCTGAGATAAATTAGGATTCCTACGAATAAATAACTAGATGCTGGACCCGTTCATTAGATCTCTGACGCATGCGTGCAGTGAGTTTTAAAATTATAATTTATGGCTGCTCGAGTGTCGAAAGATCTCGTAGGCGGTTGGTTACGAAGGATTTCCACTCGATAGTTGTCATGTACACATTGTTCATCTCGTATAGTAGTCGGTTTCGAACATTAATCGTGTTCAAATTCGAATTTGGAACATTAATCGTTCGAAATTCGAACCATGTTCGTTTGTTTGCTACATGTGTCGACATCGATGTTCTTTTGTTGCTGGTACGTTTATGCGGCAATGTTACTGTTTTGCTAAGCTGCATACTTTTGAAATAAAGTAAACAGTTTCATGTCTCAATTTGCATGCCTATTTTTATAACTTCAAAACATTAATTTAGTGGTGGTATGACCTTGTTCAGGGTCCGTCTGGATCGCTACTATCATCTTATACTTTAGCCTATCACCAAGCAGTAGGGTTTGCATTGATGTGTTCTGATGTCTGATGCATATCTTTTAAGTCCTTAGAGTTGGCCACGTTTTTGCGGTCTTAGGATTGCAGTCTTCAGATTTTAGACTTGAGATCCCAGTTACCATCAGGGCCTATGTGCTCGTTTGCCTTCTCCATGCCACAAAAAAGTGTAATATTTCGCAATTTTCCGAAAACCCCTGTTTTTTTCCAAAATTAGTTTGGTCTGACAAAATGTTGCATTAAATTATCAGTTCTCTGAACGTCAAGCGACACAGGAACTGTTCAAAAATCAAGTTATTCCCATTCAAAACAGTTTCCATGTTGGAATGGAATGAGTCGGTATGCAAAAAGCGAATCAGTAAAGGGCATGGCATAAAAACATATGCTCGGAGATAAAAACTAAGGGCATACAAGTTGTAGGCGAGATGGCGGATTGGGATAGCCATCAGTGCAGCCCTATAAGGCTAACTCGCGACGACTTACGGGACTCTTCTCAATTGCAAGGAAAGCTTGATGAATTCTTGTGACCACGTGAGTACAAGTCTTCGTTAAAAATATGATATCAGGTCATATGTATCCCAGGAACTAATTCATTAGAAATTTATAACTTTGTATTCTGACAACAATGTCTCATAACAAAAAAAAGGTTCTGATGTTGTATTATGCTTTCACTACCTGACAAATTTCTGGCAGTAAAGCCTTTTACTAACCGGGACCAGGCAGGTTTTAGAAGATGCTACTAGCATTCGGATTTCCTTCTATTGCCTTAAACAATCGAAATATAACTCCAACAAACAAGAAAGTCTATTTTGCGAAGACTTGCCGTAATCGTTATTAAATTCTCGTAATAAAATACTTATCAAATAAGAGCCACATTGGAGCAAAAAGAAACATGAAATCAAATAAGGAAGTTAGAAGAAACAATAAATCAGCTTATAAATCCGTAACTAACAGGGTATCTCTACCGATACAACAACTGCGAGTATTGTGACCTTTTGCCATTGGCCGGCTATTTTTATTCCGAGTCTGTTTATTACGAGCATTTATTGTCTGACAAATGATGAATTGGAACCTTTTATTCGACGTACTCGGATGATTGGTGTCCATCACAATTGAGTTTTACCTGTGAACAAAAAATAACATTACTTAGTTAATTCTTCCGGTCACTTTTTTAGGTGTAAAATATTCTTGACGAGAGGTCACCTAAGGTTTTAAAAGGATATTTGTTAACCACAGAACATAGCTACAGATGTAATATATCCGTTCTGCGAAACTGTCGTAAACAGAACAGTAAAATAAGTAGAACCTACGATTTCTTCCGCCTGGAAGTTGACTATCGGTCTTCCTCAGGAGTAAAGCACGCTGTCATTTTTCATGTTATAAACTATCCCTATCTACACCAAGATTCACAACGATTTCACAACTTACCTACAAGTAATGACCGTTAATAAAAATTAAAAAAAAATACACCGTTACATTGACTCTTGGCCACAGAAAATTCCCAAACATCGTATTACAAAATCCTCATTGTAGCGTATACGATCAGGCTTATCGTTTACATCGTTAGGGACCTGCCAGAGATGACATGGTAAAAGCAACAATGCGCCGGCTAACTGTTAATTCATTGTTGGGTATATTGGGTTCCGGCGGAGTCACGCTGATTCCGATCTGATAACGCTTGTATAAAAATATCGAGTCGATGCCTCGAACATGGACAGCTAAAAACCAATGGTACAGTCAACAAGAACCGCGTACCATCGAAGAACGTTGTCGCAATGAGTGTGAAACACGTCACGTCTTTGCGACAGGGTCCTACTGGTTCACAAAAGTATTTTACTTACTGTACACTTTCGAGAATAGTACGAGTACCAGTTGTGAAGCACCATAAAAGAATTTGAATGTTTAGCAGTTTGATATAATATTTAAATTAGCCGTGTTTATACATTTCCTGGCGTGAAACAAATAATGACACATGGAAATTGTATAAACCCGACAAAATTACGTATGTTATCAACTTGCCAAACATTTAAATTCCTCGATAGTACATTGATGTGACTAATTGCATCGCCTATGGAATTTTCACCTTTACGCTTGTCAATTTCGTTACATTGAATTTACAGCTTTTTGTCCGCAGCGCTGCAATGGTTGACGAAATTGATTTACTTCACTCAAATCATTCACTGTCTATAATAAAACAGCTGGAGTTATCTCAGCGATTGTAGATAAAATGGAAAATTAAAAACAATAATAAGAGAGTGCGCTGTATACAGAGTAGTGTAGCTACGAGTAGGTATTTAAAGATATGCCGTTCTAAAAGATTTTTGAGAACAACAAGACTTTAGTTGCAAAATACAGAAGAATTTTGAGATCAGTCTCAGGACATTTTTTTTTTGTAGGTACCTAATCTGTAGCAAGAAGGGAAAGAAAAGCTTTAGACAATGATTAGTTCTACAGATTGCACCCAAAAATAAGCCAAGAACAAAAAGGAGTGAACAAGTAAACTAACCATTCTTGGTTATCCCGGGTTCGATGGCGCGATCTCTAGTCGTGATAGATAGAGAATCGAAGTGTCACGCGCAGGTTCAACGACCTCGGGTCAGGGTCGCGGTCGGGACTTATTGCATTTATGCAACGCAAATACTGCATCCGTCGGAACCTTACGTGGAATATTAGACGGCCATTGTTTGCGGCTTTCATACATGAGACTCAGAATTACTGTTTATAGAGTTCGATGATACTTGATAATTCAATTGACAATGTTAGTAACGCTGGATTAGCAGTGGTTTCTTGTTCCGTGGGAACGAAAGACCATGTGCAGTGAACATTGTGAACGAAGTGCAAAACTATTAAATGTTTGTGTGTGAGGCTTGCACCATATTATCAAGTAGTATATACTCGTAGTAATAGACTACTACTATTTTGGATACCTTCTATTTTCTAAAAATATATCTTAATGTAGTTTTAGCTTAGTATGGTACACTTTGGTCACTTTAGGAACTACCATTTAAATCAGTTTAATGGCTTTCACCAGATTTCACGTTTTAGTGTGACCCACCCAAAAACAAAATTAACAACGTGAGGAATATACAATTACTGACAATTTTCATTATAAAAGTCAATTACCCAGAATTTTACTGGCAGAGATCCCTTAAAGGCATTAGTTCGCCTTTGTACGTTCCTATTCTGAAAATATTATATTTGAATTTCTCTGTTTTGTACAATAGTGTTTACATAATTATGTATACCTACATACATTTTCAGGACAAAGATAAATCAAAATCTAGTGGCAAGAACATTAAACTAGCATCATTTTGTATGAAAATCACACTTTTAAATCCAAATTAATAAAAAGATAAGTAGCTCTTACCTTTTTATTAATTTACTCGTCCTAAGTAAGGTGGTCTAAGACAGTATCTCGAACAAAACTCATGTAGCAAATTAAACCTATTAATAACAGGATTAGATTGAATTCGCTTTGGCTATTGAATTTTAGATACTCCTTATTGGCTTATTGGCTTATTGGCTCACGCGACATTTTTCCCAGATTGTCTTATTGTCGTAAGAAAGGTCTTTGAAAGACCATACTGCTTTGACGTGTTATGGTAATGTCCATGTTACGATAGCTCTTATTTACTTGACAGTAATGACGGCGGGGTTAAAAACCATTTGATATCAAAAGCTATATTATATCAAGTAGTATAGAACCCCTGGTAAAAATCAACGACATTTCTCCAGGGAGCGTTTTGAGTAGGGATTTGTTATCGTGAGATAATTTTCCTAAAGTTCCATGTTGTTGTTCATGATCTGTTATAAATGTGGACTTTGTATTTGTTTAACTAAATCGACGCGCTGTGATTTAACTGTAAAAAATAAATACTCACTTACATAAGGTTATTTATAATATACTTGCACTCCTAAAATATATCGCCTGTCCGGGATCAGATGAATTATTTTAAAGGAAATAGGAGAAAAGCATAATTAAACATCTTACTAACTTTGTTTCTAATACATTTACTTATGGGTGAATTGCAAAAATATTGTACATAGTTAAGGACCTAATTGATGTCAGTGTTTAATTGAAACAAACTATATTTCCTTTATGTAACGAAGTTCAACCATACGATTGTATGACTAATTTTCGTTACACAAATGAAAAATAATTTGTTTCAATTAAGCTTTGACATCAATTTGGTCCTTAACTATGTACAATATTTTTGCAATTCACCCTTATAGTAGATATTTTTTTCTGCTCCTGAGAATGTAACTGGCTGTTTGTTTTTTAAAAACGAACGATACCCTTAACTGGCACGAGTTACTTACCTGTGCCAGCAAATTGGAACTACACATAACAGCCAGTAACAAGATTAATTCTGCGAGCTATCTTGTATGACTTGCCGACTGACTGAATGGTATCAAATCAACATAAACTTGACAAAGTTGTTCCTATTAAGCTTCGCAAGTTGCAATCGGGGAAGCAATAAGTTTGTTAGGGAAATTTTCTTTGATGTTATGTTTGGGTGCTTTAATTTTGATGACTAATCAATATACACGTAGGTAAGTGTAAAATGTGTAAAGTTCCACACCATTCAAATAAAAACTAATAAAAATCAATAAATAATTATTTGATACTTGTAAATGTGAGAACCATTGCTATGGATTGCATAACGAGGAGATAACACGCCGGCAATTAAAACCCAATTCCCATTACGTCCATTTATAAAACCATTTTCAATTTCAATTTAAAATCAATTAACTTTTTACTGCCCAGAAAATGTGTAATGTGAAAATGTTTATTTTTATTTTGGAGGCTTGTGACAGGTTCATTAGAAGGTCCTTACCGGGAATGGCCTAGCTCGATATGGAGCGCACGAAATAACGGCGCGCGCGCTGTTGCCTCTTGGAATGATGTACGCTTTATACTTTGACCTCTGCCGTTTTGGTATGAGATTATAAGCAAAAAGTTACCAAGCGATTTTAAAAATCGATATACTCGTAGAAAAAAACGATTAACTAGCTCAAAAAACGAGATTAGAGTTGGATTTATATTAACAGTAATAAGGTGCCTGATGATTTAACATGAAATATTAATAGGTGTCCGGTTTGTTTAGTATTGCGTACGTTTTTGTATCCGGTTTAAAAGGCACTCATAGAACAGTTAAGTGACTATAAACGTCGAACGTGACGTGAAATGTCATAAAAACCATAAGTCATAACTTTACCCTAACAATTTTGCCTTTTAGCAGCATCCTGTATTTGCGGCGTTGTGTCCCTTACATTAGGTTCTATTAGATTATTGGTTTTTATTTTCAGGATTGGCACAATCTTGAGATAGCAAATGTCCATGGACCTCTGAAGCTACCTTATGGCCATGTGCTCAGTTCTCCTCTACTCAAGCCATAAAAAACCTTGAAGCCACCAAAAAGTGGTCTACGTGAAGATAATTTTAAAACGTGAAAATTCCCTTAAAATAACTAGAAAATTTAATACTAGCAAAAACTTTTTAAAGAGAGTGCTGGTACATTGTAAGTAGAACAATCAAGGTGCATTGTACTTGTTTACATGGCAAAAATGTAATTGACCAGGGTTACACCGCGCGGCGATCGGCGCAGGGGCAGGGGTTAATAGTGTGCCTGGTCCGCTTCACGGGCAAGAGCATGAACTAAGAAAATCCAACTTTATCCATCAAGCATTACGCTCGATTTTTTTGTTAGGAAGCTACTGAGGCATAGGACGTTACAGACACGCAACGGGTTCTGTACGAGTATTATGTATTCTGTGCTTAGGACGCGGAAGCGGTCCCGACTTTGATAACAACCACAATAACACAATACACCGTGTGATGAAGCATTATGGAATCGTTGAGGGGCAAAATTTAATTAATTGATAAGTCGCTATCTTTTATTGAGATGACCCCGCTTTTAGGTAGAAACACAATATTAGGTATAATGTTAATAGAAGGAAGAACCAAGCGTAAGAAAGAGCAAGATCAGCATGCTTCTACGACTCGTACTGTTGGTATGTAGTGAGAATTTACAAATGAAAGTCCCACTGAATACAACATAAACAGTTAAGACAAGAAATGTCTAACACTTATTATAAATCAAACGACATCACTAAACTTTAATCGTGTAAACGATAGTATCTTTAAGATTGTAATGCGGTTTACAAATAGCGCCTATCACCGCCTACATCTCATTATAGTAAACAAAAACATAAACTCCTAATTAAAATCCAACCTACGCGTCGTCGCGTGCTTGTATTCATTTTTCTCATCGAAAAAATATATTACGTATACATGCGTATAAAAAAGTGTGATTATCGAAATTTTAATGAGGCCATAAATAACTCTGGAGCGTCGATTATTTCAATACAGGACAAATTGAAGATGCACCCTCGGCCCCGCGGCGGGTAGTTAACAATACATCGAGCGGGTCAAACATTTTTTTTTCCACCCGAATACTTAAACCGCTTTGAATGGAACCTTGATTTTATGATTTATAGGGCCCTTTATCCGCTCTCAGCTTCTTCGTATTTTGTTTTGATTGAGGCTTCTTTCACGGCCCCGAAGATGGATTGTTCTTTATGGTGTGGGAGTTTTTGTTGATTGCGCTAGAGTGTAAATATTTAAGTCTTATTCTTTTTACGTTTTGAGAAATAGCTTGGTGACTAGATGAAGTATTAGTATCTATAACGTGAGTTAGATGTTACTTTTAATTAAGGGTACGAATATGACGGATATCTTTAGATTGATAGATGCCTTTAACATTTCATTTAGGACAATGCGAGGTCTAAGTGTTAGTAAGTGCATGCCTGGTCTTATGGAAAATGTATTATTCCCCACTTTACTAGGAGACAATAGAGCGATTGCCTACCGTATCAAAAATATCCCATCTAGTTGTCTTCGAGCTATTCTTGAAATTTAACTATAATCATACAAAAAATGTGAGCGTATTTTTCAAACACAATACTCGTAGGTAAGACACGAAAGAGCAATTCGCAAAACTGAATTGCTTTTCCTCCTTTCTTTAATAAATTATCCGTAAGTTAGTCGAGTTAGAGGACGGGACATGGCATTTCTCATTAGGCAGCTCGTAAACAAGGACTCTTCGACGCTTACTAATGTCCCGCGTCATAGTTTTACGATTATTGGCCACAATTTTAATGTGCGGGATGTTCTCAAACGACGTAATAAGGTTGTAATAAATTATACAGAAGGTTTAACGTTAGACTTTGACTATAAGCAATCGAAAACAATATTCACTGTAAGTTTAACGATAGATAGATAGATCTTAACGTTGTGTCTGGATGCTAAAGGGATTTCTCTATTAAAGATATTTGCCCACCGGGCTAGGGACTGCAATTGAAATGTCCCGCTAGCGGAGTGGGTGCGAGCGGTGTCCATTTCCGCAATTTCAAGACGTACAAGAGGCGATCGTGTACCGACAATGGGCACTATCGTGTGGCGTCTAATCACGCGGGCCGTTGTACTGTTAGGTCGCTGCAGGGCCCGCGGCGCGAGCGCAGGTAATATGCGTGCGAACGCGATCCGATCGTCGCCGGTCTGCGCAACATCTCCGAGGGCATAGAATACATAATGCTATGGGACCAACTATCGAAGCGGTTTGAAAAGCCGTAAATCGCTGCTACCAAAACAAGCTTTAACTCAGCGGAGTACAGTACCCAAACAGTTTTGGAGCTGAGAGAAGCTAGGCTAATAGCCGTGGCCGTATAATACGCGTTTATCGATGTGAGCAACTTGTTCTAACGCATGTAACGCATTTGAATACGCTTATGACGGAGATTGCAGCTGACCTTTATGGTACTTTGTAGCTCATAGTTGCTTTATTCGATCCCAATAATGGGAGTTTCTTTAAAACAAGATTGCGTGATAAGTAGAGTTCTCGGCGTAAACCTCAGATATACGTTTTACCAAATAAATTTTAAACGTATTTCGCTAACTTATTTTACTCTAACGACATTGCACAATAGATAGAGCAAAATTAAATTAGAACAGCCAAAATAAACGCTTAACGAAATTTTCCAGCATTCAATCAATAGATGTAGTGTATACACTAGCTTGGAGTTTTAACAACAGCAGCCATAATTCATCATTGCAATCATCTTACTACGTCAGATTAATATTCATAACTATACATTACGATACAATTGGGTTATTGATCAACTATAATGTCGTATTAGTTGACAGTTAATTAGAAGTTGCCATTCAACGGGTTGTCCAGTTGTGAATGTTGCGCAACCCCGTCCACTATACTGCCGTCTTAAACTAAAAGGCAGTACAAGGATATAGACTTCATACGCTTATACTTCCTTTTGCTTTTGAACGGCAGTATAGCAGCATTACTTACAATGGTGTTATTCTTATGCAGTAAAGGCAAGTACGCTCCATAGAACCAGTCTAAGTTGACATCTGCGAGTGCTACTCGTAGGACGGCACAGCGATTTTAGTCTACATCGTGAGGTTCTCTGCCCTGCTAACATAAAAGGCAGTATCTCAGACAAAACTCCTATAGCAAATGTAACCTTATTACGAACGGCTTAGGATTGAATATGCTTTGGCCATTGAATCAGAGATACTGCATTTTAGCTTAGGAGGGCAGTTCTGGCCAAAATAGAAACGTAGCTGTTTCTGTTTTCTATCGAATGCAACTTGTCTAACCCCACTGGTTAGTTTTAGGCTAAGGAAAACGTCGTAAACATTACTCGTCTTGCAGTCATAGTGTTTGCAAGGATCTATGTAGGCAATTTTACACGAATGAAATGATCTAACTTAGTCCCTTTTCGTCCTAGTCAAAGATAATGTTTTCGATGGGGAAATCTTAACAAGATACCCTGCTTCTCTAGGAAAAAAGCTGGTCTAAGAATCCCTAGAGCAGTAAATCGACATAAAACCCCAGGATGCCTATTCAGCTCTAGGCTAAAACTGACGAACAGTTAACGAACCGACGAGGAATCACGGTAACATGCGAAAGCCCTCCCGCGGCACTATATTAGTGCGGGGCGTAGATAAAGTACTACTGGTTTTTAGTCGATAGTATGTCAGTCGTCAAAAGTTTCATATAACCACTCTTTCTCCACGAGAAAAAACAAGTTATGTTAAACGTTTAATTCGATCGAGAGAACCTTTTGCATCGGAAAGGAATAACACCGAAACAGTACAATGCTGTAGTAAGAGTAAGTTGCTGCTATTATTTTAAATATTTATGCTTTTGAGGTCTTGAACTGAATAGAGTAAGGCACTAACAAGGCGTAGTTCCAACTGATCTATTCAAAAGGGTTGATTTGTTTTTTAATAGTGTAGTGGTTGTTATTTAAGACGTTAGAGATCGCACTTTTGTCTCTATTGGTTTCCGATGATATAACAATGTTACTTATTATATAAAAGAACATTACGGAATTGAAGCTGATTTTAATCCAGACAACCCTGCCTACGAAGACAGCGGTCCCGGGTTTAATTCCCGGTAAGGGAAAATATTTGTGAGTCTTAGTTGTTTTCTATATGTTTAAGTATGTGTGTTTACCGAAGTCTATAGTACCCAAAGAAGACTATAAAGTGATGTGAGGTGACCTTATTGAATTGTAATGTAGATCTTTTTGTAGTCGACTGTAACAAGCATAGAGCTTAGTTTGGGAATAGATCAATTTGTGTGTGATGTTTATTCTGCGAAAGCGACATAGAAAACCATATTGACATTATTCGGTCTTATTCTTTGCAGAAAAACGCCTTGAGTCCATTTAGTCACGTTTGACATTTAAGTGACTTTTCAACTGTTTTTATTTCGTTTCTCTCACTAAGACAATGACGAATATGTAGTACAACCAAGTACAATACTACGACTGCTGCTGAGTCCACATTACTCTGTAATGAATGTCAAAAAAGCGCGCTTACAGTTTTGAGAAAACTGTCCACTGCAATTTTTTTTCGAGATGTTACAGTCTGAAAATAAAAATCCGGTGGTGCTTTAAATAGATAAGATAATTACAAGGTGTTTAAGCTTTCGACAATAAGCTTTTTGAAAGTAATTACAAACGGTGTTAGGTAACAGTTCACGCTTTGCAGTAAACAAGGCTTACAAAAGCTGCGCGTAATACTGCCGTTCAAAACCTAAAGGCATTATAAGCATAAGGTCTTTATACTCTTATAGTGCCTTTTTGTCTTGGAGGGCACAATAGTGGTCGACCCGCTTTGAAACGTCCATTCTGCCCTAACCCGTATTGTTAATTATAGTTATATATTCCGCAACACAGCTATGATTTATTATTCCAACAGCAACCGCAGATTAAACTCTTTGTTTCCATTGACAAATTATGTGGCTACCATTTACTTTTATCCAGTTTGGAGTTGTTAAATGTCAGATAAATTTCAAGCCTAGTTTACAAGAAGTGAACAAGTTACGTTGATAAATGTAGTATGGGACGTTTGAAGGTCTTCGTAGGATTATTGTAATTGATTCTGCGTTTCAGTATAAATCTTGGGTAGATGACAAATAGACGGAAGGCTATTACAGATTTATCCAACGCGCCGCTTTTAAGGTGTAAGAATATTTAAAATACACACAGAAAAGCAATTAGGTAATCTTTACGCACCTACAGTGATTCGTTTGTAATTCCATCATACTTTTTTTAAACCGATTATTTATTAAACTCTGAGAGTTGTGTTTTCTTATGGTAAATTCAAGTAGGTGTCCAAAGAAATTTGTAAATTCCAATATCTACATGGAAACAGTTTGCCCCAGTTTCAACGTTTCATGGTTATTAAAACGCTGGGGACATAACCAGGAGATAAAGTCCAGAGTTATTCGTTAATCAATTAAAATTGTACCTAATTGCGACACGCTAGCCTAGTTGGGAGTGACCCTGCCTGTGTGCTGTGTGTTGGGAGTGTTGAAATGTCGGATCGCAAAACTAAAGCTTGGTATAGCGCAGATCTGTAACCATTTCTACTCTCCTAGTACTTTGCCCGGTTGACTTGCACTTTGCAATAGTATTTTGTTTGTATCTCCTTCAGAAAAGTTTATTCGAAGCTAGGGGTCCTGGGTTCAAATCCCGGTAAGGGCAAATATTTGTGTGATGAGCACGAGTATTTGTTCCTGAGTCTTGGATGTTTTCTATGTATTTAAGTATATATTTCTCTATATAAGTAAGTTTATCGTTGTCTAGTACCCATAGCACAAGCCTATTTAGGGCTTAATTTGGGACTAGGTCAATTTGTGTGACATTGTCCCGTGATATTATTATTATTATTATTATTATTAATTAGTTTAGTGTATCAACCTAAAACAACTCAAGCCTGCTTAAACATTTTCATTAATTTAATTGTTAATACATTTTACATGGTGTTTATATTTTGCGTCTACTTGGGGAATGGTTAAAAGTACGTTCACACCTGCACTCCCATTCAAAACCACTTACAAAAGGCAACAAAGCCCCTGCAAAAGTCTGGCTTGAAATAACCACTTATAAATCTAGCTGGACTTGTATTTAATCATTCTTGGGAGACTTTCTATGAGGATTGAATTATTTTAAAGCATTATATGCCAACAACCGAGATCTCGGCACATTTTGTGTTTAAATCAGACACTTGGGCATTGAAAGTGGCAATCCGTCGCAAGGAATGGAACATCCCATAATCCTATACAAACGTAGAAATGCTTTGTAATATGCTAAGTGGTGATTAAGTTGGTAAGAATATGATTTACGGAAAGTGTTATCTTTGGTAACGATTGTTTTTCAAGAATACAATAAATACTCCTATTTTAGTTTTGCTCTGAGCAGCGTTTTATTGCTGACCTGAAATGAATTGTGTTTTTTGTGGCCCGCCTTACTTGAGACGCCTTCTTAATGTTATGTGATACCGATTTTATTTTCAAAATGTCTCACTTTTAACTTTTTACGTTACTATTCTATCAACATGATAAAAAACGTCTTCAAGGCGGTTGCGGATCATTGTAATTTGCCCACTAAATCTGCTAAAATGTTCTTAATTTAAGAGCAAATTCCGCTGGTCGCTGAAGATTTCTCTGTGATCCAACATTATCTTTGATTTTGGACAGCAAGTTTCTGGATGTTTTTCGGTAAATGTCAAGCCTAGAAGCGCTGCTACGGTACTGAATAATACGGATCGCAAAACTAAAGCAACGTCTTCCAGTAAGGCCAGTAAATCAGCTGAGTGGACAAATAGCACTACTATCTGCAAAGCTTGGTATAGCGCAGATCTGTAACCATTTCTACTCTCCTAGTACTTTGCCCGGTTGACTTGCACTTTGCAATAGTATTTTGTTTGTATCTCCTTCAGAAAAGTTTATTAAAATGTTTACAGTGTATTTTTTTAAAAGGTTTTACTGATTGTGGTTTTATATTTATTGATATGAAGGTAACATAAAAGGGTCAGATAATGTCAGTCGCAGTTAAAATGACAAATGAATCATTGTTCAGTATTCATGGCGGTATAGTATTTATTCATTTTAAAGCTGTTGAGTATTCATTGTAAAATATTCACGGCAGTATTTGTGTGATTCTAACCTATTCATAGACAAGCGAGAATTGATAAGATGCCATAACTTTGTAGTTAAAACTTAATAACCGTGTTTTACGAGTTACGTAAACACACGTATTTTCTACTCATCTCCTGTAACCAAAACAAAAGAAAACTCTCAGAAACATATTTAAAAGCGTTCTGTGGCGTATGTCAAAAAATGTTTTTCGTACATCGGAAACATTATTGGCCTATCAAATATCCATAAATATTGATACTTGGGAAGTTTTATCTCCAGGGCCTTACCATAAATTGGAGAAGCAAATGGAAATTCATCGTGTTTCCCCTTTTTTACCTGCCTTTTATTTTATGCTTGTGAGGCTCAAGTTATCTTTTACTTGATTATTAAAATACTAAAATATTCAAAGGAAACGTTCTGGGGACTTTCGACAGTCCCGAACGGTAGGATAAAAGTACGTGTATACATTTATAATTTGCGACAAGTCGTATTACGAATAAGATTAATAAACCGTCGTCGCTCCCCAAATATTTAATTTCCTCGTTTCAAATACTTGAACTACTTTATTCAAATAAAATTAAAGTTTTGTACATTATTTACAATAAATTTGAACTCTCAGTTTTTCATAATAGCTTTGCGTTTGCATTCGAGTAGATACACTCGTAGGTGACAATCGTGAATGCTATAATTATTCACACACAAGAGATCCCTTAAAGACATAAGTTTTCCTTTGAACCTACTACTTTTATTTCCAAATTTTTTAGTGTTATTGTTTTAGTACAATAAAGTGGTACATACATACATACAAGCGTGACTAGTGGGCGATAGTTTTGTTTCAACCAAAGGCGCAAATCGTTGATGATTTAAATAATAGTTCAAGTGAAAGAAACATAGCTACTTTTATGTATATATGTAAACACTTTATTGTATGTACAAAAAAAAAACCAAAACAATACAATGAATAATAATAAAAAGATGTACAAAGGCGAACTTATCCCTTTAAGGGAAGGAAGGGGAATAAATAATAAATGTTTTCTTTAAATGGTTTCAAAATAAAAGAAATAACACAATCCCGAGAAAAATCAACAACAATCTAAGTAACCAAGAAGGTTGAGTAATAAAATATGTTTTATTTAAGTGGGTACTTAAATGCGTAACCGATGGAACTGATAAAACTCCCAAGTATTTCCATTCAAGTAATTTTCTACGCCAACTTTGACAACCTTAAGGAGCTTTAGGTAATGTGATTACCATAATCTGTGTTTTTTCTTTACAGATATTTCTAAATGGTTCCGATATGAATAGCTCTGCGGTAATCTTGGAGTTATCAATGATTACCATTTTTATTTGGTTTATAAATACTTGTATCGCAACGGTTAATTAATTTAAAACGGTCGTTAGAAAAAAACCTACAGCAGTATAAATATCATATCTTTTTTAGCTCCTGGAAGACCGAGCGTCACTTGGGTTGAAACACTTGACAGATCGATTCTACGCCCCCGTAAACCCCTATATTGCAAATTTCATCGAAATCGTTACAGCAGTTAAAGAACGTGATTACAAATGATTATATACAAATATAGCTCATTAAATAGTAGGTGGGGTGACTTTTACTCCAGACGTTTTTGTAAATCTAGATTTTATTGATTTATTTCCAGGCGAGGTAACGGTAGCACCTAATAAAATAAAAGAATTGCTCAAGACGCCTAAAATAGTGCCGGTAACCTAACAAACGACGGGGAGCAGCAGCAACTCTTTAATAGGTAACGACTTAATGACATCACTTAGGTACATCGACCTAAGCCCATTAAAGCCGTGACGTAAGTAACTCTCGTAAATAACCTACTTTTATAGCATCCCCGTAATGAAAACACTATTGAAAACACCACGTGTAGTTGGCGTACAAATTGTCAGCTTGACATGAGGTGTTCCAAGTCAACTTAATAAAGTATGGCCTAAGTACTACTAACGGTAAACGTATTACCTAATAGTATTAATAAGGTTTAAGATACATTTTGGAAGTTTAGTCACAGCCTATCGTCGCTTGAAGATAACGAAGTTATATCTTACTGAGAATACAGTTCAAGGAAGTAAATTCCACTCTGTAGCAGTTCGCGTTAAGAATTATGAAATGAAACGCTTTGTGCGAAAGTTTCATTTTTAAAACATGATTAATGCTCCTTTTTGATTTCGGTTTGAGGTTTCGATGTGAAACAGAGAGAGTTTTCTAAATTACAGTTTATGTAAACTTTGCAAGAACGTTTATATCGGTCCTATACATATAGGCCACGGCCACGGTGATGTATATGTCTTCCATAGTACCGACATATTGGCTTCAGTTTGTACTACATCCAGGCTCTGGGCATAGAATGTGAAGTGTACCGCAATCGCGGTCAAGTAGCTAAGGCGCTTAAAGGCAAGCCCTACAATCAGATTATACGATTTTCCCTCACTTCAACCGCTTCTTGGCTACTTGGAGAAAACTTATGCGGAACAGAAGTCAATGAAGCATTTAAATAAAGAAGTCGAATACTTTAAAGGTAAGTCGTTTTAGATTGAGTGGTGCTTTGAAAATATCGGAAGGTATAAAATCAAAGTGCTATTTTTACAGGGTATTCTAATATGAATGATGCAAAAATAATTCCTTGTTACTAAGTTTATTAATTTCTATTATAACCCATAGTAGCCCCAGTAAGTACAAATAAATATGTACCACTATTAGGCATTTCCTTTTCAAAGTTAACTAGTTTTATGATCAAAACCCATTCTAAACACATGTTTAATATGACTGATCAAATGAGTGAATATCATCTAACAGATATTCATCGATATTCAAAAAGAGAATAACACGAATCAAAATCATTAATGACACTATAAGCCGATTAACGTCATACCAATCATCACGAGCCGGCCTTGATTCCACGACCTTTATAAAATGAACCAATCCGTCTTAATACCAACAAGTTTCGACACTAAAGTTAAGTAGCAAGTAGCCAGTACTTGATATCAGATCATCTCTGACGTCAGATGACCCAGTTACCATCCTTGCTGACACGGGGTGATTAGAATCTGGGTTGTGTGATGTGAGCTGATAAAACCAAGTAGCAGGTTTTGTTAAAAGGTCTACATGTGTGCTAAGTGGACATATACGCTTAAAAGGATTTGTCCTAAAGATGTAAATTATGAATTTCGAATAGTTTCATTAAGAAATGTGGTTACTTTGGCATAACATTTGGTACAAAGAAGTTTGACAAGTTCTTTTATTTTGAGGCTCTGCTGAATTTTAAAACGTACTTATAGTAAAACCTTTGGACACAAATCTGTATTAAAGATAATAATAACGCTGTCAAAGCGTTTGCTGTCTATTGACAACATCTTACACTTGTTTGCTTTGCAAAGTCATGGTCAGATCGTTTATCGTAATCGAAAGCGCGCTTCACCAGTTTAACACTGCCTTTCCTACTTTGATCTGATATTAAATTCTATTACTATAGATCTCCACACCGAACGGAAATTATACATTCAAATTGAGTGTCAAATTGGAGTGGAATCGCCTAAGGCATTGTAGTACATGAGTACAATCATGATTGCGTGACAAGATACAAGTTGTCAAAAATTCACTATTATGATCTAACGTCTTGTCATACTATTGGGTATAATAGTATAATTTGCACTGTTTGGTTTGTTAATCATTATGTAACATCTTAAATGTTTTGATCTTACAATAATACATAGGTAGTTAAGTAATAAGCCAATAGAAAAGTTAGCTTGTCCAAAACGATTTCACCAAGTACGAACCCTAAAGCACAGTCACAAATTTATCGAAGAGGAATTAAAAAAAAATCATTTTCCTTGCTATTGATGTTTGTTTTCTTGGATCGTTGCTCAAATTAGTTTTAAGATGTTTTCAGACATTTAGTTATAGGTATAATTTAATTTCACCTTTTTGCTATCTTTTAAATATTACGATCATGAATCTAACGAATCCTATTGTAAATCGGGCTACCTCCTGAGGCATTTGAGTAATAAGCTTTTTTAAGTGTAGACAATTTAGTATTTGACTTGTTTGGACTTTACTAAACTCAGCTAAAACCAAAGTAAGAGACGTGTAAGTAAAAAAAACTCTTTATAATGTCACCATTCCTTTGCCACAATGATAAACAAATGACGTTTCTTTCAATCTCCAAAAAGAAAGTAGGCCTCTAAATCACAGCTACCCTAGTTACAATTAACTGAGCAGATGTGGGTCGAGCCGATAAGGCTATGGTTTTAATTTGGAGCGATCGTGCCTCGGACCGGACCGCAGGCCACAAGGTGCTCGTTCGGTTGCCTAATATTGTCCAATCACTTGCATACTTATACCTGTGACGGGCCTATTGTTCATCTCTACTAAAATAGGGTTGTCGCGAAAATAGTAGCAATACATAAAAAGCATAATTGACAGGTCTGAATCAAAAGCATTTGTAACACTGTAATAGTTATCAGTCAAAATTTAAAAATGTTTATTTTAATGGGCCACGTGAGGTGTTTTTGAATCTACTAGCGCTTCGGACATGAAGAGACGCATTTTACGTTGCTTTAGTACTACGAACTTTAATTAGATATATTCACAGGACACGCATTACACTACCCCACTAAATCATAAAATACCGGCCAAGCGCGAGTCAGACTCGTGCACGAAGGGTTCTGTACCATCTAATATATAAAATTCTCGTGTTACGGTGTACGTTATTGAACTCCTCTGAAACGGCTCGACCGATTTTAATAAAATTTTGTGTGTATATCGGGTAGGTCTGAGAATCGGATAACATCTATTTTTCATACCCCTAAGTGATATTAAAAAAAAAGCAGCGGGCGAAGCCGCTGGCGGGTTGCTAGTTATCTATAAAAACGGCAAAAAATAAACATATTATTATCGGTTGTAGCCCTCCTTAAAATATACAACTAAATATTCTGTGAGTATTTCAATCGTTTACCTATTGCCGTTATCAATATCGAGCAAAAACGAGCAATAAAATCAAGTTTTTTATTAGGGAGCCCCATAAATATTTATTTTATTCAGTTTTTTAGTATTTGTTGACGGATTTGTGACGGACAGAGAGCTGAGTCTTAGTAATAGTGTCCCATTTTACCCTTTAGGTACGGAACCCTAAAAACACAGAGACGTAGGTACGTGTGATTCGTTAGTGGCTTTCAAAGCAAATTATCATATCCGCATGATCAAAGAGGCAGCCCTAGGCCCGTGACCGATTTACGTCAGGAGCTAATCATTTAGCTCGGATGGCTAATGACAGTGGGCAGTATTGTTCGGCGCTTGCGCAAGCTGTGTCGTAACTGCTATGAACTCCAAACTTTCTTGTTATTAATTATTCTGTTGCCTTAAACTTAGGCTTGAATGCCTTGGGAATTCTTTGTCGTTATAATGTTTAGCGATTTCAGTTTGTGAATTGTTTTTCTTTACTCGATTACGGTAAGTTGAAGAGAAGAGAAAAAAACTTGAAAGAGCATGTCGGGCCATGCTCAGTGTAGGGTTCCAAAGCCTTTAAGTACTACAAACATAAAAATCAAAAAGTAATAACTAATTTTCTATTTAAAGTCAATTGTTGCCGTTTTAGATGATTTTAGTAGGTATAAACACTTTAATCGCCTGTATCTCAAGAACCAATGATGTCTACTCAGTCGTGATAGTTTTCCTTTATATTCGTTGTATGTGCTTTCGTTTAAGATGTTTTTCAGATTTTTAGTATTTATTGATTTGGGAGGTGGGGGGTGGACTTGAGTCTAACAAAAAATTGCTGTTCAAAGCTTAATATGTGATTAATATGTATATTCATGCCAAATTACAGCTTTGTAGTTCTAAGCTAGGGTGCGGAAGGACGGACGGACATGGCGAAACTATAAGGGTTCCTAGTTTGACTACGAAACCATAAAATGGGTTTTGATCGTATATCTAAATGAGTATAATTATATTCTATAAAGACGATGTTAGCCTAGTTGGTAATGACCCTACCTATGAAGCTAGCGTGCGGTCCCAGGTCCGTTTCCCGATCCGGGCAAATATTTGTATGATAAGCGCAAGTATTTGTTTCTGAGTTACGGGTGTTTTCTAATTATTTATTTAGTTTTGTAAGTACGAGTATAATGATTGCCTAATACTCATTATCAAGCCTAGAGCTTAGTTTGGGACTGAGAACAATTTGTGTCAGATTGTCCCCTTATATTTATTAGATAAACAAAACCAATTTAAATAAATGAGTCGTTGCATTCATTGTGGTGTATTAAAACTATAAATTAAATAAAAAACCTAGTCTAATTCTTGATTCCATTATAATTCTTCTAAACAACTGTCTAAAGTCATTCTGATTGATGTGATGAGAAACATATCACTCTTTTGCTTTTGGTACTGGTATATCACTTTAAAGATTTGAAAAGAAACCTTAGTAAAGATTAAATTTACGAAAGACATCATGGCTCTGAACCCTGTTTAACCGCGGTAAATATTTAATTTATCCTTATTTATGAGATAATATCTCTTGGAAACTAATCAACAATTTATTGCCTTTAATCATTTTGGACTCCAACTTGATCCCTAATTAACCTCAGCGGATTAATATTGCTTACCCCTATGTCTGTGACACCATATGTGAGTACTATACTTTACTCTTACATATTAACACACATATAAACCCACGTAAAACACCAAAATTTACGTACTAAAAAAAACACATCAGCACGGAAAACAGGATGTCCAAAACAAATACACAACGCGCGATTTAGGGCTTTTTACGTGCCATAAAAACCGAGCACACTTATACGCGTAAATATGCGGATTTTGCTGTCATATGACACGATTTTCATACAATTACCTACATGATTCGGGCACACGTCATGTGGGCTGTTTGTGTGGGAATGAAGCAAATGATAAAGTTCGCAATCGTCCTCTAATGTTCCAATACGATACACCCCACGCAAATTAAATGTTAACGCGAACAATAACACATCAAGATAAAAAAAAACCGGGCAAGAGCATGTCGGACCATGCTCAGTGTAGGGTTCCGAAGCCGTTAAGTACTACAGACATAAAAAGCAACAAGTAACAACAAATTTTCTATTTAAAGTCAATTGGTGCCGTCTTAGATGATTTTAGTAGGTATAAACACTTTAATCGCCTGTATCAGAAGAACCAATGATGTCTACTTAGTCGTGATAGTTTATTTTTTTAAATTCGTTATATGCTCTTTCATTTAAGTTGTTTTAGCACTTGAGTCTAACAAAAATTAGCGCTTTAAAGCTTAATATTTCATAAACCGATTACTTAATCGAAAAACTGTTTTCACAAACCCGTAACATTTTTAAAAGACCTGTCCAATGACACCCCACACTATAGATTAGACGAGAAAAAAAAAATATCCCCGCGTAACGCGTAAGGAAGAAACCCAAAAAAAATTTTTGGTACATCTTATTTGACTACTTTGTTGGCGTGACTAATATGCATATTCATGCCAAATTACAGCTTTCTAGTACTAAAGGTCTCTGCGCTAGGCTGCGGACGGACGGACGGACGGAGGGCGTGGCGAAACTATAAGGGTTCCTAGTTTGACTACGGAACCCTAAAAATGTAATTGAGTTGTAGAGCAGGCAGTTGCTGGTTACAGTCTTATTTAATATCGACTAATATAATCGAATAAGACGTGTCTTCAGGGATGAAAGACGTTGGAAGAGACGGGACTACACAGCGCGCACAGAAAAGTCATTTTACTCTAGCCTTCTAGGAGCTTGGGTTAGAAAGCCACGACTGATTCAGTATTATCAATGTTACGTCACGCCCCACCATTGCCTTGTGGTGTGCGCACACGTGCAAGCCGCTGGATGTACTCTTGTTCGAAGATGTTTTACTTACTGGTTTGTTTATACTGTGCCGTGGAACAGTCGTGAACAAACTTGACCGACTGTAATATTACTTTGCGTTTTTTTAATAAGAGCGCAGGAAGCTTAGTTAACATCATCAACCCTTCTTATTATTCTTTATCTAGTATCCTTTCGTATTCTCCTTACAGTCCGTAGCTGCTCTCCATCAAGGGGGTCCTCAGCTTGCCATTGACGTGGTATTGCAAACGACGTTGCAGTTCAATAGCTACGTAAAAATAAGGCATAATGCATAATACCATTTTACAGGCGTCTCATTGAAATGCGAATAAATTAACATAAATGACGCGGGAGCGTTTGCGGAACAACGTAACGCAATAAATATCTGAGTAAATGACGGCGGCGTGGTAAGTTTCGTTTGGAGATGGCGCGACTCGAAGACATAAATAAAGATTTATTGTCGCTGAATGTGCGACAGCTCAGCACCGTTGCTTCCTGGAGCGAGTTACTTCCAAACATTTTTGCCTGAGTCGTGACCTAAATTTACGCACGCCTGTTGCCTAAAACATAATCTCATCTAAAGGGCCCCAGGGGTCGCGTTACCTGACTTTTTTGTCGGCTAAGCTACAGTTTTGAAGCTAACGGCTCATGTTAAATCGTGACTGCCGATTACTAGGAAATTGAAAAGCAAACATAAACAAGATTGCGCTCAACCGGGGCGATTACGAAACCATATTCAGCGTAAGTCGGCAATTTAAAGGGAAACTCATGTTCCAGAAAAAGTATTATACTTTGAATTGGATGTGTAAGTGTACAGTTGTTATGCGGCAAGCGTACGGGTGCACGGGAGGCGTATATCGCGGCATCTACGCTGCGCCTGCGCGCTTTGTTAGCTGCGCGGACGGAATAACAAGTCTATCGGAACTATTAGCAAATATGAAACCTTCAATTAGACCTTATTTATAGTAAAAGTATCGAGCAAGGCGGGGTTTTGCAGCCCGAACGGTGTTGTGTATAATTTATGTACAGTTATTACTTTCAACCTAAAGCTGTATTTGGCCTTTGAGCAGCAACGGTTAAACTATCCGACGTGTAATTGCATCAGTTATACTTACAGATGGGCAACTATTTAAGAGTGCGCCGAGGCAACGATACGTAATTACGAAAAAAATGCGTTTGTTTGATCGCCTGCTGCATTGTTTTTACTGAAGCTTTAGTTATGCAATTCATATGTAAGATATTTCAGGAATCACTCTATATATCATATACTTTAGAAACACGATTACTTGTACTTCCCTCGATAGAAAAAACATCCAAAGATACCTCTACATAACAAAATAAACACTTAGTACGGCGTAATTACTTCACGGAAGATCATCCGTTTTGGATTTACAACAAAACCACACGTCTTCTATATATTCTACACTTTAGATTTGAAAATGTGTTTTTATTTTACTAATATGAAGGAAATACCTAAATTCGCACGCGTTTCGTCCATTTTAGCCAGAGCCGTCACGTTTCCCCCATGTCCGCATTAGTCAGGCTTCGGCCGTCGGAGGTGGAGGCTGTGTCGCTTGTTGATTGGTTGCGTTTATCGCGATTTTTGTGATTATTCACTTTATTTTAAATGGGGAACAAACACAACCAAGAAAGGAAGAGAAGGGGTTGGCAAAAGCACAATGCTAAACGCTTGCGTGAAGAAATGAAGTTAGTTAAAATCGTAAACCTACTGATAGTGGAGTAGTTCTAAGAAACCTGATTTGACAGTTGTCAAAATGCCACGCTAAGGGAGGAGAAAATAAATCGGTAGCAACATAGACTGATTTTCGAGATGTATCGATTTGTATTATTAAGACTTTGTAATCGTTTAGTTGTAGTCTTGATGTTTTGGGCCAAAATTGGTTTATTTACACAAGTAATTTTAAACAACACGCGAAGTTCTTTCAATTAGTAGGTATATAAAAAATACACTTCTATGGTGAACCAAGATATAAAAATAGTTTAGCTAAAAAAACACATTTACAGGCAAAACAGGCTTCTTAGAACGACCCGAGGTTTTTTTTTACTATAATTAATTATATAATATTGTTACTTCTTGGGATGGTTTCAATATTTCTAGAGCAAGACATCTCCAGAAATCTGAAGACAAAGAGAATACTCCGTAAGTATACTCAGTACCTGACAACTATATTTCAACAAATGAGTAAAATTGCAAAATTATTCATATTTTTTTATTTATAGGGTTAATGTTCCAGTTGTTGGCACTTCGCTACAAAGCGAAGAGTTAAGGTACCTAATGAACCGGTGAGGTAGGTAAGCGTAAAAATAGTAAGAGGTGTATAGGAAAACATTTTAATAAATTTAGTATGAATTTTCACATTATCTTTACATTTTTTCAATTTACAGAGTAAATGAATTGGTTGACATCGATTATAAAATTTACCACACAATGGAATTGTAAGTCCCAAATACGAATTATTTTTATAGAATGAGGATTACAAAATTTGATCCAAAAACTAATTCTGTTAATAAATAAATTATAGTTAAATCAAAACGTTCTGTTTTATTACAGGATGCCAATGGACCAAATTTCTTGTCTTTCAGTGGATGGAGAAATAGACAATGACATTGCTTACTCACACAGACAAAATAATGCCGTGAAGTAAAATCCGATATTGATTATTGTTGTTTCTTATGTCCTAATATTTTTTTCTAAAGATACCTGCGTACATTATTCATTACATTATATACATACAAACATTAAGTAGGAACTTCTAAATATGTGATTGATACAGCAGCTTTAAGTTTTTAGTTTTTTAAAACATCAATTTAATTTTATACTTTATAGTGATCAGAATCAGACATTGAAGTTTTTGCGGAAATAATCATGGATAAACATTCGTACAAACTAAGATCCTTTTTTTAAAAGACGGTTAAAATACCAAAACCTTCTCCTATGTGAAACAAATACTTTTCTGAAAACCGCATTAAAAACGGTTCAGCCAAACGTGAGATAATCGCGGACAAACATACATACATACATACAGGTCAAACAGAGAAATTCCTTTTCTTTGAAGTCATTTAAAAATAATATCTTGAAGAAAGGGTCCATGACTGGGATTTTTGCCCTACTCAGCCGTTCTTATTACTTTACATTAGGTATTCTATTCAGTTCACTTTATTTTGTGCTTAGAATATTGTCAATAAAGGTAATTAGGTTTTATTACATTTCAATAAAGGTAATTAGTTTTTATTACATTTCAATATACAGTCACATTAAATCACGGGGTTGTTGAGCCACCATAGAACTCTGTCCTAATGAGTAATGACAGCGTCAAGTCACGCAAAAGAAATTATTTATGTCAAAATTTACCGTCAACTTTCTATGAAAGGGTTCTCCCGGTAACCTTCGGAGAGGGAAGATGGCCGATTGGAAGATGTACGGCTTTTACTTATGATTTATTCTCTTTAGCCGAACAATTTGCCCAATAAATATTATAAATAACTTAACACTAGCTAAATACACCTTAGATGTACAAACGACATTAATTAAAAATTATCTATCTATCTGTGAGTGGGTTCTAGAGTGGCTCAACAATCTCGTGATGTGACTGTACCTCATACAAGTAATTCAATCCTACCTTACCTACCGACAGTAAACATAAAATTTTAAAAAAAATGTATACTGAAAAAAGTTTTTAACTTCTTATAGTCAATATTTTAATAAAAGTATTCGGAATCGATTATGTTTTTTTATTTTGTAAACATTGGTAGCAACCTCCGCGCCTAGTGGATCGGCGCACGGCTCGTCAGGCGCGGCGCGCGGCCGGCGCATGGCTCCGGCTCGCTCCTTGCTGGTGTGCTATACGCACACATACACAGAGTGCATAAAATACCTAAAGTTAATGAGCGCAAAAAGCTCGGTGCCCCCTTAAGTAAATAATTTAAATACCTTGCGTACTTCCTTTGTGTATTAAGCTGGTACCTACCCAATTTAGCCGATAAATACAAAATTTGAAGGTTATTATTAAACTCCAAAAATGAGTAAGTACCGTGTTTATTTTTCCATCTCCTATATACACTACTACTAGAGGTCCTGCATTAGCAATATGACGGAACCACATACGCGCCCGTTTTGGTTGGCTCGCGTGAGAAACACGGCCATCATGCTCACTAATGGCCGAAGCGTTGCGTGTTTTAATGTGCAAACGTGAATTTAAAGATATAACATGAATTATTACGGCTGATTTTAGTACATTATCTGGAAATTCGCCGCGTCGCTCGAGGCTAGCTAGGGCTTTAAGTTTCCGCGAGAGAATTGCAATTTATGCCGTAAACAATGACCACGCAGCTTCACATCACGTCATAGGTCAGCTGAGAGAAGTGTAATAGATTACATGAATCGTGGGCGTTCTTGCAAATTCTTAAGTTGAGACGTTAGTACATTTATCTTAAGAATTTATAGTGTATTTGAACTCGGTAGCGAGCTTCCGAGTATGAGTTGAAAGCTTGATGGTCGAGGATATGCGGCGCTGTAAGACCCGACAAATATTTAATTAATTGCTTTATTGTGGTGCGTCGCATTCGGCGTTCTCTCTGGCGAGATTTAGCCGGGCTTTTCAGTTTTATTGCCTGTTTGTACTGCTTTAACTCCCTTACTTAGATTCGCTTTACAGACGGCAAATGTAAAATACTAGAGAAACGAGTGAGTTAAATTATTTATCCTTGTTGTATTGAATACAGTAAGTTGTATTGTTGTAATCAGATTGTGGTCGTAGCAGATGTAAATTGCCTTTCTAATGTATGATCATGATCATAACAAGTTGGCCAATGCACTGATTTCAACATTATCTTTATTATTTTGTGAACAAGCGTAATTTACAAATTGAATTGTACGAAAAGGACAGGTCACGGTTCTCGAGTCTACGACCCGATGATTACATGCTTGCAACAATTGGATCCACTTCGATTGTTCTGTCGTTAATCTTACATAATTTCATATCTGCTATTGATTCAACGAAAGCCAATTGTTCGAGATGTATACCGTGACCATTATTTACAATTATTTCTTATCTTTATTCTAGTTTGGTTAGAAAATATTGTGTCAGAGTGACGTATCGTAGCCGGCAGGAGACCGGTCCGTCGACAGTTAGACAATGCCGAAGGTAATTTTAGAGCATAGCAACTTACATAATTTGCTTCTACGTATTTCGCAATCGGTCCGATCAGATAAACGTCGTGACGTAAAAACGGATTAATCATTTGGAATATTTACTGTTTGTATCGTTTGCTTTCCTATAGATGATAATAAATAATAAATCATGCTCTGTTTCCTATTCGTTATTTATTGAAAGTGTCCGTACAGTTCGTCTAAACATTCCATCAAATTCGCTCGCGGTGTCGGATCCGCTCACCGGATGCTGTGTGGCAATGCTGAAATGCCCATGCACGTTGCAACTCTTATCAGATATAATTGTTTATGCATCCGTGTCCATTCGATTCTGAATCGAATAATGGATTCCATATCAAATAATTCGTGGCAAATATCTAGCTAGATTGAATAACCTCGTAGATCGTGACGACTCAGGAGCGAGATTGCAAAATCAAACACTTTATTTCCTTTGCCAATATTTTATGTTTTACACTCGGTGTGTGGTCCCGTTTTCGATACTAAAAGTTTGTATGACCGGAAAACATTTCGATATCCGTCCAATCGATTGTAATATATTGTTTCTAAGAGTTCACCTCAATTTATGTTATAAGTTTCGAAGCGTGTTTTGGGAAACTTCGTTGGTTGAGTTTGGGAAGTGTTTTCATAACAAGAAATTGAGAAAGTATACCACTTATTATTAATAAGCTTTACACAAAACCAAATTTAAATCCTTTGAACTTCGTAACTACGGTTACTAGCTCGTAGTAATACGCGCAAGAAGTTAAAGAAGTGATTGCAAAATAGCGTTTCCTGCCTTCATAATATTATGTGGGAACTGTAGATAGGTAGTTATTAACTAGGATGCGTTTAAACGGACCTTGGCGCGTAATGCCCCATACATATTGATGATGTATTGACTTAGGGCTCTCTGGTTGCGAGCCGGGATCCAGTTCAATGGGCGACTAATAGCTCCATATATGCGTTGTAATTACGTCAAGTTGTTCCGACACTCCTCTTGTACTACACTGGTTCCATTGTGTTCCCTTGTCCGTCAGGGATTTGACTAATTAAAGGCCTACAGTAAATTTAATAGTAATGAGACAACAAGTTCAAGGGGAAGCTTAGATTGTCATTGTAATTATACCTACTAATGGGTCACGGATGACGCGTTTATTGAAACGGCTCCAAATATTCAACTCGCGTATTGGAATCATATTTCGTACTGATCAAACTCAACTCCGCATAAATGATATTATATTATGGTCAACCTGTTTTGTATAGGGTCAGCGACAGTGATGGTTTTTATAGAAAATATAATGGCTTAGAGTCCTAAAATATACGGTTTAATTTATAATTAACTCCGGTTTAAATTGCCACATATAAAGTGTGTATCTATACATGGTTTGATTTTTGGGAACGGTATTCTAACTGGAGCAATAACGGATTTTCTTTTAAATCACCATTTTTAAGATCATTGTAAACTTACCTCTGATAATCACAAGGTTAGAACGCGTTAAAGTTTTAATTTGTAGATTTTCTTATCATCGACAGGCATCGCTCAATTCTCAATAGCGAAAATATTTTTTTGTGCATATACATAGATTTACGAAAATTTCTAAAAAGAAAAAAAGTAATTTTAAATTCGGTGAAATGATCATAAAATTCATCGGTAACTAAGCGGTCCCCATTATTTTTATGTGGCATATAAAACTAGTTGTTAAAGCAAAAATGCTCAAAAATTATAATGTTTCTAATGTTAAAGCTATGCAACTTGTCCTGTCGCGTGCAGCCTGCATTGGCTGCACCGGTCTGTGTTGACATCTGCCTCACGCATGAACGGCTACCTGCAAGAGTCTGAGATTGCATCTGCGACATGCAGTTGCATTTGCAACCGTAATGAATTTGTTTACGCTCTATTAGAAATGCATTAAGTACAAGAAATATTGTTCTGTTGAAACTTTATAACGTTGAATATTGCAAAAGCTGGTTTGACATTAACAATTTGACTTGAGTTTTTTCTTTTGTTTTAATAGGTTTAAAGATGTTTATTACTCATTAAGAACAAAAGTTCACTTATAAACAAGCTTAAACTATACAATGCCTTAAAATTAATGTATTCTAGCTAATCGAAACATTTATCACTAATGAACTGTATCAATTTAGTTTTAAATATACCTATAAAATTGCAGTTTTTCACTTCACTTGGTAGAACGTTGTACAACTGTGCTCCCTCGGACATGATGATGCTTTTTCCGTATCCAGTTGTGTTTTAATAGGTTCTCTGCTTTTTGCCGCCAAATCTTTGACAAATGCATCGTTTCGCAACCTATTCATTTGCCAACCCGCTTTTTTCTCTATAACTATAAATATTTCGGGATTTTTATAAAACTAACCAAACCTATTTCCACTTCTCAGTTATATTTTTAGACGCTAAGTATAAACGTAAACGTCGTTGGTCTAGATATATTCATGCGGTACATTACAGATACATTATTCTTCCTACATCAGCGCGACACCTTATGCTTATCAAATCTTACAATGCAAAGATCTGCGTTTACACGACTTTCACCCGCTTTTAAGGAAAGTAGGTAATTACAACACCTTGGCCTTATGTGTATAACCATTGCAGCAAATATCCGCTTACGTCTCTGCTTGTGCGATTGATAACATCTGCTTTACAAAAGGGATATTATAAATCAGAAGAAATACATTTTTTGTAAAAATAATATTCATAACGTTGTGTTTACTAGTACAGAGCATTGTACTCGAATTGCTATGAAATATGTTAACGCATAAAATAATAATGTCAAAAACTTTTTAACTTATCATTCCTTGAAACCGTATTCTTGTTATTTGCAAATTTTGTGGGGAAGAATGATTTTCTTGTTGTCATTATATAATCATCATCATCATCTTTATCCAAAATACGTCCACTGCTCGACACAACCTTCCCGGAGGATCTTCACGACCGTCGATTTGATACAACTCTCATCCATCCATAATTCTAATTATCAAATCAAGTTCTTCTTCAGATAGCATCACCCTCCGGCCCTTAAACTATTTCTGAGCTCACTGATCCGTTGCTCCTCTCTTAACGAACCAATAAACATTTGCAGTTATTCGCTTCTACTTACATAACACTTAAACTATCTAGTAATACGACCTTAAACGTAAACGACAGTTGATTCAGTAACGGACGTGATACGGCTATCGGATTCAATCAGCAGCTAGCGCCTCGTCTTAGGTTACTTGCTACGTAACATGAGCTTACTCGTACATTACGTGGGCTCTGGATTGTTCTGATGGGGAATTTTCCGGCTTCATACACCTGAAGGCTACCTAGAATCTAAGTGACAACTCAAAAGATATAGAACATGTCTGTTGTTTTAAAATTTAATTATTTTTGTTCCTGGCAAGTCCATGGCTTCATAAAATGGTTCCAGAGGAAGACCAGCGATGGATTTATCAAAGTTAGGCAGTAGGTCAGTCTTTCTATAAAACTGAGTTTTGGTTTAACTTTTAGCTTTCTGTACCTCTGTGACATATATGTGTGGTAAAATTGTTTTTATAGATATTATGCAATTTCGTGATGACAAGTTGCAGGGGCATGTTAAAAGATTTCTCTATACGACCTTTGAACTTAACTCTAATTCTTTGTCTTGACCATACAAAATGTAATGAATACAAAGTGTGGCTATACTTGCTACAAATTAGCATTGTTTAGGGTCTCTTGCATAGCTCTAGATTTAACTCTGTCAGTTTCCTCCATTTTTACCCAATTAATGCTAAACCTACCAAAATAAGATCAATCTTTTTCTGCAACTAGCTCTTTAAAAATACCGGATAAGAGGTAGTTGGGTAGTCAGTCAAACTTAATTTTAAGTTTCTTCCGTCTTTTCTCTTTACAGTTGTGCACATCTAAGACTTGTTGTGCTCATTCAAATCATTTATCAGTAAACCGGCCTCGAACCCGATGTGGCTTTTTAAGACGTCGGCGTCTGTAATTAGCGTTTCGGACAAGATTGGCTGATAAATCGCCCCATTTCGAGTTTTTTAAAATAAATATTCAACATCGATTAAGGGTTAGCACTTTAATTGTTTTTATAAAAAGGCAATGGACACAAGCTATACAAATTTTACTTTCAATTGAAGTTCATTTTTTGCCTCGCTAAGCAATCTTGTGAAGCTAGTCGCCTTCTAATTACCTGTCGACTATTTGTACTGACTTTACTCACTTAACTATTTCCTTCTTTTTCTATCTGGCAAAGTGGGAGTAGGACAGTTGCATTAGTTATCGTGCTCGGTTTTAGTTGGGTTCCGTAATAGGGGTGCGTCGGCAACGGGTTTATGCGGAAGGACGTTTTAGGCAGCATGGCATGGCAGCCTTTATGCGGCATGTGACAAGGCTTTGCATGCGTTTGCGCATGCGTTGGTCAATTAGACTTGTCACGACTTATGATTTTAAATGACTAGGAAATTGGTTTAATGGGTATAATGGATAATGGTACTTATGCATAAATGTTTTCTTATCTGCGAAAGAAAGGTTCACAGAAGATCAATAGGGGATGTCGTATTGTAAGGTGTATTTCCATTTAATTGATAATTTAACGTTTCCTTTTCAGAATTAATATAAGCATTGATATTTAATTACAAATAAAGGAACATTGTGAAATGGTAGTAGCCGATGCAAAGTGGAACCATAAGACAACCGGTAAAAAAATAACTTAAAGGACCATCTCATACAAATTACTAGCATAGTGTTTTGGCTCTGCAACATATTAGTGCAGTGCAGGTGTAAAAGCTTTTTAAGATATAATGTCTGCAATCACCTATGTAGCTCATGTACTTCAAACGGGATCCTATCATTTCATAACCAACGTTTCACAAATGATTCATTTCACAAACATATCATTTGACAACCCGCGTTTTTTTCTGAAACTGTAAATAATTCTGGATTTATTTCAAGACCATCGTGTAGAACCCCATAGTGGTTAGGTTAGTTTTATAAAAAACCTGAAATGTTTGTAGTTACGGAAAAAAATATATATATTTGTCAAATATTTGTCAGCGAAATGGCAGAGAACCTGATACAAAAAGTCTATATATAACACTGAACGGCGATCAACGCCTTGAATCCAAGAAAAGTGACCTTGAATGACAAAAACATAAGCGACGTTTTATATCCCTTTATAAGGATGAAAAGAAAGGGAAAAAAAACATAAGCGACGTCATTCCAGGTCACTTTTCTTAGCTTTAATTCGTTGTTCGCCGTGCAATCTCCAGTGTCATATATATTCTTGACTTAAAAATATGTGATAGTCTACAACAAAACGAAGCAAAAGGCGAATAAGCATTATTTAAAAGGCTAAATAACCTACCTCAAGTATCTCGTATTTCTAAGATTGTACAAATAATTCTGTCGTAGGCAGTTCTCATAAAGTAAAAAATAACGTACATGCAATCGCAAAATAATTTTCTGCTCGTGTATGAAATGTTTCAACCGCAATTGGTCCGCTCAGGTCGTAAATCAAACTGTGTAATCAATAACGACCAATCAGATGTTTGCGTAAATAGTGATTATAATGAATTCAATCAATCAGAATGTTATGTGACCGATCTCTACACTAACCGCGTCGCCTACGCATGAATATGCCAACTGTTACTGATAAATTCATTTCAACCGTGAAAACTACGCTTTCCAATTGTTTTCAATTGACTATTGTTTTCACTTGTTTGTGTCATCTGTTCCGTTTTAAAGAAATGAGAACAAACTAATAATTGGATTGTAGATAAGAGCGAAAGTTTACTTTTACTTTATCTTGAATATCTATTATATGTATGTCAAACAAACACAATATCTGGGCCTGTTTCCAATTTTTATAATACCATGATCGATCGAAAACAATATTGTTAAGAAAGTTACGACAATAAGCTGTATGTAATGCTAAGTAAAAACTGAAGCCGTTAATGTGCTGTTAAAAACTTCAAAATTCCAGTTATCAAAAAGGGACAAGCTTCGAGATTAATATATATATCGGTCTCTTTCACTGCATGGAACTTGACAGGATTAGCAGCTCTTAATACGGTCTCAGCACTTTAAACACTTTTTGCATACGAAAACAATCTCCCGCGATGTCAATTGAGAATAAAATACGTTATATATAAGATAGGAAAGATATAAAAGAGAGGTAAGAATATGAACCATAGTATACTTCAATGTTCTTTCAATTCGTCGACAAAATAACAGAAGAGTTTTTAATGCCCACGTTAAATATCGAATACTCCAAAGAAGCAGCTTTGTGATCAAAAAGTGCGATCAAAGTCAAAATAAAACAATACTGAGCTTACACACAACTTAGGCAACTAAAAATCGGCGGTAAAATTAACAAGTTTTAACATAATAACCTATAAAAAATGGGCTACACCATCACTATTCGAATCGATTCTTACCAATCAAAAAAGAATTAAGAAAGATTCAAAATCCCAATAAAATTCCTGTACGTGCTCAATTCGTCACGTTTAGCGTTTCTCTCCAAGCCCTATAAAACCGGTAAGAAGGGCTCGTTTTTTTTCTAAAAATATATTTTAAAGAGGCCAATGAAAACGAAAAAATGTCTTTAAATTGAGTCGGGAAGGATGCCGACGATTATCGAGCGTCATTACTGCGGACTGGCTGTCGCGTCGCCCGGTTCCACGGGTTGCGAATACTTCTGTGAAGGGACACGTGGTTTAATAAGCGACAGCGGAAGCGGGAGTGGATACGGGAGCGGGAACGATAAATACCTCCATCCTAAATGTCTAGTTTACTAGTGTAAAATAACAATGGAGCCTAATTAATTTTACAACGTTTGTGTTTTAAAACACTCCCTGCTCTACTAATGAAAGCATACTAATTTGACCATGTCGCTTTTTAACATCCTCACTACACAATGACTTAAAATCAATTTACTCGGCAGCAAAGTTCAGGTGGCTCTTAACCAAAATTGTCTCCCTGTCTCTTTTATTAAAATTGCGCTGCACATCTTTTATCTCCGGCGCTAAAGAGCCCTTACGCGGTACTTCAGCTAGTTTACCTTTGAACCCGGTTTAGCTGCGTCCTCAAAGAATTTGACTACCAAAGCAAGTTCTTTGTTTGCAGCATTTATTATGCGCTGCAGTTTTTATTTTGAAATCTGTTGTATCTATCTTTTCTTTTTCGTGCTTGGAGTGGGGAAAAGAGCAAGTATAAATTATATCTTATATCATTTGTATGGTTGCCTATCTACGGCTATTTCTATTAAGATCTTCCGTTTTCATCATCATTCTTACTCGATGGTACCGTTCAATTAATTGTATTGTTATCGGAATTGAATTAGTATTCATGATTTCGAATCGATACGGCGGTTAAACGTTATTTTTAAAATCAACTTGCAGTTTCTACAGTAATCAGTCATATACAAGTACAGTACCTAAAGCTAGGAAATGCGTGTTAAATTAGCTAAGTAAATAAAAATTAAAATTAATTAAAGTTAAGCCGGTCTCACAAGACACAGCCTTACAATCCGTCGATTTATTAGCCAATTCCGTGGCCCCACTCTCAAAGGCTATCGAGATTGCATTTGTAGACTACGCTTCAATATCTCCGTACACCGCGCGTTTCAAATGCCTCTCGTTTTCGTGTGCTTCTTCTAGACAATCAATGGAAATTCAATTTAATATTTTAGTAGCTGCGGTATTTTGCAGCGGAGAATTTTCTGATAGCGTCTTTGACTTACTTGTATTTTTAACCCCCGACAAAAAAGAGGAATGATATGAGTTTACGTGTGTATCTGTGTGTCTGTCTGTGGCATCGTACCTTCCAAACGGATAAATAAAATCAGACGTTGTTTTTTTTTAAAACAAATCTTATTTAATCGGGATCGTTCTAAGCTAGGTTTCATGAAACTCGGTTAGGTCGTTTAAAAGGGTTTCTTGTATCTATTTAATAAAAATAAATTAAATTTCATATTTTATTAAACTATTTACATACAAATTGGCAAGTAAATCACATGAAACCCTGTTGGGCATGGCAATAGTAGGTAAGACAGAGATTGAGGTTTACTTAGAAAAATCGTTTGTGAGTAGTAGCATTTTTGTGAATCTAAGGATTTACCAAATGTTTTAAGGTTTTTTTAAATATTTTTATTGGTTCTATATTTTTATGTTATTTCCTGGATGGTTATTTTTTTATTACTTGACTGCGACATAGCCCAAAAGGTTATGTGTTTGACCTGTATGTATGTCCGACTCTATGTTCCCTTGTAGAGGCTGGATGGATGCCGATTTCAACAAGCGAGGTGTCGTTAGATTCAGTCTTAACATCGCAAGTGTCACCGGGTACTTACATTAAAACAAAAACAATTTAACGGCACAAAAAATATATAAAGGGTAACTAACATATTCAGACGACTTTATTAAAACATGCAATCGGGTTTTAAAAACTTAATTTTTGTTAGCGTTCCGTAGTTAAACTAGGAACCCTTATAGTTTCGCCATGTACATTCGTCTGTCCGTTCGTCCGCAGTCTAGCGCAGAGACTCTTAGTACTAGAAAGCTAAATATTTTTTAGGACACCTCCCCTACACGTAACGTGAAGTTGTTTTTTTTTTCTCGTCTTTAAGCTTTAAAGCGCTAATTTTTGTTAGAGTCAAGTGTCTCCCCAAACAGCCAAAAGTACAAATACTAAAAATCTGAAAAAAACCTAAATAAAAGCACATTATAACGAATTTAAAAGGAAAACTATCACGACTAAGTAGACATCGTTGGTTCTGGAAATACAGGCGATTATTATGTTTATAGCTACAAAAATCATCTAAGACGGCACCAAATTCCTTCAAATTTAAAATTAGTTATTACTTGTTGATTTTTATGTTGGTAGTACTTAACGGCTTCGGAAACCTACACTGAGCATGGTCCGACATGCTCTTGCCCGGTGTTTTTACACTTGTATTGACATTGCGTTGGGGCTAAATACAGACTCATTGTTTGTTCAACGATAAAATTAAATAATTTTGAACAGTTATTTGCAATGCTGTCTTATAACGTACGGGATAATTGATACGGCGGACCCGTAGACCTCGAGTCGAGTGTGAATAATCTGAAATCTATTGCGGAGACACGATTTAACGTCATCAGTGTGTAATGATCATTACTTTATCGTTAGATTTATTTCTGTTTTCTTCTAAGGATTTATGAAGGGTTTTGAAACAGTTTGAATATACAATTATAAAGTATCTTGGTATTACTAGACACAACTTTTTGTGGTGGTAGGACCCTGTGCAGGGTCCGTCCGGATCGCTACCACCATATTATCCATAAACACCCGCCAAGCAACAGTGTTCGCATTGTTGCGTTTCGGTGTGGGGATAAGACAACCGGTGAAATTACTAGCATAGAGGCATTCCATCTTAGTACTCAGGGTTGGCAACGTATTTGAGGTCTTAGGATTATAGTCTTGAGAATTCAAATGTCTATGGGTCTCAGGTTGCACTTACTATCTAAGGGCCTAAGTGTTCGTGTGCCTTCTCCTTAACATAAAAAAACTTTATTTTTTAATATTTAGTTGTATTTACAATACCGACGCCCGCACTCAGTTAGCTAATGATGATTGAGTCGTTAATTTCTAACGATTTTTCATACACAAGATTGAAAAAGGAACACGTTCTTTGTCTCTAAAATATCTCTGATTACGGCTTACGATTTTTTAGATTCAAATGCAGTGCAGTGTGACGTACTGATACATAGATGAAATATGTATAGTTTAGTTAGTTTAGTTTATTTATTCATCAATGTAATATTACAATATAAATTGCATTAAATGTCAAAAAATATGAAATTACATTGAGATTGTCGACATAAATACTAGTAATCAAAGAATACAAAAATAACATTCAAATAATCAAAACAACAACTATTAAATGTCTAGTAAATGGTCACTTATCCGATGTCAATAAATAGGTATACATAGATCAATAAATGTCAATACAATAATAATTTTACAATAAAATTAAATTATTATTGTTTTTTTTTTTTTTTAATAATAAAAGTCCCAATTTCGGTAAATCCGTCCCTATATAGTATAAAACAAAGTCGCTTTCCATTGTCTGTCGTTGGCATAGATCTTTAAAACTATGCAACAGATTTTGATGCGTTTTTTTTTAATAGATAGAGAAGAGGAAGGTTTATATGCATAATACTTTAACCCGAAGGGAAGCGAGGGCCGGTCGCTAGTAGATTATAAAAGAAAAAACCAGTACACTGGCCACCTGAAATTAATAAGAAAGACATTTGTGTCCTCAAGACTACAGTCTAAAAACCTTCACCTTAAAATAATGGTGTGCTTTTAGGATTTTCCTATACTCTACCGTTGAAGATTGTGTAATGTTGGTTTTTATCTGTAAATCTAAGGATTTGCAGTGTTTTTTTCTGTAACATTAGTCATACATGCTTAGTTATTTCCTGATTGAAATGCTCTTCTATTTTAAAAGCTCGTGATTTTACCAGTTCCTATTAATAGTTCGCGCTCAAGTCTGGGTCATAGCCTAGTTTCAATTTTGAGCTAAAAATATAACCTTTTAAATATTATAATGTTATTTGATTTAAAGAGATCAAGCTCTTCTTCTTTTAGTGACTTTTCATCAGGTAAAGGATGGTTGTCGGTAAGTGGGATTAGTCTATAAGTAGGTACTCGTATCTCTTGCAAAGCAGAAAAGTTAAGATGCGCTCGCGGGCGTTTTCCACTCCTGGAAGTTGTAAAGCCACAACATTTTCCTGGCGATACATTTTCCCGGCGACATCGATCATCATAATTTAAAAATGCTACTCTTTAAATATTTCAACGATTTTTGCTATCCCTTAAGCGTTAAAATCATATCTATCAGCATAATATTTAATTAAAGTACCAGGAGTTCATACTAACCAAGAAGTTAATCGACGCCTATACCGTTAGCAAATGACGGTGCTAGCAAAATGGCTCACATTTTGTGTGAAATTTGCAAAAGCAGTCAGCCTCGACTCAGCGACGTAGAGGGCCATAATTCAGTCTCAAAGTTATAAACAACATTATGGTTATTCGTGACGAAGATACCGATGAGAATACACGTGAGAATCGTACAGGAATACAATTCAAAGCAAAATTATAGGTGGGTTAACATTTATGTGACAGTTCATACTCAGCTGTTACTACTGACACGTTCAGGTGTATATATTGTTTCAGTACCGAACAAGCGTCTTAACTATTGTTAGGTGCTCATAATAATTTTATACTTATTAAACGTATTTTTATGCTTAGAATAAGTGTTACATAAACTAGTCTGTTTTATTTCTAATAAATTATTAAACCTATGGACGTTTACAGGTTCAAAGGAGCAAAACCTACCGTGCGAATGCGTTGACGATTTAACTCTTAACAAAGCCTGAAAGTACATATATAAAAAGTTTAACCATAAATATTTATAACATCAAAACTCGACGTAGTTTTATACTGTTTTGTCTCTCTCGAAAACTCTCTGTCCTTCGTACAAGACAGACACTGTTCCGATTTTGCTCATTAAAATCCAAACTTTATTTACAACTCCAGTTACTATTGAATTGATGTTCCGAAAATCGGAATAGACTCCTCGTTAAACTAAATTCAGAGTTTTAGCTTTTAAACTGGTTTCAGAATCAAGAACAAGATTTGGTCACGATTATTGAAAGTTTTGTTTTGTATCTTTTCATCGTAACTTTATAAGTATAACAGACTTGGAAAATGATCAGACGTAAATTATAAATGTAATAAACACATCCCGTTATTCCAATATATTATGACGAGTTTTCGTTTGAATTCAGTGTTATTCTTTATTGCAACGGTATCGAACGAGCTTTCGAGTTGTATGTCCATAATATGATGATCCTTGTCTTGAATCTAATGTTTAAAATTGGAGACCATGGAAAATCAGTTGGATGTAAGAGTGCGTACTAAACCAGCATACTTAATTTCTATCTTCTAAACCTTTCTATGGCTATGAGTATCAACATAAAATAGCTCTACGATGAAATCGTGATCAGAATTCAACGGCGTGACGTTACAGAATAACAACAGTACACTCAACAAACATTTCTCAGGCATGCAAATGTCACCTAGCACGTGTACAGTTCGCACCGACGAAGTAATTTGTCTGTTATTTATTATTGTCAGCGAAATCTGCCATTCTAAACCAGAAAGACGTATTTGCAAATCAAAATCTAAAGTAAACTCGAGTTTCTCTACCTTATAGGTAATAAGTTTGCAAATTCTATGACAGTAAAACAGCAGGTAGGCTCTTTTTGCTTACGAAGGTTGAGATGTATTTCGTAAGGCTGGAAATCGTAGAATTATACGGCGCCACGTGGGAGGCTTATGACAATGCAAATCTGCATTGCTAAGCTAAAAAGACTTATGTTTCTTTGGAATTGCTTGTGATATACGCCCTTTTACAAGTAAATATGTGACTTGTTATCTGACGCGTGCTTGTGGAGAGCTGTCACAATATAAGAAAATACATCTTACTGTCAGTTAAAAGAATATTGCACGTTCGTATTATATTGAAATAAGTCAGATTTATTTCGCCTACCCTATAATACATTTATCAACAAACGCAAAGTGCGTCTTGATTTGGTTTTCTTTCTTCCATTTGTAGTATTTTTCTTATTCTTGTCAACTCTGAGAGTTTAGGACAATATCAGTTTTTGAACCGTCTAGCTAATGGTGAGCCCGTAGAACATCAGAGTTTTGAAGGCTGTAGTGTACTAAAGAGCAGACATTGTTACGTTTCAGACTCATTTATATCCATGTTAGCCTAGTAGTCTTCTCTATATAATATAAGAAAGTGATTGGCTGTCTGCTAGACAAGGGACTTGGGATTTGGAGGGAATAGGTATAATAATAATAATAATAATAATAATAATAATATCACGGGACAATGTCACACAAATTGACCTAGTCCCAAATTAAGCCCTAAATAGGCTTGTGCTTTGTGTATTTCTTGAATAACCTAGCGGTGCACTGAGAAGGGATTTTTAGTAATTCATCCCTATGGGGTTAAAATAGGGGGAGTTGCGGGAAAGGAGTTCTACGCGTACCAAGTCACGGGAGTTCTCTAGTTACTTTATTCATAAAAAGTGTTTTATTAAATTATTATTATCATAGAGAAGTACCTGTTTTATTTTGTAAAAGCAGTTACTTTTTGTACTTTCTCGTTTTAAAGTATCTTGTAAATTTTCAATCCGATTTTTTGATCTGATAACGTTTGTAATCACTGTGGAGATGTCAACATTTAAACACGCCTATGGTATAATCAAATGCTCTGACCTCTTGAGCCCATATAAAATGACACAAAGCAAGAGAATATAGACATTTAAGTGTTTTCTTATACCTACTCGTAAACTGCGATCTGAAATGGTTATAGTTTCAATAAAACGCAAGAGGCATAACGTACGTTTATGTAATCATTTTCTATGAATGTTTTAACGTCCATCTATGAATTCCTGGTAGAGACTAGCAAAACTTTAAGATTTCATGACTACAAGTTACTTATAGTATTTTACTTTTTTAGGACTGATCCTAAGATCAGACTAGGATTCTACTCTACTTGGTAAAAGAACACTGCTTTTAACATGTTATCATATTGTTTAACTATTGGTTACCTTTTTAAAATAGTACATACATACATAACATCACTACTTCATTCCCAGAGTGAGGTAGGCAGAGCTACAGAATACCAACAACTCTAAACGTGTTGATAATTCTGTAACCACAATAAAATTTGCACAGTCAGGCTAAGATGTTGACCGTTTTCGCCTTGATTACTCTTCTACTAAATTTCATCAAGATTAGATCAAGAATACTCTAGTTACTCTCTAACAAACATACGACCGGCTCAATTGATTCTTCTTAACTACTTTTTTATGATAAGGAGAAGGCACACAAGCATCAGGCCACCTGATGGTAAGTAGAATCTGAGACCCATAAACATATTTGTATTTTCAAGACTATAATAATAAGACTGCCATCCTAAGACCCGAAATGCGTTGCCAACGCTGAGGACTAAGATGGAATGCCCTATGATAGTAGTTTCACCGGTTGTCGTATCCCCACATCGGAACACAATAATGCGAACACTGTTGCTTGGCGGTTGGTTAATGGATAAGATGGTGGTAGCGATCCGGGCGGACCATGCACACTTACCCACTTGCACTTTGCTTACTTACTTTCGGTTGAATAACAAAAAATAATTAATCACATCAATTATGTATATCTTCTTACGAGATAGACCGATGACATACGCAGAGTTTCTATTAGCGACACGAGGAAAACAGACAGAAATTGGGTCGCGTGGCATGCAATAGGAGAGGCTTTATATCCCACTCCAAATGGAAATGTAATAAGAAGCAGAAAATATGTCGAAAATTGTATTGATAATTTGATATAAAAAGTAACGAATTCAACGCTCATTAGCAAATATTATTCTATACAAGACGGTTGAAATCGGTTTAACTTAATTTTTGAAATTGTCTAAGGCACTGGTATACGTCAATCGTATGTACGTACCTACATATTCTTGGATTTCTGGCAGTTGTTAAAACAAAAAAAATACCAAATTTCTTAAGACTCACTTTTAAGGGGGTGTACAATGACTAAATCAAAACTTTAGAAACCACAAATTGGTTGTATCCAATTATTTCACCCAGTATCACACAATTTTGCTTTAAAATAAGATCTAATGAACGTCAATATTTCAACCACTATACGCTGATAATGTGTTACAGCAATACGATGCCTACATATATCCGTAAAGATTGCTAATATTATATTGTAAGTACTTTCTACATCCGACTCTGGTTAAGAGGATATGAAGGGATATAGGAGAATAGATATGGTAGGCTTACCTGTTGGTTTCACGGTATCCGGCTCGAAGCGTCCCAGACTCCAGTATTTACTCTTCATCCTTTGCAAACTTTCTATTTATTCCAATATTCCTGCAACAAAGAAACGCATAATAAGCAAACTGAAGTTCAATTAGATTCAATTAGTGTTAACTTCCCGGTATTCGTTCTATTAACACTTGAAGTGGGCCATTCCTCATTAGGAGAGCAGAGTGTAGCAAGAGGTAGATGTGAGATAACGTTTACGCATGCGCCAACCATTGTCTTCGCCCAGATGCCTAGATAATGCGAAAGCACCAAGTAATACTCTCCTATGACAAATCAAAAGGGCCTATGTGCGACTAAAGCCATAGTAAATTTCAACTTTCTGTAGCTATGAATTAGTTGGCTCATGCAATGTAAGTGTAATATCTATTGCGATTTTTTCCATAAGAGGGTAGTATGCAAAGCCTTTTAGATGTTGCGCGGGATTGTGACTCATGCCAGTATACGAGGTGTTGCCAGATAATTACTATGATTCATTACTCGGTGTTGCCATTCATAAATTTGTACTCACTTGAGCGCTGAGTGATTTGTTTATGTGGCAACAATTGCAAATGTAAACAACATAGCTCAAGAGCTAAGCACGTGCACGCTATATATAAAGTAAGAGAAGCCGTGTAGGGAAATAGACTCGAGTGTATTTATTAGTTGAATCAAGGTAACTAACTCATGTTACGCTATTTCATTTAGTACCAACGTCTTAGGTAAGGAAATGTTTACTTTTTTTTTTGTTTTTTGACTATAACTTAATCCTAACAAGTAAAGCAGGTCACGTCATACTTAATAATTATAATACTCTCACGTAATTTGATTAAGAGTAACCTTATTAAGTAGGCTTGTATTCGGGTCACTGACCGTTCGTTTATTTAGCGTGTTTTAAATTTACACACGAAATGCCAAGAACTGTTAATTGAGCCAGCTTTGTATAGAAATCAGACAGCTTGGTGTTGAAAGTTATCATTCTTTACATATTGTGTGCGCTGATTTTTTTCTAAAGCATCGTTGTTTTTGCCTTCACCACTACACTCAAAGTCCAAGATCATGGGCCTCATGATCATGGATTTGTAATACAAGTGGAAGTCTCTTTTCATCAGTACGTATTAAAAAGAGTCTTCCACTTGTATTACAAGTTACAAGCTTCTTCGAAATGGGCCCCATTATGTGATTTATCTCTGCCATAATACCTACTTACATAGTTATATTTATTTACTCTAAACGCAATAAAAAACTGATTACGTAAATGTTGATTCAATTTACTGTTCAGATAACAGACACTTAAACGTAAAGGATTAACTAACCCTAAGGTTATCAGGCGATTTAAAGTTCAAATCGGTTCGTAAATTCTTTCTATCTTGATGGAGAGTAAGCGGGAAATTTGCAGATAAATTTCGTAGTGAACACCTTTCTGTTGAGGTGTGGTTGGGTGGGGAATGCTGCGATTTGCCGTATACTGTACTGATTAAGTAAGCTACCGCACGTGCCTCTCGAGTCGTGTGCGTGCCGCCAAGCAACGCTCGCATTACTAAAGAGTAACACCGGCTATATTTGCTACTGAAAACTCAGCCTAAGTTCTACTCTTAGGTGCGGCACTTCTTCTTTAATAAAATTGATCTTACGTGCAAACAGTATCGGACCTGTGTCATTATAGATGGTCATTTTGTATTTGGTCATGTTTTTCATTTGGAAATTTCAGTATATCAGTAAAAGCTTTAAAATTCAAAATTTATCAGTTGCTTATTTTAATGCCTAATATACAATCGGCAAAATTAAACCCTTGCCCACCATACTACTGTATCACAGTAACGTTCAATTTGGCACTTCTTACGATTTTACTTATAATCTCACTGTGACACGGTTCTATAGTCAGCCAGCGTTAATATTGCTGATTTCAAACAATATAGGTACTTTTCCAGAATATTACGGAGCACTATTTGCGCTCAGATTGTGAGGCGCGCATTTATGTGCCTTATCATTTCCTAAAATAACATACATACTATCACGCCTTCATGCCCAGAGTGGGATCGGCAGACAGCTACAGAAATACCAACAACTACAACAAGAGTTGTTGGCAATTCTTCTAATTAAACAGGCTAAGATGTTTACCAGTGTATTAGTAACAGATTGCAAGCCCATCGCCTAACAGTACTAGAAGCCCTCATTCCCTTAGTCGCCTCTTACGACATCCCCGAGAAGACATGGAGTGGCACTATTCTAACCCAGCAACCACACGGACAAAAAATAACAGTGTCTATATAATATACTAAAGATCTGATTAAACTTGTTTAACATACGCCATAACTTAAAAGAAAAAAATATAATTTTGCGTTTTATAACACTACGAAAGCATTTACTGGAAAAAGTAATCCTCAAAAACAGCAACACACGATTTAAATCTTAGTAATGTTTTCCAAAAATCTCAGCACTTGAAAAACTGTTCTTTACATGATAATTTGCAAAAAACCATCTTTTATTGCCATCGACGTACAAACAGGCAAATGAAAGTGGTCACCGCCACGTATGGTCATTTACAACGCCAAAGGCGTCACCAAACCGATGCGCTGCCGTCTTGAAGAAATTTAATGACACCTATATTGTAGCGCATTGTGAAAATCTCAGCAGGTATATACAGGGTGTTAGGTAATGAGTGGATAATCCTTGAACTACGGATAGAGGGCACTTAGGACGTTATAAAAAAGCTAAAATAGGTCTAGTAAAAGTCACACGGTTTTCGAGATATTTGGACTTTTAATCGGATTTTTTGTCATTTTTCCTTATGTCCATGTTACGAAAAACCCTTAATTACGTGTATTGATTTATATTTTTTTCACTTTTTTCTTTCATGGTTAGAATCACTATGAACTAAGGAAGTTTTTAAAGCTACATGCCAAGTTTTTTTCATGACAACTTTTTGAGTAAACTCACTAAGTTACTTTTTCCATACTAAGAAATCCCCGCGTTTGTTTTTCACGTAGTATGGAAAAACAAACTTTGTGCGTTTACTCAAAAAGATGTCATGAAAAAAAACTGGGCATGTAGCTTTAAAAACTTCCTTAGTTCATAGTGATTTTAACCATGCAAGAAACAACGAAAAAAAATTGAATTAATACATGAACTTAGGGGTTTTTCGTAACACGGACATAAGGAAAAATGACAAAAAAATCCGATTAAAATGACCAATATCTCGAAAACCGTGCGACTTTTACTAGACCTATTTTAGCTTTTTCATAACGTCCTAAGTGCCCTCTATCCGTAGTTCAAGGATTATCCACTCATTACCTAACACCCTGTATATATGCATGTAAACTTTTAACTAGCATGCATCCAATTCAGTTAGCCAATTACCAGCATTTCCTTGTGAAAGAATGATGTGAGATCACCAGATACAGGGTTTCTGGACGGTCATTGGTCTGCTTATCGGTGCTATCTCGCGTCAAGGCCAACTTGCACGTTAGCGGAAAGACTGACGGGGAAAGATCTTGATAAAGTACTGCTTACAGACGTAGCAGTACTTTAAAGGCTATGGCAATTTCATTAATATTTTGCTTACCTTTTGAAAATTCGAGATTTTGCCCATTTTTAACTCCGACTCCAAAAATGGGAAATGTTATGTTTTTGACGCCTTTGACTGTCTGTGGTCATCTGTTGGTCATTGTCTAGAACCTTTTATACCCCCCCGCTAAATAAAGAGGGCTTTTATAAGTTTAAGTGGATCTGTGCATGCGTGTATATATGTATGTATGCTTGTCTGTGTATCTGTGTGTATTGTCTGTGGCTACGTAACTCTACGTATTTACAAAAAGACTAGTTTATTTTGGGTGGTTTTTAGCTATGTTTCATGAAAATGGATTAAACCGTTTAAGAGATATCAGATCTGAAAAAAGGAATGGACACCAAAGTAATGGTGGATTTTATCTACTAAATAGATATATCATTTCATAGATAGTTTTAGCTTCATGGTAATCCTTTGGACTAGTAAAGGGAGTTTTGTTAGGGGATTTAATATTTTGATTGTTTATAGTTATTTAGAGCATAGTTAGAACAAGACATTGAAAGATGCAGGTTAATTCCAATAGGCAGGTTTGCAGACAATTTGATCTCCATGATATTTGTGTTTCATGAACCACCTTTGAATTAAGAACGTGACTATCGCTATACTCGTAGACACAGGTGGATAAAACATCTATTCTGTCATTCACTGACCTGGGGTTAGATTAAACTATGTAAAACCATATTGCTTTTCGCATGCCATCGTATTTATCTACACACGTATAAGTACGACGTTAGTCCTTTATAATGCGTTCAGAACCAATTCGCAATAACCAGCATTTCATACATAATTCAATTTTATTATCTGCAGTGCTGTGGTCGTGGTGAAGGGTTTGCTGGCGGCTGTAACGTAATGTTCTTTTAACGATATAAAATATAATAAAAACATGAGTTTCAAATTTGGAAACTCTTCCAAACCCAACATAAAAAAAATGTCTCAATTCTATTATCATTTCAAATTATAATCAATACGAAACATAGCTTAGCATCTATAGATATGTTACAAGTAGCACTGGTAGCAATGCAGGTCATTTGCCTTCGAATTCTGAATCCATCTTAGAAAACTTATAGTATGGATGTAGATAAAACAATATAGGTTTGCAACTGTGCATAATTAGGCCTTAAAACACTCGTGTGATCTTATTATGAAACAAGCCGAAAGCCAGACTCGTATTTTAAGACCCTCATAATGTATCAGCGATATTAAATACTATTTATGAACTCCGCGCCACTACTTTTAAGTAAATAAAAGCTACCGTAACGTTAACATTACGGTAACATAATCAAAGACAGAACGTTTTACCAAGTACCTAGTACGTAAGTGACGAATGCTTTATCCACATTTATCCAGCGCAAAAATGGCGACCATAATGCAGATTGATAGGATTAACGTTGCACATTGTTTCAATGTCCTATTTCCTTGTAATTCATAGTTATATTAACCAACTTCAACGTGAAGTGTTACCTAACATAGAGCATTTGTTGACAGCTCTATTAAGTTCGTAATGCAGTCTCTTAACTATTACCAAACCCTTTGTCAATTGAACGTCAACAGTTCCTAATGCTATGCAATTGATTGTGAAGCTTTCATCCGAAGTTAAATCGACATGAACCAAATTAGTCCGACTACGTCTGACTACAGTATTGTTGCAAAAGGCAAAACTACCAGTTGTGCAATCTGGATGATCTCAAGATTACGGCATTACTCCTACTACTTAACTTTCAGATGCTGGGCATTGACTCAGTGTGTCATACTACTTAAAACACAGAAGAAATAGGTGTCAAGTTACAATTTTAGTGTTTTCTTAATCGCTTCTAGATCTAACAACTTCATAAGGTTGTGGTATTACTTCTGCGCTTTTAACCGTAACTTCAAAACCAAATGCGGTTTTGCCAGCGATACTTAGTGTCATCTTTTAAGTGACATCATCGTCATAATCATCTAAGTGTTTGTAGCCTTAAAACTTTTCGATTATTTCATTTCAACAGAATAAAAATGTCAGGCTCAATAGTCGAAATACCAAGTACAATAGTTATCATTAAACGTTTATTTTTATAAATAGATCCACGTAGCAATTTGCGTATCACTATTTTACGACGAATAATTATATTATTAATTCAATAGTGTATAAAACAATATTTTCACAAGTCGGCAATGTTGCCAAATATTAAACTGTTGTTCTAACAAAATATATTATGGTGTGTATTGAAGGTCCTGAAGTGGAAATGGCTAAAAAGTAAACAGTAGGTAATAATTGTTATGCGCTTGTTAGCGTAACGTTAACTTCTTTATTTACACTATTTAATTATATCAGAGACACCATAGTCAACCATACAAAGAATTTTGTTTCCTTACTGATTGGCATGCACCTATTATAAGAGATTTACTTTGACGCGTGGGCAACATGGGTTTTCACTCATTGTATGAACTACGGATGTTGTATTTGAACTGCCCAAATGAAGTTAAAATGTAACGGTCAACATTGAACAAAGCGTTCTTATCTCGGAACTAAGTGCTTGGCGAAAAGATACGTGACTGAGATTACGTTGCTCGAGGTCCGGCTTTTGGTATTTTTAAAGTTATTTCCCAAACGTCCGGCTTAGGAAATGACAATAAACATTTTCTGTCAACTTTTTCTGGACAACTTTTTGCAGTAAAAAGGTAAATCTAGATTCAAGCCTAAGTTCAGTTTAGATGTGTTAAAATATTTAGGAATGTCAGTCCAAATTTAAGACTAAAATTCAAATATATTTTTTGCAAGTACAATTGGCCTGTAAATCTAGAGTTAAGCTTAATTCCAGACTAGTAATTTCGTAATGTATTGAACTGGTAGTCTTTGATTCCATTTTAAGACTTAAACTGGATTCATATTTTTCGTATAAGTAGCCTTAAGCGGGTACCTATTTATCATTAGCGTTTACCTTGTTAAAATTTATTTATATTTAATTTACGTGACAACGTGTAACAAAATGCGAAACGTACGAGCCATGATTGGGATAAAAGACAAGAAGAAACTGAAAGCCGTTACGAGTATTATGGGCTTCTTCAATCGGTTAAAGTAATTTGGCGTTTTTTTACCACTTCTGTTATTTTATAACGGAACCGCTATACCAATATCGTGGCAGATTTATTTTTTAAGACATACGAATCAGGTCACCGTCTGTCATATCTCACAGAGTTCTCTATGTGAATTATATTTACGCTTAGCTTGTATCGTACGTATGTATGTCAACACCTTCTGTACAAATCACAAAATCAAAACTCAAAAGTAATAAAATAGTGAAGTACTAAGGCAAACTTAACATACTTACTGTAGAGGTGGTATGGTGTGGTGTTCAGTTTGGAATAGACTTGTATTTTCCGGTTAATCGACTGTTTTTTTTTTTTGATTTTAATAGAATGTTTTGTTTTAGCAAAAGTCAATAAAATTGATGATTGTTTTTAAATGTTTGAAGTGTTTACTTCTCTACTTCAATATTAAAAATATGAATTTTAATTTTATGTTTACTCTAAAAATAATGACTTAGACTTGGACAAAGATATCCTTTTATGGTGAAAATTTCAGAAGCACGTTGATATACGCTCGCATATTTCGTATTGTCAACGTTTCGATTGGCGGCCGAGTTTAAAACAATACGATAACATCTTAAAAGCAATATGGTTTTACCGATTAGTATATTTCTGCTCTTCAGATACAGATGTCAAATAAGGTACTTTTATGGGTGCTATATTGCACTACGTATGACAGGATAAATAGGTTTCACTTCGATAAATATACTACAGAAAATCACATAAAGTGGTGCAAGATGTAATAAAAGTGTAAGTTACAAGACATTTAAATTATAAGGCGCTCTAGCTTTTACTTTACTTAATAAAGAAATAAAGTTTCTTTTATCTTTAAAGACTGTAAAATATAGGAATTTATTATAGATACCCATAATGTATATTACAAGGGGTTTTAACTTGTTCATCTTATAAGTAACATTTAATTGGGTTATTTATATTGATTAGTAAAACTGTGTGATTTGATAGCGTAAGTACAGGCGACCAAGAAACTCCTTTACCTCTTCGACTCTATTTACATGGTATGAAAGTCCAAAGTGGTATTGGACTTTCTTGGTCGACCATATCTCAATTAGACGACGGAAGTTGTTTGAAGACATGCCCAGAAGCTGTATATTTGGAGTTTAATGGTACAATTACATTTGTCCGTTCGCAATAACGTATGCGATTAGGTAACTTGCGAATACATTTGCGGCAATTTGGATCAGTGTTTTCTGGTATATAAACGTCAAACTCTATTCTCGTTTGACTAGAATTGTAGAAATAACGTTTGTAAAGTTAGGGGTTTACTGATATTGAAAATAACAAAACACTGATTCAACGCAGTGTAGTGAAGAGGAACCCAACAATTTAACACTTGTAGAATTTGACATTGTATTAACGGCAATAGAATTCAAATTTAGATACATTTGCATTGTGGAATGGATCCTTTTTGCATCCTGTCCTCAATGGACGATGTGTGAGACTGTAGAGGCGAAGTCAGTTGGCCAAATTCATTAGCACAGATGTTTATTTTCTACTAAAACTTCTTTCGCGCACAATTACTACTCTGTTTCTTCCCTACGGGAGTCGATTGTACTATGCGTACTAGATAACGATAAACTTACTTATACAGAGAAATACATACTTAAATACATAGAAAAAATTCCAAGACTCAGGAACAAATACATGTGTTCATCTCACAAATATCTGTCATTACTGAGATTTGAACCCAGGCCCCCTAGCTTCGAAGACAGGGTCACTAGTGTCACTACCAACTAGGCTAGCGTTTCGAAGCGTATTTTCAGTCCTATGTAGCACCTATGTACGCTTATTGTACAGTCAGCGTCAGAGAAAAGGACCCCCCCAAGTTGTTAAAGATTATCACACGACGGCGAACGTCACGCGACGTTCGCCGTGAGCGGCTAGCTTCCCCCGCCCCGCACCCACACCTCTTGCCCGAGCATCCACCGATACCACTCGAATATCATAATTTCTTTATTTTACTATTTGGCATTTGGTCGAACCGAATACCAAGAATAACTTACAAAAAGACATTTTTTTTATACATGCTGTTGAGGATACGAACCCGCTCCACTAGCCGCTAGCCGATTGCTTTTACATGCCTTTACCACTAGGCCATCGACTCAGTTGTCAAACTCGGCGAAAATTTTAATTGCATTACTCCATATATCGAACAATTTTAAAAACGATCTTATGTTATAAACGTTATGGTTCAAATTTCAACTTCCACCATGTTCCACTCCTCAATTAACTATAAGGTTGAATTACGTATAGATTTCTCGTTTGGTTGAATATACTGTGCTTCTTGCCGATTGTTGCACTACCCTAGTTTTACTTCAGAAAAGTAGCTGCTGCATAAACTGCGACTTAAGGTTGAATTTAGAATAATTTACTTCTTCGCCTTGTTTACTAAACTGTGACTGAGGGTAACTTTATAATAACCTTACAGTTTCTTTATATTTCGTTCCGAACTGATTGAGTGTAAAGTCCTCGTCGTAATATTATCTGATTTATTAAGTTTTCAAACAGTTGCTTCGATTAACCGATATTATGGTTAGATTAACAACTTTTTTAAAAGCTAAAATTATTGTTCTCTGGGAACAGGAACAAAGCATAAAGAAAATAGCACGAGATATGGGCATAACGGTAAGATTTACGTTATTTACTTATTATCATACATATTTATTGTTGCAATCATGTTGCAGTATTACGTATAGATACTTACAAGTTGGATTTACGTATTCCTATTATATTATCATTTTCATTACAGAAAAAAACTGTTAAAAGATGGATAAAAAGGTATCAAGCCACGGGTGATGTGAAATGTGAACGCCAAGGCCCTCGCCCTAGTGCTTACACTGATGAATCGGAGCTACACCTTAATATTGTGGAAGCTCACTCAGTGGCACCGTTCAAAACTACGCGTTCAAGTGCTGAAACTTTTGGAGTGTCGCTTAGCACTGTTCGACGACATCTACACGCTGCGAATATCCATAATTATATACCGGCCAAAAAAATTCAGCTTAGTGACAATCACCGCACCAACCGAGTAAACTTTGCCACTCGTTATTTAAATTTCGACTGGGAAAACGAAATTGTGATATTTACGGACGAAAAGTGCTTCAAGTCAGATAAGGATGGCCGAAAAATTTTATGGAGAAGATGTGGGCAGAGGTTTAACCCTAAAAATGTATTAGACTTGAGAACAAGCGGGCGGTTAACACTAGGTAAATAATATTTTTATTGAAATTATATTAGGTATATATTGTTGACAATTAATGTGGATTACATCTTTATTACAACATATTTTAAACGGTTGACTGTTTTTAGGTTACTGGGGATGGATGTCTTCAATGGGCCCAGGCGAGCTAGTGGAAATAGGAGGCCGCATGAACAGTGAGCGATACCTTGAAGTGTTGAAGGACGTAATGCTGCCGTCAGTGCGTGTCGCATATCCTGAAGGCCAAATTTATCTGGTTCAGGATAATTCTTCAGTGCATCGGTCCCGAATCGTTCAAGACTGGCTAAAGGTCCAAGAAGACATAACGGTGTTTGAGTGGCCGGCTAAAAGTCCGGACCTAAATCCAATAGAAAATTTGTGGGGACAGATGGTTTTGAACTGGGACTCCAGTGATATAAAAAACAAAAAAAATTTGGATAGTGAGGTAAACAAAACTTGGGAACTAATGCGAAATAGTGATGCATGTTCCAGTATGGTTTCGAGCATGAAAAGTCGACTTCAAGAAGTGATAGATAGTGACGGCCATCCTCTCCGTTATTAATAGGTATACTCGGCAGATTGATTGGTGAAATACTTACGAAGCAATATGTTAACAATTTCAAATATTTGTGGGATTATCACGTAGTTAATCAAAAATAAACATCCTTTATTATTATCAATCCAGTTACTCTTGTTTACAAGTAGTCTTGTGTTAACGATAAACCATCTGACCTCACATTTTTTTCTATTGAAGTGTTAAAGGGTTATCATCACTGTTATCAGAAAGAAAATGTGATAAAAGAGAAAGATGTATATTGCTATACTATTATAGTTTAGCATGTTGGTTCTTCCTCTGAGATTCACAGGCACTAATGACAACATTTGATTTTTAACCAGGCTTTTCTTTGTTAAAATCATTCAGAATGTAAAAAAATATGTTCACTGATTTAAAAAAAGAAAGACGTGTAGGTAGTTGTTTCTAGAAATATCTATAAACGAACCGTTGTCTAATGTTAAACATTCTAAACCGCTAATTTGTGTTTTCATAATAAATTTAGTTCAGTTAATATCCTAAGTAAATAAACCTAATTTAACACAGAAAACAAATTCGAGAAATAAATTAACATTTTTTTCGCAACATGCCTTTGTTTTCTTACATAATCTCATACCTACTTTAACGTTTGATTTCTTTAATAATAAAATCTAGACAAATGATTAACGAAATAAAAAAAAGAATAAATCCCACCAAGGGCCTGGGTTTGAACCCGTGACCATTGCATTCGTAGGCAGCAGTCTAGACCATTGGACCAACATGCCATTTACATTTCATTACAAAAAACTTAAACAGATTGATGTCATTACCAAGGGGGGTCCTTTTCTCTGACGCTGACTGTACACAAGTTGACAATTTATAAGTCTAATTTGCCATACGAAGTACATACATTACTTGTACCCTTTTTATAAGACGTTTGTTTGAAAGAGATATTTTATACTCTCAAATTTAATACGGTTCTTTGATTTTGCTTTACGTGACACAAATAAATATTCCGTGTCATTTTTTTTAGTTTAATCCTCTCAATACAAATGGATCTGGACCATAAAGAGATACCATATTAAAGACATTTAATATAAAAGTTAGAAGGATTTATTGCCAATAGATTCTAAGTAAAATGCAAAGCTTAGGATGCGGCTTACTGCCGTTCTTTTAAGTATATTGACGGTTTCAAATACATATTTCATTCGGTCTAAGGAGGTTGAAAACAAGCTTAGTTTTGAATAGCCGATAACATGTCTAAGGGTCGTTTGCGGCGGTAACGGTCCATTTCAAGACAAAACTCTATGGCCTTTCGTCTCGGCAGTGTTGGTAATGCTTACCTTACGGTTGGCTAGTGTTTTACTGTAATAGCTTTCCTATTGTTACTGGCCAGTAGCTTTAGCAAGACGCTTTTGCAACAACTCGGCGGTATTTATTTGTGACAAAGGCGTTTTTATGCTTGTGTCAAATAATTTTGTTTTGTGCAAAGAAGTTGAATGTCTTAACAGGAACATTTCGATAGGTTACAAACAAGATAGTTGAAATAAAAATAACCTATGAAGAAATAAATATCTGAATCTCAACGCTTCTTATTAAGGAGTATTTTCTCTCGTCTACATTATATAGGTATGTCGTCTATTACTGAAGCAAATAATATCTTTATTGAACACATTTTATTCCGTCATCTCTAAAGAATTGCTAAGGCCATATTACATATATTACTTTTAAAAATATTTTTAATTCTAAGATCCTCAATAGAAAACTATTTTAGAAACAAATCTGTCCATTTTGTTTGTTAATTGAAATGAAATACACAGTTTCGCTAAAATGTATCAATATTTTTTATTAATCCCAGTAATACAAATAAAGAACAACAAATCCAGAACTACTATTTATAGACAATAAATAATAACTTACTAGACCTAGACGCGAAACCCTTGCTACAAATTTAATAAGTCGACTTAACTATTTCAATGCCCGGATCCATATTTTGATACAGAATGGTACTCAATTATCGGTACATGGCATTTAATGCGCTGACCATTCTAATTTCGAACTAAACTAGATATTGGTTTTCGCAACTGGTAATTAAGTTGTGATCAGATACCCTATCACTGTTACTGTTACTGCACAGTTAGATTGACTGTATTAACTGCAATTAATCAATCAATTAACACTAAGTAATGCTGCACCTAGTTTCGGGGATTGATGACTGATACTTGTGATATATTGAGCTGAAGTGTCAGATTTAATTGGTTGTGTTATTGGTTAGATATTTCAATGATAAGTCGAAATAATTATGTCCTTGTTATTTTTTAATTGAAACAAATAAAAAAAATATCATAGATCAAAGTTGTAGGTATACCTGTTTCATGTTTTACCACTTGCTTTTTACTCGTAGTCATGTTAGTAAAATATACAAAACCTAAGAATAGCTCCTTGTTGCATGAAGTTAAATGTTGTTTATTACACTAATATGGCATTTACGACAAATTTAAATTATCGAATGTCAAATGGTTTATACAGATGTGTTCCAATTATTTAGAAGAGGAGCTTTACTTGAGCTTTGACATATACAAGCCCTTATAAAGTATATGTACAAGTATATCGTGTCATCTATGAAGGTAGGTAGAAGGTAGGAAGATTAAATGCCCTTAATAGACCATCAAAAGAAGTGTACAAGTCTCACTGCGTAAACATGTGTAAAAAGTCAAGTCGTGCCTAAGTATACATATACGATTATAAAGTTGAGCGAAAGTTAGCACGTAAGGCCTGTAGTTGCTGCTACCCAATGAGAGAAATCTCAATTTACTGTAACGTCCCGAATCAATACTGCTGGGCACAATTAATCGATCACAGCGTTTAATCGATACGCGAATGCGAGTGAATTGAGAAATAATCAATATTGAGGCGATCAACGAACTCAGCGGACACCGGACGCGTCGCGGCCTTGGCGCGTCTGCAGAAAGGCCGTCTTGCGCCCGCGCCGTTTTTTAGCCAAGAACACTACCAGGAGCTTATTTTGTATTAAAATTGGGAAATCGGGCACTGAAAGCGTTAACACTGTCGGACAGAATACAACTGGGCTTGAAAATATAAATATTAATGCAAATTTTTATGGTTTATTAAACGTAGTCATGATATATTTAATAAGATCATTTCTATATTGTAGGCAGGCTAATTGTTCCCACTCCAATCTTCGCATTTTTTGTCTTTGAGACTGACGTCATTATTTAATTTCCTTCCATTGTTTTGGAACTGGAACCTTATTTGTTCGTACATTTTTATCGGTTAAATTCCCATACTACATTATCACTTTTTTCTGACCACAAAAATCATTCTAAATATAGTAACAGTGTAATTTAACAACGTATTACTACATGACGAAAATTAATCCGTGCCTTCAGGCTAGTAATTTAAATATACTGTACAAACCAGGCTCCGCTCCACCCCGTCTCATAATATGACGTTGGTATATGCACATATTGTAAGCAGTAAGTATCGGACACCTTTAGTATTTACGCTCGAATCGCAGCGGGCGAAGGTAAGCGGCTTTCCGGCGCAGCGAGGTGTTATTCTCGTTTGCAAAGGTGAATGATTGGTTTAACCATTTTCCCTAAAAGGGTTACTTTTAGTAATTTTTTTTACATTCATACCCTTTCTATTATTTGTGCCGGTTGTGTTTTTTCAATAATTTCATATGCTTTTTAGATGATGGAAACGAAGCTCTGCATTCGCGGAGCTCCTATTTCTGAGTACCTATGTCGGCCCTTAGGGCTATTGCCAAACTGACCCAAGCTACCAAAAACTAAGGCTACAATATAAGGCTGACAAAAAAAAAACAAAATTAGCACAAATATACTTTGAGAAACCATCCAACATACCCGTCGCCTGCGCAAGAGAATAATACCTCGGCGCGGAGGCGTGGGTGGGATCCACTATGACTTTCTACTTCGCAACGGAAACAAATGAACTATTGATTTGGCATGCTACTGACTGGAAATTGGAATAGATATCTTTACATTATATCATCATCATAAAGACACGGTCAATAGCTTTTAAGGCAATTAATTCGCTATTGACCTTAAAGGACGGTAAAGTCGTTGACCATTTTTACTCTGACAAAATAGTAAAATTGTCCTATACGGTCATCATTTGTATAATATATAGCAACTCTTTTGAGCTAAAATTTTCAACACGATTTTTGAATAAAAGTTACACAAATGGAGTTATTGGGATTAAGAATTATTAAAAAATATTAAGAGGTAACTTAGTAGATTACTTTATCCAGCAAGCATCTGATTTATCTAATAATCAATTGCGAAGATAAAACTTGTCTAACTAGAAGTGTTAAATAAAGCTATATTTCAACAGATTAAATATTCATAATACAGGCAATGCATCGGTTGACCGTTGACAGATTATTCAATAAACGAACTACGAATAACTCATGGTCTCCAACCGTATTTGAAATGCAAATCAGTATAAGCACTTACTACAGTGCCGACCAATTGACAATTGTATATAATTTTGACACGGAAGGGTGTCCCTGGCACTGTAAATGTAAGGATCAAATTCGATTTGAGAATACCATAATGGGTCCATTTAGTATATAAATATAAATTAAAAGGTTGGGTACGGAATGAGCAATTGCAAACGTGTGTCAGTATATACAGATATATGAAATTTGCAGTTTAAGTTTGCTCAAGCACAGTCGTATACGTGTCTATTTTCTTCTAAATGTTAGCTATATATATACTAACATGTAGCTACACTCAAATACCGCTTACCCTTAATTGAGTAAATGTATAATATTTCGATCTTTGATGTTATAAATTAGGTAACATTAATGTTTTTATAATGACATTTATACAAGCAATAACCTAAGTGTTCAAGTTATTCGATTAATTTAAAGCATGCTGCGCGAATTAATATCATTTCTATTTTTCTCGATCAAAACGATGTATGTATCCAGGATCAACATTCACATAAGCTCTTTTAGAAGTACAGTAAATATCGATATCATAGGAAGCAAGTAGACATAAATCTAAGAAAATTATAGTACGTTTCACACCCATTCTTATAGAAAATGAAAGTGGGTGGGTAATAGGGAAGTGAGATTAAACAGTAGCTTAGTTAGTGGCTGGGAGAGGCTCTAAATCTGCTTAGTTTGTGGCCTTCCGTGTGCAAGACTTCCTGGGTATACTAAAAAAAATCTGCATAAAAAAAGAACACTGTAAAATTTACGAGTTAAATTTAAGTCATTAAGAAAAAATGTTTTTGTAATAATTTCTATATGATTTCATATTTAAGTAATAATGAAGCTTTTTTTGAGTCTTGTGGTTGAAACAGCATGATGAATCGTAACAGTGGGAGATCGTTGTTTCCCATATTTTTTTTTGGTTATAATGACGTCATTATTGACATAATTATAGAACTTAATTAAGTCAGACACGGTTAGGTTAGGTTAAGTTTGATTTATAATAAATCTTAATGCCTAAGTTACAGCTTTTTAAAAAAATACGTTAAGGCTTGAAATAATTATGACTTAAACACATTACGACTAAAAATAATTATGGCAACAAGTAAAGCCCCGCCAATAAAACTGTAATCTGAGTTTATATTCAGCTTACAAGTGTGTTTATAACATATTTTTATCAATAATAGGCGGTTTCATCTAGAGCGAGCATCCTCGCGATGCAATTGCCGCGCGAAGCAGCTTGGTTTGCCGCGGCGGATCCGTACGCCTTCGGTTTTTGTATTTGCTCAAAGGCGCCTCGGCCGTTTCCCGCGCGCACTCTGAACGTACACTTATTGCCTCGTTCATATTTATGACATAAAACAAAATAGCGTTACATGTACGCACCATCGAGTTATATTAAGCTTGCGTTATGTAAATTTGATAAAAAGCAATAAACACACGGCATTCAAAATATTACTGCGGCGCCATATTGTTTTATCTATTAAACTGGCTCGCGAGGCTGCTCGGTTTGTGTGGACCCGCCTAATGAAGATCATTTACAAGGTTTGAAAATTAACCATCATTGCTTGGACTTCATGCTGATAGTGATTACCTTGTGATAATTTTAAACTAACTTATATATTATTGTTTAAACAGTACAAAGACTTTATCTCATACGTCAGTTCCCGGATCACCCGCCGTGGGTCTCGACCTTAAGTTGAGTAACGATGCTATAAAAGACTAAAAGCCAACGATAGCCCTCATTGTCTTTGATCGCCCCGATTTATGGTATCTTTAACAACTTTTCCGATAAACAATCTTTAAGGTTAAAATACAGTATGCGTTGTACTTTACGTTTATTATTAATTAATATGGAACCCCGTTACAACATTTTATGTAATACCTTGCCGAAAGGAATTTTCACCCTTTTTCTGCTCTTAGTAACAAATTTATTTTCGTATACTTTGTCCTTTTCAAAGATTTGAGACACTTTCGACAAAGGGGAAAAGAAAACTTAAAGGAAACGCAATGTCATTTAGCACGACCCTTTTGTTGTGCGTTACAGCGTACACAACTAAACTCTTTGACCTTTTCGAGCCTTTTGGATTCAACTGGCCGTAGAAAGTTCTATTTAATTCGCAAAAGTACAGTTACAAATATAACGTCATCCTTTTAAGGCGATGCCATGTAACTCGGTATCATCGGAGCGCACTCCTTTAAAGCGGTAAGCGGCTTACGAAATGAGCGGACTGACGGACCAGTCTTCAATGAATGCTGGCATGAGCTTTATCACACCCGCCAGACCGTTTCGACCTTACGCCTGCATTAAATATCATACGCTTTGTTCATTACAGTGTGAAATTAGAATAGGATCGTGGTATTTTAAGCAGTTTAAATAGTAGATTGTTCAACAAGAGACTAAAGTACCATGGGAGTAAAGTGTCACTTTAGTCCGTAGGGATTAAATGCATCTCTTTAGTCCGCTTATGCATTATTTTGCCAAGCGCGTGGGTGTTTTTGCTCCCGGCGCAGAACGTATATAGATCTTGAGAAATGAAACGTCAATCGATTTCAGTTCATGAAGCCCTGGTAGTAGAGCGCCAAAAAAAAACAATTCATTAAATCGTCGGTTACTCTGGCTTTTCATGGTTAATAATAATAATACTAAAAGGTCTAGTACCCAATAATAATTCTAGTGAAACGTTTATAACTTTTTAATTACTAAACTTTGTTTAATTGCAAAAGCATTGTCCTCAGCGGTTCTTTCGGCGATCAGCGATTCTTGTAGTTTTAATTAACAGTATCAAATTAAATAAATGAAAAGGTAAACATTATAAGCTAAGAGAAAACATAGTGTTTAAAATTAAGTAAACATGATTTCATTTGTACGATATTTCTGCTGTTATGTTCTGGGAAAACCCGTACATTGAAATGAAACAAAAATGTTTTCAGTAAAATCCAGTTAAATCACTATGATAATTGTAAGAGCTGTTACTATCTTACACTAAACAGCGTGCGTGTACTAGCAGCAGCGTGACAAAGTGACATATTCTAATAGGACATCACAAATCACTTTGTTGTTTAGCGACGTTCCCACAGTCAGTAATTTTTTCCCCTTCGAAGAAGATCACGCCGGGTTCCGGTAATAGCAGCTTAAACTAGAGAAACTCAAGGGTACGTTACACAAGTTACATCTCTCACGTCCGCGGTTGCTTAAGTAAGCAATTGCTCGTAAAAACTGACAGCTCGCTTTTCGTACTGTTGAAATAAGCGGAATTTCACGGGTTTTTCGATGGCTTGATTAATGGAGTGCGGTGGCCCGATTAGTTGGTATTGTTAAAGTCATAGAGATAATAGATTTATTTGATAGGCATGAGGGACTTTGTGCTGAAATTTGACAAAGCGGAGTTTGAAAATAATGGGTGTAAAATTTAATCAAAGGCTCTATGAATGATATAACCTTTTTTTTAAACATCTACTACCTAATCTTAGTCGATTTATTTGAATGTACGGCCAGTAGGTAAAAAAAACAATGGTAAGTTTATTGTAAATCAACAGATTAAAATATTTATTGTTTTTCAATCACGCAATCCAGACACAAAGATACATAGGTTCAACTGTAACAAAATATGTTTCTTTTACTGCCTCATAAAAAGGTACTAGGCGAGGCCAGTAAAATGGCATGCAACCCATTTAGCGACTATCTCGCGATTTCTATTCGCCTGGTACTAAGTCTAGAACAAAGCATGTGTCGTACCTCGCCGTGTGATGTTTATGTAATTTCACTCCGGTAACCTTTCCTATGGCCATTTGTACTGCACTAGTTTACAGAGCGTGAGGTAGAAAGTGGACCGGGCGACAGGAACTAACCTTTAGGCAACCTTTAGCCGATAACTGCGATACGACCCCGGCAGTAGATACGCGAAAATCGTTACAAATTCTGCTACATTTCGTGACGGTGGTGTTTTCCGCCTAACCCGGGCGAAGTGGACACAGATTCGAGCAACAGGTCTCATGTTAAGACGTAATAGTCGGACAATGACTCCGCTTTCTTCCAAATGTGCTGACTAAATTCGAACGAAAATAGAGGCACTACCACAAATTGTACAATAATGGAATCATGTTATTTTTTTTATTCACTCCGGGGAGCTTCCAAAATTAGTCAAACATATTTTTTTGGAAACTTGTCTTACGCGTCAGTTTTATTATTTACGAAGTGACATCATAAAATATTGCGGTCATGCTTTAACTACTATTTTAATAACCGGGATGTCTCATCGCCTATACCATTTTGTTGTAGGCTTACGTCTAAATCGTTATCATATTTTGGACGTTGTATCAGGGTGATTCTCTCAACACAGCGCTGACTCGAGCTTAAAGGTAAAGTTTTATCGGGCAAGTTTAAGAAGTCTCGTCGGAGCGTACAAAACATATTTTTGCGCGTGCCTCCCCAATTAGGCAGCTTTATACGACACTGAACTCGACTCACCTGCCTGCTGCCTTTATGCTCCGACGGGACTTCTTAAACTTGCCATATAAAACTTCACCTTTAAGATCAACGCAGCGCTGTGTTGAGAGAATCATCCCAGTTCTTACTGTCAAGTGAAAAAGAGCTTCCATAACTTCATAAATATAATTACAATATCTAAGCATAATAGGTTGAAATAAAGCGGAATACTGCCCTGCAAAGACAAATTGCGGTATCTCAAACAAAACTCCTGTAGCAAATGCAACCTTATTACTAACGGGATTGGATTGCATCTGCTTTTGCTAATGTATTTGAGATACCGCCTTTTGGCTTATGAGGGTTAAATAGAGGCCCTGCATATACTTTCAGTTTCTTTAAAGCGCAATATGAATTTGCTGCTAAATCCTATTCTTCTCGTGTCAGTCATGGGAGGTGAAATGGCACTTATGCACTTTCTAATCGTACGTTGTCGAACACTATTGAATGGGCTTTCAGGGGAATTAAGTGGAGTATTCCGATATTGCTTGTGAATACTGGTGTAAGTGTGGGCGTGAGCATCGGTCACGTATTGGCCTGAGTTATATCCCTGGAATGAAATAAATCTAACTCCCAGATAAACTGAAGCGTTTATTCCAACCACGCGTAATTTACATACGTAATAAAGCGTTCGCTTCGTCAATTATAACAAGTAAACACAGTAATTAGTCAACATAAACATTCGCGAGAAGGGATTCATATTTGTTTCATTCGTCACGTACCTACACAATTTAATTCCTTCTAATGATTAATGATTTTGTATTAGAATTTCTCGTAGTTCTCCTTTCAAAATTGTAAATGTTAATTGTAATTCTTAGTTGAGTTTTTTTTTTAAAAGGCAGGCGATTGAAGTGGAAGCTCTTGTGCATAGGTTGGATTTTGTAAATTATGTTCTTTATCGAAAATTAAAGCTTATATTTGTTTATGTAGTAATGAAAAAAATGTCTAGCAATTGGTTGTCAAAGGATGTCTTTATTATAATGACATTTTAAACCGATTAAACCAAACAAGTTCACTTTGAACAGAGGTATAAATTATATTTAACTCGTTATGTAGATAACAAACAATTATTTACGCATTTGTTCATTGACTGTAAATCATTTAATGCTTTCGAAAATCAAGGTCCAGTAGCCGTAGAGACAATCAGCGAAACGTTCACAGCATGTGGCGTTGCTATGGTTTTCTAATTCAGTTTAGCAACATTTAATTATGTGTACATAACACGGTGGTTTGGTGATATCTGACCGCAGAAAACATGGTTTGTAATAAAGCAATTGCCTCACTGGTTACTTATCGTACAGGACACGCACGTGCTTTACGCTTTTCTTACGAATTCATATACCGGGTGTTCCGTAAGTAGTAAGACAAACTGAAAATAAATAGAGGAGATCCCCAGGGCTATCAAAAACGGCTCTGTGTATGTTCAGCAATTTTTTGTATTTTCGGAGATATTGATCATTTTAATATTAATCTTTGTGTTATAACACAAAGTTGGTTTTTCCATACTAGATGGAAAACGAACTTTGGGTTCACTTAGTATGGCGAGATTACACAAAAGGATGTCATGAAAAAAAACTAGGATGTAGCGTTACAAACATCCTAAGTTCATAAAAAATATAAATGGACACCCCGTATATAGTATTGCTTAGCAATAACATCTTTATTTCCAGTTAAAACTGATATCTAATCTGCTAATTATGTGCTCTACGAGTTACTTCTTTTTCTTTTTTCTATATACGTATTTCGTATAACATAACCACTTAGTACGAGTACCTATTTAACTAACTTTACCGTTAAGAAGCAATATATTTGAGCTAGTGCTTGAGTAAAATCTTCCGGGATAAATGGTCGTTCTCAGGTGCAGGAATTTGCTTTATAAGAAAATGAAATAATTTTGACTTTACATGTATCCCTTGTCATTGTCCTGTGTTTTTTTTTTAATGGCCTTACCTTTAGTGATTATAATATGGTGTTCTGTAGACCCAAACATAACATAACAGAAGTGGTCATCTGTTCCCTCAATTTCTCCAGGATCCCATCATAAGTTCCTGACTTAAAGACTATGAGACCACGGAAAGAATACCCTTTCAAACAAAAATTGAGAAACGATTTGAGAAACTCCTCTTTTTTTCGAAGTCGGTTAAAAAGAATTACTATGCATACTGCATAAATTTATAGATTTAAATTAATAAAAGTTACCAGCTCCCCAAGAGTTTAAATCAGAGCTGATAAATGTAGATTGATTCGAGCCCCAGACTATTAAAAGCCACATGGACGCACAGCAAAACATTATACATTATATAACACTAAAAAACCTTTAAATTGAGAGTTATATATACAGGGTGCTTATGTGCTCAGGGCTTTAAATGTAGATATCGGTTCTACACCTCAAATGCTACTTCTTTTTATGTTCTAAAACTTTGAAAATAATTTTATCACTGACGTATATGTGATTAAACTTTAAGTACTAAAAGCAGTGAATAAAAGCGGCCAAGTGCGAGTCGGACTCGCCCATGAAGGGTTCCGTAGCAGCAAGTAACATAATATAAAAGTTCGTTGTAGCTTTGATCAATGTTTTTATGACGTATTAAAAAAAAACTACTTACTAGATCTCGTTCAAACCAATTTTCGGTGGAAGTTTGCATGGTAATGTACATCATATATTATTTTTACATTTATCATTCCCTTATTTTAGAAGTTACGGGGGGGGGGGACACACATTTTTCCACTTTGGAAGCGTCTCTCGCGCAAACTATTCAGTTTAGAAAAAAATTATAATAGAAACCTCAATATCATTTTTGAATACCTATCCATAGATACCCCACACGTATGAGTTTGATGAAAAAAAAATTTTTGAGTTTCAGTTCTAAGTATGGGGAACCCCAAAAATTTATTGTTTTTTTTCTATTTTTGTATGAAAATCTTAATGCGGTTCACCGAATACACAGTATAGCTCTTATAGTTACGGAATAAAGTGGCTGTGACATACGGACGGACAGACGGACAGACATGACGAATCTATAAGGGTTCCGTTTTTTGCCATTTGGCTACGGAACCCTAAAAATTGAACAGTAGAATACTATCACCCTTGGTATTAGTAATTCTTGGTACAAGGGCGTTACTTGAATCGTCTTTAGTTTTTAACCGACTTCAAAAAAAGGAGAAGGTTATACGTCCCATTATTGTAAGTACTTTTTTATGTATAGTCACCGATTACTCTGTCAATTGTGGACCGATTTTGGACATTTTTTTTTGGTTTGATAGAGTATACTTTTGAGGTGGTAGTCCCATTGACACCAATCTGATGACGCGATCTCAGTGAGAAATTGAGGGAACTAGGGAATAGTATCAGAACTCCTCAACGGTACTTATTTCAAGGGTGGCGATCAGATATCTCAATTAAGAAAATCCTTGTGTAAATATTAGAAAAACCTACATTTTTTAAATTTTAGAACATACCTACTTAGTTCCATTTGGGAAGTATAATCGATTTGTACATTTAAAGTCCCGAGCTCAAAGGTGGGTTGTCATAGGTTTGGCATAAGTTTTTCGGAAAGATCACCTGATAAACACCAAACGAGAAAAGATTGTTCTTGCAAAAGATTAAGGCTGCGTTCACGCATGCTTATCGATCAGTCACGGAGGCAGCCGTGAGCACATTGTCGAAATCGCGGTAAAAAATCTTTTTGTGGTTAGTAAAAAATATAAAGCCATTTCGTGCGTAAATACTATTAGTGTAGTAAATTAAAATTATGCAACAACGGTCCAATATGTTTGGGTATTTCCATTAATTTTGTTTTTCCCTTTTCCACTTGCTTAGGCTTTGAAAAGCAATATTATTTTCAAGTCCATTAAAAAGGTATAAAGATCTATTTTGTGTGATTGGATATGGTTTCAATCGTTTTGGTGTTTTTTATGACGTGTTGAAATATATTTTTGTAAGGTTGAACAACAGAGTTGGACCTTAATTCTATTAGGTTAAAATGATATAGCGTTTGACGTGTTTTAGTATCGTTTTCAGGCCGCTCAAGTCAATAAAAGTTATCAAAATGTTGACAATACGAAAACACGTCAAAGGCAATATCGTTTTTACCGTGTAGGATCTCAGCCCTGTGGGGCTAGACAAGTTGCATACGACAAAACTTAGCGATTATTTTTCGATTAAAATATCTATGCAATTGACGTAAGTCACGTGGTACTATATCAGTGGCTTACGTCAACTCTGTACATTTGTCTATCGAAAGCATAAACGCTAACGATTGTCGAATGCAACTTGTCTAGCCCCACTGTGCCTCTATTCTACTGCGTCATAACGATATCACGTTTGACGTGTTTTAGAATCGTTTATGTCACAGTCGCCATTATTGTAAATGACATAAGAATAATCAAAACGTTGACAATACGGAAACACGTCAAAGGCAATATCGTTTTTACCGTGTAGAATCCAAGCCCTCTTACTTACTTGACACTCTTGGCAGTAATGACAGGTATGAGATATCGACAGGTACGTTAAAAACAGTGCTATAGTTAACACGTCAAATTCAATTGTTTTAACCCACGAGATTCTACACGATAAGAGTTGGACAGTAATGGCGACCGAGTTAAAAACAATACCATAACACGTCAAAGGCGATATCGTTTTATCGAGTTGAATAAAGGCCCTGCTTTTTGGTATGTTACGTTTAAAATAACTGAAAAACTAACGATAAAGATAAGTTTTTTTATTACAACTTCAGTTTAAAAGCTGTATATTGTGTTTATATATGCATATTAAACTTACTTCAAAAAAAAGCGGGAGGTAATCTGTTCGGCAGTTTATTATAGATTATAATTTTTTCAAGTGCTCGTCCTTAATGTTGGCGAATTAGCATACTTACATTGTATTTACTGTTAGGTATTTATTCCTATAGGTGCTATCCATAAAATAAAAATGATGGAATACAGAGCATTAAATATTAAACAAATAAATTAATTTCGTACTCGTAAGAAAATAAATGTAAGAATATTTAAGGAAATAGGTATAGCAAAGCATTTATCCTCCAAACAAAATTTTGACGACACATTATGCAACACACCACACAACACAACGCTGACCCTCGAGTCACTGACCTGCGCCTTTTATCACAAAAATCCCGTGACATATCCCAAGATTGATTTTCTATGTATCAGATAAGATAAAAATATTTTAATGGCGGGTCCTAAAGCCTTTACACCGGGTTGTTGTTTACTACCAATAAGAGGGGGGGGCTATAAAAACATGTGACGATCGTCCGTTGGAGAATTTACGTGACACCTCCGGCCCACACAAGGTAACCGAAGTTTAGCCTCACATTATACTAACAATTATTATATCAAGTTACCGGCATTTCTTGTTTCGAATCGAAATTTAAAAGAATGGTCATGTTCGGTTTGGGTTTTATAGTGGCTAGGCTAGTAGTGTTGTTAAAGGTAACCGGTATGAGCTTTTGTCGGAATCTGTTTTTTTTGTCGGGTTTTAAGTATAAAAAGAAGCGAAGTTGATTCATTCTTATAGTAACTCGGTATTCACTGCGCTGTTTCTCGGCTGTATGACATTTTCTGTATATACTGATTTTAAAGACTATTAGAAATAGAACATACAGTCATAAATATATTTATTTATTTATTTAATCTTTATTGCACAAAAGAATACACTTAGTATACAAAAAGGCGAACTTAATGCCTAAAAGTATTCTCTACCAGTTGACCTAAAAAAAAAAAACAGGCATATTTTTTTAAAGTCGGTCTTATTTTACTATCATGATTGTTACTTTGTATGCAAGATGCTATTTAATATACAATTTACACCTTTGACAAGTTTTAAAAGAAATTGCTAAGACAACGGCTATAAAAAACCCATCTTTATTAACGCACAAAGCTTCTTAACACACAAAGTAAGAACTCCATTCTGCATGGAAGTCAGCAGTTTGGCAGTGAATGTGTGTAGCGATTCACTCATTATCAAGATTTGAACTGACGAAAGAATGTTCAAGTAATTGTTAAAGTATGCAAATGCGGACAAAGCCAAGCCCTTGCAGATTAAAAGTTTCACGTTCTTCGAGATAATACCGCATGTTAATTAAGGTAGCCATTTTGTTAAACAAAGACTTAGCTTATTGGCCGCACAATTCCTCGAAAGTGTTGAATTCTAATGAAAAGATAACATTAAGTGCTAGTATTCTTAACGCCTATAAATATAATAATAATAGCATGTTTATAATAGTGTTTTCCAAAAAAAATCTTCGCTTATGCACCAAGTCTTTGCAATGTAAATATCTAGTTTCAAGGTTAAAGGACAATATTTAGAGGTTGCATTTTAACACTTACGTATGGAATACAGATTATCAATGATTATAATTTTTTCAAAAACAACCATCAAAAGTGAATTTTCCTGTCAACTTGTGTGAAACACTAATGGTATCGACCAAAATCACAATTATTTCCGCCTGTTGAGGCTTCGGAGGATTGCATAATCATAAAAAATGATTCAAAACCGGGCAAGAGCATGTCGGACCATCGTCAGTATAGGGTTCCGAAGCCGTTAAATACTACAAAAATAAAAATCCAAGTAATCACTAATTTTCTATTTAAAGTCAATTGGTGCCAAAAGATGATTTTAGTTGGTATAAACACTTTAATCGCCTGTATCTCAAGAACCAATGATGTCTTTTTAGTCATGATAGGTTTCCTTTAAAATTCGTTATAATTATGTCCTTTCACTTAAGACTTTTTTCAGATTTTTAGCATTTGTAGTTTTGAATGTAGTGGGGGGACACTTGAGTCTAACAAAAATTAGCGCTTTAAAGCTTAATATTTTATAAACGGTTTGCTTAATCGATAAACTGTTTTACAACCCCGTAATATTTGTGAAAGAACTATCCAACGATACCCCACACGATGGGGTAGACGCCAAAAAAAAAATACATCCCCACGTTACGTGTTAGCCTGAAATTTTGCAAAAATTAATCATTTCCCGATAAGCTCTTTGTATTATATTTGTTTCATATCCGGAATATTGAAACCACTAGTTAAGTCTATGTTAGATAAAGTAATTGAAAAAACTTTTTGCCAAATAAAAAAATGGGAAATTGTGCGTTCTGCAATAACATTTCGCCCAAACCGAATAGACCCAAACAAATTATAGTGGTCTTCAGAACAATCTACCAAAATTAATATTCTATACGCATTGTTAAAGGTCTTAGAAAGCGGAGGTCCCATCCGTCTTCCTCGTTATTAATGACTAAATCGACATATCGTCGTAAGAGATGGAGCTAACTCACCTTCAAACCTCTTTCAAAATAAAGTCTTCTGAATTTATTTGTATAAATGCTAGCAAAAGAGACGCGCAACGATTCTGAGAAAATCATCTATAACAGTTATTAATGTTAATATAAAAGTCGCGTTCATCAAACTTTAGTGTCCTTTTCTCAGCATCAGCCGCCATTGAAGAGAACCTTTGCGTCCACCCCGAGATAAATCCACAGCATCGGCGTCTTCGCATTATTTACGATCAATAAATTATGATCAACATTGTATAATTCTACTAGACTGCCATCAATCATTTTTTTTTATCAATTTATGAACGTAAGTGGTTGCCCGTAGCGATTATATGGCGGACCTGCTATATAAAAGTCTTTCAAACAACGACGAAATAAATTAGAATAACCTGCCATAAGTGATCTACATCAAATTATAAAGCATTAAAATTAAATATCTGAACTGTACTTCACTGGAATACAAAAAAAGCCTATCTAAAGGAACCTAGCTGAAACTCCCAATGATGGTATGTAATAACTATTTAAAAGGCAAATCTAGCTTCATTTAGATTAAATACCCATCAGTCTATATATTTGGGTAGAGTTTATTCGTAAAAGCAAAGTGCAATCAATGCAGGAATCCCTTCAACTGAAAATCCAACTGAAATCTAAAAAGATAGAATAAAAATTCTATGAATATATTTTTTCCAATGACATACTATTATTTTCTTTCCATGATTGTTCACAATCTGCCAGAATCCGCATATGTAGGTTTTTGTCTTATTCTTGTAAAGACTGTAGTCTGCTGGTGCTCCATTAGGTTGGGCTACCGAAGGTAGCTACCTAGTTGAGTTTCTCCGTTGAATGGCAATGCCAATTTGTTATATTCACCATTTTTTATGTACTGTCAGCATTAACAGAAATCAATCGAATAAATGGTAATCCTCGGTATCAATCCACTTCCAATGCCATCGACAGACCCATTGTTACGTATGTATCGATTCAGCATTTACAAAAAGGCCGGAGCGATTTCAAAGAAATCCAACAGACAGACAGACAAGCGGTATTAATAGAGATTCTGTTTTTGTCCGCCGATAAAAACTAACAAAGCTAAGTCTCCATATAAAGGCTGCTTTAACGTCCTCATTGTCTGGACCATTTTATATTGTTTTCAAAGACTTTTAAAGTTAACATGACGTTGGCAGGCGATGGAAGTTGCTTTAAGAACCTCGTGTTTATTTATACTGTTTTAATGTGGAGTTTGAAAAAAGTCCTCTAGCTAATAATGCATTATTAAGTACACAAGTAAAATTAGCGCTGTGCGTATATTTTATAACATCGTCAGACTCGTCAGGCTCGTCATACTGCAAGGACATTTTTGTTAGTGGGAATTTGAATCTACCAACAAGGAAATAAATTACCTTTGCTTTTAAATGCCAAATTCAAATTAGAAACCAATAAATATGAACTTAATGCTCATTAAAATATAGTTAAAACGAAATTGCCTTCATTATGTACCTCCTTTGGAACACCTGGTCTCACGACACGAGGAGAAAGATAGACGGCCATGACTATAACTCTGGCCCTGGCGTCTGACAATGGTTCCAAAAAATTGTAATGAAATTGATATACTGAGGGAAGAAATATGCTACAGTAGAAATATATTAAAAATAAATTAAGATTAATATTTTTGGAAATATTGCCTTAGCACAGGGAGTATACAAGGCTATTTCTTGTGCTAAGAGTAGTTATGGATCGAGTGCCATCGTGCCACACTATTTTTAGTTAGTTAAGTAGTGGTTTAGGTACATAGCATGAGTAAATTGTTACTTTGAGCGCTGTGTCGCCAACAAACTGCTGTGTCATTAAATACCCGATAATGGTGTATTAGACCTAATATGTGAAGGGAAAGAGACGCACTGGGCTCATGGCTGTGGAACACCCAGGAGTAGGGCGGCATTGCCTCCGTCGAACAGCTGTTCTGGGTGGCTGCAGATAGGAACGAGTACAAGAAGCTAACGGTCAACCTTCATGATTGAAAAGGCAATTGAAGAAGAAGAAACTACCTAATACTCCTCGTAATTGTAAATATTTACTGCATACTTATGACCTCAGCAGCTCTAGTTTAGTTTAATTGAGTTTAAATGAAAACACACTGTATTTTATTCGTGTCTTTTATACACGTATTGTCACCGTGTTGTTTTTAACTCATAAGAGCTATCATAACGTTGACAAAACGATAACAATAGGTGTAAATAAAGTAATTAAGGCCCTAGTTAATTATTCAATAGGTATGATCTGTTTTGTATCATCTGATAATGTCAGTCATGATTAATAAAATAACATAACTCACACTTTAACTTATTCAATCGCTGATTATGTTTTTTAACACTAGTTAGTACTAAGGTAATATAATATCGGGTAATGTTTCATACAATTACGATGAATCCACCTGTCAAGAGCAATTATGAGTCGTGATATATAATATACTGTATAAACAAACAAGCGATAGCCTTGATGTGCCGAACAAAAAGATGATAAAGGCATAAGCGTGATAATTGCAATTAGATATAGCGGACACGTTTTTCATCACGGAAGTTAATCACTCTGTATACCATTTTAATCATTTTATCAAACATTTTAATCACTCAGAGATACATGCAATATATAATTGTAGTGACCCACATACTACTGACTTTTAATATCACGGCACGGCCGATATGTCCAACTAACAGGCTATTTTGCCTGAACCAACTTACCTAATTAGTTACTGTGACCCTAATAGGGTAAACTGCGGGTAAACTAAGTTCAACTTCCCTATATTTTATGGGGCCATTTCCTAACACAAATTTATGTAAAAGTGATGTTATCATTGAACATTTCGATAGCCATACTAAGTCTGATATTTGTCAACTTATTAGAATACACCCACGCGAATAAAGAAACTTTAATTTTAATATTCATAATTAATGTCACTATTGCCAAAGATTACGTCGAAGTTTCGTTTACATGTTACATTAATAATACTTGTAAAATGTAGCAGTATTGATGAAGATAATACATATCCCGATAACAGTTCATTATAAAATAATGTTAATAACCTCGTAGTCGTTTATTAGGTTAAAAATTAAAACACATCATTCGGTAAGTAATTTAAACTTGACATTGGTAACAAGTAACGGCTAACTTCTTTAAAATCTTCAACGTGTTTAAAAAAAAGATAGACTAATCAGTCATCACGCTTCTTCACTAACTGAAATTCCATATTTGAACCGTCAAGCGTTGCGTTTAAAATTCGAATCGTTCACATTAAATCAACAACCGTACGTTAACTAAGGTACTGGCCATTTAATTGGAAATAGAGATAAGAAATAAAGCTAACGGTCGACGGTGACATTTAAGCGCGGCGTCAGCGGCGCCGTCTTCGGCAAACAATTAGCTGTATCCATCTGTTAAGACTTCTCGGGCATTCCTGCATTGTTTTAAATCAAAGTCCCGCGAGCGTGGACATTATTGCTGGCTTAGACATTATAGTTAGGATTACTCTTTGTCTTGTGTTTGTATTTATATTTGACTTTAAACTATTTTGTAGTATTTTTCGTAAATTTGAGCCTAGCTAAATTAACGATAGCCTAAGTGCAGTCACACTCAGCATAAAACATAAAATGCCTATAGCTCATAACATCTGTAAAACGTGAATTTGTCTTAAAAGGAAGGTTATTTTATTTAAATTTACATGAGCTTTGCCCAACAATATATAATTTTAACATCTCGTGACATGTTTTTGTAATTGCTTTCTCTATTATCAACTCTGCGAAAACGCATCATGCCAACTTTTGTAATTAAATATATAGTCATAATCACTAAAGGGTATAAAACTAATATTGGCAATAGCTGTTTGTGTCATATAACTAATGGCGATAATCAAACAAAAAAACACGCCACGGATACATGTAAGTATGTATAGAAAACTATTGATTAACATTATTAAAGCGGTCAGTGACATGTGTAGACTGGACTTCCATAAAATTAGTTGCAGACACTTTTTCATTTCATTCATTCATAGCTACGGCGATAGCCCCATTTGTGAATAGAGATGGCTAGCGTGTGGAAGCACCATGACGCTCGGACAATCAATCCTCAAGTTATTAGTAAGGCTACTGCACCACGCGTTACCACAGCAACGCAGACCACACACGATCCACCAATTTAGTAGACCCTCACCACGTACGTCCGCGTATGCAAATGAGGGCCCTTTCGTATTCCAAGAACGTTGAATATTTTACGCGCTTCGCCTTGCAAGATTTATCAATTCATTGCGATCAATTACAACGATATGGCTCTTAATTGAATTATTTATGCTCAATTTGGCACATCTTTATAACGTCACATTGTTTATGGCGTGACATAACGAACTTGTACCGCTGTTTTGGAGTTTTAATTCATCAAAACCTGTTTTTTACCAATAAAGAGTGTCATAATGTTAGTATTCAAGCCGTGTGGAATTTTAACCTCAACGCCTACGTAAATGCATTAAAAAGCCGGCATTTTTCTTTGGAATTCGTGGTTGCATGTACCAGGCTACTATGAAGTTCAAGGTAGTTGAAGACAGCGTGGACGAGGCCCGTCCGTCGCGCACCCACGATCCACTTCTGAAACGATATCGAGACGACAATTATCTCAAGACCGCGAACGCGATAAATCGCTTGTCCCGCCGCTGACCGTTTTAGCCATCGCGACATGCCCTATCTGATCCTGTAGCCCTGGTGACATATTGCTACGAATAACTACAAGTACCTATATTTCGAGTTCCAGTCACGAATCGACGATCGTATTCCATGCTTTGTCTCGAGGCGTGTATCTAGAATGCCTGCAGCTCGATATCTACGCGGACGTAGACACTGTGTTTTGAATATTGAATGCCTCAATAGTTCAATTAGACTGTCTACGTAGGGACTTTTCTTCGCTTTTTTGTTTCGGTCACTGCATTATGTTCGAGACGCCATCGGTGAGTGACATCCTTATTCATTCATGGTAATGATACTACGATACACGCAAATCGTTTTCCTTACTAGAAAAATGTTATTCTAGGTACTTTTTAAAAGTCTAAGAAACAGGAAATGTATTAAGTAATATGTATTTCGCGACGTGTAAAAATACTTAGTTTTTCTCTGGCGGTAAAAATTGATGTGTGTTCGCATTTCCCGAGTGGTTTGAACGGCGTCTAGCAATGTTCTGTGTACCTTTTAAGGGCATGCGAATGAGTTATCCTGGTGCTGCCGTACATTAAAGCAGAGTTGTCAATAAATAAGCTGCCGGTGAGCGGTCCGGCCACATGTGAGCAACAGTAGTGTTATTCTATCACACACCTATGGCTAGCTCGATCTACCTGACCTAACTTGACCTGCATAGCTTGGTGAGTCGTATTTGCGATGCCAGATCAAACTATTTTGGCAACACATGCACTGTTTTTCATTGTAGTTTTTATTTTCTTCATTAAGCGAGTTTATACTTGCGTTAAGGAAAGTTCAAAGGCCTTACAATATTGCTAACAAGCGATTTTAGTAACGAATATACCATATAACTTCGTATCTGCGTCGAACCAGCGTACGAGACAAAAATTATCACACGATCTTAACGGGAGTAGGGGTCAAATTACGTCGGTTAATTTAGCAGCCCTGCTTTTGCTGCAGAGAATAACACTACGAACGTTAGACGGCTAATTGAACCAAGCATCGGTGCATCGAATCAAGTAAGCTCGGAGTTAATAAATTAACTTTAATCGATGTGCGTACGCAACAGGCGCCGGCGCGTTGCCTCGAAATAAAATTATACACGGGGCTGAGACACGTGCTGGCGATCTAGAATGAACTAGTTTCACTTGAGGCAATTATGCTTTGCGCAGAGGTACAAAGTTAAAGTTAAATGGTGATTTTACTTTGATTAACTATAGTTTGCCAAGCGTAGTCAAGTTATGAAAACACTATTCTTAGTTCGTCGTTTTAACCGACTGCGCGAAGCCAAAAGGAGTGTGCTAAGATTAACGGGTTCTGAATGTAAGCAAACATTTGACGGTTTACATTGGTGTCCCCTTTCATAGAATGTATCACTTCGCAGAATTTTAATTTCATAGAAAGCTGATTTCTACTGTAAACTTACTGTTTTCAGATTATTTTTTGGTGGTCACAGGTCTAACCTAACCTAACCTACGTATCCTATTTTATGAAATGAGTGTCTGTAAAACATTGTACAACCGTTTACATTAACCTCTTGAGCTATTCGATCGATTTCAATTACTTGTGCAGAACATGCAAGTGCCATACTTATCGATAGTTGTATTTAGTTTTTAACTGTAATAACTTGTAATGTTACGTAAGATTTACAAATCATGTCGTACTTAATCACGCCATTACAGTTCTGATAGGTTGGCAGGACCAGGTTAGCCTCACTTCCACACATAACCAAATTTAGTTTTCTTTGGTTACTGTCCGGGCTCGAAACATCCTTCTTCCCTTTATACTATCACTCTACTTTTTCAGTACTCGTAAGGAAATTCTACCAACTGTGCCTATGCAATCAGATTATTTCTCAGGTTGTTACAAACGTCTATAGTTAACCGTAACTGCGTAGCATCTGACAGGTCAAATGCGTGTTTGCCACCGAAGTAAAAGGAATACAAGTAGTAATAAAACTTTAAGGTACAATTTCTTACTGGTACTTGGCTGTTATTTCATGAATGCTGGCCTTATGTAGGCAGTTATCGTCTTTTAACACTGCACCAGCCATACCCTAACCACCCAGTGGTACCCTTGTTACTATAATATTAAAGTAAACTAAATATTTAGAATAGAAACCGGACTTCTAATACCTACAAAAAGTGTCCTTCGTGTTTTTAGGAAGTTTTCTAAAAATATAATCCTTTTATTTAGGACATTTGGACTTCTGGCGGGTAGCACAGTGTTCAAGATCAAGTTTATTTTAACTTTTTATTGCAATCTATGGCCAGTAACTATTATAGTCTCACTTTTACTTCGTATTTTAGAGCAATACCCAAGATGTCCACAAATTGCCTTGAAAATTTTCTCGTTTAGGAACGGCCTAAATAAGCCTATCCTCAAAAATTATAGACCAGTCTATAATTTTTGAGGATTTCTTCCGATTCCTTATAGACTTTATCGTCAGAACTTCAATTTGATAAGAATGGGACCAATATGAAGTATAAAATTTCGAATAAAAAAAACCAATGGTTCCATAAAAGTCAGGTAACGAACATTAAAAAAAATACAATCGAATTGAGAAACACCTCATTTTTTCGAAGTTGGTTGAAAAGGTAAGTTAAACTATAGGCCTAAAGGTCGTGTTATTCACTTGGCTGACGTAAAAAGCCGTGATTCAGTCTTTAATGACCGGGGGTTTTCTATGAAACGTTCATTTTCAGCTCGGTCATACCACGCGATGCGATAACATTGACATTGAAAAAACGCCATTAGATAAGGCAATTTTGTATAGTATCGCAATTATAGGTATGACAAATGTATCATTATTATGAGGTTTATGTTAAGGTCAAAGTTGTGGCTATGCTATAGTTATAATTATAATATAATTCCATGTATAGCTAGACTAGCATTTCTATTTTTGTCTCTGATTTAGTGAGAAATTGATATAACCTAGTTTCTTCTCAGAGCAAGTTATAATATTTTTTTTTACATTTACTACTAAACTAACCTAACCTTACAACCTTATCTCAACAATAAAATTTAAAACAATATGTTATATGTAATGTGAAAAAAAATGTTATCCGTACCATTCAATTTGGAACTAAAATAATACTACAAAGCACCCTGTATAGCTATTTATCAAGAAAAAAAAGCCTTTGGCCATTTAAAGGCAATCTTAAAAGTTCGAAGGTCATCAGTTAAGTTGATGTCATAGTGATAACATCGGCGCGAGCGCATGGCACGCAAGTCTCGCTCGAGCCATATCACAAACTCTGCTCTTCCTGTTTCACAATACCTTTTTAGTGGGTTAATATTGTTGCATTTACTTGTTCCTAATATATATAAACAAGTAAATGCAACTATTAATATAAAAACTGGCAAACGAGTGGGTTAAAATGATAGATATTCACAACACCAGAGGAATGGGAGGTGATATGGGGAAATATTTCTACAATGTATGGTAAAAATGTAGACCACTCTTATACCAACTTGCTTTGGCATTCCAAAAATTCGTATAACAGTTCAAACTTGACGATATCACGTGGAAACAAAGACGACGCTGACTGTACTCCCCACTCTCCTCAGTCAAACTAGCTCTTATATTGTAAACAGTATAAGCTATAGTGTGGTTCTAAGTTTGCTAAGAGCGTTTTTATATCGCGAAGACTTCCAAATTATACTAGTACATAACTACTATCAGAAATGCTACTGCGAAGTCAAAAGCACTGAAAACGGTCACTGTAAGTACACATTTGTATGAGCAATAATCAGTTTTCCTAGCTTTGTAGTTGCGCACTAGATTAGAGATCTTAGACTGTCATCAGGAAATTAAATGACTATTGTCTTCGTTTTTGGATTCGAGTCTAGTATGATACACAACCATGCGCTACAAGTTACATAATATTAATAAGTTTTGTTTTATCTTAACAAAATTCAGTCAATGGTGGTTACGATACTGTATCATTTTCCGTTTACTTTATACCTACGAGTGAGTGCCATTCTTAAGATTTTCGAGTTGCGAAAACATTGGTATTATTTTTAACTCGTTCGCTGACGCCAACTGATACTGTACAGTGAAGGAAAAGTTTTCGCGTACCACCGAAGAACCCTGTGGCTATGAGGAGAGTTATTAAGTGCCAGATCTTTCAAGTTTGAGTGATGAGGCCTTTCATTGTGGCAGGGTTCTTTAGTGGTACATGATTATTTTCTTGAAACATACTTTATTTTGAAAAGGCTTCACTAAGGCTAATGGTGTTAAAGCAATAAAAAGTAGAACTCATTGACGTTATACAGACATAATAAACAAATTAATTATGTAATATCAGGTGGACCCGCTCACACAGTTTAACCTAGTCTCAAACGAAGCTCTATGTTTGTACTATGTAATTTAAGATTTAGTAGTAATACGGGTGTTATATGACAGCTTGAGCTTAGCTAAGTGATGGTAGAGACCTTACCTACAATGCTGAGCCGTGCCCAGTTTTATTTTTTTAATCTCTGAATTGACCAAAATGAGTGAGTCTAGACAACCAAATCTTAGTCTACTAATATACTTTTAGTCTTATTTGACTCTTATCTATTATGCTGGTTGGTCCGATGCACTAGATTATAATTAGTACAAGTTTGGTTTTCAGAACACCATGCATAGCCGTTGATTAAATACTACTTGTACGTTCACGCATTATGAACAAACATTATAAATGAAAAACCCACACTACGATTATAATAATATGTCGTAATCACTATGACTTATATTTATATTTATTAATAGCTATCTGATTACGCGCTAAGCAAGTGCTTGACAATAAGGCCGTGCTAATGAAAATGCGTTACATTACATTATGATTAATCATAATACGTTCTCACTATTTGCCTGAACTAGTCCAATACAATATTATGCTATTACTCGTATCAGGCAAATACGCCCACATCTATCGACCCATTACAGTGAATGTCAAGTGTGTGACAACTTATATGTCACAAGGACAAAGTCAATCAATGTACCGACGACTTACCATTCCGATGTTTATTTAAACTACTTGTAATTGTAACCTTTAAAGTATGGTGTAACAACATTCCATCAAAGAAAAGCTCTTTTTTTTAATTGTATTTATAACTTTTAAAACGTTAGTCTATTTAATTACTACCTTGTGATAATTCTTAAGAGCCTCCGTTAAAAATAACTGCAATTTGCGATATTAAAACGATATGCAACCCTCACTAACATGAAATAATAATTTGATCTTACACATCCTTTAAGAACTGTATATTGCTTAACTTAGCTCTTACTGGGAATGTCAGTTTTATATTAATTGATCAGGCCATATAACTAGACAACTATTTGAAAGGTTTCTAGAATAAAATGAACGATGTAAAAAATATATAATTATTAAAATGCAGATTTTATAAACCTTAGTAAAACAATACTGATGGTTTAAACGGTAATTATTATTTTGTTACGTTAGGTTATAATATCTTAATTAGGTTTACAGATTTGGTAATTGCTCTTTGGTCGATGGTCTGGTCATTGGGAAAGAATGGATGAAAGAAGATTGACGAAAAGTATATACAAATGGCGAAAGTAACGTTCTTTTTTTTATTAAATCGGAGAAATACTGGAAAAGGGCCGAATATTAAGTACCCAAAACTGACGTGCATGCATGACTCGGTGTTTGAATGTGGAAGAAACTAATGAGATTTGTCAGGATCATAGTAGGTGGAAAAAAGTGGTCTCTGCCTACCCCACTGAGAAACAGGCGTGACTTAATGTATTTATGTATGTTTATAGATTTATTATTACGCGAAAATTTTGTTTCGCAGAAAAATACTTCCTGCCGCAGCAGTTTCTATAGAATTAGTTTTCGCCGAAACATAAAATTTGCGAAACATACCTCAGGCAAATGAGACTTCCATCTAAATCTTTTTTAAAGAGACGAGGTGACATTTTGCAATACGAATAAACCATTTCACTTTTACGTCAGACATTTACGATAGACATAAACATGAAACTACTCGTACACCATTAGATTTAATCAAACTGTATCAACTCAACCAATAGCACGGGTCAACGAAATGTATAATTCAGAAAGATAAAGATCTATCCGCCGATTCCAATGGTAGGCAAAAAGCGAGAGTCAAACTTCAAAGCGGCCGGTAGTTTAATGAGTCACCAACAATTATACAAGAATTGTACATTGTACATGAATAATGTAAGCCACGGGACCCCAACGACCTAGATCTGTGGGTACCATTCATTACTCAAACTGGCCCTTAGCCGAAATAGCCCAGCAATCCACGGATGTTTATTACGTAAAATCACGTTTTTTACACGTAAAGTAGGCCACCAGACGCCTGTAATAAGAACGCTAACATTTGCTTGAATTATAAATGAGCTTAATGGGGCGGTTATGGGATACGAGATATTATGCTTTGGATTTATAAATTTTGAAAGTAGAAATAATTTTTTTTATTGGATTAAAGCACCTTCTTTTGTTTTAAAAATAACCGAATTATTTGAGATTGATAAAGATATCACTACATATTATAAAACAAAGTCGCTTCCCACTGTCTGTTCCTATGTATGCTTACTCGTAGAGCTTTAAAACTACGCAACGGATTTTGATGCGGTTTTTTTTAATTGATAGATTGATTCAAGTGGATGGTTTATATAATATGTAAAACTTAAACCCGGAGTGAAGCGAGTGTCGCTAGTTAAAAATATATTGAATGACACTTTTGGTTATACGTTCCAAGCGGTTGAAACTTGGTTAATAGCACTATTAATAGAGATGTCTACAACCCGATTGGCTTACGCCCACGGAACGGAGATTTTATTAATTAAATAACTTAGCGTAATCACTACTGTAAGGAGGTAGAATTAGTAACTAGACACTATCTAGGATAAAGGGGAATTCACATCGATTTGAAATCCATACATCACTAAAAGTGGGCCTCAATTCTACTGGCTTAAACCATATTGCCTTTTACTTGACAATAGTGGCGGCCAAGTTAAAAATACAATAACAAGTCAAAAGCCATTCAGCAGAATAACTAGATGCCCTGAAATGTAAAACTTTCGTGATAGGTGGTGATAGTAGATGATCGTTACACACGGTGACGTGTACAAAGGTTTTTTTTGGATCTATTGTTACAAACTATAGTTCCATTAATGTGTGTAATGTATACCAGCAGACTAGGAAGAATGAAATCCTATCGTAGTTATAAAGTTCGACTTAGCCATTAACTCGAACAGTATAATCAATCGATGTAAAGTAAATGAAACCTAATATTCCGTCATTGGAACATGTTTCTGTCTTCGCGGCTTGTTATCCAGTCTTGCCTGTAATTGTAAACTAGATCGGGAAGTGACTCACTCTTGATTGAAGTGGTGCAAGGGCATCTTTATTAATCAAATGTTACGTTTTTTTAAAGGATTTATAATCCAAGGAGTGTTATTTGAAGCGTGTGAGATCATTTTATTGGCCCGGGATCACTTTGGTAAGCTGAGTTTTGAATATTCTTAAGTGTATTAACATATCAATGCCTAATACCAAAGCTATAAACCTCATTACTAAGTTTGGAACATATTCAATGTGTGTATCCTACCCACTAAAGCAAAAAGGCAGTAGGTATGTCCCATGTCGGTCTGTCTCTGTGTGACTTTCTGTGTGTCACACTAACTTTTTCTTAGAAACTATCAAAGATACTCGTACAAAAGTAACATTTTGTACACATAGATATTTATACTAGATCTTTGTCACAGTAAAAAAGGATACCTCCTGTACATGTAAAGCGAGGGTAAAAATATTGTTTTTACTTTACAACACCATGTGATGTTTTGTTGGATAGCTATTAAAAAAACATTATTTGTATGTCTAGAAAATTTTAATGTATACAAGTACATCCAGTCGATCTAACATTCAACGTCTCAGATATGTACATTAATCTGTATGCGTTTAAACGTATAGTCAAAGAAACGACAGCTTTTCGTTACGTCAAAACTGTGGGGGTATTGACAGCGAAAGATCGCTGTTACTTTTACATATAATATTTCAAGCTTCAAACGACTGACATTAGATATTAAATAGTAACATTTAATGGTTTAAATGTAACAAAGGCTTTAGGGTTAAAGGTTAGTGGAGGACTAACGACACCCACACACGTAAGTGACCAGATTAACGAATCCCATTATTGGTAATTGGCGATTTGAAACTCGCATAAATTTCCCTAATGGCTGCATTTCTTCATTTGTAAGATAGTATACCACACAGTATGTTAATCTGATATATCTGTTAGGTGCATTTTTACTTGAAGAAATAGCAAAAATAATTGCGTGAAATTCTAGAATTTTTCACCATTTAGGCACTAAATAATGCACACTATGCATTGTAGGTACCAACAATCTGTTTTGCCTCAGATATAATGTGTGGAGGATAGTAAGGCAGGTCATGATCCCTCCTCTTGAGCTATGTTACATGCTTGGCTAATCATTACTACCTTTTTGGTGTTAGTATAAATTGGGATTGTTGTATTTTGGATACCCTGGACCGATTTCTGGATTCTCCCTAGATTTTGTATGCCATAACAAAAAGATAAAATGAAGTAAAGGTCCAGACAATATTCCAAACAAGTTTAGTATAATTAGTATTTACTGCATTAACTTGCAAAAGCCATTAAGGGATAATTGCGGAAGTGAGTAAGAATACAACATTTAACCTAATTACGTTAAACTATCTTATTAATGTTATTATATAGATATTACAAAAGTTAAAAGATTTGGGGACGTGATGACAGTGACAGTGACAGTGCAAGCCTTAAGCTTTGTTTGGGACTTGGCCAATTTGTGTGAGATTGTCTCGTGATATTTATTTTTATTTAATTATAGTGTTCATAATTTAGTAAAGTTATTTTTAATTTTTTACACTGTGTTTTTTAATAAAACATTGAAATACACACAATACTTCCAAATCATAATATAAAATGTCAAATTTTATATACATTAATAAAATCTCAACATTATTTTAAAAAAAACGGCGTCGTTTTAAACAACCAACAACACCCCTAATACCAAACCCCCTATATTCCAAATAAAATCGACTCCGTATCGTGTTTTCGGCGCTGAAACCATTAAAAGCGCGAGAGCTGCGCACGCGACGGTCATAGCGAAGAGTTCAACGCGCCGCGCAGGCGCAAATAGAGTCCTCCCGCTGATGCTATCGCGGTTGAAACAATACTTTAGACTTGATTATTTATAATGTACTTAAGCTGCTGTATTTGATCTAAAGACTTGATATCGGGAGTATTTCTATATCGTGAGTCGTGCATTTCTTAAGAGCAGATGTTTATTTTAAATTACGTTTTTTTTACTGTCTCATAGTCTCGGTTAAATGAACATACTCGTAGATTACATTTATTATTTGCGGGTTTTTTACGTAACATATGTACTATCAAAGATTTATAATGTTTTAGGGGCCCAAGACGTTATGTTTTAGTTTTAGATTATCATAATATTAAGAACGCCTATAGTATTATAGGAATCGTTAAGTTGCCTTTAAATATTAAAAGCTGAGTCAAAATTCGCAAATTGAAATTGAAAATAAGGTAGTCGCGTCTAATTACTTAATTTTTCATACATTGATGCATACATGTAACGTTTATTTAAAAAACGGGGCACGCGCCGTGTTGGATGTAAAAACTATGAACATTTTATTCACAATTTAGTAGTGCTACCGACGAAACCAAAAATACAGTACTGACAGCAGTATTACCTTTACTTATGAACCATATGGCCTTACAATATTGCGATGTGTGGTGATAAATGATCGAAGATGCGTCGTTTAGATATGACACGATCGTCTTAACGACTGGACGAGAACGATGCGACGCCGACTTTCTCATGGGTGTTATTTTCTTGAAGAGTCGTCGACCCACTGACAAGTCAATTGGGGAGTATCCCTTTGAAACGCATAAATTTGTTTGTACTAATTTGGTAAACCAAATCTTTTCTTGTAAGATTCTTTTAGGCTGAGACGATTTATTATAATGCCACTCGCTATAGACTCCAATTAGAGCTGTAAACGCGCTAGAACTACGTGGCTATGCATGTCTGTACCTTGTTTTATGCGACTTTAACTGCTGCTAAGGTCATAGACACGTACGGTTGCATAATCGTTATGCGATTACTAATCAAGCTTTTGATTACTCCATGGAAACGGCACATAAGGACACAATGGCATGCTACCTGATGAAATACAGGCTCTAAAGTCCATATGCATTTGCAGTCCTAGATAGCAATTTTAAGAATGCAAACGCGTTGCCATCCCTGAGGATTTTTTATTTTTTTTATGATAAGGAGAAGGCACACGAGCACTCAGGCCACCTGATGGTAAGTGGAATCTGAGACCTATAGACATTCGAATTCTCAAGACTACGAGTATAATCCTAAAACCTCAAATGCGTTGCCAACCCTGAGGACTAAGATGGAATACCACTATGCTAGTAATTTCACCGGTTGTTTAATCCCACACCGGAACACAACAACGCGAACACTGTTGCTTGGCGGGTGGTTAATGGATAAGATGGTGGTAGCGATCCGTATGGGTCCTACCACCACTAAAATTATTTATTTGCATTCCAAGATTGAATTTTTAGCATTTCATCAGTTGCTACCTTTACTGCTTAGCGGTTGGGCAAGATTGTGGTAGTGGAAACAATCGGGATAAATCCTGCTCCACTAACTTTAGGATTCAGGATCAGATCACTTTGTTTGTAAAAGTGGTCTGACATACCAAAAGTCAAAGTAGTAGGTACATGATTCTGCATAATGCCTATGAGCGCGCGGTTCAAGTTATAATTGTTTAGACAAGATTGAAGATTTAGTATTTTACAGTAGGGCATAGGTATGCTTAATCTAGCTCTTACGTACCCCTGCTGAATACTCGTTGCAGTGGGCCTTTATTCTACTAGGCGTGGCCCATCTTGCTTCAATATCGTAATCATATTGATGTCATTATGCTCTTGTTCGCAGTATGAGCTATCACAACAATAGTACATACACATACATATCTTCACGCCTGTCTCCTAATGGAGTAGGCAGAAACTATGGAAGGCCAGGTGAAACAAAATAATATACAGGTTGCTGTTAATATGAACTAAAGTAGCATAAAACACAAATTAGCTGTTCTAAAAATCTGCGACTTTCAGTTGCTTTAGACCAACTCCCTTCAAAACTTTTTCGTTACAATTTACGACTTGAAAGTTACTTTTATTTCAATTACATGATACTAACCTACATTATCTGTAAGTGAGGATTATCTACATAATGTTAACGGCAAACCATGCTAAGACAAAATAGATAAACAATAGGTACTCATTATAACAAGTAAAATAAAACACGATGGCAACGTATTCCAATAGGAATGCTACAAGAAAGACCAGACCTTGAAAAACCTACCTTGTTTCTCCCATGTATAACCCAAAAACTGTAAGTCGTGATAAAAAAGTCGTTAAGGAGGCAAATGTTGTTGGAAGATAAAAGAAAATGTTGTTGGCAAAGCGCCAACACGAGTGCAAAATACTTTAGTCAAATAAGTTCAAGCTTAGAAGTCATTCACAAGCTCGCACTCGATAACATTTCTATACGTTAGCCAGCCTTGCTCGAGAAATAAAGTCCTGCGCGAACCCAACAAAATGAACTTTAAAGGTTATTGGCTTAAGGTTCAAAGCATCTTGGAAGGTTTTATTTGAAATTGACATAACTTCAGGGCACTTATTTTTAAAACGACTAAGTTCTAGTGGTATGTAACGACAATATTATTTTCAAATGTTATTAAGTATATTTTTTAATTGAATAATCTCTAATTGTATTTATTAGTTACGTTCTGCAACCCAAGTAGACCATGCTTTAATAAAAAAAACACTAAACAAGCGTTCGTTCACTAACGAGTAAAAAAACATCTTAAATTGCTCGTTAAAATCTAAAAAGTAACGTAAACTTCCTTAAGTAATAAATAAGATAAAAGCCTACATTATATAACAGTCAATTAAAGTAGAACATGCGCCAAAACTTACACAACCAACAGGAACAGACAAAGACAGTAACTAAATCAAAGTACTTACTGTTATCACGCAACAACATTAATCAAATCACTTCCATCCGCGCGGGCGCACTGGATTCAAAATTGGAATAAACAGTTGAACATCACATGTGCACAGTATCACAGTTTTTCACGTGTGTGTGTTTTGTTTTTGTGTGCGCGCGCCGAGCGAGGCGTCCGCTACGTAGCTTGGTCCGTATCGTACTAGTGGGAAGGCTAGCCACCGCGAGCCGTCGGCCAGCCGGATTCAAATCTAGCTGCTGGCGAACTTTAAGCTTTCGTGGATAGTTAACAATTGAACCAAGGAGTTGAGGAAGAAATTTAATTTGCAGTGATTGCAGAAGCCATGCATACAGGATGATTTTTAATTCAGAAGCTCTCGATTTTACTTTGAAACTTAATTTTAGTGCCCTAGTACACGAAAATCAGATTACCTAGTTAACGGAGTCGCAATTAACGGCTTTCAAATATCACTTGAAATAAAAGCATTTTTTATTTATTTAGGTGTTGTCAATAACTGTCTTTGATGAGAAGTGTCCGTTTGTTATTAATGAAACCAAAAACTTTTAAAGATACTGCACTGAAACTTCACCGCACTGTTATTTAATGTGCTTGAAATACCAGTTTCTACGACCACATAAAAGTTTACTAGCAGTTGAGTCAATAGAATCAGACTGGCCCTAGCACTACAGCGCTCATGTATGAAAACTTATAGTCCCTCTATTCTTATTGCACGTTTTGCCGCGCGCAAGACTTTTTGTAACGGCAGGATTATGCGCCTTTAAAAACTCTAGAGTAGACTTCGCTCACGAACCGCTTAGCGACATACTCAAGAGCAATACAAAAGTTCACTGAACGTACAAATATATGAACGAAGTGACCCGTATTCATTGCTCTAAACCCAAACAATAGAATATTTACTTTGTAATACTGAAGCCTTGCATTGGAATTGAATCTTTCTCAAGTAAACATAAAATCTCTCAGATCTATCAGAAAGTAAAATAAGGACTTGCATTCGTTCAAGATCAAAGTTGGAATGGATATTTGTTGATTCGGTGGCAAGTTCGAGGCAATATCAATATTTACACTCAATAATCAAAAGGTATGCGTCAAGGATTTTACTACAACGAGATAAAGTTTATTACTGCGTGATTCAAGCGCCATATTTTTTGTTTTCATCTCTAACACATTCACTACCAGCGTTACGATAACGTGTCCAAATTACATACAAAATCTAGTAGGCGGCATTGAATGTCTATGTCTGGAACTGATTAGCTGGTGCGAAGTTCGCGTGTCGAGGCCCTCGCCCTGCATGTAATTACCTCCAAACGGAAGTTCGTTCCTTTTTGGGGCCAGAGCGTGACTTTCAGCGCACCCTATAGCTTAGAAATATCATTAGACGGCCATAAAAGGGTCTATGGAAGTCCCCAATACAACAAAACTAATCGTATCGTAACTTTACGGCGATAAATCTTAGAAACCAATTATTCTGTCAACATTAAAGAATCAAAAGAATAGCCAATTACTATTCATTTATTGGTTGAAAGATAAAAAAAAGATTAATTCCTTATTTAAAAGCAAAGAATGTGAATACATAATTTTTGTGCTTCGCATATTTTATGCAAATTTCTGGTGTGTCACGAAATATGGCGACTCTATACAGCCGGTCTACAATGGTTAATCAAAATGCCGTATCTCATTCGGTGGGACCTTGCGAGGCTCGGCCAGACGTTACGTTATTTCGATTTCATTTGCGTGCTCGTGCGCAAGTTTTTTACTTCGTGCTAGCCGCTAGATGCTCGCCCGCTCGGCTGAGGTCACGGCTTGATCCCGCGAGGCCTTTGTTATTCCCGGAGAAATATGAAGGGAAGGCATCTGGAATAAACGAGATTCTTTCGAATATTGAAATATCTCTAGGCGATGCTGAGAACTCGAAGAGATTAATTCTCGGGTGATGGATGGCCGGTGTAAATCTTGTTTGTAATTTACTGCTTGTTAGTTACCTTTGTTATTCGGTTTATCTTCAAAATCGGTGGATATTTAATTCCTACCTACTACTGTTTAGTTTATAGATGAATTAAATGCAGTAAACAAAACATACTCAGAAGAAATAGACTATGCCCGCGACTCCGTCTGCTTGAAGTCGTTTATCGCTATTTCATTGGATACTGTCCCATTTTCTGGGACAAAAGCCACCCTTTAATGTTTATATCCGAAAGTAAAAACCAAATCTCTGTGAAAACAAAACAAACAAACACGCTTTCGCATTAGGACACAAAATGTAATTTTGCTATTGAAACTATTGACATCAAGCTACGTACATTAAGAGTTTTCCAATGCTTCCTCAGATGAAATTTATTCTTGTTATGCACACATCTTAGAGCCAGCTGAGCAGACTTTTGATATGCGCAAATGAAAAATCGCTATCAGTTATTTCCCTACTAAAATCACGTAAGTAGTTGTTAAGTCACTGGTTTTTGAAAAAATAACTATGTTGCAATTATCCCCTCCCCTTAATTCTTTCACTCACTTACGTAAAATCATTTCGACAGTAAAGTTGAAACATCCTATAACTGTTCATTAAGGGGACTCCTTCACACGTAGAAAGGTCCGTATCATCGCTCATTGTTCTGTTGATCCGTTTTTTTTCAACAAGAAGGGTATCTTAGGATAGGAGTGGGTTTTTTTTAATAAAAAGATTCGGGTTCGAGTCACGAGTATTCGAGTAAGCAGTAACTTGAGCGGGTGGAACGTATTAATTGAATTCTAAGCTCTGAAGCATGATGTATTTTTTTAATGTTCAAGGTACAAGCTTAAACGATTTTTGTAGAGCGTAAATCTCACAAAAAAGTCATTAATTGAGTCCCATAATAGGCAACGTGCACATCTTACGTTCTATTATATAAAACCATATTGATTTAGGCATGTTAAGTAAATCAGACATAATTACGTTGACAATACGACAACGTGACAAAATCAATATGGTGTTACCGATCGGAAATAGCCCTTGGACCCCAAATACTAACTATTATTAAACGATTGGGAGCCACGAACCATGATAGAAATAAACTTTGCGCCTCTAACTTTAAATCTTAAATAAATTCTAAATTGTCTATGTATATTTATAACCCAATGAATAAATAAAATAAGCCTTCTCATTTTATAAATCGATAGAGATTGAAATCTTAACTAGAGGTTACGTATAACATATCCAAATGCACGTAGTTGGTATCACAGATACCCAATACGTAATGTTAGTTTATCGCATACGAGTACATCGATGACTTGGGCCAAATATGTCGACTGGTTCCTAAAAGATCCATCATCGTAAGAGATACACCTGCAATAAACGGTAACTCATCACTTCATCGAATGTATCATTTCATCGAATGCTATTTCCTGCTGAAACCATAATGATTTCAGGGTATTTTGAACATTCATTACGTATTTTGGGTTAGATGGTTAAGATGCCCTGAAAACATTATGGTTTCAGCAGAAAATAGCGTTCGATGAAATGATACATTCGATGAAAGGTGTTTCGATGAAATGATAAACTCCCGCAATAAATATATTATGTAATTTAATATATTTTTAAAGTTGCTTATGAAGTAACAAACATTAGTTTGAATTGGCTAATACTCATTTCATGGTAAGTTTAAAGGTAAAATTTATATTATAGGTATATTACAATATTCTCGGCGAAGCGTAAACTTTTATATTGCAAACCGGATAAGTACATGTATATGTATGTAAGGTTCCGCAGTTATCTATTATTTGTTTGAAACAAACATAAATTAACTTAAAGTTGATTAAAATAAAGTTTAAGCTAAGATGGATAATGAATCTCCTTTAGTACCGGGTGTCACGAGGTTACATAATTTTAATGGTATTTCCATTATTATTTTATTTTTTATTTCTTTTATTTAATCCAGGCAATTTAGTTTATTAGTATATGGAAATAAAATTCATTGTTACTTGTTTCAAAATTGAATTTTGTATTTAAGAGTAAAGGTATTTCGACTTTATTTTCTTGCAGGTTAGATTCAAATTCCTACTCACAAAAATCTTTTGTTTCTAGTGAGGCGGGCTTTACGAGGCTATAATATAGTCACTAAATATAGAAAAACAGAATAGTCTTTGGAGTGATGTCATGATTTCAGAACCCATGACACAATTTAATTGAATCATTAAAATTCGAATTTAAAATCTTTTGTCCATCAAAACAAAGTTCGAAAATAGTATACATACTGCATACCCAGTGGGTTCTGAAAGGTTATTTAAATATGTGTTTAACCCTGCGTTTCTATATTCAAAACGTCTCGTTAAAATGTGACGTCTCATTAAAATTTGACATTTGCTACATACAAAATGTGTCAAATTTTAACGAGACGTCACATTTTAAGCGTAACTCTTATTTAGTAGATTTGATGGTAGGCAGGATCTGTGCCCCACAGACATACGCATTCTCAAGACTACAATCCAGGAATGCCTCCTGTCGTATCCCCTTACCGGATCAGAAGAATGCAAACACTACTGCTTGGGTGTAGGTTAACGAATAAGATGATAGTAGCGATCCGGACGGACCCTGCACAAGGCCTTATCATCACTGGTATTTTGACTTTAAATTAAAAACGGACAGACAAAAGTTGTGAAACTACAAGCGTTTATTGTTTATTTAATCTGCACAAATTACGTACTAATTGCGGACTCATTCCCTAATGGCATTATCTACCAGTCGTAGTCGACACAATAATCAAGTAGAAACTGACAGTTGGTGCACTAAACAAAAAGAGATCCGACGAAGAGAGATTTTTTTTTAACTGACATGACATGTATGAAATTTAATAGCAATTACATTATTTTTCTCAACCAAAACTACTCGACTCGTTATTTTGTAATTTTAACAAGCATCTTAGTGAATGTTTCTTGCGGTTTTAACAACTTCGCAATCTTGAAACAGATGATTTTCGTTTTTAAGGTAGAAGGGTTTTTAGTTCAACAACTGAACCCTGAAACTAAAATAATTCGAGTGGACAATGATTGAAAAACTTCGCTAGGTCCAACTAAGCTGGGGGTAATTCTCTTAACACAGCGCTGCGTCGATCTCAAAGGCAAAGTTTTATTCGGCACGTTTAAGAAGTCCCGTCGGAGCGTACAAAACACATTTTAGCGCGTGCCTTCTCAATTAGGCAGCTTTATACGATACTGAACTCGACTCACCTGCCTGCTGCCTAATTGTGAAGGCACGCGCTAAAATGTGTTTTGTACGCTCCGACGGTACTTCTTAAACTTGCCGGAGAAAACTTCACCTTTGAGATCGACGCAGCGCTGTGTTGAGAGAATTACCCCCAGCTTAGTTGGACCTAGCGAAGTTTTTAAATCATTGTCCACTCGAATTATTTTAGTTTGAGGGTTCAGTTGTTGAACTAAAAACCCTTCTACCTTAAAAAAGAAACGCACAACGCTTTGTTGAGAGAATCACCCCCTGCACTTTTTATTTATTTCATACATAGTTTGCTCATTCCACCGTAAAAGTCGCAATAAAAACAGTATAATTATTGAAACGACAACAATGTTCTCTGCAAAATGCTATTCACAATAGGTGCAAAAAGTTTGTAAAGCTTGAATCCGTTTCAAGTTTCAACGCGATGCACTTTTGTTTGCTCGAGTGCATGGCATTTAGATAGTAAGTGCTTAAAATTGTACTTTCGGAATGTTCATATTTTTTATTGTTCAAATGTATAAGTATTTCTAAAATTATTATATCTATTATTTCTATTACACTCTTACTTGCTGCGACTGTACTTGTATTAGGTACTTACTAAAGATAAATGCGAAAGTTTGTGTGTGTGTTCACACTTCAGCGGCTAGACGATTTTACAACCTATACAAATAACCTATTTTTCATCCTGAAAAAATTAAATGTTCCAGAGAGAATACCGTTAATCGAAATCATCTGCAATATGGGATGGCTAATTCTACGCGAACCAAGACGCGGGCAAAAGCTACTATAACTATATTCATAATTAAATAAATAGACAAACAAGTTCAAACTTGATGTTCTTACTTATTGATTGAGGAAAATAGTCCGTATGGCTACCGACCAACAGCTCCATCATACCAGCTCGATGGTAATAAGTTACAGGGATTGCATAAGATGAATGTTTTCACTTTATTTGAACTGAATAAAAAGTTGTTAAATCTTTTAACGTGCGAAACCTCTCGGAAACTAATAAAAGCATTCAAAGCAAGGTTACGGTTACGACAGCGTATAAAATAACAAGAAAACATAGTTTCCAATCTCTGTGAAGTACTAGGAATGCATTAAATCGGTGGCTACACGGTTCACACTCCATTTCTCGTGAAGGAAAGCGTGCAAATTCGACGTCGGTGTCAAGACGCGTTACTGTGTGCATTATGGCATGCCCCACGCTTATCCGGTAGTGTTGAGCAACTTTGATTAACTCCTGCAGTGCCCAGAACACAATATCAGGTTCATTTTGTATAAAAATAAAGGCGCCCGGCACTGAATGTAAAGCTTTGGTTGTTTGCTGGCAAATTTATTATATTATTTACCACGAGTTATAGGAGCTACTTTTAAAGTAAGAGCACTCGTTACTCGTACAGTCTTAAAATTCAAGCATTAACGAAATGACAAACAAAAATAAGTGGTCCAAATTAGCAGTATTTTTCTTCATTGCTACGTTGTCTGTCGTGTTATTTCAGGACATAACGAAGTTCTAATAATAAGATGAAGGCAGTTTGTTGCGTTTGACGAAAGCGGATTAAAGTAAGCACACTGACTTACAAACATATTCATAGGCATATTCTGTTTGGACCCGGTTTAACTTAAAACATGTGAAGTTTAAGCTGTTTCTTTACTGACTAGCTGGCTGACTGACATCGTCCAACTAATGCTGCCTAACTAAATTACAAAAGCATAGAAAACATATTCTCCCGTGAAATTGTAGAAATGGGTGAGGAACGTAACAAATTCTTCCCTAAGTTGCAGGCGGGTATGCTGCCTCTAGTTATTAATAGTCAGTAAAGATCCAATACTATTTAGATATTTCCCACGCTGTTGTTAAAGCAAAGTTTAAATCGTATAACTTTATTATTATGAATTCGATTAGCTATCGAAATACGACTATACGAGAGATTTATCGAGAGGACAAGGATGGAGCGCGCCTTAAGCTGTGGGTCCACTGGACGCTAAAATATAGATTGCCCAGATTCAGGTTATTCAGTGTAAGAAATTCTCCAGCGTTAAAACATCTTAGTATTATTTTTTAGAATCCAGGAAACATTATATAAGAGCCTTACCGAGAAAAATACTAGTTTTAGAAACTTATCTGAATAACATGGGTAATACTTACGTAAGTTCCACGTTAAATTGTATAATTTTGTTTCTGCACATTTTGGGTAAACAAATATGTGTGCATCGATTTTGTTTTTGAATCGTTATTACGCTTCTGTTTAGTCTTTACCTAATTATTTATATACTGTCTTAGCTTCTCACGCGCATAGCTTAAAGTCAAACAGTGCCCCAAAACACTTTTTAAGGATATGTTAAATATTTACGAGCTTGGGGCCTATCAACATTTCGGTTTAGGAATTTGAATAGTTATTGGTTTTAAAGTGCTAGTATAGCTTGCTGTAGGGCCTGAGCTTCGGCAACGCTGTAATCAGATTACTTTAGAAATGTTCATTAAATCGTCAATTTTGCACGCCAGCATTACATAGTTCTAAGTTTTATAGTCATTTGATGGTAAATTAACAAGGTCTTGCTGTAATTTAAGTAAATTGCCATATTATGAGACTCAATTGATAGTTTTATTGTTATATAATCATTATTTTATTACCTCAAACCGCAGCTTTTTTAAAAATTTGTCCGGGAATAGTTTTTATTTAAAACATAAAAGAGACTTTGAATAGCTTAATTTAAATTGCATTTCCTTACGGAATTTGCATGTAGTTTAAAATATTTTTTGAGGTTATAAGTACCTACCGCATAAAGCAAAAACACTATTGCCCTTAGTTATAAACGTGGAATAACCGTGGGGTAGCTTATGCCATGTTTTGTCACTTTCTTTCAGATGTAAATGTCACAATTACAGATAAGGACAAAGACAAAGTATGGCATAAGCTACCCCACGGTTCTTCCACGTTTATAAGTAAGAAGGGTATTAATATACAGGTAGACTACCTTTTATCTAAAGTAACGGTTATCTTGTAATCTAATACTAATTTCCAAATAACAGTTTCTCTCAAAAACCTGCGCTTTACCCTGACGGTTCCGAGTATCTTTTTTTCAACTTTTAATCTTTTTTGAAGCGACGTGGAATCCATTAAGGTAGGTTAAACGGCATGCTTTTGAAGTAGGGTTGCCAGGATAACTTTAATGTTAAATAAAGCGATGGATGCTTTAAACTCATTTTATGTTGTTAATCAAGTCATCCTTCACCAAGCGCGTTATAATTAATTCCCACTATACATCGAATTTTGTTTTATAAAGTTAGAATGAAATGCTGATCAAGTCAAAAGCTAAAAACATTTTTTCCTTGCTCAAGAGCGATCCTATTCGTATAGTTTTGTCTAAATAGTAAATATTTATGTATTAATTCAAGCTAAGCCATTGAAAGCAGGTATATGATGTAAAACAGTAGTTTTCATAGTCATAACTTATATTTTCCCACTGTATTTACACGAAAACACTTTGTATGGAAAATGTACAGTCAATTTTATTCTGCAAGGAATTGTAGCAGTAAAATAAGTCAATTTCGCGCAGACATCCCTACTAGAACTATTCTTTATTTCGATGGATTGGACTTTTGCGTAGAAATAGCCGTCATCGTTACTGGTAGAAATTCTTTTTGGGACGTAAACCACTTAATTCTCACTCACATTTACTTAACCGAATGAGCTTTTGCTGTATTTAGATAAATGGTTTTCAGATGTTGTATTTATTTTTAAATATTAATTTATCATGTAAAACTTTATACCTTTTCCCAGCAGTGGGACACATACACAGGTTAGAATTTGAACAAATGGTCTGCTTTAATGTCACGATTAGTAAATTTCGTATTCAACACGACAAATAATCAAAATAATTTTTTTGGTACCTCCCCTACACGTAACGTATTATTTTTTCTCGTCTACCCCATAGTATGGGGTGTCGTTGAATAGGTCTTTCAAAAATGTTGTGGGTTTGTGCAAACAATTTTTCGATTGAGCGATTCATTTATGAAATATTAAGCTTTAAAACGCTAATTTTTGTTAGAGTCAAGTATCCTGTCCCCCCCGTACAACCAAAACTACAAATACTAAAAATCTTGACAGAAAGCGCATGGAACCAATTTGAATAGAAAACTATCACAACTAAGTATACATCATTGGTTCTTGAGATACAGGCGATTAAAGTGTTTATAAATACCTACTAAAATCATCTAAGACTGCACCAAATGACTTTTAATAGAAAATTAGTTATTACTAGTAGGGTTTTATGTTTGTAGTACTTAACGGCTTCGGAACCCTACACTGAGCATGACCCGATATTCTCTTGCCCGGTTTTAAATTGTCAATTAACCATCGATCATTACAAAACTATTTTTATACACATTAAAAATATTTAAACGACTAATTTCAAAACATTGTGTGTCAAATCATCTTGCAAGAGACAGTTACTATCATCCATGTTCCGTAAACAAAAAAAAATGTTACAACTTATGAGTCGATTAGTAACAACTCCGTCTTGAAATACTACAAAAAAACCCATACACGTACAAATTTATCCTCTCTGTTATTTAACCTCAACGAGCATTACGGTGCATTATGGTTGAATCAGTTTCTGAGGCACGGGAACTATCCTTATCTACCTTACTATCTTAATAACAGAAAAACTTTGTCAATAGCCATTACTTGGAACCAAGTGTACCGTTCGACGCTTTTAAGGCAACTTTGTAACAGTTTTAAGTGAGAGAAGAGTCCATTACCGCCCTCTCGTTTTGTTGTAACTATACACTTGGGTAAATCGGCACTTTGGGGATATATTTATTGAGGAGTATATTACGTCTTCAAAATTTATGGAACGTTATTATGGCGTCGTTACTAGCTGGAATGGTTCTGGACGCTCTGCGATGTAAATGACACCCTCAATATTATTGATGATGTCGTTGCATTTTGATGAAGTTATCATGAGTTCTACGGAAACGTAGGCAAGGTGTTCCAGCTATTTTCATGTTATTGTGAACTTGCACGTCATATTAAATTTATTGACGGGTACTTAAGCCATAGGCATCCATATTTATATTTCTAGAGGAACTTTATTACCTATTTACAAAAAATCATATAAAGTGGTATTGAATTCGATTTTAAATCAAATCAGCGCGGACCAGCTCACACTTTTTTTTTTTTGTATTTGTTGTTTTTCTTTAGAGTTTGTACTATAATCATACCAAATGTCACGCATTTCCGTTTTTACGATAATTATACAATACAAATAAAAATACGTTAAAAAAAAACATTTTTATTTGAGGACTCCCTTTATTTACTTCAAATCAAAAGATACACTTCTTTTAAGTTAGGACGGACGGACGTACCGCTTAGGCATATTAATCGGGTCCCGTTAGGCTCCCCTCGGGCATGGAACCCTAAATTGATCCAAGTAAAGACTGCAGGTAATGCGCAGTGGAAGTATTGAAAAAGTTAGACTTATAATTAAGAATAGAATGGTCAACTCTTCATGTATTTAATACAAAAAACATACATTCAATAAAACTTTATACTGGGTCTTTGAAAAAATACACTTCGTTCGAAGTGTTAGTATCTAGCATGAATATCCAAATATTCTCAACTAGCGACCCGCCCTCGCTTCGCTCCGGCTTAACGTGTTATACATAAAAACCTTCCTCTTCAATCACTCTATCTATTAAAAAAACCGCATCTAAATCCGTTGCGTAGTTTTAAAGATTTAAGCATACATAGGGATATAGGGACAGAGAATGCGACTTTGTTTTATACTATGTAGTGATACGTCCTTGTTCTTATTGTCACATTAAAAACAGATAAAACACGATCGTAAAACTGCCACTATGTATGTACATCCTTATCCTATGTCCAGAGGTTTGGTCGGTCCCGCTACGATTGAACATTAATATAAGTATACATAGCGGTTTGCTATTGCTAAAATCATGCCCCATCGGTCGGGTAACAAAGCATAATGACACATTTCATTAGTATGTTATTGTTTTGAAATACTACGGTTTGATATTTTTGGTAGATCACGTTAATAAAAAAGTACATAATAACTTTAAAAACTTATTTTTAAATTATTTTTTTAAACGTGATGAAATTTAACATTCCATATTGCCTCGTAACACTAATATCACTATGAAGCGTGACGTCATCGCGGTAGCCATTTTTAAAAAGCGTTCTTGCAAGGTTTCCCTTTTTCATTTTTGAAACCCCGTGATATCGTAATCATGGTAGAAGGAGTGAAATTAAAACGAAGTTATTTTTTTTGTAAGATCTTCTGATATGTGGTAAAAACTACTGCTAGTCAAAGCAAAGCAACCACAGGAGCAGACAGGAGAAAAATATGGTAAGAGTGTGGTTAGAAACCTTTATTAACCATTTTATTTATTTATTTACTTAGGTATTTGTTTGGTTGGTGTATGATGTTTACCCAACTGCCGAAGGAAAAAGAAAAAGAGAATAATGTTTTTGATCTGTATCTATGGTTCTTTGTCCCCTCTTAGAGGCTGGATGAATGGGCTGACGTCAGCCAGCGAGGTGTCGTTAGATTCGTCTTAATGTCGCGAGCGTCACTAATAATTTGAAACAATAACAATATGGCGGAATAAAAACATTGTTTTTTTATGTTAAGGAGAAGGCACTCGAGCACTCAGGCCATCTGATGGTAAGTGGAATCTGAGACCCATAGACATTTGAATTGTCAAGACTATAATCCTAAGACCTCAAATGCGTTGCCAACCCTGAGGACTAAAATGGAATGCCTCTATGCTAGTAATTTCACCGGTTGTCTTATCCCCACACCGGAACACAACAATGCGAACACTGTTGCTTAGCGGGTGGTTAATGGATTAGATGGTGGTAGCTATCCGGACGGACCCTGCACAGGGTCCTACCACCACTAAAATAAAAATGGTATACTATAAATGGTAAGGTAATCAAGATATACTATAGACGACATAATCCAAACGGTGTACTGCCTTTTTGCCAAATTAATTTTCGTCAAATTTCATTTAGCAATCAACTTTTCGCCGAAGTTTTATTTAGCAAACCAATCCTTGGCATAATTTTACTTCGTATTTTTTTATTTCGCTACATATTTATATTGCAAAATTTTATTACGTCAAATTTTATGTGGTAAATGATTGTGTAGCAAATGATTTGCTAAGGCAAATAACATGTTGTCAAATTTGATGTGTTAAATTAATAATTTTGAAAGTTATCAGCTGCGTACTTTTTTGCGTAACCTTGAGCTTGAACTTGTCAAATGAATTAAAAATGAAACTGCTTCCAGAGATAGGTAGGTTAGGGTTATTTTTTTTATGACCCTAAAAATGAATCGGCTCCCAGATATCTAGGTAGGTTAGGGTTCTTTTAAAACGAACAGACTACCCCCCCCCCCCCTTAAGGCAATAAAACCATACTGCAATTTGAACCTTGCATTCTAACAAACTAGGTTAGACTCAATGAACTGATATTATTTGTTAAACTTGGATACTAGAAAAAAGAGATTTAATTATTTTAATGCGGACTAAGGAAGTAAAAATGACAGAGGGTATTGACAGATAAAAAGCATTAACAGGTAAAACATATTGATAGATGTATTTTTACATTTATAACTTCAATAAGACTTCATAATGCATTTCAATATGTTGCTAAATTAAGGTATGCCAAACAATACATTTGACGAAAACATAATTGACATCTTAAAAGAATCCCCTGTAATAATTTGTGTAACAATAATTTATCAAATCATTCGTTGGGAAATGATATCAGTGCGAAACGTTGAGCTGGGAAATAAAAAATTGACGAAATGAAAATATACGTAGTTTGGGGAGTTAAGAATTTGCTAAATATTTTTTGTCGAAACCTTAGTAAACCAATCCAAACATACAGTCTGGTTCTTAAAAACGCTTTTTGTTCGACTTGATATTCCACGAAGTTTCGTCCCTAAACCGCTACTCATAATTATACTGAATTTGTACGGTTGCGTCACTGGACCTGAAACTGACGGCATTGACGCCACTTTAAATTAAGTAGAGGAGAGCAACACTTATTGCTAAACTTAGATTATTACTTTAATACTAAAAACACGTAAAACCCCCGTTAATTACATGGGCTTTACAAAAATGGCCTTAAACGCGAATTCATGTAATTTTACTTTTGCTATTTATACTTACATACCTCCACGCCTGTCTCTCAATGGGGTAGGCACTTAGGCAGAGACTATGGAAGGTGAGGTGCACCAAAATAACATACAGGTTGCTGTAATAAACTAAAGTAGCATAATTATACAATACAATTTCTAAAAAACCTGCAATTGTCAGTTGTTTTAGACCAATCTTCAAAATATTCATTTAACGATATGTACGACTTGAAAATTACTCTTATAACATGATGTTACCGCCAAACTATTCTTACACAAAATTGATTCCGGTTTTGCTATTGATATTTGTTATTCGCCATATCGAACCGAGCCTATATTTTATAAGTAAATATAATAATCAGCTAATTATAACGGTTCAAAGATACGGTCTTATAAGTGTAGAACGGATAGTGTAGGCTTAGTGATTGGGACCCAAACTCTTTGGGAAATGAAGCGAAAAAAAATAACTAAAAAGGTTGGTTTCTATTTCCCCAACACTACAAATATTAAAACAAAGATCTTAGTCGTATTATTGACAATGTAAGTAGTGATTACTTTTCACGATCTGTTTACGGGTGAGGTTAGCCTGTTATGCCAATATCTCAATTTGCGGTCGAGGCGGTACGGTGAACCGCAGACAACATAGGTCTTTATCCAAAGGGCACATCTCTTATGAATCTGTTAAAGTAAATGCTGCCTTATTACTAGCGTGGAAAGGTTAAGTATGTTTTGTGTGTTTAATTGTTCATGTGAGCTTTAAGATAATGTTTGTAGAATAGGTAGTCATGATGGTAATACGTTTATGTAATTCTGCTTACGTCAGTGATCACTTTTGTATATTGTCTCTTTATCGCCAGGTTTGAAATGATACACAAAATTGTCAAACGATTTACGGTGATAAGGTACGGAACTTGCCAAAATCTTGGCAAAATAAGGGACATAGCTATGAATATAAAGTCTATAATGCTCAGCTTTTGAATAGCTTATGATTCCGTGTCTGAAGTTTAACTTAAGACGTTGAATCCATACTAATATGAAAACTACTACATAGTAATGTGAAAGTAACTCTGTCTGTATGTTTGTTATGGTTTCACGGCTAAATCGCTTAACCGACCGAGGAAAGTTACTAAGGAGATAGCTTGAGTCCCGTGAAAGGACAAAGGACAGTTTTCATAACGGGGGAATAACGAAAAACTACTTCTACGTGGACAGAGCCGCAGACAACAGCTAGTCAGTACACTGTAACCACCCTGTTAGTTATACTTTTAACCGGCAACTTAAAATGTTTCACTAAAGGTGTTAAAATAGTTTACCTTAAAAGCCAAAGTAAAATTTAAATAGCATAAAGCCGGGCGTTTCGAAAATTGATTGCGAAACACAGACTTTAATTGAGTGTCCCTACCGGTTTAATAATCTGATAAGGGTTTCTTACCAAACAAATTAGCTCCCTGATTCCTCGCAGACGGCAATAAATCGTGAGAATGCGACATATTTGTGTAAATGGACTTAAATTAAACTCTACGACAATTGTTTTAATTAAACAAATAAATGTTCCAACTCACCACGATTGAAGACCTCTCTTCTGTACCAACTCTCGGACCAGCAAGGCATGCTTATACTGGTGGTATGGTCCATAGAGTCGATTTCCTTGTTCTTCTTATCTTGGTGGAGGCAAGTGGTTACAAATGTGAAGAGTCACGCAACCAGAAGGAAAATGAGCCCACCGAGGCTAGTCTCAAAACTACATAGACTTGCATGCATGGACAAATACTATAAAATATAATATGATAAAACATTAGTTCAGATTATTTGGTTTATCAGTGTATTAAATGTCCAGTAGGCCTAGAAAAGATTCACCGCATTCCGCTGAAATAAACGACCACCGATTTCAAAAATATGTTTACCAATGACTGTCACGTTGGGTGCTCATGACAATTAAATATTCTTAGACAGCTTTGGAAAGTCTTTAGCTATCATGGAATGCAGCTAGGCCAGCAGTATAGGTTCTACGAGTAAATTAATTGGCATTCTTTTTATATCGAGTTAGATGCAAACAATAGGTATTATGACGCGCTGGACGGTAAGCACCATTTAAAGAATCGCGCATATCCGCACTGATGATCTTGATTTTAAAATTTATTTTGAAAAAATCCTTGCATGTAGAGAAGACTGATTCAGGGAACGAATTCTAACTAACCTGTGTTACAAAAAAGTACTTCATTGCAAATGAAACTAAGTGTTAACTGCCTTAAAGTTATTTGTAGAGCTTGCAAAGTTAGCTAAGCAAAATATAAGGATTCATAATAATGAATGGTTGTTTTGATGCATGCACAATCGCCATAACAGTGAAAAATAATCAATCAAATTGATAATTCATGAAAGCAGTAACGTGGAGGAACTTGTGTCAAAAAGAGACAAGGATCATTGAAGTAGAATATGAATAATAGGACCCGAGGCTTTATTGGCCTTTATCCTACGACAGATATAATAATATTAAAATTAGCTGATTATTATACTCGTCTTTATCAGGAGGCAATTTCACTTAAATTTACCTATGCTCCCGTCGTTTTTGGCCCGATTTAACAACGCAGTACATAATATAACCATAATAACAATGCAATTAAAAATGGGCATTTTAGGACGACGGGAGTATAGTCTCAAACGAAGCTCTAGGTTTACGTCTAAACAATGTTCATCAACTTTTATGTACAGCTTTTACCACTAATAAAAATGTACCGGACTAAAAACTGTATTATTGAACTATTGGCCATCCTCAAGTTAATAGACTTTGTATTTACTTATCACATATAATAAACCAATTACTTTAATAGTTAGCTTCCATTACTAAGATCACAACATTTCTCACAGAAATCAGTTTACGCATGTGCCCACCACACCCAAAGCAAGAAGCCACGTCAAATTACTGTTTTTAAACTTACTTTGCTACTGTGTAATTTTGTTAAGGGATCCTACGCATTTAAGTCGAGCGTGCATAAACTCCCAAGTGTTGCCCACGGATTTGACCCCCGGGTCTGCAATTTGCGTAATCCTCTACCCAGTAAAAGCAACTTTTTGATTTCAATAACAAACGCACTTTAAATGCTTCCGAAATGATTGCTCGATTTTCTCTTTTCAAAAACATTTGGAAACCAGAAGATTCAGATTTCATATCTGCTACAGTCTTGAGGATTTGAAGCATTGGTCTTTTTATTTTAAACAAGTATTTTTGGTTAATTAATGACCAGTTTCCGTAGGTAGTATCTAAGTAGAAGAAGACAATACAAGTACCCGTATGGATGCAGATACTTATGTTCAGGATCTGAATATAATTTTGATACCAGTACAAACAATCGTGCACATCAAGGAAAATGTTTCTCATAGCGGGATCCGAATCAAACGGGAATAAAATTACTGAGTGGTTAATAGAGGAAGGAATTGAACAACAGTATTCATATTAAATCGAGTTTTAATGCTTTTATAATCTACTAATAAGGTAATTGTTGAATGATGACTACTTATTAAAAACCGTAAACAATGACTCAATTTTCGATATTTTTTTGGAATTAATGCAAGAATCTTGGGTCTACAACATAGCTGCTTACCCGTTTGAGAAATATCTACTCAGAAATAATACCCTTATAGTTTGGTAAAGTTGCTAAAAATCATTAGTGTCAGAGCGGTAAATTGTGAAAAGATTTTTTTATCCGGCATTATTTTCAAAAATAACAATTGCTAATCATAAATCTATTCTTTCTTTGTTCAATAACGAATCATACATTATCCTGCAGTTGAGAAACACTCCGTGGGCGTATGGGAAAACATTTATACGGTTAGTTACACTCGCTACTGCAGCGAATATTTCATATTCATTATCCCCGTGTATAAGAGGTCAGCATCTGACTTGTAAGGAGACTCGTGGTGTCTGTCTGTCCGAGGCTTGTGCAATTGTTTTATATTTTTGTAATCCTGACGGGGATGCATCCAACCTAAACGACGCAACACACTAAACTTCCATTCAAAACAGCACCGAGATGTTACTTGTTTAAAGATGATTATCAGTTAGATTATGTGGTGTTCTTAAGTCATGTTACAAGATTGCTAAAAGCATACGGATTCAAAGCCCGCCGTGGGCGGTGCGGTACTGGACAAGAAGTATGAATTGTACTTTCGCTGTAGACGCAACTTCGTCGATGTAAATATCAGAATTTCTTCATTCTCCTATTTACCGTGAGAAGTAAATACCAATTTGCATAGTAAAAAGTTGCATTTCAATCGTAGATGCATTATAGATAGTTTCAAACGACGTGTTGGAGTTTAACAATGCCCGAAACGTTTATCGGGTGATCAGTAATATTGTTTAATCTTAATAGTGGCATCCCCAGGGCGTTGACTGTTGCAGCGGGCGTTATCCAAACTTGGCCGGATAATAGTCGAGTCTCGACGTTGGCGCCAAAAAACATTTTCACTATTCATTTTGTAAGTTTGAGCTGCGTTCATATTAGCTTGAGACGTATAATTAAATTACATTTAGGGTGCAGTTTTCCAGTGGGGATTGTACGATTTCGAAAAAAATGAGTTTGAATACGGTATTTAAATAAAAAAAAAGTACAGATGTTCATATCTGTAATCTGTATGCATGCCGTTATCACTTTTTACAAGTCAGATTCTAACAGCGCTATTGAAGAGGAGACTACTATTTTGAAAAAGCTCATCTAGAAACTTAACAGCTGATCATTTACTCGCTCAAGATATATAATTAGGTTGGCTTTTACGGCTTGCGATCTAACATTCAGCCAAATCCTATTTCCTGAACTATAAACTAAAAGATGTATCGCCTAAGTGATTAGGCCGTACTTGGGAGGCGTGGGCATGAAACAAATGATGATTATTCCCCATAAGTTTCCAGAAATGAGGCTTACTATTGAAATAATAAAGATCGGCACCAGATACATGACGTTAAAGTCCAATTTGTATTAAAAACCGAGAAGCTTGCAATAAATGTGTTGGGTTAGATTAATGACGTTAACAAAGAAGGAGGTTTATTTATTTGCTGACTTTTGTTGACGACGGCCTTAGGTCCTTTCATTATCTCATGTTTGACGGCAGATATGAAAAGGATTGTTTATCCTAAGCCCCTTTTATACGTTTAATCCGCTGTAGTGACAAAAAGCTCTGTGATTTAACTATGATAATCTCGAGTGAAGTTAAGACATAAATTATGATAAGACAAGCACTGTTTATTAAGTTCAATCTGATATCTATTTGTTTCATTGTTTTCACGACGGTAAATATTTTCGATACTGTATTGATTTTTAATTTATTATTTATTTAATACCCTGAAGTGTCCTCCTCTTCCAGGTTGATCTCCCAAGAGCCCTGATCAAAGGCTTTGGTCTGTCGTGACCTCGGAATTATTAGTATCAAAAATAATATATGATCAAATCTGATGATGCTCCAACAATTTCAACAGGAAAGTTTAGTATTTGTTATGTAATTAAACCATAACATTAACCTTCATTTTAGGCAGTTGGATAAAATAAAACATCAATTGTGCTGCTTAAGTAAGATCAACTTCAAAAGCATGTCTTTGTGCTATCCGAGAGAAAACGCAGTCTTCTGTACGAAAGCCTCTTTACCATATAACCTCACTTTGCACTACAGCTTTGATTCCGTATTTAAATTGCCCACCATGACAGTAATGTGTTTAGGAACAAAGTTATTTGAAGCTAATGCTTTCGACATTGGCCCATTGTGTTGCGAACACTTCAGATGTATGGTAAGTGAGTTTAGACGTTATGTTTTATTTATTAAGTGACATACTGAATCTTATTAGCGATGAAAGTCGTTTGCTTTTTTTGCTCCGATGAATTGCAATGCCATTTGCTCTGAGGGTTTTATTTAAGGCACACCGTGGGCAGAGATGTGGATGATAATGTTGTTAACGATTGTTCGGAATTTGTATAAATTAAAAGGAACTCTTTGCTAATTTGTTATCAGGTACAAATTCAAAATGTATAGCTTTTTATTTGTGATGATACAACTCGATTAACCCTGTATTAAATTTAATGACTCGATTATTCCCATTAAACAAGCATCAATTGGTTTTCATTACTTTTTATAATGGCTTCTTCTATATCAATGAATATCGTTCAATCAAATTAAAATCTGGAATTAAACTAGAGTGAGTCTATAAAGTTAATAATAAGATGGCATGTTACCTTTGCATTCTTTCATTAGTTATTAAACCCTATTCTCACTGTATATATATATTGCTATATATACTGTGCTAATGTCTAGTAATAAACTGGGCCTCTATTCAAGTGCGTTATAACGATATCGTTTTTGACCTGTTTCCGTATTGTCAACGTTTTGATAACTCTTATGTCATTTACAATAATGGCGACTGTGACATAAACGATTCTTAAACGTGTCAAACACGATATCGTTTTAACGCACCTGAATAGAGGCCCTGTGCTCGTACTAATTATCGCAAAACAATAACATGTCGGAAATGGAAAAGTATGTTCTAGAATAGTATTAAGAATAATCTTATTCATATGTTTCAATTATTAAAACAAATCGAACACTAAACGGTTTACTCGCATAATTATATCTATAACCATTACAAAAAGAAAATGTATTTACATCAACATTTTTCTTAATTGTTACGGTTGAATTGGACGTTTATTTTAAATAAGATATTGTACAACTCAAAATAGTTCATAATCCACTTCCTAGCCGTTTTAAATTTCAACATACTTAAAATCTGTAGAAATAACGCCAAAAACTTTTACTAATGTCAGTTGTCATAAAATGCTGCGGAATAGTAATCAAATACATCTTATGACTCTATTGCATCTTGTTATATTTCCGTATTTGTTTTGCGATGGTTAATCCGAGCTTTGATAATAAAAATGAACTGGTACTCTCATACTCATAGTTACTATCTGTTTTCCCAATCCTTATCCTTCATATTGCAAAAAGTTTGAACATTGAAAACATCACGTCCGTGCAATATCCGAGCTCATCCATAAACTATCTTTATCGAACACCCTAGAGTTCTGGGATGAACAGCAAAAACCGTTCCGAACAAACACGACGTACAAACACGGGATATTGAGTCGGGTGGATGTAGTGACCGACTGGACCCGAGATGGAGTTTACCCACTCGACATGCAGATCTAAACATGTCTGAGCTCTATTCTGTTTATATTCTCTTGGACTGATCTAAGTTTGTACTGTGTAAATTGTTGGTTGGTGGTTAGAAAGGGCATTAAATAAAATGAATGAAGGAATACTTGTAGGGTAGAGCAGGGCTAAAAGTGCCGATTTTCATAAAATACAAAATCAAACTAAGAATACAGTGTATACGAGTATATTGTGCGGATTACGCATATATTTAAAGAATGGTTATTAGCATTTCTGAATAGTGGTACTTATTGCTTTGTGCTACGTTGAACAGTCTTCTTACTAAAACATTTTAATGACATCGATCGGAATTTATTCCATCGTTTCAACCTAATCCTTTAAAATTTTAAGCTCAGTCCACACACGCTGGTTACGCTAGTACGCGGGTTAGTTGTTCCGTCGAAATTGTTTATTTTTCCATAGCTACTATTCTACCATAAAGTGCGCTACTAAAACGGCTCCAGGTAGGCAAGCACAAGTTTTGCTGTCCGCGACTTATTTGTCGCTCGGATATCTCTTTCGCGTTCCTATTCTCAGCGGAACAGCTTACCCCCTGGGATTTTTTTGCCCCGCTCTCCTCTACATGACATATTTCCTGAGAGGCTAAACATGATGCATAACGCTAACGTAAACAATTTTCAAAAAGGGCAAATTGTATTGAATTAACATACGCACTCATCGCAAACGTCTGGCAGCTTACGTTAACCCGATATAATTTTCGTTTACGATAAAGTTCTCGCAAAGCCTCTTGTCTAGGGCCACTATGTCACGGTTTAAGTGATACTTACGATTATATACCATATACTTAAACGTATCTGTTTTAAGTTAGAGATAGCATTAGGATATTGCTGGTACATCGATGGTGAAGATATTTTGTTATGTTGTACGAGTCAGACTGAGTACTTATTTAAATATGCTCTCGTCAAATTCGGTTTCATGCATTGCGATTTTTTTCTTTCTGGAAGACTATTTTCAAAAACTTCTTCTTTTCCCGTTAAATGCGTTCTTTTACATAACGTTTACTGTCGTCACAACTGCACTGCGACGTAGACTTTGCACTCGTATTTGAACTTCATTTGTTAACAGTAGTGGCCGTCAGAGGCATCGCTATCTGGATGGGTCTATCGACAGTACAATCAATGTTAAGGGCCGTACCGCCGCCAGCGCCGGCGCCTGTCGATACCCGAAGCCGTTCAACCGATGCCATGTTTGGGCAGGCTGCCGGCATCTGCCAAATGTCCATTTGTTGAAATATTTAGTAGTTGAGGCGACATTTAGATAGCATTGACGTTTGACATGGAGATAATCAAGCAGGGTTTCAAATATCTATACTTATTGTTATAAAGAGGTAAAGTTTGTGAGTTTGTGAGGTTGTAGGGGCTAATCTCTGGATCTACTGAACCAATTTAGATAAAATCTAGTATGTAGACAACTAAGATCTCGGGGAAGGACATAGGATACTTTTTGTCCCGGAAAATTGAACAGTTCCCGAGAGAATAGTGATAAACAAGGTATTTGACATAAATAGACGATACTATCAAAATAGTGTAGTCTACGTACTAAACCCGAATATAACTCGCTCGCCTAGGTACATAATAAAGAAAGAAACTGACTGGCTGATCGATCAACGCACAGCTGAAACCGCTGGACCTAAGGACTTGAAATTAGGAGGGAATATTCCTTGCATATCTTAGGGGTGCACTGAGAAAGGATTTATGGAAATTCATTCCCTAAGGGGTTAAACTAGGGGGAATAGCGGGAAACTAATTCTACGCGTTCGAAGTCGCGGGCGTCCTCTAGTTTTACTATTAAAGGGAAGAAGTGGAAGACGCATCACTATTGTTGGTGGTATTCACTAGTATTGTTACAGAACAGTGTTGTTAGTATTGTTACTAGTATTGTTGAACTGTTGTGGCAGTTTGGCGAGGAAAAAAAAGTAAACACAAAATGTTATGTACAATTTATAAATAAAAAAAATAATGTTAATAATAAATAGAAATAGTTGTTGTAAGGTTTTAACTGGTGGAATTGACGACGCTTCTAGCCTAGTTGGTAGTGACCGTGAATACAAAACTAGCGCTTCTGGGTTCGATTCTCGGTATGGGCAAAGTGATGAACGCGAGTATTTATATCTTAGTCTGAGTTTGTTGGATGCTTTTTATGTCTTTATTAAGTATTCCGTGTAGTTGCTGGGTTAGAAAATTGCCATTCAATGTCTTCCCGTGGATAAAGAGGCGACTAAGAAAATAAGGGCTTGTAGTACTGATAGGCGATGGGCTTGCAACCTGTCACTAATACAACTTCTAGTAAACTTCTTGGCCCGACTGTACAAAATGTTGTTACAGAATGATAAACAAGTCTTTTTAGAGTTGTTGGTATTGTTGTAGCTCTGCCTACCCCACTCTGGGAATGAAAGCGTGATGTATGTATGTATGTATGGTTTAAGTATTTGTTTCTCTATTTAAGTATTAATATAGTTTTCTAGTAGATACCCATAGTAATCCTAAACCTTACTTAGTTTAGGACTAGGTCAATTTATGTGAGATAGTCCCCTATATTTGTGTTATCTGTGATGAGTCACTATTATTTGTGTCTTTGGTAATCTACAAAAACCAGCCAAATGCGAGTCGCACACAAAGGGTTCTGTTGCTATTATCTTCATACTCGTTGTTATGTGTATTTATGTGTGTGTGTGTTTAGGTCTTACTTGCATCGTATTGTATTAAATTAAACTTCGTAAGCGCTCAATACGCTCCTAAATCTATCTTTGTTAATTTGTGGTAAACAATGTTGGTCACACATTTACTAACATATTATTGTCAAACACTTTAGTATACTTTACTGAAGTGACTGTTTGTTTGCCTAAATAAATGAAAACAAAATGAAAAAATTAAAATAGGTGAAGTAAGCCCATTAAGGGATCTCTTCCAGTTAACCGTTCTTTTCTTCTTCGACAGAATGTTCATTGCCAATTCCCTGAGGCTGCATTCATCTACAAAGCAGTTCTCGAGGGAGTTTCTTGCGCATAAAATGAAGGTTTAGAATAAACTTCAATATTTTTTACGTTGCGCTAAAACTTGAGGATATTAAAATGTCTCGGAGTCTCTACGAAATCGCCGAATCACGAACTACGTATGTACTAGACAGATAAGAAGTAAATCCTGACACATTGCACAACCATGAAGTCTCTGAATATTTATAATGTTATAAGCAATAAAATAATGCATTTATTACTATACCCTTACACGCAACAAATCAAGTTTAGCAGTGCTTTACTTCTTTGAACATACATACTAATCTTACTCCTATTATAAATGCGAAAGTTTGGAAGGATGGATGGATGTATGCATGGATGTGTATTACTTAATCACGCCAGAACGGCTCAACGGATTTATATTAAATTTGGCAAAGTGATATATACTACTTCTACGCAGACAAAGTCGTTTATCTCTCTTCCCTGTCTGTCTGTTTGTTTCGCTTTCCCGGATAAACCGCTGAACCGATTTAGATGAAATTTGGTCCGGAGATAGTTTAGAGTCTTTGATACGGAAACAGCTAGTTTTATCAATATTTGAAAACAGTCAGGATTTACCTCTTATCTGCTTAGGTTGTAATGATGATACAAGGCTGTAACTACTTTTTGCCAGGTCAGCCGTCTGCTTGCTAGGTACTCATTAGTAATGAAAAAACTCTATGCAATAGTTAATTTTGTAGGATATTAAAGAGACCAAATACCCCACCTTTCATGTTACCTCTATTTTAAGAAAGATGGCCCAAATCCTCAAGTGCCACAAATATTCATCATTCAATGATTTCGAATTTGTAACGCTTGCAGACCATGGGACCCTAGTCAGCAGATATGAAAAGCTGCATTAAGGCCCGTCATCCCAGGTCATAGACGCGTCCGGAGAGCCTAAAGCTGGTGCTTACCTCTCTCCAAGAGAGGTAAATGCAGTCAGTGTCATAGGGACCATGCCACGGGCCGTGTTCTTTTATATTGTTGTTCTTTATCTATAATGTATTAAATACTAACTAATCATAACAACAAAGTAAAATAAACACTTTCACAATGGAAATATTAAAACAATACAACTTTACCGTATTATTCCATTAACCCTTTCCGCTAACTCCTAAGTCCTAACTAAACAACTTTGTCCCAATAAGCTCTCGTAATTGTGGCAAGAACATAAACGACATCATAATAATTTACAAATACCCACTCAATAAATTAACTCAAAGTTTACAATATCACGTTTTACTGTTAATTGTGGTTATGAAATATTATTACGGCTCTACTTGAGTTATAGGAATACAATTCGTGTACGTAATCATTCGTTTTATATCCTTAGTATTGAAAATTAAATTTACGCGTGAATCTTGCACGCATGCGTAGTAATTCAATAGTTAATACAGCTTTTATCATGTGACTTACTTCGCTTGAAATGAGTTTAGTATTTGCTTTGCCTCGGTTGCTGTAAAACTATTAAGGTAAAATCGTTTCAAATAAAATATAAAGTATACATAAAAAGCAAAGTAAAACCATAGTTCAATATTAATTATATATTTAAACTTAATTGCACAAAAAACACAAATGTCAGACTGAATGCTTAACGAAATTGGCTACCAGTCGACCAAATAATCGAACATAACTAACACACTTGATGTACGGTGCGTAGAAAAACATTAATAAAATAAAAAATAAATATCAGGGGACAATTTCACACAAATTGACCTAGTCCCAAACTAAGCTCTAGGCTTCTACTATGGGTACTAGACAACGATAAACATACTTATATAGAGAAATAAATACTTAAATACATAGAAAACATCCAAGACTCAGGAACATATATTCGCGCTCATCACACAAATATCTGCCCTTACCGGGATTTGAACCCAGGACCGCTGGCTTCGAAGGCAGGGTCACTTCCAACTAGGCCACAGTGTCGTCATTAATCTTGTATCTTAGGTAAATAGTAGGTAAGCTTATAACTATTTCACCAAGTAATCTCTCTTTGTTATTATGATGACTCTTTAGTTTCTCTACACAATCCTAAAACGATTCGAAACAACAAAAACTTAACTCATTAATTAAGGTAGTTTAGTCGACTACAGTTACTTTATGTGAAACAACTCAGGTAACACACTAAAACTAGCAAACAGAGAAACAATTAATCTTTTAGTTCCCACGAGCTTAAAATATTAAGATTGCGTACGGTTAATGGATTCCCGTCTGTCACTTCTGTCACATCGTCCTTTCCGGCATCGAGAACCCTTGTAATATTTCGCAAACCCTACGAGATACCACCTTATTGTGCCTGTTGAGGGACAAGTTTGCGCTGCCAGGGTTTCGCGTTTAAAAGTCAACGCTTATGTATCTAGGGCTGGATAGTACAATAGTGTTCTAAGTCAGACTTTTATGTTCTCGAGTTTCGAGCAAGTAGCCAAAGTGTTTTATGGTATAAGAGCCAACGAGATGACAAGCGGTGGTAAGTAGGGTCGGGGTTACTAACGATATTTGCATTCAGAAGAACACTCCACCACAGAACTGCAAAACATATAAGAACGAACACTGCTGCTAGGTACCTAATGCTGAAGCTGTAATAAAAAAATTACAAATTAGTATTGTTGCGGTAAATGCCAGAAACATTAACGTCCGTTGAGACTCGAAATCGCAAAAGTTATTCGAAACTTTGGGCACAAATTGTTATTTGTTTTGGCTTTGGTATAATAATAATTATTTGTTTCAGTAGGTACTTATACCTGGTTGATTCTTTTTACTATTCTCAGACAGTGTTCTAAAATTTTATAACTATTTGCTAATGATTTTAATAAGTTTTTAAGCCGTATATAAATACTTAATGCATTCTTCTAGAATAAATTATGTCAGTATTATTAAAAAGTACAAAAAGTTGCCTAAGAATTTAAATTAAAACCCATAATTTAGAAATAAGGGCAATAAGCGCACCTTCACGTCGCTAAATGTAAGTAATTATTTATGCCTGGAAACTGATACACCTAAAACAATGCCAAGCTCGTGGAAATGTATACAAAGCGGGCTCAATATCGCGCTTTTGGCACTAAAGGTGTGGCAAAACGCCATTCCTGTTGTGCTAAGAGTCTTCTTAAATTTGACGGATGTACTAATCATAAATCGAGAACCAGTTTAGTTACATCCCCGTAACACACTGCTACGCCTCGTAAACGTCATGATACCACACGACACTCGTTATAACGTTTTTGTATTTAATAGGATCGGCTATTGATTAATAATGCAGTATACTCGTATTGTACCTGGTAAAAAGGTTCAAAATCGCGGTTTCACAAAGTGACGCGCGACTTTGGATTGCGTGAACGCAACAAAGATGGAACCCGGCAAAACGACCTCTGGGAACCGATCCGGTGCAATAAGGAAATCGTTCCCGGACCGCACGAAAATCGCCTCTTCGTGAGTCTCGTTCGCCCCTCCGACACCTCACATACTAAGCATAAAAAGTCGTAAACGACAATAAGGCACTGTGCATTTTTGTTTTTCATGCTTCGCTCGTCGTCGCTCTAATTTTATATACAACCTAAAACCCGGTAAACGAAAGTCTTCTAAATATATATGTCGCTTGCGCTCTTTATGTTAAGATAGTGTGGAGTTGGTAGCGTTAATGATGATATTCAATCGGTATTAGCGAGTCGTAACAGGTCGAATGCCGGGCGTTTCCTTACACTGAATTAGATTATTATACTCACTTGCAGCAATTTGCAGTTTATTTTATACTTTAATATTCCTGTAATATTGCGCACGTAATGTTACTATGGCGCGCGATAACAGGTGAACGCGTGGCCGTAAAAAGGGACTTAAAAGACTACTTTAAGCTTAAAAGCAGTTACAATTACACGTCACAATTACGCTCTTGTTCTTAGAACGTAAGTGAGAAACGTAATTGTGGCGTGTGCATGGTGTTTAAATGGTTTACTGCAGATTATTTGGGTCTGTTACATTATAGCAACAATAAAAATTACTTGTTTGGAATAACGAGTTAATGTGCCGCCTTCTTTTTTTACGTCTGACGCTCAAAATTTCATATATATAGGGCACATGCGCCTCATGGACTTACCAGAAAAGTCACCCATGAGGCATATGCGTCTCATTGTACAGTGAATCTGTTAAGAATTAAATGTATAGAGTAATGGAACTGGTAATGGACAAGGACCAATGAGGGACACTTGTTTCTTATTTTACAGAAAATAAGGGTGTATTCATTTGTTTTGCAACAATCAATTTAGGACCGTATGGTCTTAGAATTAAGAGACAAGTGTCCATAATCGGTGCCTGTCAGCTTGATGCCATCATCACAGAACGATATAGTTCTGTGGCTATCACCCTATGTAAGTCAGTGTAAGTAGGTATGTATATACCCGACGTGCCACGACTAATGACACGGTTCAAATTTTCCGAACCTGGGAAACTTACGTACGATGGTACCGACCCGCCGGACATTCAATTGCAGGAACAGGAATATTATAGCCTTTTTTTTTATTGCGGATGCGAACCGTTTCATAATTTTAAGCATCAGTGTAGGTAACGAAACGCTCTTATGATCCTCAGAGACCAAAAAAGGATGTAAAATACTTTGTAGCTCGAGGGCCAAAACATGTTTCGCACGGGACAAGCCGCAAAATAAATTACAGTCCATAAATCTTGTGTTTGACTATTTGTTACTTCCTCATAACTACGTAATTTACTGGACCTATCTTTTATGCAAATTTACAATTTGAATTTGTATTTTTGTGAGTAGTGCACAGAATAATGATTTAAAAGGTAACTCATCAATTTATCGAATTTCACTTAATCGAATGTATCATTTTTCATCGAACGCTATTTTCTACTCAAATCATAATGTTTATGATTTCAGCAGAAAATAGCGTTCGATGAAATCAAATTCGATGTAATAATCGATGAAAGCTGTTTCGATGAATTGATAGACACCCGATTTAAAAACATTATATTGTATCAGAAGGAGCAGACTACTACTAAGCCTACGCTTTTTTTGTAGCGGCGAGAAGACGACAGAGCATACAGTCCGTCTAATAGTAGTTCTGCGGTCCTAGTGAAAAAGGGCATAAGTCGACTTAACTCGTAATAAAAAAAGGTATATTCATAAACGGACTACACTAGACTTAAACCCTTTTTCACTTGATCTTTAGAAGACTAGGACTAGGACCCCAGAATTGGACTCTGAAGCCTATAGACCTTCGCAATATCAAGATTGCAATTTTACGATGTTAATCTCGAGACTGCAAATGCCCAAACAACCTTTTTGATTAAAGGGGTATATTTCTGAAGTACAATCAGTACTCATACTAATTATGCAAGCTAACCCAAGCACATACAGGGCGAGCACTAATGAGGCAGATAATTGCGAACACTTGAACACTCTCGCTTTACTGCTCGCCTGGTCGGACAAATGAATGGCGACAGGTAACCAGATGAGAGTGAAGGCTCATTCTGTAATAAGTAGACTAGATCATAGTACCATTGGCAACAAAATTAGAATATTCATATGCATAACTAAAATAACAAAATATTTTCTTCTTCATGCGATCGAAATAACAAAACTCAAAAATATGACTGTCTGATGGCCAGTATTCTGAAAGTGGATTGTTCGAAGAATTAAATAGTGTTACAATGTAATTAATCATTAATCACTCGAAACGTTAATTAAGTTAGTAAACACTTATGTACCTACTAACTAGTATTAGATTATTGAGCGCATCGGTCGGCAACAAACTGACACACAGTTTGGCGACATTAGAAAAAGGTAATAAATATGTATGTAAACAAAATAATATTTCTACGAAATAAAATGTTTCATCCTACTGAACACCCTGTTGATAAATTGTAACTTTCCATTTTCCAAGATACATTGGGCGTTTTACATTAAAAAAACTAACAATCGGCAATAAACTGCAATACAGTAAGGCTGTGCTAACTCCGCTATTATTAAAACAAATTAGGTCTAGACATAGGCTCAATTTGCCGTTTCAAATAAACTGGTTTAGGTTTGGTTTGAAAGCAGAGTAGGTAACACTCGACTAATATAATGGTTAACTAAGTACCAACTACCTTTCTAACAAATTTACTATGAAACTTTATTTAAAAATAAGTATTTTTACTAATGACTATTCTGCTTTTCTATTTACGTCACAGTGTTGAGTGCTTCGGAGTGAGCCTGTGACGCCCCAACACGACTGAGACGGCATTTTGTTGGTTTTTAGGGTTCGGTACCCAAAGGGTTAAATCGGGACCCTGTTACTAAGACTCCACTGTCTGTCTGTCTGTCTCCAGGGTGAATCTCATGAACCGTGATAGCTAAACTAGAATTTTTACAGATGATGTATTTCTGGGGCTGCTATAATACACTAAAAACAAAATAAAACAAATATTTAAATGGGGACCCCATACAACAATAGATACTTACTTGTAACAGTCAAAGAATATTAAGTTGCGGATTCACTTAAAAAATAAATAATGAAATCAAAATAAAATGAATGTTTAAGGGGGCTCCCATACACCGAACTGACTTTTTTGCCGTATTTTGCTCGATATTAATAACGGCAATATAGTAGGATATTAATATAGTGTATAGATAATGGTACGGAACCCTTCGTGCGTGGGTTCGACTTGCACTTGGCCGGTTTTTTAGGCGGTAGTCTGAGCCTTCTACTCTGGAGTCTGACATACCCAACTTACCCCGACTAGATATAGGATGACCAAAAAAAGGCAAAAATAAATGAAGCTAGGAACCTCAGTCTGCATAGACTATAAAATATTAGAGACAAAATCCTTAACCCAATCCTTCTTTCGATGCGTCACAGAATAACCCGACGCCGTTCTGTCCGTCAGTCACTCCGGCGCACCTAGTAATTGGCGTCATGCTGTCACCGGCGACTGACTCCAAATACGGCCATTATTTACTACTCGGGAAATTATGACAACACTTATGTGTACAAATGTTGCTGCTAATAAGGTATTAATTATCATGTTGTGGGGAAAAATTCAGGTTAAAGTCGATTATGGATGAAGCATCCGAAAGAAGGTAATATAAAACTAAGAAAAACTGGCAAAAAATTTGATGATAATGATATACAGTTAACATCAATAAGGATATTTGTTGAATACATTTATCCTCAAAACATGCAATTATTAACACCTCCTTAAATACATGACGGCGTATTGATACCCTTTTGCTTAAGTATTTTGCAACGTTACTTATGAGCAATAACCGTACTTTTATTTATTTATTCATTAGACACATCCACAAAGTGCACAGCTTATAGGTATGTTTATAAATTAATTAATACCTTCAGGGAGCAAGGCCCTGCCTGTACCTCAATTACAGGTAATCATGTAATTATGTTAAGAGAATCAAATTAAAATAAGCATCCATTTCATTTCGAGTTAAAGATATTTTTTCCTTATTCTACAATCTCACACAAGCGGAAATTTTAATGAAATTACTTTCTATTAACCGACTGACAACTTTTTACCAACTTATGCCGCAGTAAGTAGACACAATGTCGAAACAGCATCATACGCACGAACAAGGAAATCACATACAAGACAGCTTATTCATTTTGCTGGCTCGGCTACCCAAATAGGCGTTGACAGTGCGCCGCTTTGGGGCAGGGGGCATGTTACGTAACAGACCCGTAACTTTGCCGACACGGGATATATTGTATGAGAAGTGAGTTTTTATGATATTTTACAAGCATTTATTTCCAAGCAAATCCAACAGACAGCGGTTGCCGGGTCAGAATAGTGCCACTCCATGTCTTCCCGTGGATGTCGTTAGAGGCGACTAAGTAATAAAGGCTTATAGTACTGTTCGGCGATCGGCTTGCAAACTGTCATTAATACACTGGTTAATATCTTAGCCTGATTGTGAAAAAGGTGGTTACAGAACAACCAATAAGTCTTTTTAGAGTTGTTGGTATTTCTGTAGCTCTGTCTACCCCAGTCTGGGTATGTATGCAAACCTACTCTCAGACTGACTTATGCAAAAATGCAGTGGTAATAGCAGTCCGCTATTAACGCACAATATGAACTTGACATTGCAATGACGATCACTGATATGTTCAGGTGAACCATGACCTTGATGAAACTGATTTTGCAATCAAAATTATGCATGCCTAGCTAGAGCTAGTCTCTTATGTGGGAAACTCATTCAATTTGAACAAACATTTTATTTCTAACTAAATCCAATAGGTGGAGACTGGTTCATGTAAAAATGCAGTGGTATAGTTTGTTCTAGTTAAGGTGACGAAAACAACTTAAAACCAACCATTAGCAACATCTGTTGTTAAATTATTGTTATCCTCAAGTAATAATAATATAATATAATATCACAGGACAATGTCACACAAATTGACCTAGTCCCAAACTAAGCTCTAGGCTTGTACTATGGGTACTAGACAACTAGAAATATATACTTAAATACATAGAAAACATCCAAGACTCAGGAACAAATACTCGTGCTCATCACACAGATATCAGCCCTTACCGGGATTTGAACCCAGGACCCCTAGCTTCGAAGGCAGGGTCACTACCAACGAGGCTAGCGTGTCGTCAAAAAGTAGGGTTGTTAAACTATAGAGAACATGCATGAAAATCAGAATTGAGTTACATTGATACGATTTAGGAGAAAATGTTAAAAAAAAGCATATAAAACGCAAAACATTTAGTTTTGAGCCATTTATTAAGATTTTATATAGAATCAAAACTTGCATTTTTTTTTTTAGTTTAGATTGTTTTTTTCGGCATCTTCATTTTATTTACGTAATATTTTAATTCAACGATATTGGTTTAAACATAGTAATTGACGAAATAAATGCAAATTTCTTTATAAGGTCCTTATATTTTAAACATGGAACAACAGCTGTGACGTCATTCCTGTCGTCGATTTTGTAGTGTTTTAGCAGGGGGTCTGAACTATGACTTTTTAAAACTTCATTTAAAAAATAAAAAAAATACACGCCAATTATTAAGCGTATACAGTTATCCCTCTAAGCGTAAGAAAAAAAAATGCATGTTCCCGATTAAGCAGGTGTGTCAGTAGGTCTAAAGAATACTGTAAATATACAATCTTGATATGTTTTGATGTTGTTTGTCGGCATTACGCTGCACGTGCGTTTCTAAAATGATGTTTTTGGCATATTTTTGATAAGTTTTATATTCAGTTGTGACCCGATTGTCAACGAGTACATTGCAATTCTTAGACTAAAAATATTGATAATATGTTTAGACCGTGAAAGAAATAACCCAGTGTGACAGAAAATCAGGCCAAGCAGTGCGATTTACTTGGTAAACATAGTAAAGGAATGCATTTCAAAGATCAAGAACGGTAGAAGAAGTAGCTACTCCAGTAAACATGCCACTTTTCAGTCAGTTTTATTACGTCTCTTTGTTATCTTTTCTTTTCATATGTAGCAACAAAAGGACTTGTAAAATCAAACGCTAAGGGCATTTCCGTCATTTCAAGTAGAGCAAACTATAATGGCAGTCCGCTTTTAATGCACAATATGAACTTGACATTGGACCATGACCTTGAAGAAATGGGTTTTGCATTCATAAAATTATGCATGCCTATAGAATGTGCTAACTTTTTTTTGGTAAACCCGTTCAATTTGTAGCTTATAAGACGACACGTCATATCTTATAGTGGGCCCTCTTTATGGTGTTATTGTTTGTTTGTTGTAATACTCATATTACGAGAGTCAGAAGTTAATCAATTAAACGTTTCATTACTGCTTTAAATTAACGTAGTTTTGTCTGATTTTGGTATAAAAGACTAGCAGACATTACACAATAACAGACTAACTTGAATACATTATTAAAGGTTAAACTGTCAAAATATGTGTACCAAAACTGCTGCATTTCTTGGAAAATTAGGCATATTCATCTTGTCTTTCTTTACAGAATAGGAAATCATAGCAAATTCCATGACGGCAAGTCCGTCAGACGTTCAATTACACTAAGCCAGACAGATATTTCTAATTGCATTCGGGTGACCACAGGAATCGTAAATCAGGCGTGCCTGCCAAAACCTGTCTGCCTATTAGCGTTTCATAGCTCGATCTATTTCCGAGAGCCAATTTCACAGTGAAGTTAACAGCTTGATGATGTCGATGAAACCAATATGTGGCAAATTGACATCAGACGTAAATTAGTAGGATATGAGGGCACGAATAAATATGGGTAAAAAGAACACTTATCTTAATAAGTATTCTTTTTAAACGCTATCAGTTCTTTCGCCTGTTCGCCTACTGGTTGACTGGTAGAGAATGCCAATAGGAATAGAGAACATGCATGAAAATCAGTATTGAGTTTCATTGATACGATTTAGGAAAATGTAAAGAAAAGCATATATAACGCAATACACTACGTTTTGACCCATACATAAATATTTTATATAGAACTAGCGGCCCGCCAGCGGCTTCGCGCCGCTGCAAATTTCTGAGTTTCCCGGAAATTATTCCAATATTTCTCACTTTAAAACCATCCTTGGACTTCAACAAACATTGAAAAAAAGAATTGGTAAAATTGGTCCAGGTGTTGTTGAGTTATGTGCTTACCGACACATTTTGCGATTCATTTTTATATTATAGATCAAAACTTGTTTAAATTTTCAAACTTCTTTTAAATTGGTTTTTTGGTATTCTCATGTTATTTACGTAATATTTTCATTCTACGATATTGGCTTAAACATAGTAATTTATGAAATAAATGCAAATTTCATTATAAGGTCCTTACATTTTAAATATGGAACAACAGCTGTGTCGTCATTCCTGTCGCCGATTTTGTATAGAGTGTTTTTGCAGGGCGTCTGAACTATGACTTTTTAAAGGTTCATCAGTTATTCCTCTCTTTCATAGCACTTTCCAGGGAGCGTAAGAAAAAAAATATGCATGTTCCCTATTAAGTCTGCTATTTATACTTTATTGTGTTTTGTGCAAATAAGTACAAGTTGGCAGAAACGAGCGATGATATAAGTCATTACCACCTTACACCCAACTATTCAAACACATTTTATGTATTTTAATTTAACAAGACTATAAATAAAATATATTTTATCACAAACAAATGAACAAGTTAACAAACAAATGAAAAAATGTGTTGTATGCAACGTTTTTAATCATTTCGGTACCTGGGTCAACCAGAGATTTAGGTTACCGTCTTCCCTGTGGACACACCAAAAGTTAACGTTTTTAAAGCCTAATTTTCTGGCTAAGCCCATTCCCGCAAAAACGCCGACAGGACTGCTTTTGACCTATCATATAAAAACATAACTTAAATGCACACAAGCTTTTAACTACTGATCACAGGAGAGACAACTTTTGTTTTTTAAGAGTGTGTATGACCCACCTGTATAACGAACCTCATCTATCCCACGAATATTATAAATGCGAAAGTTTGTGTTTTATTTTGTTATCCTTTACGCTGCAACGGCTGGACGGATTTGGATGAAATTTGGAATGGATATAGATTATACCCTGCATTAGCAGATAGGTTAAAATTATACTCCCAAGAACAACGATAATCGAAATCTTCTAAGTACCAATTTCACCAGTCATTGTTAACTAACTGTTAGGTTCATACATTTTGCCAACTGTTAACGCTCTAATCATCTGTTAAATGGTTAACATCGTATGGTGAAATTGGTAATAAGTCGTGACAGAAGCAAGTACAATATAAAACTATGTATATTGTGACTGGCTCGATAACTAACGTTTTTTTTTCGAATATCGACCTTCAACGGAAAAAATAGAGAGATTAGCGGTTACCTGTTTCCCTGCGTACAAAGTCGCGATCATCCGCAATTAAACTCATATGTTCACAACGCAGAGCTTTCCATTTAGTTAATAAAATATAAATCCGCTTTGAAGAGCCTTTTAATACGTTCAAATTAGCCCCGTTTGCATTCGAGCGTCGGCAACAAAAACAAAATCTCCTTCACACTTCGAACCAATTTAAATACCTTAATTCCTAAACTGTCACTCAAGTTAGGGCGATTAGCGTAAAGGCGGCAAACAAGTTTTTTGGGCCCTTGAAATTTAATGTGTTGTGTTTTTCGGTCATCATTTAGGGCCAACTTTGCTGATTTCATTCTAAATGGACTCGATTGGAAGTTCCTGGCTTACAACGTTCTAAGTATTAATTTATTTTAACTAAGTTCATTCTTAATTTGCAGATTCTGGACAGGTTTACGATTCCTCGAATCTAAGTCAACCGTTTTTAGTTTTCGATCGTCCACTGTTTTTTTCTTGGAACAGGATGGCTTGTTAATTTACATGGGAGGGATCCGGAATCCTACTATTTCCTCAGAAAAAAAGGCGTTAGTATTTAAAAACTTGTATCGCTAATGTAACCTTATTTAGAGGCATCAAGAGTTGAATATGATATGGCTTTTTTTGTAGATACGTCGTTCGGACTTAGGGTTTTAATATTGTCTACACCACTCGGGACTGACGGCCGTGACCGGGGTCCATTGTCGTTCGAATCCAACTCGAATTGGTTTCAATCGAGCGCCAATGTCAAAAAACTCGACAAAAACTGTGAGAGTCGTTCAGGCTTCACTGTTTGGGTGACAACTGTTAGACAAGTGTGCAATCGCGTGGTATAGTCCGACTGAACGTTTTTGAACTCTGAACTAGTCGTCAATAAGTTAAGTGGTAATTGTAGATACTGACATTTTGTTGATTAATATTTTGTAGCAACAATTATCTTGTACCTACATCATTTTTCTGCAGAGTTCGGTTACTTAGATTTTAAATGAGGAATAAATAGGTCTGTCAGAAAAACAGATGCACTTTTCACTGTTTGGAATGTAAATGGTTAAGTGAATGAAAGGTTAGGTTAGTGCTAACACAGGTTAATCTCTGACTCAACATTAACAAAGAAGGCAATGTTCGAAATAAAACAATGATTCTCTTTCAGATGTATCAACTAAGATAAACCCGTGAAGAGTAAAGTCAACTGTTTATCCTTAATTAGATAGGTGTCGAACACTTAAGTGTATTTACCTAGTGGCTAGAAATACATTGTGTTAATAAAATGATTATTATTGTTTTTTATCAAGAAATATCTACGCTTGTTTATGATATTGTGATCATTCGTTTTGATAAACATAGGTACGTTTGTGATAAAGACGGCTTTTGCAAATATTTACGAAATAATATATTTCGGCTTCTGGTGAGTTTATATTTATAAGTAAAAAAGAGGAACGGATATTGAGTACGATAATAATATAGTATGGTCTTGTATTAAGACTGCTTGGTCGCAGTTCTCGAATAGTTCCACGTAACTATCAACTCGGTTCGGCTCAACTCCTCCGTCCTCAACATGTCCGGCCCGGGTCAGACTCAGAAAAACTTTAGTAAAAACTAACCTAAATTAAATTTCGATGCACGTATTTAGAACAAATTGACCACGATAAGTGTAACACTATTAAGAAATCGCTTTCCTTAAGTTCTAAGCCTACAGTATTTCGAGTACAGTAATCAGTCTGATGCTATGTTTTAGGTTGGCCAGATCTCTGATTAAGATGGCCGATTTCACTTGAATCAATAGTTACCCACTATCTTTGGTCATCAGACATTTTTTCAATTCGAGAGTAAAATACGATCAGAAATGTAGTATCTAGAAAACATCCAGCCTGTTTGTGGTAACAGAATTAATAAGAAATCTTTTTAGAGTTGTTGATATTTCTGTAGCTCTGCTTACCCCACTCTGGGAATGAAAGCGTCATATGACATATGTATGATCGATAAATACGACTAAAATCTCTTTACATGATAAAATAAAGATTTATATTAAATTGCAAGGTAAGATGACAAAGAGATTGACACTAATCTAATCTGATATGATAAAGTCGCTAAATCTATTTTCGAAAAAAAGATTGCTTGTAACAATGAATATTATGACCGTAAGGTTATTCGAGCATTGGCTGACGACCTAGGTATTGACAATATCTTTACCTCATACGAAAGCCGCAGATCCCAAACGAATCCGGCTATAAGCCTCTTAACGACAATAACTCGATTTATTTCCATACATCGCGTATGACGTAGTATAAAGAGGCTAATGCATAATAACACAGGTTCAATTTAATAGCCAAAGTAGACTCGACCCTATGCTGTTGGTGACCAAGTTGAATCTTCAATAGAATCTGTAATCGATTCTTCATTTTGGCTTAGGCAGTAGTCCGGTGCTATTTCATAGTGCGTCACAAATAGTGGTGTGTGAGGTAGAATAAACACATGAAAAAGTGTGTAGATCAGTGTACTTATGAGTTATTTATATACCTTTGGCACTAATTTACTTTTAATTGGTAATAAGTCAGTTTTAAGGAACGGAGACCACCAGGTCGATAATTTTTGGTAATGAAAAGGTTATTTTTGAGTTCTGGTTTCTTTCGCATGCGATTTATTTTCTACCCCTGCAGGCTTACCATGATATGGCTTAGTAATTCAGTTGATGGGAGAGAAAAAGACAGCTGTGTTACTGCTATGTCCCTGGCACTTATCCTATACTGAATTTTTTAGGCATGTCATGATAACTCCCTGGCCTGTTGTTGTATAGTAAAAAATACACTCTGGAGCAATAAAAACGGGAAGAATTTCTATGGAAATTCTGTACTATGTGACCCGTTTTCATTGCTTTTGACTATATTACAATACCTACTAATTAGTTTTAGAGGTTTAGTCACGCTGCAGCAACGGATGCCTTCGCATTACTGTCGTTGCAGTGCTGTGCAGCGCCATGGACGCGCGACGACACCAAATCACAATCATATTGCTTTTGACATATGACCGTATTGTCAACGTAACGGTAGCTCTTATTAACTTGACAATAATGGCGGCCCAGTTAAAAATATTACGATAACATTTCAAAAGCAATATGGTTTAACTGTGTACATAATATAGAGACTAATGTAAAAGCTCTTGCTGTTTTATGGCATGGTTAAGGTACCTGATACTACGGCTCTGAATATGGGCATTGATAATCTCATAATGCAAACCCAGATAGAATGTCAATGAAATAAACTTAACATGCCTTTGGTAGTCATTCTGTCGGTCTAAGCCTTACACCATAACAACAGTTTGCACCTTGCTGCTTAGCATCTGACTAGCAGATATTGGTGGTATTAATGGTGGTGAAAAGGACCGGACCCTTCACAAGGCCCTAAACACCTCCGAAATGAAAAGTAATAGGTACTACAGGGGCTCGTATCTCGAAACTCACTAGACTAATAATATTAGTCCATGCGGTACATTTCACTAGTAGATTTGTAGAAAATTGTATTGAGTGAACTAATATTATTAGTCTAGTAAGTTTTGAGAAGCGGGCCCCAGTAGGGTATGTTACTAGTATGTACTCATCCTTGTATTACTATTTTTTTCTTAGAGTTGTTGTAGCTCTGCCAACCTCACTGTAGGAATGAAGGCGTAATGTTATGTATGTACATAACATTACGCCTTCATTCCTACAGTGAGGTTGGCAGAGCTACAGAATTACCAACAACTCTAAGAAAAAAATTGCACAATCAGGCTGTTTACTAGTGTATTAGTGACTTTGCCAACCCATCGCCTAACAGTACTACAAGCCCTTATTCTCTTAGTCGCCTCTTACGACATCCACGGGAAGACATGGAGTGGCACTATTCTAACCCGGCAACCACAAAATATACTAAACGACTAAAAAAAATTGTTAATAGAATAAATAAAATAAAAGTATATAGAGGACGCTTGCAACTTTACGCTTAGTTTCTTCCCTGCTTTTCTCCCATTTCTTGCCGTTAAAAGTTGAATTTTAAAAAGTTTTAAGAGCATTTTACAGAAGTGCACATTTGAAATTGTATGTTTCGAAGTTCACTAGCTTAAACTGAGATTTGTCTTTTAGCCTGTCCGTCAATAATAAAACAGTTTTAAAAGTAAGTTAAAACCGAAGTTGTAGCTGTGGAAGAACCTTCCAGGTCTGTCCAGATCACTGCCATCTTCTATTCTTTAAGCCACCGTAAAGCAGCATCGCTGTTGTACGTGTCGCAATTAGGTCATTACTCTACGGAGGCGAAGATGCTCGTAGAGTACGTCAATCACAGGACAATGTCATACAAATTGACCTTGTTCCAAATTAAGTTCTAGGCTTGTACTATGGGTACTAGACAACGATAAACTTACTTATATAGAGAAATATATACTTAAATACATAGAAAACATCCAAGGCTTAGGAACAAATACTCGTGGTCATCACAAAAATATCTACCCTTACCGGGATTAGAACCCAGGTCCCCTAGCTTCGAAGGCAGGGTCACTACCAAGTAGGCTAGCGTGTCGTGTATGAATTAAGACTGGAGTTACTCTGAGGGTCCAGTGGTTGGACCCCCGCCACAAGGTTAATTTTAAGTCCTTTGTGGTGAGGGCACTGACCAAAGATCTTTCGACCTATTTAAGGAGTTTCAGCGAATTCCAGGCCGCCGGCTAGCTTACAACGTGAAAGTGTTTAAAAGGTATGTTAATTTTATGTTATGTATTGTTATGTATTGTGTTATGTTGGTATGCGAGTTATTTTTTTATGGCTAAGAGAACGCACACGAGCACTCAACCACCTGATCGTAGACTATAATTTCAAGACTGCAATCCTAAAAATTCTAAAACCTCAAATGAGTTGCTACCCTGAAGACTAAGACGGAATGCTTCTATGCTAGTAATTTCATTGGTTGTCTCCGCACACCGGAACACAACAATGCCAACACTGCTGCTTGGCGGTAGGTTAATGGATAAGATGGTGGTAGCGATCCGGACAGACCCTGCACATGGTCCTACCACCACTATTTATAAATATGGGGCTTGAAGCCTGAAACAAAGTTATGCTATTCTATACTACTGTTAAGATACGGCGCGGGAATTTAAAAAAAATGAAAATCAGACCTGAAACAGTTATTATTTTAAACAGTTGGACAAATTACTAGCAAAGAGCCATTCCATCTTAGTCCAGAGATTCGCAAGTCTCGAGATTGCAGTCTTCATATTGTAATCTTAAGAATGCAAAAGTCTACGATACGGCTCTCGGGTCCCACTTACAAACAGGTGGCCTTTGTACTCGTTTTCCTTCTCCTTGCTTAAATAAACTCTTATTTAATATGTATAATAGTTACGAAATATCATACATGTTAATAAAATTGTTAAGAGGCATTCAAGTTAAACAAGTTTATAGTATAGTGACCGATCAACTCCATATAAATTGGCGGCATTACAACAAAAAAGGAATTATATCTTTAATGTTAATTTTAATTTCGCTCTCTGTTATTTATTAAAATTTATAACATAATTACGAACGATGTTATTTAAATTTAATTATTTTTGACACATCGGCTTTGGTCAAAATGTGTTTATGGTGTGACTTGGTTTTTATGAGTGTCTTAAAGTGGTTTTATTACATCCTTCTCTATGTTTTTACCTACAATTTAAATAACGTATCGGTTATCTCTTCATAACATAAAAAACCGTTCTAGTGGGAGTCGGACTAGCACACCGAGGGTTCCATACAGTAAGTACTTAGACATTATTAGATTCCATTTTAAATTCGATTTCGAATCGAATCAGTGCGAGCCCATCTCACACACTCACACTTGAACATTTTTTAGTACTTGTTGTTTTTCTTTAGGGTTTATAAATTTAACGCTTGCATGTTTTACCGATTTTACGATACAAAAAATTCAATAAAATGGTTTGGGGAACCCCTTTAAATGATACAGCTCTTTAAAACTAGGACGGACGGATCAAAAACGCAAGGTTTCGTAATAGGGTCCCGTTAGACACCCTTCGGAAACGGAACCCTGAAATAGTACATTTTGATACAAGTGCGGAAAGTATGTCATTTTACACGAGTCCCGAAATATCTTGGCCCGAGCTGCAAGCGAGGGACAAGACTCGGGACGAGTTAAAATGACAGTTCCGCACGTGTATCAAACGACGTTTTTTAATACATTTGCGAAAAAATATCAATAAAACAAAATAAATCAGTAAATAAAACTATTACAAGAGACAGTTTTACTTTTAATTGACACAGACTTTATGAAATGGCAACGGTTGTGACCATTCAGCCAAATAAAAAAAAGTCACAGTAATTTAATTACCTATATTTAAAAATCAAAAAGTATAATTCTCTATTAACCAGCGGTATTGCATAAAGGTGGATTCACATTACGCCGTACTGGGCTGGGCCCGGTTTCGGCATGGTGTAATGTGAATTCACCTTAATACGCAACTATCTAATCATTCGTAATACTATTTTTTTTAATATTACGTAATAAATATTATTTAATTTTAATATTTTAAATTATATTACCTATGTATAGTCTCAATGCTAAATGACGTATTCAAAAAGTGGTTGAACATGCAAACTCTTTGGTTGGATGCACGGCTTGGAAGTTGAAACAAAATTATATTTAAAAAAAATGGAAAACTATAACGCACTAGTGCGGAATATCCAACTTTCCGCACGATATACAGCTACGAAAAGTACCACTTTTTGAGCAACTGTGTTAAAAAAGGGGTTTATATAATGATCACTTTGCTGTCGTTCTTGTGCTTTTTTAGGATCTCTGTCTGACATGGTGTCAACAATAAAACGTGTGTAATTCCTTTTTTTCAAATTTTTATAATGATTAGTTTAGTTTACTTACATGGAAAATCATCGTAACTCATTTTCACTAACTTTACAGGAGAACGTGTTAAAGTAACAAAAAAGATTTTTGACAACTTGTAATACCTACCTTGGAAAATTTTGACAATAAATATTAATCTTAACATTAAATTACTTATATTACTAAATATGATCATCCACAACATTTTGTTTTACATTTGACATTGTAACTCAGACATATAATAATGAGTAAATATGACGAAGAGTAAGAAAGAACCAGAACTATCTCTCAATTATGTTATTCAACATGGATTATGGCTTACGATTGAAATAAAACAGTTAAAATAATTATATCTGTTATATATCTTTGATTAAAAGTAGTTTTTAAACTAAACATAATCAGCATTAACAAATGAGCATTTTCTTGGTTTGTAATGGTTTTTATTTATTTATTAGGCAAACCAACTAAACATGTACATTACATTTTAAATAATGCATGATTTTCACAGATTTCTACAGTACACTTCTAAATTATAGGCTAGCACGGCATTCACAATTTTATAAGCAAGCTACACAATTAATGTTACTTAGCCCCGATTCGACCAAACTTTTTACACGGGGGTAAAGCTTACTCTGAGATTAGTAATGTCAAAATGCCATAGAAAACTGTCATTTTTTGACATTACTAATCTTAGAGTAAGCGTTTACCCCGGTATAAAAGTTTGGTCGAATCGGGCCTAAGAGAAACAATATAATAATAAAGGCTTATCCTTGTAGTGAGTTTAAGATTATATTTTTAAATTTACCTAAAGTACAGTTTTTAAAGATACTGTTGTAAGATCTACATAGTACAGTAATAATAGGTGAATTTTCTTCATATCTTTTACGGCTAAACTTTATAGATTAAGGTACACAGTTACACGCACGAGAGTTAAGTCTAGGCACGTGGAAGCCCAGTTTAGATAAGAGGTAAGAAAAATTAATCAATTTTGTTATTTAGGAGTGTATATAAAAATGTCAAGCTGAGGTATACTCTCCTACTCTCTAATGTTTTCTAATGTATTTTTAATCGGGATCAGAGATATTATTTTATAGAGCATTGTAACTCAAGTTGCGATGTAATCATGTTTATTGTTTCCGTTTATTTTTTTATTTATTATCCAAAAATATCTTAAATCTAATTTAGGGTAGATAACAGCGAGCGAAAACCGCGTACGGTTTATCTGTCGCTGTTCGGCGCCCGTTCACATTATAATTATTTTATCTAGGTATCACTAATTGCTAGGTAGATTATTTTGCTTAACTAATGGAGACAGGAACATGGTTTTTATGATAAATTTACATTTATGTGCATCTTTTAGTAGGCTCTGACACACGTGACTAGGCCAATCATTTAATATATAGGGTAACATATATTCCCACACTCATTTACCATACGTATTGATACTCACAAGTTTAAAAATTGTAACTATTGTTTTGTTTGAAAAAAAATCAAAGTTTAAGTACAATATTTTTCAAGCCATATTTAAAAAATCAATAGAAAAAACGATCCACAGCTAAATATATTATGTGACTCACCTCAGTAGATCGTTACTTACAATGTTTTCCATTTTCCTAACTTATAAACGGGAAGGAATTGAAATACAATGGTTTGAGCTAAAATTCGCAATTTTCATGTTGATTTCGAATACGATTGTAACCCAAAATAGCTTTAAAATTAGTTACGATCCCCCTCTGCAAGGAAAAATCCTTGCAGGTGTAGAATTAACTCGGTTTTTTAAATTCCAAAACCATGTTTGCCAATTTAAAAAAATATTTTTATCTGAACCCACTAAAATTCCAAATGTTTAAACGGATATATTTACAAAACCTGTAGGTAAAATTAGGTTTATCAAAAAGGTTTCGGTTTCATAGAAAATATATTTTCTAACTTATGAAAATTCGGACATCCGAAACAGTTAGCATCTGTAATTTGACCTTTTGATAAGTAACCCTTTCGAGTTCTTGCAGACAGCTGCGTGGCTCTCGGCTTGTCAGTACTAGGTACTGTTAATTTGAGGCGCCTATAAGCTACTCACTTTTTTTTAATCTGTGTTATGTGAATTTAAAAAACACATACGGGACTATTTTAAAACCTAATTTTTTTTAGGTCAACAATAAAAAAGATGACTTACACCTTTTCCACATATTGGCAGGGTCTTTTTTTTCTGATACACGTATAAGGAATGTTGCAATACAGAACATTCAGTTCAGTTTACAGGTTCTATTATATTACGTCCTCACGTTCCCGCAAGTGATAAATCCACAGGTAGGGCTAATTAGAGCGGTGTTATACTGCGGTCGTGATGATCGAGAAGCTTTCTCTTTCACTGGTGTTATTGAAACTCAGACCAGTATAGCCGTAGACAATATGCATGAAGTGTACCAATGTTACAGCCATCGATAACGTAAATAAATAAATAAATATCAGAAGAAAATGTCACACAAACTATATATATATATGTATATATATATATATATATATATATATATATATATAAAGTTACCTTATTAGCGACATTTCAATTGTAAGTGCTACACACTTATATATATATGTATATGTAGTATCTTGCACAATTAAACATTAAACAATACGTTAAAATTAAGATAGGTAGGTAACAACAAATTAATAAATTATTCGATAGCTCTCAACTTATTCCTGTACACCTGCAACGAGTTACCGAAGATGTCATTATCTGAGAGAATTTGCCAAGATTGGTTCTATAAGCTACTGAAAATATATTTGCGTTAGGATACCTGGGTATATTACGTGGTACTCTGATATTCATTTTATTAAGGGTATCTGGCGAATTGAAGAAACCATGGAGCACCTTGTATAATGCCAAAAGGCCTGTTTTTTCTACACTTTTGCAAAGATGGAAGTCTAAAATGAGAGAGTCTCGTTTCGTAGCTAGCCTTGTACGGACATTGAAGGTCTTTGGATGCCAAAAATTCGAGTGAAATTACGCTGGACACGCTCCAATCTATCAATATGAACCTCATAATACGGATTCCAGACGGCGGAGGAATACTCCAGGATGCTACGAATCAAACTATTGTATAGAGATAGCATGGCACGAGTGTTTGTAAAGTGTTTGCATAATATTTTTACTAACCCTACCATTCTCCAGCTCCTTCTTACAACGTGATCAATGTGTTCCACAAATCTCAATTTAGTGTCTAAGATATTACCGAAATCTCGTGTTTTGTCCACCTCCTGTAGCACATCGTCATCATGAGTCTACCGCTGGGGATTTTTTTTTTTCCTGGGTAATTTAATGAGTAGGCACTTAATAGGGTTCAGGGACATTTTAATTATTGCACAAGGCTCGAATATAATTGATGTCATCCTGTAAAAGTATCACATCGTGTTGACTGGTGATGGTTCTATACAGTTTTAAATCATCTTCGGATATTGAGCTGTTACTGTGGTGAACATAATCTAAGATATCATTGATGAAAAGAAGAAAAAGGATTGGGCCAAGATGTTATCCCTGTGGCAAACCAGAGCTGGTTGTGTACGGTTCAGACTTATGTCCGTTAGTTACCACTCTTTGCATTTTTCCCAAGTAAGATTTGACCCATAGTAATAGATATCCATGAATACCATAGCGGCAGAGCTTTGAAATTAAAATGTCGTGGTTAACTTTGTCAAATGCGCCAGTAAAGTCGGTATAGATGGCATCTACTTATCCTCCATAGTCCATTGCTTGAGACAGATGAACAACGTAGTTAATTATGTTTGTCACTGTAGACATATCTATTTAAATACATAGAAAACATCCAAGAGTCAGGAATGAATACTCGTGTCCATAACGCAAATATCCACCCTTACCGGGATATGAACCCAGGGACGCTAGCTTCGAAGGCAGCGTCACTACCAACTAGGCCATCGTCTCGTAAGGGATTAGCGTATGCTGCCGGTTATTCACATCGAACGCTTGTGTTAACTCCATACATAGTTTTCGAAAATCGTTTTTTACAATCGTTAACTTACGAAATCTACTTGAGCCCTAACCCTTCAACGTCAATCCTATGCATTTTCGGTAAAAATAACGTTCTTAGAACACATCTTGGCTAGGCATATGTCTGGCGGGTCAAGTTATGCCAGTTCGATCTATAGAACTCGCTCTTCCCGTCAGAGAATAACACTGCGCATACGCACTCACTCTCGGTCTATTATATTATAACCGCTTGACATATTGGAACAAGATCGTGTTGTATTTAGATTTAGTTGCAGTACAGCTAAATCGCAACGGCGTTGCGTTTACTCATGTGTGTAGTGAACAACTACTCTAAAAATCAAAAATAACGGGTCATTTTGTTTACAATTTCAGAATGAAATGACTCTTTTAATTTTGCTCGCGAGTTCAATTTCACACACGCACTTTGTGTAGTGTGCGTCTTTTAATAAACCCATATTTTGTTTATTGATAGGGGCCCATGGTGAGTAATAAATCAAGATACCTGTAATAAAACTACAATAATACTGCTTCTAGAATTTAACATGTACTAAATACTTTTTAACAAACGTACTATTGTTACGCAGGACGCGTATTTGTGGTAGTCAAAAGTTCAACCTAACTTAAACTACGCAATTAATGTTGGAGATATCCTGAAAACATCATGGTTTTAGCAGAAAGTAACATTCGATGAAATAAAATCCGTTGCTTGGTTTCCGTATTATTACTTACTTACAGAAATGATGAAAAAGGGAAAGCAAATGAATAGCTACATAAACTTATATCATTTGTGACTAATATTTATTTCGCTACGTTAATAATATAATGAATAAGGAAAAAAACGCTTACAAATAATCATATCAGAAAAATAAAATGTAATACTTAAAAGAAAATACCACTCGCCTATTAAAAGTTTCTTACGTCAAACGCAAAACACACTAGTGAGTAATGGTTTTCTGGAAAAACCCAATTGATTTGAGTCAATGAATTGTAGCGCGATGACGGATTGCTTTTCACCAGATTTTTTAAGTCATAAATCAAAAAGTCTCTGTATCTAAGTAAATAAAGTAAAAAAAATAAACCTTAGTCACGTGAAAATTGAAAACGAATAAATACCGTTGAAAACTAAAGTAACTTATCTCTTTGAGTCAATATAAGTAGTAGTAGTAGTAGTAGATGGTGATCACTTTTAAGAGTTGCATCAAATCCTTTTTAAACTAAATACTAAATAAAATTACCAGTCAGCTTTGCTAATCAAACCACAATAGTAATCAAATTCTGAAACGTATTAAGTTATGGTATTTAATTGCTTACAGTAAAACCACTAACAATGTTAAGCAATTTTAGTTCCTCCGTTGATTAGGTCCGTCCCTCCAAATCGTCTTAAGGCAATTGCCAACATTTCCGAACTGTATTTACTTTGTTAGAAGCAAATAGTGATTAGGATTGCCAAACATCTTTCAGTGACTAATTAAGAGCAAATACATCCCTACTACAACTGCGTAACAAAGGACATGAAGGTTTTTCTTTACTTTCAGTATGTTGTTGTGTCGAGAGCGTCGATGCCTTGGGGGTCGTCTCGTGATATTGAACCCCCGCGGTCACCATGTGCCAAGGAGTGTAAGGAAAATATCGCATATCGTGAGGAAACCTGCTCATTCGAACAGCTGAGTGTGTAAGAGGGTAATTACACAATAGATCCTAAAGGTGTCGAAGTGTACCCGAAAGGGTAGTACATCTATAGATAAAATTTTGTTGTGCCGTCTATCTTTTACTTTGTGTCATCATATTGTTAACATTTTTAATTTAAATGCAGTAGTATCGTAACTAAAGAATATAGTTTCAAAAGCAAGATAGGTTAAATGAAATTGAATAGAGGCCCTGTGGTTATTAGAACGCAATTATATTTTGTAAAGTATGTCGTCAACATAGTTTAATGAAAAAAAACACTGAATTTAAAACTGTTTTATTATTATTATAAAACGTTATGATATACCTACACACATTTTGCCTGTAACCTGAAGAATTATAAATACATTGTAAGATTTGCTACCTTATTATTAATGTCCATCTTTATTTCTTGCTTTTTGAGCTGAGCTTTGGGCCGGAAACCAGTGTCATATTTAGAAAATAGTTTTTTCTAAAGAACCTAAAAATAAATTCAACATCACCAACGGTACTTAGCTATATACTTACCCTGCATTTTGAAAACTTAAGTTTAACTTAGTTTCAAAGGAGTAGGGAACTATTCGTATCGGAATTAATCTATAAGGCATAAGGAATTTGTAGTAAAAGCACGATTTCTCAAACCCTGATTATCAAAGCCTCCGAAAGGATCCATGTCTGAATAGAATCTACTCCCACTACATAACGGGACGTGAGGGAACCCTCTTGTTAAGAGGGGTATATATCAACGGGCGTCATCTCCGTAATGTAGTTTTGACAGGTCGTGTATTGGGGAATGGAGGTGACGTAATTTCAACAAAATATGCATAATATTACGTATGGTACGTGTATTCTTTTTTAGCCTTTACCTGTCTACGTGTTTAGTATAACAGGAACACATATTGTAGAAAGTTCTAAATAAGTATTACTGCTTGAATAACTTAAAACACCAATATTTTTCCGAATTTTCATAATTCCTAAAGCTATGTTATGCTGGCACTATTGTAGATATATAAATATATAAGTATACTTATGCATCATTTTAATTGCTATACGAAGGTTAGGATCAGTTTGATTGCTAAGCGAAATTAAAAAATAAACCCTCCTATCAAAATATTGCATTCGGAATTAACTAGTGTACCCGTAATACTGCGACTGAAATTGTAAATAGTATTTATGCTAAATAAAACCAAACAAATGACGTTTTCCTTCGTTACATACTTTTTGAATTCGATATTATAGTAAGACGAAAACATTCTGCCATTATTTATGTTCCAGAAATAAAGAACTGACTAGTTTGTAGCCGTTACTAATTTGACGCTACTGAAAATTACTAGATGTCATAAACAATTTACACTTTTTATCAAGCTTTTACTTTAATGCGTAAAAAATTTTGTTATTTAAAATAAACTACTGGATCGGTCCCAACGTTGTAGGTAAAACAATTTTAAAGGCAAACACAGAAATCACGCGAAGAATTTTCAAATTACGGTTGAAACAAGAAAATAGCGTCTGCGGTTTTCTCCCAAATTGATTTCTGGTACGAATCGCTGAACATTTTAATCAGAAAATGAGGAGGAACATATGAAATAAACATGTATACCTACTTGGTATTATGTAGAGTAAAGATTTGATTACATATTCGTAAACCTGCAGTATCTGCTCAAATTGGGATTAAGCTTATGCCTGCCTCGGGGCTAGAAAATGTTGCGTCTTTTGTGAACATGTTAATAATGCGTAAAAGGAATAAATGAAAGTCTTCCATGTCCTATTTTTAACTTACTTTATTGACAGTATAATAACAAATTTATTCCAATCCGTCAAGTCACTGCAGTGATAAGGAGTAACAAACTAAAACACACACACACACACACAAACTATTGCATTTATAATATTACGATTAAGTTTAATTGTGTCCCATGATATTTTAAAACATAGTTCTTTTTCAAAATTCAAAATTGAGTACAAAACATTTAGAGAATCATCCACCTGATCAAGAATTTGCTGTTACTTATTAAGAATTCCTACAATTGATCTTATTATTGATTACGAGTAAATACTTGTTATTAATTTTAACAAAGCATTATTGGAGGAAAATTTCATGTTGAGACATTAGTAGCAACTTTTGGAGGTCCCATCTTCAATCACGCATACTATTCTTTGCTTTCAATTAGTAGTTTAATCCGAAGTAGACAAGTCCGAAACAATGAATTAATAAAACAGCCTGAAGCATCAACGTTATGGGTCGACATTGCTTGCAGGCAAATCTTTAAAGGGTTGCTGGACGATGCTTCTGCTGCAGATGCCGCCCGTTTAAAGGCAGTCGTTACACTCGAATCTGGAGCTTGGCTGCATACTCTGCCCTCACCTTATCAAGGAACTTTGTTGTAACTCTCTGAGGGTGGGGGCAGGTTTAAAGCTTGGAAGCAAGGTGTGTGAATCAAACGTTTGCGTGTGCGGTGTTATGGTTAAGGTGACCGACCATGCCGGACTAAGTTGCTTGCGTAGTGCAGAGCGATTTTCTTGACACCATGCCATAAATAAAATAATCTAACGGGCTTTGGTGTCAGCAAATGTGCATGTATTCTGGAGCCTCAGAGTTTGAGTTGGACAGATGGGAAGATGCTAAATGGTTTGACGGTCGTCCGTAAACGGGTGAGCTTTGGTGTGCTGAAGCTAAACGATTGGCTACCTAGGGCGCTGAATAAGCTGCCTGTGACGTCACGGGTTTCATTGGCCATACAGCAGCAGAATGCTGCAAGTGTTTTCAGCACTTTTGGTTTCAATCGTATGGGAAATTTGTGTGTGTATGTGTAGACATATGAGGAAACTTGTAACGGATTGTCCTATCCTATCAGGTAGGATAGGATAAAACAATCCGTTACAAGTTTCCTTATATTATTTAATAAAACTTTTTGGGGAAAGTGTCTTAGTCTGTGTGCCAGACCAAACATGTAATCTGGATGTTATTTGTTTCTTAATACTGTTGAAAAATTCAATGTATTATTTACTTTAAAACAACAAAACAATCCTGTCAAATCATGACTACTTACATAGCAAGAAAAATGGGAGCCATAACAGATGGCAAATATTTTAGAGGGGTAAGAGTATCTTAATTAAGTTCTATTAAAAAATAGCATTTACCTCCTCGTTAGAAGATTAAGATAAACTAAGTAATTAAAGCACCTACCTATAACTGCAAGCTTATATTATAAGGGCGTGAAACAGAGCACTTAATTTTTGACTCGAGTGAGACATGCTCATGTTAAACCAATGTGTTAGTATGCATTCACAGCTGAGTTATGGTTTATCATATATCTTGGGTTGGCCAGGAACACGGCTGCAATCTCCAGACATTACGTTGTTATCCTTGTAAGGTTCTGCCAGCGATTGGTTTGGCACGCGTGGGTCATTCTAGGCCTTACCATTAGAATTAGCATGTGGTGAGTTTTGAAGTGCTATTCACGAAACTCACTTACTTCTCTGTATTTATTGTTACCATGACAAAGAGGTGTAATTTTGTAAGAGACACTTCATCGTCATTGTCGTGTCAGTCCAAAGACTCACCAAAGAAGTCTTGTTCTGCACCCTTATCAATCATAATCTAGACAAATAAATGTCGGTTATAAGATGAATGATAAATTTTGTGGTCAAAAGGTAATTAAAAGTTGAATGTATTTGATCTAATTAGGTGTAAGAGGCATCATGGTCATTAAGACGGATTTCATGATATTATGCAAATTGTAGTGGAATGAGTCTGTTAAAAGTATATATTTTTCGGGAAACCATAGATAGAAATAATCAGTGTGAATCATTCTGCCGATCAATCAATTTTCCGACAATTTCATTTTATAACGACGAGAGCTTTATATTAATGGCATTTATAATTTGATAGCTACAACGAAGCAAATTTACCCAGATAAGTACATACATGGACTACTTGAAAGTTTCGGCTTGGCATAGACTGGTAAAAAGACTAGGCGTACTAAATAATAAAATGTGGCGACGTATAGTTTTAACAGCAGCACCTATTCCGAAAATTTGGCTCCGTACATATTTTGAACTTTCGATAACATGACATAATTCTTGCTCATGAACAGAGTTTGAGAATATTCTCCAAAGTTTTAGAGATCTTATAACTTGAGGACTTTGCGTCTTCGAAAGTTTTGAGATACAAGAAACGCCGCAGAAACAGTTTGAAGTCGGAGATCAAAATTATACTGAAGTTACTTAATTTGATCTTCGATTTCAAACAGTTCCAGAGGTCTCAGGGATCAAATAAGTTTCGAAGTGAAAAGGTCATTCGGTGATAAATATTGTTTTTTTTTATAGTATAACCAATGACCATTCTGTCGTTATACCAACGAAGACGGATAACTGCATAGTAATTGTACGTATGTTAAACACTAAATTGTACAAAACAAAAACAAAATCAATACAGTGAAGATAAAACAGAAAATAAAATGGCGAACTTATCCCTTTAAGGGTTCTCTTCCAGCCAACCCTTGAGAGATTGAGAAAAGTGAAAGGTTGCGCTTCGATTGCTTAAGCATTTTAAATGTAAAGCCTGACAAGATTCTATTTGGTGAATAATAGAGTACAGAATGATTTGACTACTACACTGTAGTTAGCTGCCTTCTTTGGTATTACGGGGGCATTGCACATGCATCGCATTTTGAACCAAATTATAGTAATTCCAGTTTCTGAATGGTATTCGGCTGGTTATCGCTATCACCTTGGCACTCGCCACTGACATTATATTTGTAACTAGTTTTATAGAAACCAAATATTGCCGATTGCTATTAAGAAACTGGTAGTTTCTTTTGCGTTGGAGAGCATAGGTTGATACGCTTTCTTTCTTTGTTATGACGCGGTAAATCTAGTTGGTGGACCCAACCTGCAAAGCTAGCAATCCCGGGTTTAATTGTCGGTAAGTGCAAACATTTGTGTGACGGGGTGAGCTAGGTAAGTTCGTCCTTAGTAAAATATAATAAGACTGTAAGTACCTGGGCATTATCAAAATAAAGTATACCCTAGTTAAAGAAAATTAAAAAACTTTTGTCAGTTTTGTGACGAAATTAGCCATATAAATGTATGGCAAATGTTCGTCACAAAACTGGCAAAGTTAACGTTTCTTAAGTTTTCTTAACCAGGGTACACTAGCACACAAGCAGAAAAACTTAGTTTAGAACTTAGTCAATTTATTTAAAAAAATCCCCTGATATATCATATCAGGGGTTTTTTTTTATTACTGCTTGTTAAATTCAAATTCATTTAATGGGTAGTTAAGCGTAGTTAACCATACAACCAACAAAAGTAAAAAAGTTCGATTGCGACACGAAAATTATCCCTACAAATGTATGGCTAATTTTCGTGTCTCAACGGAAAAGTTTCATAGAAAATTTAATTGAGTGAGTTAGCGTGGCCAACTTTTTGGTCCTTACACTTATGGGTTTTTTCGAATTAATTGTACCTAATTAAAGAGTAAAATTGAGAAACGGTAACTTTTGTTCTAAACTAGGTACAATTAATTTGAAAAATACCTTTATTTAATTACAGTTGTTAAACATAATAATTATTTTTATATTATTAGTTGTTATACGTGATATGGAAAGAGCTATGCTCGGAGTCTCTCTGAAGGACTAAAATTCGGAACGAACTGATCCGTCAGAGAACCAAGATGATCGATATAGCTCTGAAAGTCAGTACGTTGAAGTGGAAATGGGCTGGTCACGTATGTCGCAGAACCGATAACCGCTGGAGTAAGCGTGTTCTGGAGTGGAGACCGCGTCTTGGCAAACGTAGCGTGGGACGCCCTCTGGCCAGATGGCGGGATGACTTGCATAAGAGGGCCGGCAGCGACTGGATGCATAAAGCATGAGACCGGGCTCTGTGGCGTTCCTTGGGAGAGGCCTATGTCCAGCAGTGGACTGCAACGGGCTGGTGATGATGATAATGATGACAATAACATAAGTAAATAGAGCTCGGCAAGTAATGAAATAGGCGTGAGCACAGTTGCTTGGCATTAAATTTAAATAAGTAAACTTAACTTTAAAAAATACATCTTTTTTTTACGCATATCTCAATATTGATCCAAAATACGTATCTCCGCATAAAATCAACGAGAGTGCGGGTGAAGTTTTAACTATAAGGTTAGATTAGAGAAGAGTGGGGGGTTTTCAAAGATTAAAACAATTGCCTGGTACGTAATTTTTTATCACTGCTGCGTGTATATGCGTCCTTTCCCCACCAGCCTGTCTACCTATACGTTTGAAAGTGACAGCTTTATTTGCACGATAAAAGTTGTCGCCCTTTGAACTCGCAAAGTTTCAGCGACGTGTTTCAAAGTGACGGCGTAATTTTGAAGTTCCGTATCTTATGGAAATTCTTACTTGCAAGTTTTATCAACAATTATCTCAGCGTTGTGTTGAAAAACCGATAAGAGTTGTTAAATAAATTTTAACAATTTATTCAAGATAGTTTCTTGACTTCGATCATAATGGAGCGAAGTTATCAACTGCTGGTTAAACGTTATACAACCGTTTATCAAATAATTATAATTAATACTATTACGTAACTATTGCAAAGTTACACTTGATAAAATGATAAAGTAGCGTCAGTAGAAAAGCGAATACACCTTTTTAATAAATTTCTGAGGCCTCAATTCTACTACTATTCTACTAGCTATTTAAGTAACCGTCTCATATTTTAATATTTAAAGGTACAAAGGTATATAAAAAAAAGAAATGCGACAGTGTGTTTCATAACCGGTCAACATGAAATTTGGTAAAAAATAGTACATTTTGATACAAGTGCGGAAAGTATGTCATTTTACACGAGTCCCGAAGTATCTTGGCCCGAGCTGCAAGCAGGGACAAGAGTCGGGACGAGTTAAAATGACAGTTCCGCACGTGTATCAAACGACGTTTTTTAATACATTTGCGAAAAAATATCCATGAAACAATAATAAATCAGTAAATAAAACTATTAAAAGAGACAATTTTACTTTTAATTGACTTTATGAAATGGCAACGGTTGTGACCATTCAGCCAAGTAAAAAAAAAGTCACAGTAATTTAATTACCTATATTTCAAAATCAAAAAGTATAATTCTCTATTAACCAGCGGTAATGCATAAAAGTGGATTCACATTACGCCGTACTGGGCTGGGCCCGGTTTCGGCATGGTGTAAAGTGAATTCACCTAAATACGCAACTATCTAATCATTCGTAATACTAGCCATCTTGATTAGAGCTGTTTTTTATTTAATTTTAATATTTTAAATTACTTATATTACCTATGTATAGTCTCAATGCTAAGTGACGTAATCAAAAAGTGGTTGAACATGCAAACTCTTTGGTTGGATGCACGGCATGGAAGTTGAAAAAAAATTATATTTAAAAAAAATGGAAAACTATATCGCACTAGTGCGTAATATCCAACTTTCTGCACGATATACAGCTACGAAAAGTACCACTTTTTGAGCAACTGTGTTAAAAATTTATTTTTAGCCTAACCTTACCTTTCGTGTAAAGCTATGAAAAAAACGTTTTGTTCATTCAGGGTCTTTTTTAAGTACAACCATGTTACTTTTGCCATGTTATGGTATTGTTTTAAACCCGGCCGCCATTACTCTCAAGTAAATAAGAGCAATCGTATCATTGACGGTGACAATGCCAAAGGCAATATTGATTTACCCTGTAAAATATAGGCACTGCAACAGAATTTCTAAGGCGAGACCGTGGTACGGGCTCTGACACCCATTAACTAACCTAACACTAAACGCATTAATATTTATCGTGCGATGCGCTCACGCCGTATTTAGATTGGACGATTATTAACGACATACGATGCTGGGCTATGGACCAAAATTATATTCATAGATACTTAATGAGGTCTCGTTAGCATTGGATATCATATCATTTGATTTGATTTTAGAATATTCGATCGCGTACAATCATTATGTACATAAGAAAACATTAACACCTTCACATAATCGATTTCGCGGAGTGTTTGAAACTAAAAAATAGGTAAAAGGATCAAGGCCTCTATTCAATTCGGTAAAGTCTATGTCGTTCTCGTATTGGTAATGCTTAAGTGCTGTGATCAGATTAGGTAGTGCAATTTCTGTTGAATGACCTTAGACATTATACTTAAAATGGATAAGGCCTGGGACTCCGAGAATCGTATTTTTTCACAGAATATTTTCATGACATGACCAATCAATTAAATTTATATGGGAAAATACGAAAAACAAAAGATTTAGTCAATGTAGGTGTCTACATATTTCGTCACTGCGATATTCAATACTAGCAAAATTATAAATTAATAAAATTTCTGAACGAAACACAAACTTTAAAACTTTGTTATTTAAATCCCGGGGTTACAAGCTATATCCATACTAAGCTTACGCACCAAAGTGTCGCTAAATTGCATTTCCTATTCCGATCACTGCTTATGTGCTATCAAAACTTCGACAATACTATAACACGTCCAAAGAAATAAGGTGTAACCGAGTTCAATCTCGGTCCAGGATATGTTTTGTACGCAAATGAGTTTACATGCTGTTAAGTTTTACGTCTGTCCTTTTGTTGGTAAACTCTCCCCTAACGATGCAGTGGCTTAACTAAATTAAAAGAGAATATGATGCCATTGATGACGAACAAATCTATGGTCGATAGAAAGCTAAATCGAAAACTAGAAAGCATAGTTTAAAATAATATAATCTGTCTGGTCTGTGATCCATATAATTTGCATTTTTTTGACTTCAATCTAAAGACCCCAAGTGCTTTGCAAACTCTGAGAACTAAGGCGGAAGGTATCTATGCTAGTAATTTCACCGGTTGTCTTATCCGCTCACTGTTGGATCACAACGCAAACACTGCTGCTTTGCAGTATGTTAAAGGTTAAAATGGCGGTAGCGATCCGGATGGACCATGCACAAAGTCCTTCCCTACCACCACTAAACATGGCACGCATGTCACTTTTACCCCAATAACAGAATGAAATACATAGACTCAATTTTAAGTAGGTACACTGTAACTTCTATTAGGTACGCAATCTCTTTATCTCCAGGAAAGATATAATCGAAGTAATTAGACTCTACTTGACTGCTAATTGCATAACTAACGAGAAAATGGTACGACGTCGGCAATAGTAAGTTTCTTTACTATTGAAGACTACAAAAACACAATTATCTTCAAAGGATACAGCTGAATGATAAGCCATTTAAATTATTTAAATGAAACACGAATACAAACCAGCAAAGAGTAAATTACCCGGGTTATTGACATTATTATTATAAATGCGGGTATTATTTTATAATTAGTATAATTGTTCTCAAGTACCTTTATTTCAATAATAACCCTCTTACCGCAAACTTACTAATGTCTATATATTAATCGTTATAACCGTAAGACGCTAACTGACGTGGCGAAACTAAGAGGGTTTGATTACGGAACTCTTAATGAAGCCAAATCATAAAACGACAACAGTCAGAAGTTTGACTTAAAAAACTCTGAAATTATTGTAAACTCTAAATAACTTTAGATTGATCTATATAAAAACTATAAATCACACAGCCATTATACATTGTTTTTTCACTTATTGCTATCGTTTTGTTTGTAACTAGACCACATTTGCTGTCAAGTTAGTAAGAACTACCATCAAGTACAATACGATAACAATAGGAGAAAAGATGATCCTCGACCTTCATGGGATTGCGTTAAGTCTGGCGAGCAAGGAGGCCAAGAACTGTTTTACCTATACAAGTAGCCAAATCATTAGTTACTACAGACCCTGAAATCGTCTGTCTTATAGGGTACTAGTAAATAAGGAAATTATTTAATCTTCCACACGACCGTACCGGGATTTCATCACGGACAACACGATATGCGATAGATTGCCTTCGAACAATTTTGATCGGAGGGCAACCGGCAGGCTTCTCCATTATTTCCCCGTCAAAGTGATTAAATAAATAGTCCCTCTGCTAGTACAGGTACGGAGTTATTTCGTAATTACGGAGGTTTATTGCCCAGACAGTACCCGGGAATGTTTCGGCCTGCTGAACATAGGCAGCCCTGGGTCGCGCTAATGTTATGTTGTGCCTATGCGCACGTTATACTGTATATGTAAACATGTTTAAGGTGATATTGCGTTTAACGGTACTTCTAATAACTGTTGTAACCTAACATTTCACATGGTTTAAGTTAGCTTTAGGAAGTTGTTATTTATTGCCAAGAGTTTTATGAGCGCTATTAGTGAACCTTTACCTCTTTATAATGTTGTAATGCTAAAAGATCGCACTTTGGTCATTCAACGGGCATCGTTAGAGCTTTATGGTCTTACCATTACGGGACTAATCGGTGAAATTATACGTTATACCCAATTAGGAAGCAAGAACCTAAATGTATACATATATGCCGGGAGTGCGTAAGCTGTATTAAGCATGTTTGCTAATTGGGGTTTGTATGACTCTTACTTATTTGGCCCGTTCTTATCACGAAAGCCCTATTCTCGCTTTGGTACTGTTCATTACTGGCCAGTTATTGCAAGCGAGAGGTTGATTGTATATTCTTATTCGAAACAAATGAATGTCGTATTAAACTTACTTATTACACCCTTCGCTGTAATTTTTTTCGCTTACATACCTACTCGTAAGGTGCTAATTTGTTTAAAAAAATCAAACAATGTGAATAATTTTAGTAACTTTTCTTTATTTTAATTATGTTGTCAAAGTGGTTGGTGAACGTAATACCTCCAATGTACTAAACGCCATTGTTTATTTTTTTTGCTACTTTTATACATATTTTAGCGATTTCCTGAAGCAGTGAACTGGAAAAGATACTGGCTCAGCATAATGCTCAGATGCTAGGCACCTACAGCGCTTATTTTCAGCCAGAACCGAGTGAGGATGCATGCGTGAATGCATGTTTAATGTTCAATTGCTAATTTTGCCAAGGCGGTTCTTAGTGAGGTTAGGTGGAATAGTTTGGATCTTTTAAAAGTTTTTAAGTTGAGCTTGTTTCAGGCTCTACTTAAAAACTTTTGCTCGTGGCTAAGAACTTAGGCTCGTGTCGCAATGTGTTTACGTATTAAATACCACGTCACTCAAGTTTAAGTGACTCGGTCTGTCACTGCGATAGGGTTTTGGAACTTGAATCAAATACATTGTCTTCACATACCAAATCGATCAAACATAAATGTAATTTTCATGTCAGGGTTTTGCGGCAATGTGGTTTAAAACGAAAAGACTTTCGAAACAATTGTTATTCTAATTTACCATTGTCTCGGTGTTAAATCTTTACGAGTTATCATTGCTCGGGTTACTATTATAACTAAGTAATGCGTAGTTAACGGTTGTTTATGTTACAATTTGTAATTTCTAATCCGTACTTGGTATTACCGACCACGCGACGCGAACTCGCCCATAAGTCACGTCTGAGGAAAACTAGTGACTTCAAAATACCGATAGATATTTTAATCGATAGAATTAATTGTTATATTTATTTAATTTTTAACTTTGTATAATATACGGATACTTATGTGCCAGAACCACACGAAAACAACGATAAACAAGTTCTTCTCAAAAAGTCGTTGGCAGAGGTTTTAAATATGTTGAATACAAAAGTAAATTTTGGCAAAAGTTGCAATAAAATCCATCTTGCCTTAGGCAAACCGCTTCTAATAGGGTATCAACGTTAATGTTTGGTGTTATTGGTTCGACAAACGGAAGGTTGTCTTAATGAAAAAGTATCGATTTCGATTTTGGGACGTTTTTTATAATTATGATCGTGAACTTATTATGGCTTTGAGACATTGCTTCTTGCCAAATTTCATAATTTTAGGATTATCGAAAGTGGAAGTGTGTTTTGACCTGTTTACGAGTCTCAAAATATGCGGCAGAAATGGCCGTATTTTTTTTTTGCGTAGAAGGCTGATTTTATATTACTATATTATTTTAAATTCAGTCATAAACAGTGAAAAGGTTTAATTTAAAATCTAAAATAAAATATTAACAATTTACCTATCGACATCGATTAAATGAATAGCAGACTATTTCCCTGCCCCATGCTGACGTCACCGCATAGCATGAACGAAGTAAGGGTCACCCGCGGTCGGCGGTCAACCGGCCGCCATGTTCGATCCCTATCTTTGGCGCCATAACTCCCCGCCATCGACGGACCGATTTGCACAGATTGCATTCAAATTGCTCTCGCCATTTACTTAATTAATACGGACACGCACCCATTACGGATACTTTAGGTGTTTTATGTCTTTTGCGCCGTATTTATTTAGACGTAGCGCCGGTAATTATGACCCTTAACTACGAGTATGAATTTATGATTGGTAATTTAGCCTGCTTGAATTGAACTTTACATAAATGCGTATTTGCAACATTATCGATAAACTTTGTAATTATTATTAATTTATAATTATGGTGTCTATCAGTGATTAAGGTACTGTAAATATAATTATGTTAAAAACACTAAAAATATTTAAAACGCCTGTTGAAAATGTGTTAGCAATTATATAAAAGGAAGTTTGCTTTCTACGAGTAGTGTAAAGGCGCTCTACTTTTAACGTACCATAAAGCTTTACTTTGTTTTTACTACTTCGTGCGCGTAGAACTCGTCTATCGCTTTTCAGTAAACATTTCTAGTAAGAAAAGAAGTTTTTATCATTTATCGGTGTACAATCAATTTTCTTAATAAACATCAAGATCGGTTTAGCAGATAAGGCGTGACAAGGTAACAAATAAATTAACGAATATTATGAATGGGAAGGGTTTTCTAAATAAATACTATAGAATAATGCCGCAATATACTTTTAATTTTGTGTTCTAATAATAATACTTAAGTCATATTACTCCTAGGTACATACAAGTAAGTACTTCTACCAGTTAATAGCAGTATTCGTCTTTTACAACAGTTTTGGTCTGAAACTGCAGTAATAACGTATCTCACACCTATTATCGGGTTTTAAAGCGACTCGTGATCAGGAAATTGCGACGCGATGTGTATCGAAGGCAGAGAAGCTCAACATACAACCTCATGTTATGTTTAACCAAAATGGTGGACTGTTTGGCATTTGCAAGTCTTATTGGTACTTGATTTATTGCGAAAAAAAATATTCTATGAGGAATTCTGATGCAGAATATCGACGAGACAGTGTCCTTTATATCGATATGCATTCCATTAGGTGCTCCCATATCACCATAATGTACCTACATAAAGATCAAAGGTTTTAACTTTAGTATTATCATTGTTAAAATTAATACTTATAACATACTGACTGTTGAGTTTCTTGCGGCATTTCATAAATGTTTTATCCTTTTAGCATTTGCTTGTAGATTTTTGTCGTGTAAAAGTGCACTTGCAGCTTATTACTGAATAAAAATCTTGTATCTTGTATCTTTTTAGCGGATTTATAGTGTTTGGGCGAAATATTATTGGCTGAATGTATCATTTCCCAATTTTTTATTTGGTAAAAGCTATTTTCCGTCGTCGTCGTCGTCGTTATTTTTATACCTACTAAGTCCCAATTATTGTTAAACCTTACTGACGGAATAAGCGGTTTTAGTATCCTGAAAATAAAAGAAAAATGATGTAAATGGCTTTATGCGCGAAAAATCGGAAAATGACACAATTGTCAAAACATATTTTGCTAAAACGGAAGACTGGCGTTTACTCTAAACCAAGGTCACACATAATGTTAGATAACGAAAGGTCAAAGTAACGTTTTTTAATTGTAAACTATGCACAAAAACTTTAATTACAAGTATGTTTTTTTACCAACTCGCACCATAAACACATAGATAAACATAAACACATATTATTATAATGTCAAAATAAATAAATATACTAATTAATAAAAAAATCTGCATCAAGATTTAAATATTGACTTAATGTAAGACGAATAAGTAATCTGTAAAAAAGAAACAGCCTAGGTTCCTAGCTGCATTGGAAAAAAAGTAATGAGGGTGGGAAAAAGGGCCTGAATAGGTTCCTGTAAATGTACACACCGCAGTGTCGTTCGACTTATTTTCGAACTTGTCTGAACACACTATAATTTGTCTAGAGCACAAGTCCTAATGATATGAAAGAGTATAACTAGCGTGTCTAGTTGTTCCATTCCATCTTCACGGTTAAACAGCTAAAAAGATCAACGTGAGATTTGGTACTTACACAGATGATTTAAAAGGCGGAGATGGACCTAGGATACTTTTTATGCCAGAAAACTTGACAGTTCCCTAGGGCAAAGCAATAAACGAAATCTACCGCGGACGAAGTCGATGTCTAATCTACTAGGTCGTCATAACCGTCAACTACGAGGATGTATGACACACAATAGCAATAAAACAGACGTTGTTTTTCTAAAGATTTGTGCCCACATTAAACTGGCCGCGAACTGTACCTACGCAAACTTTACCTTATTGTTTACCAACAATAGTGTAATCACAATAGTGGTTGGAGTTATATGCCGCGGTGTTATTATATAACGCAAAATTATTACATTCGTGTCGTGTTCGGCGGCTACAACTGGCTGTTTTGGGATATTGATTTTCAAACCCCTACAAAAAGGGGATTTATAAATGTAACGTGCGTATCTGTACATGTGTATGTCTGTGTATCTATGGTATGTGGTATGGACCTCGGAACACTTGAGGACTTAGCTCTTGACGCTAAAGTGCAAAGGACACATTCCTGATCCATATCCTACGGGTGGGTGTATATGTACCTATATACCAGCTTCACTAGTCAAAGTTAAGCAGAATGCTCCAAGTTTCTCGAATCAGAGACGAGTTTTTTTTTTTTTACATTTTATTGTACCACTTTGTTGGCGTGACTAATATTCATATTCATGCTAAATTACAGTTTTCTCGTACCAAGAGTCTCTGCGCTAGGCTGCGGACGGACGGACGGACGGATGGACATGGCGAAATTATAAGGGTTCCTATAGATTGACTACGGAACCCTAAAAACGTTTACTTTTCCGCTAAGTTACGAAAATTAGCTATACTGTTTTATGACAAATGTGGTATCTAAGATAAAACTCCTGTAGAAAGTGCAAGCATATTACTAACGAGTGAGGGTTGAATCTGGTTCATTTATTGAATTTGAGATACTGCTAATCGGCGTGGAGAGTAGTATATAAATGTACGACTAATTTTCGTAGCTCAGTGGAAAAGTTAACGTTTCTTAATTTTAGTCCTTAACTAGGTACAAAATTTCTAAGAAATGCCCACTTACTGGCTGGCGTGCTTACTAATATTGTGGTAGAGAATACGCGGCAGCTCTAGTAAGACTCATTACGACGCTGTTTCTCCCTCGGAACGGCTTCTAATAACGCGCAGAAAGCAAGGGCTCAACCACATAATCACGCTAAAAGCATGCTCCAACTCGAGAACGAGTAGAGTTTTAAAATATTGAATAGTTAGTGTACCATTAGATTTTCGAAACAATATGAAAGCAACACAAGCCTTGACCATAAATATTTAATGATCGATAGTTTTTGGCAGTCCATAATGTAAGACTTAATAAGATAATTTTGGATTAGAGGAATTTGCACAAAAATTCAAAACACTATTAGCTCGTGAATTTGACGATAGTTGCCTCACGTGTAAATCTTCCACCGAATTCAGGAGACACACATGAAAATGATATGAATACGCAATGACAGCACACTTGCAGGTTACCAATTCATCATTGAGATAACAGGCGCGTTCTGAATGAACGACATGCACAAGGACTAGAATGTAAACTGATAAGGAAACGTAGAAGTAATTCATAATTTATAAAAAAAATAAGCCTTCGTTACACGGTCAGCTACTGCCTAGACAGTGGACGGCTACTTGCATTGTGTAATCGCATGACTTGGCACTCTTAGCAAGCCTTATAAGACAGTTCGGGTGAATTGCGAGCCACTGTTTCTGAAATGATAGGAGAAGGCAAGTGGAGTCAAAACTGAAAGTGCTTCTTGTCATATATTTTAAACACAATTTATTTATGTCTTTCGGCTAGTAGTTCCAGTGCTTCTATTTTCTTTGTCTTTCAGCTAGCTGTCGTTGTCTCACTCGCACTCGCATCTGACATTATATTTGTCACTCGTGTTTTATAGAAAAACGAAGCTTGCCGAGATACATTAAGAAAATAGAATGTCTGTACCGGGCTGGGATTCCACACGGTAATAACGATATCGTCTTTGACGTGTTTCCGTATTGTCAACGTTACTAATTGATAACTAATGATAACTTTGTTGATAACTCTTATGTCATCACTACATAGTATAAAACAAAGTCGCTTTTTCTGTCCCTATATCCCTATGTATGCTTAAATCTTTAAAACTACGCAACAGATTTTGATGCCGTTTTGTTTTAATAGATAGAGTGATTGAAGAGGAAGATTTATATGTATAATACTTTAATCCGGAGCAAAGCGAGGGCGGGTCGCTAGTTTACAATAATGGCGACTGTGGCAAAAACGATTCTAAATAACGTCAAACGCGATATCGTTATAACGCAGAAGAATAGAGGCCCTGTAGTGTAGAAACTTCGGGCATTACTTTTGCAACACTTAATATTTCGATTGACTTTCTAAAAGTGTTCTCAATATTAATTTATAAAGGACCATGGGCAGAAATGTCCCCCCCCACCAACAGAAATGAAACATGTCTCATTTAATAGATCTCAGCAACATTATGTATTTTTACTATGGAGACGATCACCAGATGTATGGGGTTTTCTTGGAAAACCATAATCGTATCGTATGGAATTTGTTTGAAAATGAACACATATATGGATGATTTGCCTTATTTGGCCCTTGTTTTCATTAAAAAAATCCCATTGATTTTGCTAGTAAAATAAGTATTTTGTCTTTTTTTGGGTCCTTATAAACATATAGACATGCATCCCGTTACTGTTGGTGGGGGGGGACAGTGCCCATACAAATTTGCCCATTGTCCTTTATAATATTCTTTTGGGTTAAAATATATTGACGACGCGTTAGCTTAGTAATGGGTAATCCATTTCCAGTATCGGCAAATGTTTGTGTGATGAGCGTGAGTTTTTGTTCTGAGTCTTGGGTATTGTTGTAGTTATTTCCGTATCCCTTAATTTTTCATAATTTAATTTGCACTTATTTCATTTGCCATAATGGTCACTGGCTATAACCCTCATTTTCCCTAATATCACATACCATAATTTAATTTGCCATAAAGAGGTTGTTTCTGAAATCGTAAACCTTTCAGATAATTTTTACATGCCATCGCATAGAGCCCAATAGGTTAGGTTGGGTTTGTTTCATTACTATTTTAAATAGTTCACGGTTTCAGAAAAATGCCTTTATGCACATGATTCGTATGGCATATAAAATTATGTCATATGAAACTCGGGCAAATGAAATTATTGCATATGAAATTCGGTCATACGATAGAGAACCAGTTATTTCTCTATATAAGTATGTTTGTTATCTAGTACCCATAGTGCAAGCCTAGACCTTAGTTTGGGACTAGGTATTGCCTGTGACATGTCACCATTTTGACAACTTTATGAGGTCTTATTTACTTGACAGTAATGGCGTTAACATTCCAAAAGCATTATGGTTTCATGCAGTAGAATAGAACCCGTGAAAACTCACATGAGAGCATCAAAACATAACCTTCCTTAGCCGAATTAAACATTTCAAGTGAATCGTCACTTTCCCTCCAGTTCGGAGTCAGAGTCACGTGCTCCAAGGAATGCTTCTCATTAACGTCGCATACTATCGCACAGGGTCAATAAACATACAGAACCATATCCTTATCCGTATAGTCGCGCAAAATATGTGTTTGAGGCATGTTTGAGGTTATATTTTGAACTGCTTTGACAGCTGTCAAATCGGGCCTCTTAGAACGGCGCACCTGTAATCCTACTAATATTATAACTGCGAAAGGTTTTGTGTGTGTGTTTACTGTTTCAAACTGCAACGGCTGGACGAATTTAGTTGAAATTTGTAACGTAGATAGTTTATACCCTGAGGCAATAACGATAATCGAAATTTATGCGGACAAAGTTGTGGGCATGAAAGTGTTTTGTTTGTTTTTTCCACCGATATGGTCTGACACTTCGACCGAGAGACATGAATTTAGTACAGATGTAGTTTATTTTATATAACCCAGGGGCGGGCATTGGGCAGGTCCCAAGAGAACAGCGATAAACGACTTTTTTGCGACGTAGTCAGAGGCAAAAGCTAGCAAAAAAACTAGTCTAACCATAAGTGTTTTTAATAATTAATTTATAAATATTCCGTCCCTAAGGGCGCCGGCTTGAGTCAATTAATAAGCCTTCGTTGTCCGTCCGTCCGTCCATCTTAACTTTAAAGAGTTGTATCTTTTGAACCGTAATAGATAGTTGTTTTATCAGCACCACAATTTTTTAGGGATATTTTTTCAATGTCTTGAAATTAAAGTAATTAATAATGAAAAATATTTGATTAGTTTTATGTTATATGTTCTATCTGGTCGACAAATCATGCCTGTTTCCCAGAGGGGAAGGCAGAGACCACTCCTTTTCACCTGCTACGATCCTGACAAGTCTTTATTAATATATCGAGTCATGCATGCACGTCGGTTTCGGGTACTTAAGATTCGGCCCTTCGGAAGGCTATATTATAACAATATAGGCAAACTACTATAATTTTTATGACTACAATCTCTAGATATTTTGCCAACACTGAGGAACGATAGTCTTATCACCACACCTGAATACAACAATACAAACATTGCTGCATAACGGTTGGTTAAAGGATATGAGTAGGATGGTGTCCTGCCGTTTCGCACAAACTGATTCATTTCCCAAAAATATTATTTGGGCAACCACTTTTCTTTCCAAAACTGTAAATATTTTAGGATTTATTTCAAGACCATCTTGCAGGACCTTGCTATAGGTTAGTTACTATCATGTACAGCTACTTATAATTTTTTCCGTACTTCTCATATATTTACAGTTTCGGAAAGAAACCGAAACTGTAAATATTTCAGGATTTATTTCAAGACCATCGTGTAGGACCTTGCTATAGGTTAGTTACTATCACGTACAGGTACTTATATTTTTTTCCGTACTTCTCATATACGAGTATTTAAAGTTTCGGAAAGAAACCGAAACTGTAAATATTTTAGGATTTATTTCAAGACCATCGTGTAGGACCTACACTACATCGTGTAGGTTAGTTACTATCATGTACAGCTACTTATGATTTCTTCCGTACTTCTCTCCAACTCGGTCTCATTTGGTTTTGTGTTAGTCTAACAGATCTTACCTGAACGCGAAAAGCTTTTTAAGACCTCTTTCATAGAGCTCTTAAGATATCTACAATGTTTATAACCCAAAATAAGTGTAACAAAATCATGCGCATGTTTCTGCGGAACCCAAACTAAGGTCAGCCTGTATTTTGGGATACTGTGATATAAAATTTGATTAACAATAATTTGGATGGGATGGATGAACAAGTTAAAACATACACGTAATAAACATAAGTAAAGAAAGGAAGATATAAATGTAAGTTCTCGCGTGAGTGAGTGTTTGTGTGTGTATGGGTGAGTGAATGGGTGTGTGTGTGGATGTGTTAATACAAACACACACTAGAGGCGTCCTTTAAGTTTGATTGCTGAGGAAGAGTTCACTGTCAGAATAGCTCCAACATTTTCATTCCCTTTCAATCAATTTCAATCCAATCAATTACACTATGTATAATAGTGTTTAGCCCAAAACACACATGTTACAATACTGTGTCTTCCCAATACTGTGTTCCCAAGGTAACATGACACTCAAACTTTAAATGAAAATATTTGTCACGATTTATGGAGAATTTAATTAAGTCGCGGCTCCACACGTTCGAGATGTGTTAGATTAAAAACGGTGTGAATTGAAGACATGGTCGATTTAGTCGGATTTTTATTAAGCCTGAGTAAATTAACAGTATGAAGACTTTAATGCACAAACAGAATTTAAAAAGATAAGTATGTACAAATTCGAACTTATCCCTTTAAAAGATCTCTTTCAGTCAACCTTCGAGCGATTGAGAGATAAATAAAAACAAGTTATGGCTAAACGTGTAACAATTAAAGATACAGAAGATAAAGGTAAAATAGCAAAAAAAATACGTAAAAGTATAATAGTTTCAACCCTTACCGGGATTTGAACCCAGGACCTCTCCCCTAGCTTCGAAGGCAGGGTCACTACTAAGTAAGCTAGCGTGTCGTCAACCTGTAAGTTATATTGTACCGTTTGGGCCCAAATAAAACATTAAAATCAATATGTCAAAAGGATTATGATTTACTGAGAAGAAATAAAGCCCCTGAGTTTGTTCTTAAAATAAATAAATAATTATTACACTCACATTGAATGACTCAAGCGCATGTTTACCATATTTCGGGTAAATGTGAAAATCCGACTTAGGCTCTTTCCAAACTATGATCAAATTTGACATTGAAATTGACATATTTGTTCGTGTCAAGCCTTTAAGACTTAAAACTCATATACCTAGTTCTACATTGTGAATATTGCTTATTTTACCTATGAATAGGCTGAGGCAGAAAATATTCGCGGCGCCCCGAGAAACCCGCTTCACATGCTTTCAGCCCTCAACGACCTTAAAGACCAATTTACTACATTTTTATCGATACTTCAAGTTCAAGATCGCCGAGGGATGTAACCGCCTTAACGATCGATTGGCCGAGGCCTAATTTATTTATTTTTATGTTTAGGTGAAGAAATAATGTTTTTCTTTTTACGCAATACTAATTTGGTAATAATTGGAAGACTGCCCCGAGCGTCCAGTGGCGACCTCTAAACTATTATTTTGCTTTTATTGCCTTAATATCGAAGTGTTTTTTTATTTCTACATGAATACATATTTTGTAGAGTTTATGACATCATTTAACAATAATTGACCTATGATTGAGTAACTGAAGGGAAAAAGTGGCCACCTTTTTCTGTTAAAATCAATACTACGAAGGTAAAAGCAATTAAACTTTGTCGTATATGCTATACATTGTGTATTAATTAGTACAACAAAAAGTCACTATTATAGATTTGAAGTACTAAGAATCTCTGAGTAAAACCGCGGATATAAGGATAGACGGACATGGCGAAATTATTAGGGATTCTTTTTGACTATGGAACCCTAAAAAACTCCTACTACTCACGCCATATTAAAAAACCATCGGAATTACTCGCTCTGTCAACCTTAGCAAAGAAATACTATTTTCCCTTCAAAGGTGGATTAAGGTCGGCACTGCATAAAACATGTAACGTGAAGTCTTGAAAAGACTTCAGAATTCAGTGGGTGGCTCTTTTAACCAACAAAAATACCGTTTGACTTTTGTCATACCAGAGACGTCATAATATATTAAAAAGAACCTTTGTGTAGGTAATAAGTTCATGTTACAAACAGGAGATTGGTAGAGTTTAAAGAAAGTAAGTATCTAACACACGGTGAAATTATAAACAATTTTAGACTTGGGTTGTTTAACGAACAAGTAGGTAAGTCAGTGGGTAACAGATATAAATGGAAAAACAATTCAACATTACACGAAAAAATACAGCGATGAAAAGGCTGGCTTAGCAACATGTCACTAATAGCTTCGCAACGCAGATATTCTGACAGGACCTAAAACACTAAAAGTTAACTTACCTAAAGGGACAGTGGAACAGGATGAAGAAAACGATAAGAGGCATGATCGTCTGTGTTGAAGTCAAGAGGCATTGTTTTCATACATTTTACAGTCTTTGTTTCAAGTGCCCGAATATTTTCAATATCAAGGTGGGAAATGCATTGCCAATCCTGAGGCAGATTCAAGATGCTTTAATGCTTGTATTTTAACCATCTATGTTATAGCCCCACTCCACGATTGACCATCATGGGCCAGCGTAAGAGACGCATATCCACCATACAGCGAGCAACATGGTTTTTTATCTCATTCTGTGATCGTGAAGAGTTGCCATTACCCTCATACTGTAACGCAACTGTGCAAATACTGTTCAGCTCCTTGGTGGGTAAGATGATAGCGATCCGGATGGACCCTTCACAAATACCTACAACCTAAAAAACCCATTAATGTTACGTAAATATAAAAATGGAAAAGGACTAGAAAGGTTAGAAAGAAAAAGTATTTCTTAGAAAAAGTATTTCTTAGAAAATGTGCTTATTTTATCGTAGCGAGCCATAAATATAGTTTTCGTTTTCTACAATGCAAAATAACAGAGGTTTGAGATCTGGAATTAAAAATGGAGGGTCATGTTCTATATCAAGTGGAAATCATAGCAAATAGCAGCGCGCTATTAGGTAAAAAATATATAATTATACTCTTGTATTGCAATCCCAACAGTTTACAAAATAAGTCACAGTTAAAGCGGATGTAGAAACATAATTGAACTTTTGGGTGCCGGTAAAATATTGGTTAGTTTTAGGAATCCTTTAAATTTGTTCATAAACTTTTATTGGGCCAAAACATATTACAGAGGGGACCGAGATAGTTTAAAAAGGTTTACCATTCAAAAAATTAAGCTGCTTTATTTATTTTTTCTGGGTAAATACTTATAGACAAAAAATACATTTCAAACAGCTGAATTGCATAATTATGGGATAGTATCATTGTAGTTCAATTTCAATCCCTCCAAATTAAAACATTAGCATGCCTCAACATTTTTCACAGGCGACGGATTGATTTTCCCGAAAGCCCGTAATGCACCATGCCTAAAGGGCCTGACCTAATTCCGGGACCCGGCAAAAGGCACGTCTTAGCGATATTGAGCGTAATATAAGCAGTTCTTGAAATAATGAGTATTGAAGGGGACACTTCTGGGACAATTTGACGAGAGACGATGTTGATAAGTGTGAAGGAAAAATCTGCTGACAGTATCACTTCACACGCTTAAAATAAGCTGACTGCTCATTAATGATCAAGAGTGATCGGAATATGTAAACCTAAAGTAATTAAGTATGGCGCATTGCATTCACGCGAGAATGCAATTTAAATAGTTACAATAAATAATTATGCCTATTAACAACAGTTAGGCGTTTTAGGTCTACTTGTGGCGAACAATAACTAAAAATAATAAAAAATCTTTTATTTTATTTACAGTACCAACAGTACACAGTTAGTTAGTTGCAGTAACAGTTGAATTGTTACAATTACTCATAGATATTTATAATTAACAAAATTATATAGAATTTGGAAGTAACTGACAACTGCACAAATTTGCCATGATTATGGTCAAGATGCTTTCCCTGTTAAAATAATAATTCCAAAATTTAAAAAAAAAACCCGACTTAATAGTCAGTAAAAAAAATCTCTAAGAAAAAAATTATAAGTAGTGGTCCTAAGGGCTGATTGTTTAATAAGTAGATAGTTAACTGAACACTGACACTAACTGAACTGACACGTCGGGGACCGCTAAGTAGCTGGGGTATTTTATGCTATTTCATTTAACTACGGTGCCACACACATTACATTTAATTTAGGGACAGACGATTCGCAGCGTTTATTTTGTCGCAGGTAAGCCATTTTGAGGTTATAGCGATCTTATCGTATTTTCTACAAAATTCTGTTTAATATTCGTTTTGTTTTTCCAAAAGAAATCAAATCACAATAAATAAGTACCTACCAAGCAAACTGACAACAGATTCAAGGAGAAATAGGGTGCTCGTGACAGTATCAGAAATACATCGGGCCGTCTTAATGTCGCGAATAGACGTCAATCACTATGACATACGTTTCCACCCCTTTCACTTAAGATACACAAAAGGTTATTTAACCAATTCACGGAGACTCTTCTTTGCACGTGGTCGCATATATTCTGGGGGCTAACCTATTTTGGACTTTGGGGACCTTTAAAGTTGCCAGAACCGGAACGCTCGCGTGGCCTCCATGATCACCAGATACAATCATACCTAGGTATCGTTTTAATTTTAGAATGCCATGTCGGATTAAGGTACTGCGGGGGGTTATTATGACATACCTATGCAGTTCAGTTTACTCTCAGAGAAAAGGACAGAGCTATATAACTGCCATAGCTCTGTCCTTTACGCTCAACGTAAAATAACCTGCATAGCTAATTTTAAAAACAAACGAGCAATGTTTGAATATAAATAAATAAATAAAATATCAAACTTAACTAGACACTTGTATTACTCAACTAAAAGTTTACTTCCGTGAAACACGTGGAACTTCAGCTCTTTGAATATTTAACCATCCCTCGTATTGCTATAAATACTCGTATTGGGTCTATTTTACTCAATCGTAAAGGTCACGTTCTAGTCTGCAGGCTCTTGGAGACTGACATTTTAAAGTGCTAGTATTTACGAGTAAATAACCTAACTATGCATTTAATATGTTTTAAGGTTTATTGTAGAAGCAAACCAAATAAAGCACAAAAAAACGGGCTAGAGCATGTCGGACCATGCTCAATACGGTTCCGAAGCCGTTAAGTACTACAACCATAAAAATGAACAAGTAACAACTAATTTTCCATTGAAAGTCAATTGGTGCCGTCTTTAATGATTTTAGTAGGTACAAACACTTTAATTGCCTGTATCTCAAGAACGAATGATGTCTACTTAGTGATGATAGTTTTCCTGTGAAATTCGTTATATGTTCTTTCATTTAACATTTTTTTTCAGCTTTTTAGTATTTTTGGTTTAGTTATTTTGCCTCCAATTCATTCTAGGTATGTTTTGAAAAATTTGTTTTTCCACCAATTCCCTGTCCTGTCACTTAATTCAAACCGTTAATTCAACAATTATATTGTAATCTACTACAACAATACATTCACGTGACGCAAATGGCTTTAGGAACAATAATTAATTTAGCCTGAGGCCTCCGTCAGATTTAATATGTGTGTGGCATTAATTCAACTCGCCTTTGTGGATCCGCCATTTTGACATTTTACTTGACGCGAAGCAATCATTCAAACGATTTTTACTGTCCGCAGAGGTCTTTCAAACTGTCGCAAAAACATGACTTCCAGTGATGAATTATACGAACGTTTTCTATTGAATGACGATTTTTAAGAATTTTGTTGACGTTATGGAATACAATAGAAAATTTTACTTATATTGATTGACTTTAATATTACTGTTGATTTAGGGCCATTTGCAGCGAAAAGATGAATGTACTAGTTAAGTCTAAAGTTCAATTTTCCCTTCTTCATCTTCAGAGTTTTATTTGAAGTTATGTTAGTACAGGGGGTTAGGCACACGGTTAGAAAAAAAGTGGTCCGATGTGCTATACTTACTCAGGTCTAACTACGCGGTCTAGGTCCCAAGGTATTTTTTTGCAGTTTTAGATTTTAATTTTAAACCAATGTATCTAAAAAGAAACATAAATACAAACACAAAAACTTTTTTATTTGTATTTTTACTGTTGCTATGTTCTGTGAGAGTGGATATCTGGGAGAGTGCAAATAATTACTCAATTAAAAAACCAAAATTACTCGGTCCCCATGGCCATACAGGTATTGCATTATTTCAAATCTAATGGGGGCCTGGATCGCGTAATTAGGCCTGAGTAACATGGCTACAATTTTATTTTGTGAAACAATTCTTTTTTAACATGACTAAACAGACTACGCATTTAAAAACACCCAGCCAAGAAAATCTCCATAAAATATAAAACAAAATGGATCGTCCAAGTTTTCTTGTAAAAAGTACAATTCTTAGATAGGGCTCTGAAATACAAGGCGAGGGACACGCAACAAGTGCTGACAAAGACAGCGTTCATTAAATGGGTCTCTGCTCACTTTATTAATGTCGACCTTTCTCAGTTCCATCTTGTGATATTCGGTGATGTTTCTAAGTAAAAAAGGAAATTAAAAGTGTGTATTATGATGTATACAGTAACTGGGCGACCGAGCTCTTTCGGGTATATGTAGACGACACTATTAAATCACAATTCGTCTATTTATATATTTTAAATACCTCGGAACCCTTTTCTAGGCGGAATTTTCTCGAAGATGACGATTTGATAGATCGATTTGTGACCCAAAAAACCCCTATCCCGCAATTTTTATCAAAATCGTTAGAGGCGTTTTGCCTACTTATCTTAACTAAATATGCTATGACATTATTTTAATCAAATTTAAATGAAATTAACTATGGAACGGGTAAACAGTAGTAAGTATAGAAGGACAACTGAGCAGCTGACTGATTAAGTTGTGTTTAGGGGTTCTAATCTACTCAGGCTAAACATAATTACTTTTGACATGTTATCGTATTGATTTTAACTCGGCCGCCATTTCTGTCAGCTGTCAAGTAATTAAGAGAAAATTGAGCTATTTTTTTTATTGCCGTCGATGGGCAAACAGGCAGACGGTAAGCCGGACCTACGGTTGGTAAAATATTTTTTAATAACTTATAGTACAATAATACAAAACGTTTTACACAAAACGCATCCGCAATTATTTATTTATTTATATTTAGTTTGTCACTCCTTCACGCTGCAACGGCTGGACGAATTGGGATGAAATTTGGAATGTATTATCATCACAGATTTTTTTAAGTTCCCGACGGAATAACGATAATCAAAATCTACGCGGACAAAGTCGCGGGCAGAAGATAGTTTAGTGTAAAAAATAAATAAATAATAAAAAAATAATCACAGGGCAATGTCACACAAATTGACCTAGTCCCAAACTAAGCTCCAGGCTTGTACTATGGGTACTAGACAACGATAAACTTGCTTATATAGAGAAATATACACTTAAATACATAGAAAACATGCAAGACTCAGGAAAAAATACTCGTGCTCGTCACATAAATATCTGCCCTTAACGGGATTTGAACCCAGGACCCCTAGCTTCGAAGGCAGGGTCACTTCCAACTAGGCTAGCGTGGCGTCAGTTGTTGCATTAACAAACCCCTTAAGCCCTGTGTTCAATTTTGACATGAGATGGTACCTTTAAAACATCACAAATTGATGAATAAAGGTTTAACTTAGCCTGACATTCCTGTCATAAATAATGATCAAACGATAAAAAACGACATGTTTATTTCTTCACCCAATATGAGTAAGCAGCTATTTCATTAGAAACCCGTCAAAATGTTTTGTCTTCAGAACACAAAGAATAAGATATGTATACGTAACTACCCACATACTTATAAAAATATATACATGCACATAATTAAAATAAAACATTATCCTCCTCCTTAGGCAAAACAAACGGGTAAGTAGAAGTTAAATAAATATCACAATAAAATACCTTTCCTCTATTTTTTCTGATACTTGTAAAGATTTAAATAAGATTGCATTTTTTAATAACCTTTTTTACTTTCAGACACATGCAATGCGTACAGTAAAACTGCAGTAATAAATAGCACTCGGCCGTCTATCACTATCTCACTGCGAGAATGCAAGATGCCGAAGAAAGTGTGACGGTGATAGCCCGCCAAGTACTAATACTCTGGTTTGATTGTAATTTGCTGCAGGGAAACGTTTCCAAGCCTAAGTTAATTAGCAGTGTCTTTAGACAAACTGTTTTGAAACAAAACGAAATGTTTCGAGCCACAACAAAATGCCAACAAACGTTGACTGTTTGTTAATTTTAATGATGTTTAAAATTACTTCGCTTTGAAATATATGAGAAGACAATTGTGTTGTTTCCAAACCGACAAAGCCTAAGAAATGAATAAGTAATTCATCATTTGGTGGATCGTTAAAAATATATTAGAGTGGTATAGAATAAGGCTTGAGGTGTCCACATGCAGTGTTCTACAGCGAATCTAATCGTTTTGGATTTGATCATGCAGGGATTCTGAATAATGTAAAGCCTGACAAGATGTATACATAATATATGGACCATGGGAAAGTGTCGCTAAAAGCAAATCATAAAATGTAATGGTAATAAAATTCACCGTGGCATGTGTAAGTAAATCATGGAACACGCAGCGCTTTTGTTTAGTCCTGTTTGTTACTTTGACATACAATGGCGTTTGACGTGTGACATTAAAATCGCACTTGACTGTTGTTTGTCAAATGAGTGGTGGTAGAACCCTATGCAGGGTCCGTCCGGATCGCTACCACCATCTTATCCATTAACTACCCGCCAAGCAACAGTGTTCGCATTGTTGTGTTCCGGTGTGGGGATAAGACAACCGGTGAAATTACTAGCATAGAGACATTCCATCTTAGCCCCCAGGGGTGGCAACGCATTTGTCTTAGGATTATAGTCTTGAGAATTCAAATGTCTATGGGTCTCAGATTCCACTTACCATTAGGTGGCCTGGAGTGCTCTTGTCCTTAACATAAAAAAGAACTTTACATCTTTGTCATTCAGTATGGGAAATGTAAGCGATGTAAGATCAATATTAATTTGCCAACCATGACCAAGTGAAGTGCAACCATAAGCATGCCAGTATAATATAATATTAGCACGTTAGTCACAATTTTAACATGGCGAGGGTTTTTATGTAATTGGTCAGGCTATACAGTATTTCCAGCTTTTTAAAGCGTTTTAAAATTGAATTAATATTGCCAGCACTCGCAACTAACAGTACCTAAAGGTACGTGTTACTCGTGTTTGATTAACCTGTACTTTACCAGGGAGTTTTGAGTGTTTTTTTTTTAAAACGAAAATAAAATTATTATTACATATATTATTATACATAACGTCACTCCTTCATTCCCAGAGTGGGGTAGGCAGAGCTGCAGACACCAACAACTCAAATGAGACTTATTGATAATTCTGTAACCACATTTTGCACAATCAGGCTAGGATGTTTACCAGTGTATTAGTGACAGGTTGCAAGCCCATCGCCTAACAGTACTACAAGCCTTTATTCCCTTATTATTATTATTATTACACAGTAAACATCTTAGCCTGATTGTGCAAAATGTGGTTACAGAATTATCAACAAGTTTTTTAGAGTTGTTGGTAATTCTGTAGCTCTGCCTACCCCACTCTGGGAATAAAGACGTGACATTATGTATGTATGTATGTATTATTTTTCCAGAAATTAAATTTGAGCTAAATTATCCTTAATCTTAATACATTTTCTGGGAAGATAATATCATAAATATCTTCAGTTTTTTAAAATGAGGGTAGAAAGGGGAGACGGATATTTCCGTCCCTGGTAAAGGACTGGTTAAAAGAAACTGTCGACAGCTATTACAAAACTGAAAGTACTGTACCTTCAGTCCTTTGAGAGACTTTAAACCTTTTTTATGGTATAAGGAGGCGGACGAGCAAGCGGGTCATTACTCTGATGACGCGGGTGTTCATGGGTCGCGGTGATCACTTACCATCAGGGGGGTGATTCTCTCAACACAGCGGAAGTCCCGTCAGAGCGTACAAAACACATTTTAGCGCGTGCCTCAATTAGGCAGCAGGCAGGTGGGTCGAGTTCCGTGTCGTATAAAGCTGCTGCTGCTGTTGCCTGCGGCGCGCTAAATGTGTTTTGTACGCTCCGACGGGACTTCTTAAACTTGCCAGATAAAACTTCACCTTTAAGATCGACACGCAGCGCTGTGTTGAGAGAATCACCCCCCTGATGGTAAGTGATCACCGCGACCCATGAATACCCGCGTCATCAGAGTAATTGCAAGTGCGCTGCTAGCCTTTGAGAGGAGAGTAGGCTCGTTTTTTGAAGGTCCCCAAGGCGTAAGGGTTCGGAAACAAAGACGTGGTAAAAAGGCTCGCAAATAACGCACGGTGGAGGATTTCCAACTATCGAGATAGTGTCTATGAAATGATAGTATGGTACGAGTTGTACGATGGTTTGAATATAAAAGGTAACAATCGTTCTAAACTTGTGATTACAAGTAGTGTTCGAATAAACGTATAACTTACTACAAAGGTTAGTTTAACTTTTCCCAAACAACGGCGTGAAACAACGTTTTCCCTAAACATTTATATCACATTTCCTTCAGCTGAAACAAAAAGAGGAAAACATTATTTTAACGGCACACCGAGAAAACGTCGTGAACTCTAACGATGTTATAAATCCACTAGCTCAGTGAATGCTGGCCTCTTGTAAAATATAGACAAGGGTTACTTCAATTTTTCACCTGTGCTTCGCAAAAAGATTTCTTTGAGCTGTTAAATTGAGTAAGAATAACAAAATTGTCCTCGTTATGAATAAACCAGATACCGAATAAGAAGGCGTAATACCAAATGCTGTTTTAAGATTCAAGGATTGGGGTAGTTCTTCAATCCATGCTATTTGATCTTTCGTGTCGTAACCGTTATTTTTATGATTTTGGTGATTAAACAAAACCTATTCAAATTAGTCATCATTAAAAACATTTTACCCCAGATGGCGTTTAATTTGACCTTATAGTTTACTTTGATCGTAACAGGTGGATATGCCTACCCCTCTGCAAAACAGGCGTGATTTGATGTATGTACCTATGTGTGTATAGTTTACGCGATAAATAGGGCAGATATGAGAATTGTGTGGAATTATTCGTGTGTCAGTCGGACTCGCACTTGGCCAGTTTTTACATGTAATATTTAAATTAACCAATGATAAATGGATTTTTCTGAAGTAAATGATTTGATTTGATTTTATAACATTTATAACTGTCATAAAGAAGTATTAATAAAATAAATTATAATTTAAAATATCTATAAAAGCAGCTACAAAAATAAAAACATGGAAATTACTTTTAGGGGGACCCAAAATTTTACTAACGTTAAGCCAGTGACACTGTCGTATTTTGCATTTTAACCTACTTCAAAAAAAGGAGGAAGTTATACGTTCCATTCTATGTTTTTTTTTGTATATTTACCGATTACTCCGTCAATTGTGGATCGACTTTATTTTTTTTATTTGGTTTGATAGTGTATACTTCCGAGGTGATCCCATTGTCACTAAATCTGAATCTGATGAAGGGATCAGTGAGGAATTGAGGGAATTCTTAAAATATTTTAGGCAAACATATAGCGATTTTAGTATCTTTAGTAACAAATCTAACATTAGCATTCAGAAAGTATCACTTGGGGAAGCGTAACTGATGATGAAGACCAGAGATGGCCATTGGAACGGTACCTATTTCAAGGGTGGGTTTAAGATATCCCGGTTAAGATAGTTGAGCGAATACAACGAAGACTACTTACCTACTTGTTGAAATATGTCTATGACTTTCCGGCGGCGTTGCTTGCGGCGCGCTTGAAACTTAAAGTTTCATATCAACTAATAAGTGGGACTACGGAACAGCGTTTTATGATCATTAAAAAGTATAATATAAAATAAAAGTTTAAAAAAACAAAAACCACCATCAAAACGCAAGAAATAACTTCTTTTAAAATTGTAGGCACATACCTGAAGTCGGCGACCACAATATTTTCACCAAATCTCCAAAAAAGCCGACTTCAGTGCAACACGAGGTAAGTAAAAAGCGCTCAATAACATTTTTCATTACATCCAACCGGTACGCCGCGAACGTTATGAAGCCTATCAAACGTTCATTCGCCGAAAATTTACAATGGCGTTTCAAGCTGCCCGCCTGCCAAAATACTTGACATACGAGTATAGTATTAAATAATTTAATAAAACGCAGTCACCCGCCAGCCTCAATTAAGTCAGTTAAGGTTATTAGTTGTACAAACGTTAGCTTTTAACATGAACTTTACAACTCGCTCAAAATCAACGGTATAGTTGTACTCGGTCGGGAATTTCCGGCTAACAACAATTTTCCAACAATTTGATTTCATTGCGAACTTGCGTTGGTTGATAGATAAAGCGAAGCGAGCCTTATTTGTTCGTGGGCCAAGTTAGTTTCAAGTGTCAAACTCAATATTAACATTAGTTTGTTTAGTTAAAATAGCGCAATAAAACTAGCAGATAATCTTTTAAAACCTTAGTTCAAATAATTCAACTTATTTTTGACGTATCTACATTTAACAAAAGGTATGTTTTAATTATACATTCCTCAAATAAATGAAATGCAAGCCCCAAATGTGGTTTTTACCCCTTTTACTCAACTGCGGAAGAGAAAGGGTAATGTATTTCCGTACTTAAACTCTGCCCACAACCCGTATCGGCATTATATTTAAAAATTCATCGATCACTTATATCGCGGAAATGATGTTCCGTAAACATGGTTTCAAATTTCCTCGGTTATATGCAGACTAGAGATGGACATCTTTGGTTGTCGTCGGGTATGTAACGTGAATATAATTAGTTATTTTCACGGAAATTAAGAATGTTGTAAATAACACTAACGTCAGCTATTTTCGACAACCGCAACGGCAATGTATGTATGTATGTAAACACTTTATTGTACTAAAAACAGAAATTCAAATACAATATTTACAGAATAGGAACGTATAGGACCTCTTCCTGCTAACCTTTGGGTGATTGAGGAAAATAAGAAAACAACGATCAACCTGTCAATTCCATTGGTCGTTTTCGAAAATCGCAAGTGTTAGTTTATACAGGACATAATAACGTATTTACCCTCCACCCGTCTTTATGTAAACGCTACCGTCATAGGGCAATTGGCAGGACGATGGCAGCGGATATTGTTTTCACCTACGCGAGCGTTAAAGTGACGCGGACGCTATCCAGCTCCCGAACGAAAGTGATGAAGCGTCGGGAAACAAGAGCGATGAAATGAATGAGTGAAAAAAATATAGTGAAGTTAATCTGAGACTGAAAATTCAGTGTCCATTAGTCGAGTGTTATTTTAATGGGTTAAAACGATCGCATTTGTATTGTTTGTATTCGAAAGTAAACACACTGGAAGTAACGGTTATTATATTTTAGGCAATAGTCATTTTAGTACATTAAGTAACTTTAAAAGCACCATCAAATAGACTTTATAAATTATATAATAATTGGTATTTGAGAATCCCTATTTTTTGAAAAACAAAGTTTAATTTAGTTGACGTTATAAACAGTAGTCGTAAGCAAAACTTGGGATTACTACTGGAGTGCGACCACGGGTGTGCGAAGTACTATTGTGCGACATCTCTAATGAACGACAGTGCAGTTGTGTGAAGAGAAAATGTGCGAAATACTATTGTGCGACACTTCTAATGAACGACAGTGCAGTTGTGCGAAATGATAGTGTGCGACGTATCACTGTGCGACAATACAAATGAACGACAATACATAAATGTGAAGTAATATTGTGCGACATTTCACTGTGTGACAACATTATTGTACAACAGTACCTACCGTTGTTCGACGTTACAGAGTGCGACAATAAAATTGTACGACAGTACGTTTGTTCGACGTTACAGTGTGTGACATGTCACTGGGCGCCAATACTATTGTACGACATTACCTGTGTGCGACGTTACAGTGTACGACAACACAAAAAAACAATTAAGACAAAGTAGAAACAAGGCCCAGGGCCTCTTTTCTTCTCGGTAAAAGCATATTGTCATAATTTTACTATCGTATCGCAAAAGTTATATTATTTACTTGACAGAATAATGGCGGCCGTTTTAAAAACATTACAATAAGATAAAAGCAATATTGTTTAACCAAGTAGAAGAGAAGCCATGATTATGAAATTCGACACTGTCCAAAAATAACCTAGTAGGCAAGAGGATATTTCAAAACGGTATACTTAGTACCCTTAAATCCGATATTAAATCTTAATGCTATAAACAGGCACTTCTTTTACAAGTTTATATGTCTAAAGGTACAAATTAGGTGTTTCACATAGGAATATAAAATATTATAGTAGCGTCGCACAATCGTCAAATCTTACACACATTCAGCACAACTGATACTCCGCACACGTGAAGTGTCGCACAGTCGTAAATCGCATAATCATACTTCAAACGAATGATACTTCGCACAAATGAAGTATCGCATAGTCGTACATCTCATAATCATACTTCGCACAAATGATACTCCTCACAAATGAAGTATCGCAAAGTCGTACATCGTATAATCATACTTCGCACAAATTAAGTGTCGCATAATCGTATATCGCATAACCGTACTTTGCACAAGTGATACTCCGCACAAATGAAGTGTCGCACAATCGTACATCGCATAATCGTATCTCGCACAAATGATACTTCGCACAAACGTGTGTCGCACTCTAGTAATAATCCCGCAAAACTTTAACTAAGCTTGTAGTTTCCATGAAGAGAAATCTTTAAATCTTGCTTAACATACTTATGCTATTCGGGTTTTCAATTTGGCATCACGATTTAATTACTTTATTGTACAAAACACAACATCAAGATATTAGATATATAAAATAGGGGATGTAAAAAACCAAACTTATCCTTTAAAGGATCTCTTCCAGCCAACTAACTTTTAGGTGATTAAGAACATAAAGGTAAATGGGAAAAAAAAGTCTGTTCAAAATGAATATTATATAATTATGCGAAACAAGGGGCACCCGCTGTATCCTGTAATATTATTACCTTGTTATTTTGTCCCTTTACGGATTAACATATCGCGGGTCAAAGAAAATGAAGTATTTTCAATGGACCTTACATATCTACTTACTTTACTAGCCCCCGGTTTTTTCCCTATGTGACCTGAAAACGTAAATTTTATTATTTAAACAAACTACAGCATGCTTGAGCGTTTTGCAAAAACAAAATTAGTTTTCCAGTCTTTTTCATAGTTTATTTCGAGAAACACTTTTAACGAACTTCTAAAATGTTGTTTTGGCAAAAGACAGTGAGTAATTAAACAGTTTTAAAAGTACAGGTTATGAAAAACGAAAATGTTATCTTACTTTAAATACTTTATAATAATATTATAAATGCGAAAGTTTGTGTAATATTTGTTACTCCTTGACGCTTTCCTATACGACTACTGATAGCTTTTACCCTGGATTAACATTTACTTTTTAACCGATGGAATTGCAATAAAAAAATTAGGCGGACGGAGTCGCACGCAAAAACTAGTACTTAACACATTTGACGACGCGTTAGCCTAGTTGTGAGTGACCCTGCCTCCGAAGCCATCGGTCCTGGTGTCATCAAATCCCGGTAAGGGCAGATATTTGTGTGATGAGCGCGAATATTTTGTTCCTGAGTCTTGGATGTTTTTTATTTATTTCTCTATATAATACTTTTATCGTGGTCTAGTACCCATAGTACAAGCCTAGAGCTCTGCTTAGTTTGGGACTAGGATATTTATTTATTTACATAACATCCGTGCTCGTCGTAACTTTCACATTTTAAATCTCCTCTTCAGCATTCTTTTCAACTCTACAACCCCGCGCTACCGTAAGGAGCGCTTCAATTATTTTTAATCTATTAGAGCGTCCCAAAACCTTCTCCTGTCAGTTTCTTTTTCTTCCTCTAAATTTCACACCAATTCTTTTACCATCAAGGCGATAAGGTTATGGAATGCTTTGCCCGTTGAGGTACGACGTGCTAAGTCTGTTGCCATTTTTAAAAGCAAGCTAAAGGATCATTTTCTATCACTTCCGTAGTTTTTCTATTATTTTCTTTACTTTTTTCTTTCTTCTATCTCATGCTTCGTCTGTAGTCATTGTTTGGCTGTTTTGGAGGATGTATGTATGTATATATTATATAGATGTATAATTATATGTATTTAGTATGTAGGTATTTATTAGATTATTTACTTTATGTATTTATATTTAGTATATATATATAAATAGATTTAATATCAAAATTGAAATAATTTAATTGTTTCTTGTTGTTGTTTAGTTTGAGTTCTAAATGAATTTATAAGTATTCGAAAACTTAATAATTCCGTTCATTATGTTAGCTCACAATTCACAAAATCTTCATATTATTTTTGCAAAATATTACTATAAAACATCTCTTGATTAGAAACTTAACCTTACTTAAGTTAAACTTAAAACTAAACTTGCCTAAACTGTAATTTACTTAAGGGAAGATCGAAATCTCTAGGTTATCGGTGTGTCAGTTATTTGTACATTTTGTCTTTGAATTATAAATTCATGTATTAGGTAAGTCTTTTCGCTTTCTTTCATTTATTATAATGGTAAAATAAGAGTGGCCCAAAAATACATTATATAATAGATCTGTATCATAATAGATCTGTTAGCGGTATCGTTATAACAATCCATACTAATATTATAAATTTGAAAGTGTGTCTGTCTGTCTGTGTGTTACCTATTCACGCTTAAACTGCCGAGATGAAGTTTGCATAGGATAGTCTTTTGGTCGGTTTTTTACAGTTTTCGAGGGAGCAGCGATAAACGACTTCTACGGGCAAAAGCTAGTTTATTATATAGGCCCTGACCGATACTTTTGTGGTTTCGAAGGCAAACAAGCACACGGGCCACCTGACGTTAAGTGGGTTTGATACCCATGGGCATCTGCAAAAATATTTCGAGTAAATTGGTTCACTGCCCCACTTTTGAGAGCTGGGGATCTACTTTGAAATCCTTAAGTCGAACTTCGTCTATTTCTATCCCTTTTCCTCTCGATACTAATTTGCAAAAAAGTGACGGGGCGATCCGAAGTTCGAATAACGGATTTCAAAGTAGAGCCGAAGTACTGTGATACGGTGATACCAACGCGTCAATTTTTTTTCTATAAACTATAACAGTAAAAAATATGGACTTTAAAACTGCAAAGAAGAAAACATTAAGTGATATTTTTTTTGTAAAAACAGAGGTTATTTTTGTCGTGCATCGAAATGTAAAAAAAAACTAGAAGATAATGTTACCCAAGTTGAGAGTTTTTTAAAGTTGACTATGCGTCAGTAAAGTTGGATTACGGTTTCCTTTGGCTATTTATTATTACTTCCTGGTATGTTTGAAATGAAATCCGAAACAGTCGGAAATAACAAAATAAGACCAATTTAATATTCGCGCTTCGTGAAGACGGAAAATGTATCCATACAATTAAATTAGGGCTTGAAACACGGACTACGTTATTAAGAGCTTCTTATGAAGTGTGAAGAATGAGATCGTTTAACATTTTATGTCACCACATTTAGTTCAAAATACGGGTTATTCCCAACTTCCAACCTAGCCAACCCTACCTGGGTTGGCTAGGTTGGAAGTTGGGTATGGCGAAATTTCCAGGTTGGATAGGTTGGAAGATGGGAATAACCCAAAATACGTGCCAGCTTACACTACATTTTAATTTTCCTATTTTTGACTTTGATGAAATCTAAATATCCGTTAAAATTATATGAAGATGTATTCATAAAATTATTAAAAAAAAAAATAGAGCAAATTTCATACATCAAGTCTCTAAATGAATACATAAATACGAGTACAGTCAAGGGCATAAATATATATACGTGCCCAAGACGTTCAAAATGGCCACTGGAAATAAAGTTCGTGTATACATAAATGTTTGATGCGATGGCTGTACGAGTATAGATATTAATGCCCTTTACTGTACCTAGTTAAATCCTCAAAAATATTACTCCAAAAATTCTGCGTTAAACAGTAAAACCCACCTATTTGTATAGTAAGTTAAGTCATCCAAATTAAGGTTATTATCGTATGTTCCTCTTAGTAGTTAAATTGTACGTCGCACGCTGTTCCTAATAAAAGTAATCGCTTACCTTTTGCTTAGCTCCAAGTAACTGTGAAGATAATGTTTTGAAAAGCCTCCTAAGCACATAATACAAGCCAATAAAGGGTCGTTTGGGTGCCGCAGAAATTCAATTTTGTGTGTTGCTTATTTAACCTCGTTCATAAAGTTTAGTCAGTTTAGTATTACTTTTTCGGTTCGTTTAGATAAGTAGTGAAACGCAACAAGATAATGTTAACGTTCTTTATAAAGAGCTCCCTTTATTAAAAAAAACTGTGTCAAAAATACTTAAAATTTACTTTAAATTTCAAAACGGATCTTGTTTGTAATTTAGCACTCTTTATAATTTGACAATGAATATCAACGGCGAAAGTTGACTTTTCAAGTAACATAATAACGTCTTATTTAGAATTTTTGATGTTCTCCCATAATAGAACACCCAATCGCCCTATTTATCGCTACCACGCGTACATATTTTGAATACCTACTCGTACTTACCAAAGTACAATCCTTTGATAAATTATGTTAAAAGTACCAGTCATTTTACATTAACTGGGACACAACAATGGCACAGTGATCGGTGTGTCGTTAGTAGGAAATGTAAAGGGTGTTTCGCGGGAGACGGGGCAGTCTGCCGCCCGACGCCGGCCGGTGCACACGACACAGCCCCACTGTGTCAAACACGGCTGGAAACTTCGTGAAGTGACGCTATGTGGATTTTGAACGTGTTGCACACGTTTTGAAAGGTAATTATTTGTGATTTTTTATCAACTGGTGAATTTTGTAGCCGCGGAATTTGGTACGGTTTATTCATGTTTTTGGACAATGAGTAAAGATTTTTTTGATATGCGTCTATTAATAGGTTAAAAAGCTACGAAAAACTAATCTAAATTGAAGGAAATTTGTGTTTGAGGTAGGTTCACACACCTAAGAAAATACATTCTCAGTATGTAGGAGCAAAGATTGATGCGAATGTAATAAATAAATAATTCTCATAAAATGAATGGAATTTATCGTATATTTTTTGGGAATCCATAAATACTATATTTTATGCTCCACCCTATGGACTATCGCCATGGATAGGTGGTTGTGTAAGCAATATGTAGGTCGCAGCAGATTAATCTGTACCGTTTTTATTCATTGAAAAAGGTATAAGACCATCTTAATAGTTCGCTTTTCAATAAGATTTTCAATATACATGATACTGATTTTCACCTAGAACTCAATCCTACAGACTTGCAATAAAAGAAGCTACTTATAAACTAAACTTGACATTGATTCTTAATTGTTTTTACAAATACGTCAAACATACATATATACAGACAGGTGTGTCAATTCAATGCCAATTCTGTAAAGATTGATCCTCTAAACAGGTACTTTAACTCTGGCCTGTGCGACTATAGACGATCAATCTCGCTTTCAAACACCCTGTATGACAAGACTATTCTTGACGCCACATTTCTATCGGTTCAACTTTTACGTTATCTACATTAATATATCTTAGTATTTATTGTGTCGGTAGAAAGACTGACGTAATTTAGAAATCAAAGTTCGAATTTACGGTATCTCCAACTTTGTCTACCAATTTTGAGTTTCATCTCAAGTGACGTGGGCAAGGGAGGGGTGTCCATAGTTTTTGAATTTAGTGCTTCGTCTGTAAGTAGATAAAGATGGGCAACTAAACTACCCAGGTAAGTAACCAAAAGTTAATATTTAAAAGGTTATTTTCTCGAATTACCTGGCAGATTAAGTATTTACCAGGTTTGCCCGGAAATACGTGTTTACCCTGAAGTGGATTGAGCATAGATACGTCACAATGATCATTTTTCCCATTATCTTTGGATAAAAAAATCCCTACCGCTTTTGGGGATCCTAGTCCACCACCATACTCAAAAAATATTGCATAAGAATTTCGAGTCTCTGCGTTGATCCAACTTGAAAATAGCTTGGGCAGTCATGAAATTACAGTAAAATATAACATATATGAATGCCACTTTGCTAAGAAAATAAAGCAGCAACCTAGCATCCCAATAATTGCACCATTATATCTCAGAGAATAAATGATGAAGGTGATACCACCCTCATCAGAAAAGGTCAGCGACACATTACCTAGCTCCGTAGTCACTCCATCCAGGGGGGAATATAACCACTTATAATCATTACCAAGGCCAGCGGGTAGCCTCTTTTGTTGAAAGATTGCCCGTGAGGAAACATTATGGTAAAATGAATGAAAAAAGTATTTAGCCTCCATTTTATCATTCTAAAAAGCCCAGTGGAATAATTTATCATACCAAGGGCAGGTTGCATAGAGAATTAAAAGCTGTGGCATCAAATTTTCAGACTCTTGGACTGAATGAAGGAAGATTTGTCAAAATTTAAGACAGGGGTAATGATTTCCTATGTACAGACGATTCCTATATAAATAGGCATCGTATAAACTTTTTTTTACTTTAAGGAGAAGGCACACGAGCACACAGGCCACCTGATGGTAAGTGGAATCTGAGACCCATAGACATTTGAATTCTCAAGACTATAATCCTAAGACCTCAAACGCGTCGCCAACCCTGAGGACTAAGATGGAATGCCTCTATGCTTGTAATTTCACCGGTTGTCTTATCCCCACACCGGAACACAACAATGCGAACACTGTTGCTTGGCGGGTGGTTAATGGATAAGATGGTGGTAGCGATCCGGACGGACCCTGCACAGGGTCCTACCACCACTAAAAACTCGGCTGCCAGCAACCACACCACTGCCACTGCCACTGTCAAATACATAAGAGCAACTATAACGTTGACAACTTGAAGCCATGTCAAAAGCAATTAGATTTTTCTTTGTAGAATAGAGCCTCTGATGCAGTGACACAACAATACGATATCATTTTGATCAGAAAAGTTTTTATGCGCATCATGTTTTCTTAGACAACTGTATTACACAAGACAAAGCAAGACGAATACGAACTTATCCGAAAAAATACGATAATGTATGTATGGATCAAGCACTACTTATATCACTTTGTCTGATTTAAGCCGATTTGCTCAATAAAACGGAATCCTTGTACTATAGTAAAAAAGTTTAATGTTAATACAGTTTTAATTAAGCTTTTATTAAAATTATTTTTATTGAGAATACGATCAGAATCTGCTGTCTATCAATACATTTTTATCACAAATAAAATTCTAGCATGTTCGATAAAAACTGCTCTTCTTTGATTTGGCTAGGCATGAATATACATCATAGTATTAATCACGCCAACAAAGTGGTAAAATAAAATCTTAATAAAAATATTTTGCAGGGTAGGAACCTACCTCCCCTACACTTTAAGTGCGGCTTTTTCGTCAACCCCATTGTATTGGGTGTCGTTAGATAGGTCTTTCAAAAATCTGTGAAATAATGTTAGGCTTTAGAGTGCAACTTTTTGTTGGAGTCAAGTGTCCCCCTACCCTACAGCCAAAACTGCAAAAACTAAAAATCTGTAAAATATCTTAAACGAAAGCGCATTAATAAATTTAAAGGCCGAAACTATTGTTACTAAATAGACATCATTGGTTGAGATACGGGCCATTAAGTGAATAAAACCCTTTTTTGGTGAACTAATATTATTATCATTATCATCATACAAAATGTCAAGAAAATTATACTTACTCAAAATTTATAGCACCGATATTTCCCATTGACTTCATATCGCCCTTCGTCCCAATACGTAACCGAGTTTTGTAACCTACTACGAAATGGGTAATAAATAATTCTCAACATGTAACTGGGTTACCAACTGATAAAAATATTTTCCATTTCATTGCTGCTTATTAACAAGGAAACAGTAGTTACAAATGGGCGAAAACAATTCTTAATATGTAAAATTAACTGGGTTAACAACTGAGAAAAATATTTCTCATTTTGTAGCCGGTTACAAAGCTTGGTTACGTAGTGAGACGAAAGGTAATATCGTAATAGGAACAACATTTTTAATATTTTTGAACAGTATATGTGGGGTAGATGGTTTGGATCATCCCTGTGTAGGTAACTTCTTTTAAAGTTAATATTTGACTGAGTTACAAACTGATTAATAATCGCCCTTCCTGACGATGCTCTCTGTGTGCCTTACCTTAACTATTTCATTCATAGCATGTGTCACAAAGTCACAAAGAAATGTAAAAAAAAAAAAAAACTGAGACATTATTCTGTAATATGAACAAAATGTGCCCTTATGTGAAATTATTTTAAAATGAAATTAATTATTTTCTCTCATCAGTCTCGCACTATGATGATCATGAGAAAATTGTAATAGTAAATAAGTTTAATTAACTTCAGTAGGTATCACTTTTACACTAAACTTCTTTTACTACATGAATCATAGAATAGTTTTACATATCTGACGTGACAATCCTTCCATTTCTGTACAATGTTACTGTCAGTCGAGGGTTCTGGCATCATGATTTAATCTTCGGCTTTGCTCTTGCATCGCTGATTATATAGGACGGGAATTTCACACGAATAGACAGGACTTTTCTTCGATGGATTATTTTGATCTGGTTGCTGACGTACAATACTTATGTACGTATCATCAATGTAAATGTTTACTATAGAATGGATGAAGTATATTTTGGTCGAGGTAGGTTATTTTATCTGTTACATATTTTTTTGGGATATTGGAGCCAATATCCGCTAACCACTAGGAGGTCCTTACAATTTGCCAGTCTTTAACAATTAAAAAATAACTCAAGGAATACCTAAAGTCACTTTTTAAGTAGCGCTATTCAACTTAGTGTGGCACGTGCATATAATTTAGCAATATTTAAAACTAAATGTATATAAATGTGTTCGATTTAATTATTATTTTATGACATAACTAGCGATCTGCCCTGACTCCTTCTGGAATACAAGACTAAATGATGATCAAAATCTATTGTGTCGTTTAACAAAAACAAGAATACTAGCAAATAGACATAAGTATTTATAATGATATACTGTCACTAATACACTGGTAAACATCTTAGCCTACTTCTGCAAAATGTGGTTACAGAATTATCAACAAGTCTTTTTAGGTTTGTTGTTATTTCTGTAGCTCTGCCTACCCCACTCTGGGAATTAAGGCGTGATGTTATGTATGTATGTATGTATTTATAATGATTTCTCCCATAATCGTAAACCTTTATGACTGCGTTTAATTTGTAGGTATAGCAACCTATTAGTAACAATTTAGGTACAAAAGTGTACGACTCTATATAGTAAACATTTACAACACGATTACGATTACGATTTTACGATTTATTATAATATATTTTTTATGTTTTTTTGACGACACGCTGGCCTAGTTTGTGGTGGTGGTTGGCTGCCTTCGAAGCTAGGAGTCCTGGGTTCAAATCCCGGTAAAGGCAGATATATGTGTGATGAGCCCTAGTCTTGGATGTTAACTATATATTAAACTGTGTATTAAACTATATATTTCTCTTTATAAGTAAGTTTATCGTTGTCTAGTACCCATAGTACCAGCCTAGAGCTTAGTTTGAGACTAGATCAATTTGGTGACATTTTCCTGTGATATTTATTTTATTCAATTCTATTCCACACAGTTACACAAAAAAGTCTACCTACTCTTTTTATTTTTCTAACATTTAAAATCGTGTAGGAGGACTCGTGTAACATTAACCCAGGCGTGGGTTTAAGACAACGGACAGGCTGTAGCTATTCATCCATTAGACTCTCGACTTAGATCCCGAGGGCGTAAATGTAGTGCTAGAATACGGTTACTCGCCTCGGTAACAGTATGTATTGAGTTAAATGCGTCCCTGAAGCATCGCAAATTCTCATTTGCGTCGACGCCAGAGCACAAAGAAGTTCTTTTAAGGAAATTGGAATAAAAAATCGAAGTTTGGTCGTCGCGTTTACACCAAACGTATAATTATTATTTTTCATATTAAATATGGTAGACTGGGGTATTCAAACATTTTTGACCGAGTCTTTTGCATTCAGCGAGCTAAACTATAACTATTTATATGCATACTTATCGGTTGCTCAGACACGGACTTAACATTATAGATAAAAAAAACTGAATAGGGGTTTTAGGACATGAAAATGATGTGTCATGTTTTTATCTTCGAGAAAACTCGGTTTTTTTCGCAAGTAGTTTGATATTAAATATGCAAAATGTTATTATAAGTGAGACCAAAATCAAGTTGTATATTGATTTTTAAATTTCAAGACACTTTAAGTTGAAAAAGATAGAATGAGTCTCAATGCTCTCTTTCAAAATTTCATCACTCAACCACCATAGGGTGGTTAACCAATCTACAGAGATTGACATTATTATATCTCGAGAATAATCCCCAATACGTATGATATATTGCTACCATTAGCCATCGTTAATTGATCCAATAAACGAATGTTTATTTTGTAGTGACATAATACATGGTGTTCGTTTTCTTTTTCAAATTTCCAACTAAAAATTCAGCAAAAGAGCAGCGAGTAAAGCTTTTTAAATGTTTCCCGCTTTTAAGCCTTACATCGTTTCGGATGGTTCCGACTGCTGTCACGGTGCAATGAACTTCCGAGTGAAATTCACGCTATAAATTTACAACTGTCTCTTATTCCTGGAGATTTTTCTTTATTTTCTCAGTTTCATAAATATTTCGTTTTAATTGCTCTCACTTTCAAAAAGTAAAGTCACAGGTTATTGCCCTATTACTCGTGTTAGATTATTTATCAGTGTACTCGTAAGCCGCATATATTTATTTTTTAATTTGAGACAATTTTTATGTTATTATAAATAAACGGATATATTGATAAACTATCTGGTCTCGTCTGGTAGATAACTATAATAATTCTATTGCCAAATTTTATTATCCTTATCATTCTAGTTATATTTTCTTGTTTACGATTATTAAATAAATTTTATTATAAACTAGTTGTTCCCCGCGACTCGGTCCGCGTAGTAAAATAAAACATAGCCTATGCTACTCTGTGATAATGTAGCATTGTAATAATGGAAGAATTTTCGAAATTGTTTTAGTCGTTTTTGAGTTTATTCGTTTTAAACATACAAAATACAAATCTTTCCTCTTTAAAATACTAGTGTATAGTGTAGATTACTGTAGATTCATTAGTACCTAGGTGTTTTTTTATGTCATGGAGGAGGCAAACGGGTACTTACACATGTGACCTGATAGTTAATGGGATCTGTGACCATAGTCATTTGCATTATTCATACCACAAGATTTAGTGGTGGTAAGACCCTGTGCAGGGTCCGTCCGGATCGCTACCACCATCTTATCCATTATCCTACCGCCGAGCAACAGAAATTAATAGCATAGAGGCATTCCATATTAGTCCTCAGGGTTGGCAACGCATTTGAGGTCTTAGGATTGTAGTCTTAAGATTATAGTCTTGAGAATTAATAATGTCTATGGGTCTGAGATTCTCCTTACCATCAGATAGCCTGAGTGCTCGTGTCCTTTCTCCTTATCATAAAATAAACACTCTAAAATATCTACTAATACAATAATAAAAAAATGACGTTTCATTACATTAATTTAAGTGGCGGATGGTTTCTCTCATTAGTTACCCGTGTCCGAGACTCCTAGCACACCTTTTCGCAGTATGTATTCTAAAATTTATAGACAATTACTAGTAAGCTCCAATCTCATTCTTTACTACACTATACTATACCCTTGTAAAGTAATAAATAAATATGAGTTCATATTCATATCTATTCATAAAGTGATTCTTATTAACATATGAATCACTTTGTCGTCGTCTTTACTCGTAACTTAAAAAACGAAGGGAGAAGCGTTCTTAATAGGGTCCAAGAATTTCTCAAGAACAATGTACTGACCCCAAGTCAGCCAGCATATGTATAAATATATAGATATATATATAGGGTATAAATTTTTTTTTGCTTACATAATCATAAATTATATATCGTCATTTATTATAAATAGGAGGCTTAGGACTTGTCTGATCATATAAAGGTATAAATATGTTTACGAGAGATAATACTGGGTTTTTAAACAATAGAATAGGTCAGATGTGTACTTAAATATTAGTACAATATGTCGTCGTATTCAAGTATATAAGTTATAAAGCTTAAAACATACAAATGGCGGAATGGTGATATGAAAAACCACTTTGGTACTTTGTCGCTTTAACGTTATGTTTGAGCTACTATATTAATTTGTTAGAAGCGTTGGGGCGACGGGGTACAGTTGCGTTGCGGCTATATTTAGCGAAATAAAGTAGGGTAGTTATAAAGCCTAAACCAATTAACTGGCGAGGCGGCGATAAGAATAGACACGTTGGTGCTTTGTCGCTTTAACGTTATGTTTGAACTGTCATACTAATTTTTTACGGGAATCAGAGCGATAGGGTACGATGATGTTGTTTGCTTGTAAGAAAATAAAAGAAGGTAGTTAGAAAGAGCGGGATTATGCGGGTATAGAATGTTATTATGGATATGCCTTGACAAATCGGTTTATACATTTATCGTTTACTTTTATAAAGCTTGAAAAAATTTATAACAATATTAAAGATTGGAAAAAAAGGAAAGATGAATGATTAAATAATCGTAGGAGCGTATAAAAATATCCATGGTATCTTCTTGTTAGCTCAGGTCCATACAAACAGTTAAACAGTAATCAGTACGCAGAACATAATCAAGAATACCTAAAATACATAATTAATGAACACAGGTTGCAAAATAAAAGTACCTCTTCCTTCTTTTCTTACCTATTTAATCTCGATTCCATTAGAACATATATTATATTTGTTTGGTTGATTGCCGGGTCGCTATATAACAATAAGTACCTAATCTCAGGAAAAGTTGTTTATGTTATTTAGCAAATATAAGAAGAAGTAGGGTTTAACAACCTTTTATGTAATTGGACACGGAATTAAGGAAGGACAAATTATCTGCCTCGGTTACATAGGTACTAAATATTCAGATTATAATTGCGCTTGTCCATACTAAACTTACGTAATCTGTTGGAAGCAAGAGCGACCAGTATAAAGAGAACTAACGAGACGTTATTGGGACGTTTTTACGTTTTAACTCGTTATTGGGACTATGGGGAATCGTTACGGGGGCCCTTTTTCGTTATTGATACGGGTCTAGGTTTTCTGGTCGCTGAATGTTAGGGTCGGTGGGGGGAATGGTTCAAGTATAAAACGGGTGGAGGGAGAAGATGGAGGGATTAGCACGACGCGGGACGGAGAGGACGGAAGAGCTTGGCTAATATTTAAAGTTCTGAGTGCTTGGATGGGGAATCAGGACCTATTGGGTGAGTATACCTCTGCTGAACCAAGACCCCTTTAGTGCTGCTATTTTTATAGCAGTCCGGAATCTGAGTCTGGATTTCGGGTAGCAGAGTATCCTTTTATAATGTAGGCTGATAGGGCTTCTTTAGGAACTCGGGCAGGCAGTTAGGGCATGCAGTTATACTGTTTGTAGTCTCTCGGAATGTAGGGCTAGGGAGTTAGGGAGGGGTTCCTTTTGATGTGTTTTATTTTTTGTGTTGTGTTAAAAGGGAAATGAGCACGAATCAATTACATCTAACAATACAATTAGCTATTTACTATCATTCCTTAATGATTATGTACAGGCATTTGACCTCCCAACAAAGATGAAAGCATTGTGACCATTTACAGTGTAATCATGATTAAATTTTGAATTAATAACTCCAGGATGAAGTATCAAAGAAGTAAACCGTATTATGTTACTATAAAGTAATAATTAAAATTCGTGCACATATCCTATGAATTTACTTGAATTTTGATGTTATTTTGTGTAATAAATATACTGTGATTTGTGTTTTATTGACCTATATTTTATTGTTGTTTTGTGCAAAAGGGGAATATGTACATTTCATTACAATTAACAAAATATTTAATTCTATCCAATTATTATTTAATGTTACAAAAAAAAGCAAGATTAAAGTATAGAAATTAGACCTTCCAATCATCAAATAAGAATTGCAGTAAGCTTTAATTAATTTTGATCTAACTTGTTATATTTATTGATACAAGCTGGAATATCTAAAATATTAACCTCATAATCTCAATGTTGTAAAAATACTTATGTTGTACATATACCCTTTTAATAGCTCCATGGTAAGGGTGGTTTTTGAAATTTAAACTGTGGTATATTAATCTCATATTAGCAATTTCTGCCTTAGGAATATTATTTTAGTGCGACAAAATAGTTTAATACAAACAGTATGTTCAGACCTAAATTCAGTTATTGAAGTATCAGCCGAGAGGCAAAAATGGTCAGTAATTAATTGGTACAAAGAGACTGGAGGTAAACTCAGCTGAGACTTCTCCACTAGGATCAATCTAAGTAAGGCAGAAAATGTTTGAGAACTTCCTTGTGTGTCACCTTTATCCTTTTTAACATATAGGTCGCTTAACCTTTACTACAAGAATTATTTATGAAAGGGGATTAGGAAGTATAATTAATAAATCTGGGATACCTGAAAAGAGTAAAAATATAGGAATACCAACATCTATGGTAATATTCTGGTATTTTATTCAGGAACCAATACATTGTTGTAGAACTTCATTCAGCAGCTGTTCATATATTTTCAATATGCATTCAGGGTTAGGTACCATGTAGTAAGATTTAATTCCACAGATACTCCTACATTTTCAATAAACAAGCAGAGTCCTGAAACAAATTGGTTAAATTATTTTCAAGTCATTTTAGGAGAAGGTTTCTAGTTATATATGCCTACCATCAATTGTTTTAATAACGGGACCGTTTACATATTTAACTAGTAGATGTTATCATAGATAGTACATTATTTACTCATAAAAGCTATAGGTAATACCTAGCTCTAGTTTTCCCAAAGAAATAACATTAAGTACCATCTCAGATACCTTTAATTGAAACAATGATATTTATGGGCTTTAGAGTACTAAAACAAAACCAACAGGAAAGGGTTGTAGTTAACTTTCACGGAAAAGAGTTAAGCCTGAGATTCTGCATTCGGTTTGTAAGATTATTAATAACAAGGGGTTCCAATTTACAGTTAAATATTAAGTAGTTATTATAGCAAATAGGGGTTTTTATATACTTACATTTGACATTAGTATTAGTTGTATATCAGGAGACCACAAAGTCGAACGAAGGGTACAATTATTATTATGTATTCAGTGATACTGTGATTCGGTGCTCTTTTGATTCAAAACGTATAAATGGATTACTGAAATAAATTTGGGAGGTTATGATTCTTAAAATTAACCACGAAGTAGTAGGTATTAACCTACTTTCAGAAGAAGGTTTTATCAAAACATAAGTGCCTAGATATTATATTCATATGAAAGAAGCTATTTTTCGACAGTCGATTAAAAATATCTAGTCCATTAATAACACTATGTATAAAGGTTTTAGTTTGGTAGGTTGTTGAAATGTCCAAAGTGAACAAATAGGCATAGGGTATTTACTTATTGTAGGGCGAAGTAGAAATGCTTAACGAGTGTATTTACTAACCTGTACTGATGTTTCACTTATAATCTTTTATGTGAAATCCAGGCGTGAATTAGAGTAGGGAACTTGCTTTGCTTGATTTGTGTCCGGGTGAATAGCGCTGAATGTACCATCCAATTACAAGAAATTCGTTAACGAAGTATAAGATTATTAAGTAGATTTTATTATATGTATAGATTACATAAGTTAAGAGTCTACAAGTTATTTGAGGGTTTTAAGGTGAACAGAATGGGGATAAGGCAAAGGGGTATTTTTTAATTCAGCCAAGCGGAACTCTTTATTTCCCGAGATCTAAAATTAGAATAGATTTAGGTAGTAATAACTTGATCGAAGATAAGCAGGTAGGAAGTAAATAGAAGGATAATTACCGAAATTTCATTAAAAAACTATTTGTTCAATAGTTTACGAGAAGTCTAAACAAAAAACCCAAAATAGACTAGTGCTTTATTTGATCATAGAATCCCTTAGTAGTCTGTGATTAGTTGCGCGTCTCACAGATTAAGTACAAGAACTTATTCTGTGGCGCGTCTATTGTACCTTCACAGACTATTGTAATGTACAGGTTTAAGGACTAGGCTTTTAGCCAATTTATATAAGTAGGAATAAATTATATAGTTATTTAGTTATTTGGCACTGCATACGTTCAGAAGTTTAGGGAACTATACATAATGTCAGTTCGATACTTGACCAAAGACTTAGAGTATTGGATACGATTAATTTTGCATCTCTTGCGTAAAGATATTTAGAGAAATACATTTGAGTCAGTTCAAATCTAGACCAAAGATTAATGTTTATATCATAACTATAAGAATTTAGTAGATCTAATAATTAAAGAAATAAAGCTTTGAGTTCGAATTTAGGATAAGGTTAGCGAGGCTAGATTTTATAGTTGCGATTTTAGAATTTACATTATCGTTGGCAAATATTCATTGTGAATCCAACTTTAGGAGGCTGCGAATGTTGGATGTTGGATATTTATCTATGATTATGATGATTTTGTATGTAAGATTAAGTAAATGAAAATTATGATAAGTTTGTTATACCTAATTTAGGTTTTATAGAATAGTAATTATGAAGTTTGCTTTAAATCGGTTCGGATCGTTATCAAACATTTTGAGGTTAAATCATGTTTATATTTATAAGTAACTACAGGAAATAATGATACTGAGTTCAGAATTTGAATAGTGATATTGAGATTAATTTATATCTCTTAATAGCTTACAATCCAAGGGATTAATTATGAATCAGGTTCGAGGCTTGGTTTTATGTGATGTAATAACTACTTGTAGAGTTTGGAAGGAATTAGGAAATAAATTGTGTGAATACCTAGGATGCAATTACGAAGCGAACGTAATCGCTGACTAAAGTCGTTGTGAATCCGGCTTTAGGAAACCGTGAATGTCGTACGTTAAAATAAATCGCATGGATCGTGAAGTTAAAATCGATAGACAGGCTAGAATTAGGCATGTATGTATCAATATGTAGAATTATATGTACGAGTATGTAGAAAGGAACTCTGGAGTTATTACTCAGTCGTATGAAATCGCGTATGTATGTTTGTTTGTCGTACCGTTCAGAATTTGGAGGGTTTATATGAAACCAATACTAGTTAAATCGCCTGGTGAAAAATGTGTCAGGAATTATATAAATAATTCATGATCAATATGTATGTAGTATGTTGGATACAATTTGGAGGGAACCAACACCTTAAATATTGCTCCCGTTACACTATAGGTAGATGAGACACGAATCGATAAAATATACTTATATGAAATTTTGAAAGGAGGCATTTAGGCTTTAGGGAGAATGAGAGGTAGTTCGTTCATATTTGTTGGCAGTCCCAATATCGATAAATATGATTTAGGAATCAAGGTTAATTTATGATATAACTTAATAAGTACGACAGATGTTGATGAATGCTTTAATTACTACTGCTTAACGATAGTTATGTCAATGGATTGGCTAAAGTAGGTATATATATAATAATAAGTAGTAGGATGATGAATTTGTACATGCGGCCTTGGAGCTACGATTAAATCGGGTATACTAGATTTGCAGCTGGCGTAATTCCGACATTATGATCAAGCTTAGATTGACTAAGCTTGTTTCTGTTTATTTTAAACAAAGAGCCATGGGATTTTTGTTCGTTCGTCTGTCTGTAAACGTTGGTATATGTAAACGGGAGTTATAAACAAATTATTATTTTATAAAAGGGGTTTTATGGATTATGATACGCCGACTTTATGAACAATTTTAGTTTTACTAAGCCAGTTCCTGTTAATCTTAGGCAAAGAGCCATGTGATTTTTGTTCGTTCGTCTGTCTGTAAAAGTTGGTATGTGTAAATGGAAGTTATAACAATTATTATTTCATAAAAACGGTTTATAGGGATTATGTTACAGTATATTTGGATTCGATCCATTGCTAAGGTAGCAAGGAGAGAATGAAATTTGGTATCAGAATGATTATATAATTTGAGTCCAGGTGAGATAGTGAGTGAAGTTCAATCATATTATTACAGGTTAACGTTTCAGTTGGAAGTTTTTATTTTTGTTTATAACGTTAAAGTCCGAACTATGGTATTTATAGATTAAAACCATAGATAAAGAAATTCTTACGTTTTTGGATTTGTTATATCGAAATATTGAGTCATTGAAAATATTTACAATACTTAATTGGTTGTCACGAATTCAATGAAACAAAATTTCGAGTTTTACCTTTAAATGACTCCGGGCTGGTGGTATAAATTGAAGAATGCCGTGAATGCAGTGTTAATAAGTCGCATAGTTTGATATCGAGTTATTGTTCAATTATCATTTTAGTCAACATTTGGTTGTCAATTACAAACTAATGTAATGTAATATAAGAATTGGACAAATGATTCGCCCGTTACACGGGTGATAATTTAGCGGCAATTTATCGGCTCTTGGCTATGGAATGGGCGGCTGCTGCTTGCAGGGTCGACAATTCATAGTTGATCCGTATTGGGCTAGGTTGTCTCTTGGTGAACGTGGGTATTACAAAAGTCTCTTCTAAAGGGCGCTAGATCAGGTAGGAATCTTTGCCTAGTGGACCTGGATTCTTTTGGAGGCGCCCTCCCAAGTATAGGCTGTGGAGATGAGGCCCTTACTTCAAAGCTGTGGAAACGAGGCTGAGGTGGCATCCATTATGTACCAGCAAAAACTAGGTCCTTTGATTATGCTCTCGAATTTAGATGGCTTTAGGGGAGACTCACTAGATTTAATAGTAGCGACATTATATCACCATCCCGGTTCAGTTCAACGCGGCCCTTGGGGTAGGATCTCTCTTGGGGAGACCTGACTAACCTACACAGACATTACTAACCTTGTAAGTGGGACAGCAACTCTTGCTTTGGGTGGAGCGGTGCCCCGTCAGGTTGTCGAGCCGCACAGGGGCAGGCGGATGATGCCTAAGTGTAATGGCTAGGAGGGGCCTGCCCTTCTCTTTGTATTTATTTACAAAAGGGACCCATAGGGAATTAGTTATCTCCTTCTGTTCCATTAATCAAGAAAACTTACATCTACATTAAAAGAACTAGCAGTTTCACAATCTATCTCACTTCGGATACGAAATTATGAAAGATTAATTGAATTTGAAGCTTAGGACTATAGTTTTTAAGATTATTAAACTTTAGGAAGTTCATACAAAATTGAGCTTTACCGTATGTGAAAGATTTATTATAATACTAGGACATTCGAACAACATTTCCTATTCAAACTTGAATAAATTAATTAGATGGGTTAAGTTAGTAACTTTGCTGACACATTAATATGTTTATCTTAGGTCGAACATAGGGCATGTTTATTATGGATGGATTCACACGGTAGGGAAATAAGAAAGATTGTAAGATAAATTGTTGAATCAAATATTATCTAAGTAAAGTTAGGTATTAGATTATAATGGAATATATAAAATTAGGTAGGTAATATACAGTAGAAGCCTCTGAACTAGTAAATTAAAGTTAATGTTTCCTAAACCTTTCCAACACACCTCGAGTATTCCTTAAACGAACTGGTTACACACGGGTTTAACTTGGGGTCCTACCTTTATATAACTAGATGATCACGCTGGCCAATTATTTTATAAGTAGATATTTATTTATTTATATTTATTTATATATTTATTTATGTTATGCGACTCACTCTTGACTGCTGTGGGGTCGGTATCGTTACATTTGGTGCCGTGACCAGGATTAGATTCTGGGTCACTATGGCTAAATTTTAATAGGCTTTGGCTGGGTTTTATGGAGATCCGTAAGGAAATCTTATGAAGCTCGGTCCTAGCCTACATTTGATGTTCGTGAAATGGAGTGGGTCGAAAAAGGTGTGTTGGAGAGGTCATTTATTCTGTATTTGCTACTTCTGTCAGGTTTGAAATAAAATATCACACACACTTATTTTAATTTAATTTATTTGCGGTTATTCAGTAGGATTTATTAGGTTAAATAATGTTTGGTGTATTATCGTATAGGTATAAAGGATAGTAAAAACTTTCGAGTGCGGCTGATAAAGGGTTGGCAAAGTCTGGTTTAGATTGAGAAGACCAATGTTTACATGTCCCTGCAGCGGGAAGGTCTTTTAATTTGGGAAAATCCTATCAGCGCGATGTAGGAAATCACTTTACCGTTAAAGTGACTTCCATTGTGCGACTTAGAACTAATTACTTAAATAAGTGACTTTCTGGCCTTAGATCTTCCGTGTGGTGTTAGATGGCGTTAGTAGTAGACTATTATTAAGAGTAACCATTAGATTCCCACAGACGATTTACAGGGTTAGATTATTTATAAAACTTGAAACTATAGTTAGGAATTAAACGGAAAAGGAAAGGCTAGTACAACTTAAGAAACGTTGTAGAATTAGAGATTTTCTAGGTGGGGTTTAGAAATTAAAATAGTAACTAATCTGGGGGGTGAGTTCACTTATGAACTAACTTTAAGGGAGTTTTAAGTAGGTTTAGGTTAAAATCCTTGTTTCTATACTAGTATTATAAGTGCGAGAGTGGGCCCTGGTTGTTAGTTTGGTTGATGTGTTTTGCGGGAAAGCGGCTGTGCCGGTTTCGTTGGAATATATTAAAATTTGGGAGTTTAGCTTGGGTTCCGTCGAAGTTCATAGGCTACGCGATTCCCTCGAGATCCTTGGTAGACGAGGTTGCACGGATGAGGTCAGATAGCAGTTCTTGTAAAAATTTGATAGGTTATAGCGGGTTTAAGGATTTAGTTAATTGTATGGTTAGGGGGGTGAACTTGAACCCTAGTCTAACCTATTGTTGGTTAAAGTAGTATAAGGTGTTAGTTTAATTATTGTAAATGGATTAGCGCTTCATAGGTGTTTTAGAAATTAAAAAAATACGTATTTCGGGGGGTGAACATTTGCTCGGAAAGTTCGCAAAGTATAGGTAGTTATAATTAAAATAAAGGTCGGTACTTATGAACAAATGATATATCGAATTTGGGTGGAATTCAGTTACTCTTGATTATTATAAGTAAAATACAAAAAATTAAGCACATTAGGTTTGCTTAAGTCTACTTTATAAACATAATATGTTGACTTATATCTATCCTATCTTTATATTAATTCTATGTTATGGTTACATGTACAAAATACAACTTATTATAATATAGGTTTAACTATGAAATTAGGGAGGTTAAAATTTAGTAGGTACGATAAACAGAAGGTTAGGTTAAATTAGGTTGGGATGCTAAACATTTTTTTTATCACATATTTCAAAAGAATACATATATTTATTCTAAGACCATTATGGGGTACTTAACTTATTCAAAATATCTTACTTGATTCATTATTTTAATAACCAGATATTGAAATACTATTATGGAAGTTGGGAAAATGAAATAGGTAAATCTTTCAATGTTGATCTTTATTAAACAATAACAATTTATTTCCCCGTTTTAATTGCCAAAAGAATGACCTTTATTTGGTTGAACAAAGAGTGGACGCTTATAAACTGTGTTAATTGTCTTAATTACTTTAGTACAATAGGTCACTATAGTTGTGGGAGAGAATTAATAAATAAGTTTTATCCAAACTTTAAGCCTATAAATTTCGGTAAAGCATAGTAAATTATATTTTAGAGTTGTATGCGAATGCGCGGGAATAAGTATAGCTGCTTGGATGTGTAAAGGTATGTGTGTTGGACATAATGTTTGTTTGGGTTGAAGTGGGATTTACTTGTGATATTGAAAATATACAAATATGTATGAATTACATAAGTGTGTATGTAGGGTTGTAGTAGAAGATTTGTTGGATGGATAATAGGAAAAGTAAGGTGTCAAATTAGTAGCAAATAACAGTCTGAAAAGGTAAAATAGAAGTCGGCATAATTTAGACACTCAATCTGTAGTATCTAACTATATTGAGTAATAAAGGGTTGTTGAATTTTTAATTGTACTAGGTAACTATAAAATAAGTATATCAACAATAGTGTATACTATCGAGGTAAGATAAAATTTATATTTTGGTTTTATTAGATTGACCACGAGGCACTCTAGAAGAAAAATTAAATAAAGCACAGTAAGGATAAAAAATTAAAGGAGTAAAAGAGACTGGAGGAAAAAAAAAAAAAAAAAAAAAAAGAGGATTTTAAGTTAAAGAATAGGTAGGTAGGAATGGGGAGGTATACATATTTATACATGGTTTGAATTTTGCGTTTATGTAGGATCCTATAAGTAGATTTGGTCTTATTAATTGTGCGTCTTCTACGAAATCCGAAAATTATTAAGGCCAAAGGGGGGTGATGTACTGACCCCAAGTCAGCCAGCATATGTATAAATATATAGATATATATATAGGGTATAAATTTTTTTTTGCTTACATAATCATAAATTATATATCGTCATTTATTATAAATAGGAGGCTTAGGACTTGTCTGATCATATAAAGGTATAAATATGTTTACGAGAGATAATACTGGGTTTTTAAACAATAGAATAGGTCAGATGTGTACTTAAATATTAGTACAATATGTCGTCGTATTCAAGTATATAAGTTATAAAGCTTAAAACATACAAATGGCGGAATGGTGATATGAAAAACCACTTTGGTACTTTGTCGCTTTAACGTTATGTTTGAGCTACTATATTAATTTGTTAGAAGCGTTGGGGCGACGGGGTACAGTTGCGTTGCGGCTATATTTAGCGAAATAAAGTAGGGTAGTTATAAAGCCTAAACCAATTAACTGGCGAGGCGGCGATAAGAATAGACACGTTGGTGCTTTGTCGCTTTAACGTTATGTTTGAACTGTCATACTAATTTTTTACGGGAATCAGAGCGATAGGGTACGATGATGTTGTTTGCTTGTAAGAAAATAAAAGAAGGTAGTTAGAAAGAGCGGGATTATGCGGGTATAGAATGTTATTATGGATATGCCTTGACAAATCGGTTTATACATTTATCGTTTACTTTTATAAAGCTTGAAAAAATTTATAACAATATTAAAGATTGGAAAAAAAGGAAAGATGAATGATTAAATAATCGTAGGAGCGTATAAAAATATCCATGGTATCTTCTTGTTAGCTCAGGTCCATACAAACAGTTAAACAGTAATCAGTACGCAGAACATAATCAAGAATACCTAAAATACATAATTAATGAACACAGGTTGCAAAATAAAAGTACCTCTTCCTTCTTTTCTTACCTATTTAATCTCGATTCCATTAGAACATATATTATATTTGTTTGGTTGATTGCCGGGTCGCTATATAACAATAAGTACCTAATCTCAGGAAAAGTTGTTTATGTTATTTAGCAAATATAAGAAGAAGTAGGGTTTAACAACCTTTTATGTAATTGGACACGGAATTAAGGAAGGACAAATTATCTGCCTCGGTTACATAGGTACTAAATATTCAGATTATAATTGCGCTTGTCCATACTAAACTTACGTAATCTGTTGGAAGCAAGAGCGACCAGTATAAAGAGAACTAACGAGACGTTATTGGGACGTTTTTACGTTTTAACTCGTTATTGGGACTATGGGGAATCGTTACGGGGGCCCTTTTTCGTTATTGATACGGGTCTAGGTTTTCTGGTCGCTGAATGTTAGGGTCGGTGGGGGGAATGGTTCAAGTATAAAACGGGTGGAGGGAGAAGATGGAGGGATTAGCACGACGCGGGACGGAGAGGACGGAAGAGCTTGGCTAATATTTAAAGTTCTGAGTGCTTGGATGGGGAATCAGGACCTATTGGGTGAGTATACCTCTGCTGAACCAAGACCCCTTTAGTGCTGCTATTTTTATAGCAGTCCGGAATCTGAGTCTGGATTTCGGGTAGCAGAGTATCCTTTTATAATGTAGGCTGATAGGGCTTCTTTAGGAACTCGGGCAGGCAGTTAGGGCATGCAGTTATACTGTTTGTAGTCTCTCGGAATGTAGGGCTAGGGAGTTAGGGAGGGGTTCCTTTTGATGTGTTTTATTTTTTGTGTTGTGTTAAAAGGGAAATGAGCACGAATCAATTACATCTAACAATACAATTAGCTATTTACTATCATTCCTTAATGATTATGTACAGGCATTTGACCTCCCAACAAAGATGAAAGCATTGTGACCATTTACAGTGTAATCATGATTAAATTTTGAATTAATAACTCCAGGATGAAGTATCAAAGAAGTAAACCGTATTATGTTACTATAAAGTAATAATTAAAATTCGTGCACATATCCTATGAATTTACTTGAATTTTGATGTTATTTTGTGTAATAAATATACTGTGATTTGTGTTTTATTGACCTATATTTTATTGTTGTTTTGTGCAAAAGGGGAATATGTACATTTCATTACAATTAACAAAATATTTAATTCTATCCAATTATTATTTAATGTTACAAAAAAAAGCAAGATTAAAGTATAGAAATTAGACCTTCCAATCATCAAATAAGAATTGCAGTAAGCTTTAATTAATTTTGATCTAACTTGTTATATTTATTGATACAAGCTGGAATATCTAAAATATTAACCTCATAATCTCAATGTTGTAAAAATACTTATGTTGTACATATACCCTTTTAATAGCTCCATGGTAAGGGTGGTTTTTGAAATTTAAACTGTGGTATATTAATCTCATATTAGCAATTTCTGCCTTAGGAATATTATTTTAGTGCGACAAAATAGTTTAATACAAACAGTATGTTCAGACCTAAATTCAGTTATTGAAGTATCAGCCGAGAGGCAAAAATGGTCAGTAATTAATTGGTACAAAGAGACTGGAGGTAAACTCAGCTGAGACTTCTCCACTAGGATCAATCTAAGTAAGGCAGAAAATGTTTGAGAACTTCCTTGTGTGTCACCTTTATCCTTTTTAACATATAGGTCGCTTAACCTTTACTACAAGAATTATTTATGAAAGGGGATTAGGAAGTATAATTAATAAATCTGGGATACCTGAAAAGAGTAAAAATATAGGAATACCAACATCTATGGTAATATTCTGGTATTTTATTCAGGAACCAATACATTGTTGTAGAACTTCATTCAGCAGCTGTTCATATATTTTCAATATGCATTCAGGGTTAGGTACCATGTAGTAAGATTTAATTCCACAGATACTCCTACATTTTCAATAAACAAGCAGAGTCCTGAAACAAATTGGTTAAATTATTTTCAAGTCATTTTAGGAGAAGGTTTCTAGTTATATATGCCTACCATCAATTGTTTTAATAACGGGACCGTTTACATATTTAACTAGTAGATGTTATCATAGATAGTACATTATTTACTCATAAAAGCTATAGGTAATACCTAGCTCTAGTTTTCCCAAAGAAATAACATTAAGTACCATCTCAGATACCTTTAATTGAAACAATGATATTTATGGGCTTTAGAGTACTAAAACAAAACCAACAGGAAAGGGTTGTAGTTAACTTTCACGGAAAAGAGTTAAGCCTGAGATTCTGCATTCGGTTTGTAAGATTATTAATAACAAGGGGTTCCAATTTACAGTTAAATATTAAGTAGTTATTATAGCAAATAGGGGTTTTTATATACTTACATTTGACATTAGTATTAGTTGTATATCAGGAGACCACAAAGTCGAACGAAGGGTACAATTATTATTATGTATTCAGTGATACTGTGATTCGGTGCTCTTTTGATTCAAAACGTATAAATGGATTACTGAAATAAATTTGGGAGGTTATGATTCTTAAAATTAACCACGAAGTAGTAGGTATTAACCTACTTTCAGAAGAAGGTTTTATCAAAACATAAGTGCCTAGATATTATATTCATATGAAAGAAGCTATTTTTCGACAGTCGATTAAAAATATCTAGTCCATTAATAACACTATGTATAAAGGTTTTAGTTTGGTAGGTTGTTGAAATGTCCAAAGTGAACAAATAGGCATAGGGTATTTACTTATTGTAGGGCGAAGTAGAAATGCTTAACGAGTGTATTTACTAACCTGTACTGATGTTTCACTTATAATCTTTTATGTGAAATCCAGGCGTGAATTAGAGTAGGGAACTTGCTTTGCTTGATTTGTGTCCGGGTGAATAGCGCTGAATGTACCATCCAATTACAAGAAATTCGTTAACGAAGTATAAGATTATTAAGTAGATTTTATTATATGTATAGATTACATAAGTTAAGAGTCTACAAGTTATTTGAGGGTTTTAAGGTGAACAGAATGGGGATAAGGCAAAGGGGTATTTTTTAATTCAGCCAAGCGGAACTCTTTATTTCCCGAGATCTAAAATTAGAATAGATTTAGGTAGTAATAACTTGATCGAAGATAAGCAGGTAGGAAGTAAATAGAAGGATAATTACCGAAATTTAAAATGATAAGTTTGTTATACCTAATTTAGGTTTTATAGAATAGTAATTATGAAGTTTGCTTTAAATCGGTTCGGATCGTTATCAAACATTTTGAGGTTAAATCATGTTTATATTTATAAGTAACTACAGGAAATAATGATACTGAGTTCAGAATTTGAATAGTGATATTGAGATTAATTTATATCTCTTAATAGCTTACAATCCAAGGGATTAATTATGAATCAGGTTCGAGGCTTGGTTTTATGTGATGTAATAACTACTTGTAGAGTTTGGAAGGAATTAGGAAATAAATTGTGTGAATACCTAGGATGCAATTACGAAGCGAACGTAATCGCTGACTAAAGTCGTTGTGAATCCGGCTTTAGGAAACCGTGAATGTCGTACGTTAAAATAAATCGCATGGATCGTGAAGTTAAAATCGATAGACAGGCTAGAATTAGGCATGTATGTATCAATATGTAGAATTATATGTACGAGTATGTAGAAAGGAACTCTGGAGTTATTACTCAGTCGTATGAAATCGCGTATGTATGTTTGTTTGTCGTACCGTTCAGAATTTGGAGGGTTTATATGAAACCAATACTAGTTAAATCGCCTGGTGAAAAATGTGTCAGGAATTATATAAATAATTCATGATCAATATGTATGTAGTATGTTGGATACAATTTGGAGGGAACCAACACCTTAAATATTGCTCCCGTTACACTATAGGTAGATGAGACACGAATCGATAAAATATACTTATATGAAATTTTGAAAGGAGGCATTTAGGCTTTAGGGAGAATGAGAGGTAGTTCGTTCATATTTGTTGGCAGTCCCAATATCGATAAATATGATTTAGGAATCAAGGTTAATTTATGATATAACTTAATAAGTACGACAGATGTTGATGAATGCTTTAATTACTACTGCTTAACGATAGTTATGTCAATGGATTGGCTAAAGTAGGTATATATATAATAATAAGTAGTAGGATGATGAATTTGTACATGCGGCCTTGGAGCTACGATTAAATCGGGTATACTAGATTTGCAGCTGGCGTAATTCCGACATTATGATCAAGCTTAGATTGACTAAGCTTGTTTCTGTTTATTTTAAACAAAGAGCCATGGGATTTTTGTTCGTTCGTCTGTCTGTAAACGTTGGTATATGTAAACGGGAGTTATAAACAAATTATTATTTTATAAAAGGGGTTTTATGGATTATGATACGCCGACTTTATGAACAATTTTAGTTTTACTAAGCCAGTTCCTGTTAATCTTAGGCAAAGAGCCATGTGATTTTTGTTCGTTCGTCTGTCTGTAAAAGTTGGTATGTGTAAATGGAAGTTATAACAATTATTATTTCATAAAAACGGTTTATAGGGATTATGTTACAGTATATTTGGATTCGATCCATTGCTAAGGTAGCAAGGAGAGAATGAAATTTGGTATCAGAATGATTATATAATTTGAGTCCAGGTGAGATAGTGAGTGAAGTTCAATCATATTATTACAGGTTAACGTTTCAGTTGGAAGTTTTTATTTTTGTTTATAACGTTAAAGTCCGAACTATGGTATTTATAGATTAAAACCATAGATAAAGAAATTCTTACGTTTTTGGATTTGTTATATCGAAATATTGAGTCATTGAAAATATTTACAATACTTAATTGGTTGTCACGAATTCAATGAAACAAAATTTCGAGTTTTACCTTTAAATGACTCCGGGCTGGTGGTATAAATTGAAGAATGCCGTGAATGCAGTGTTAATAAGTCGCATAGTTTGATATCGAGTTATTGTTCAATTATCATTTTAGTCAACATTTGGTTGTCAATTACAAACTAATGTAATGTAATATAAGAATTGGACAAATGATTCGCCCGTTACACGGGTGATAATTTAGCGGCAATTTATCGGCTCTTGGCTATGGAATGGGCGGCTGCTGCTTGCAGGGTCGACAATTCATAGTTGATCCGTATTGGGCTAGGTTGTCTCTTGGTGAACGTGGGTATTACAAAAGTCTCTTCTAAAGGGCGCTAGATCAGGTAGGAATCTTTGCCTAGTGGACCTGGATTCTTTTGGAGGCGCCCTCCCAAGTATAGGCTGTGGAGATGAGGCCCTTACTTCAAAGCTGTGGAAACGAGGCTGAGGTGGCATCCATTATGTACCAGCAAAAACTAGGTCCTTTGATTATGCTCTCGAATTTAGATGGCTTTAGGGGAGACTCACTAGATTTAATAGTAGCGACATTATATCACCATCCCGGTTCAGTTCAACGCGGCCCTTGGGGTAGGATCTCTCTTGGGGAGACCTGACTAACCTACACAGACATTACTAACCTTGTAAGTGGGACAGCAACTCTTGCTTTGGGTGGAGCGGTGCCCCGTCAGGTTGTCGAGCCGCACAGGGGCAGGCGGATGATGCCTAAGTGTAATGGCTAGGAGGGGCCTGCCCTTCTCTTTGTATTTATTTACAAAAGGGACCCATAGGGAATTAGTTATCTCCTTCTGTTCCATTAATCAAGAAAACTTACATCTACATTAAAAGAACTAGCAGTTTCACAATCTATCTCACTTCGGATACGAAATTATGAAAGATTAATTGAATTTGAAGCTTAGGACTATAGTTTTTAAGATTATTAAACTTTAGGAAGTTCATACAAAATTGAGCTTTACCGTATGTGAAAGATTTATTATAATACTAGGACATTCGAACAACATTTCCTATTCAAACTTGAATAAATTAATTAGATGGGTTAAGTTAGTAACTTTGCTGACACATTAATATGTTTATCTTAGGTCGAACATAGGGCATGTTTATTATGGATGGATTCACACGGTAGGGAAATAAGAAAGATTGTAAGATAAATTGTTGAATCAAATATTATCTAAGTAAAGTTAGGTATTAGATTATAATGGAATATATAAAATTAGGTAGGTAATATACAGTAGAAGCCTCTGAACTAGTAAATTAAAGTTAATGTTTCCTAAACCTTTCCAACACACCTCGAGTATTCCTTAAACGAACTGGTTACACACGGGTTTAACTTGGGGTCCTACCTTTATATAACTAGATGATCACGCTGGCCAATTATTTTATAAGTAGATATTTATTTATTTATATTTATTTATATATTTATTTATGTTATGCGACTCACTCTTGACTGCTGTGGGGTCGGTATCGTTACAACAAGACATGAATTTCTGATGCGGGTGAACACGAGCTAATTGAATCTGCCTCGTTAACTATCAACAAACGAGTATGTAATATCACACAATGCGTCTTGGCTTGTTGAAAATTCTAAACTGAGATTTGTTCTGAACTAGTAACTATGCAAATAAGCATAAAGTCCGAATTTTGTAGTGAGTAACTTACTCTACCACCTCCGAAAAAACCTTTTAACTGTAGAAAACGCAGTAGAATTAGTTTACTTTTTTGGGCTCAAGGCGATAACAGATAAACGGACAGACAGACAGACACAATAATATCGGGCTTATTTTTGTACTAGGATTTAAAAACCAAGCAAAGGTCTCGGTTTTCAATTGCTTATTTTTTCTGCAGTCCCCTGTACCCTATCCTGTTGTACCCTGGTTAGACCACCAGCGGCTCGTCTTACGAAGCAAGCGGAAGTCTCTTTCTAACTCCTTTTGCTAGAAAGAGAGTTCTGCTTGTAAGTTGTAACTTGTAGCTTCGTGAAACGGGCCACAGCTCGATATTTTCTGACGATATAATTGAATGCTAACCCGTTGTGTTCCAGATTAACTACAAATAGGAGTATTTGGAAGAATTTAGGAAATGTTTTCAAGACTGTTAACGGTGTCTTACCTCTTTTACCATGAGGAAGATCATCCTAATGGTCTTTCATTAATTTATATAATACTGCCAATTTTTGTTAAATATAACTTTAAAAGTTAGATAGTTAAGCAAAAGTTTAAGCAAATTATAAGACAAACAGAGTTGCTATTGAATTACTAAACCAAAATAATTACTTAAAAAAATATTTTCATAGTCATTTTTACAGTACAAAAATGTAAAGCCAGAATTATTAAACAACCCGATAAACTTGAAAACTTAAGAATAAGAAAAAGTTCTAACAAAACCCGCGATCTGATAAAAGTTTGAAAGAAAGGGGATTTAAGTCGGGAGATTCGCAAGAGGCTGGTTTTGTAAGTAGGGTCATGGTGAAACTATCCGGTCGCCTAAAATTTCGAGTGTCATTTATAGCTGTTGCCATATTTACATTTCTCTGAAAATGTATAGGATCAACGTAAGCTGATGAAGATCGCTGGCCTAATATTACAGGGTTCTATATTACATTTTGGCTATAAGTAATATTATGACATAACATCACACCTTTGTTCCCAGAATGGATTAGGCAGAGCTACAGAAGTACCAACAACTCTGAAAAGACTTGTTGATCATTTTGTAACCACATATTGCACAAACAGGCTAAGATGATTACCAGTATATTAGTGACAGGTTGCAAGCCCATCAGCTAATTAAATTAATAGGGAATATGGGCTTGTAGTAACAAGCCCTTATTCCCTACGTCGCCTCTTACGACATCCACGGGAAGACATGGAGTGGCACTATTCTAACCCGGCAACCACACGGATCAACAGATATATGATATTATGAGTTTTAGTTATTAATGAATTTCCATATAAACTTGCTCGATTTCTTTGCTCCCAAGAATACTAAGTGGCAACTTCTTTGGTTCTCCTAGATTATTAGAGTTAATTAATATCTTGCCTCATATTTTTTAACACTTAGGGCTTAATATTTGTTAATATCAAGCACTTTACATACCTTATCCTTCTTTATAATGACTTCTACATTTACTAAGAGCCCGTTGGCCCGTATTATAAACTGTTAAAAGCTGCCAAGTAACACAGTAAAATAGACAGAGTTATTGGATTCATATAGCAGCTGGCAGCTTTTTACAGTTCATTATACGGGCTTTTTGTTGCCTTTACCGAACCATATGTCAATCCTCGTACTAAGGCCATATTATCCACCACCGCCGCCATTGAGAGTAAGATGACTGCGTCGAAGTAGCCATACATACCTTTATTTGGCCGCCTGTCCACTGCAGGCCCGTCACCTAAGCGCCGTCCCGTCACCCAGGCCGCTAAAGTATCAACATTGTATAAAATTAGAAAAGAAGTTTGTCTCCGGCTATTTTCGTGTTTCTGTTGGGTTTTCCTTATCTGGCATATAATACTATATACATACATACATAACATCACGCTTTCATTCCCAGAGTGGGGTAGGTAGAGCTACAGAAATACCAACAACTCAAAAAAGACGTGTTTATAATTCTATAACCGCATTTTGCATAATATGGCCAAGAGGTTTACCAGTGTATTAGTGACAGGTTGCAAGCCCATTGCCTAACAGTAATACAAGCCCTTATCCATTTTGTCGCCTCTTAAGATATCCACGGGAAGACATCGAGTGGCACTATTCAAACCCGGCAACCTATTATTAATTGAATATTAATTGTTCGAATAGACTTCAATTAATATGTACCGTAGAAACTATTTCATATATACGAGTATTATCATTTTTCCATTTTTTTTAAATACATAATTTTATACACCGTAACAATCCTGCAGCATATTTCTATTATGGCATAATGTTTTATAGAAGTGATAGCAACGGAAAACAAAAGACAGAAAAGTAGGTTAGGGTAGAACTTCGACCCCAACACTCCCAACAGAAAAGAGACAGTACCGGAAAAGTAAGTTCTTAATGCAATAATTCGACGGCACGGACAGGACTAAACCGGTTCGGTCCGTCCTGTTGAGTTTGCTCGTGGTGGCTCGCGTCGCGTTCGGTCGAGGCACGCATACATGCAAGCCGCGCGATAGCGAACTATTATAACTATAGAACTTGGACCGAGGTTGTGACGGGCGTTTGATCTTTGTCCACACAGTGCCGTCGTATTCCGCTCGACAGCTAGAGAAACCGTTCCATCGAAATCGGCCGCAGTGAACACACAACCGCCGTCACGTCATCTTGAACTCACCCCGAAATAATCGTTGTCGGTGACGGCTCAGTACCGGAATAGTAAGTTAGGTTAGGTTAAAACTTAATGCAATAATTCGATGGCACGGACACGACTAAACCGGTTCGGTCCGTCCTGTTGAGATTGCTTGTGGTGGCTCGCGTCGAGTACGGTTGAGGCACGCACACATGCAAGCCGCGCGATGGCGAACTATAACTATAGAGTTTGGCCCGAGATTGTGACGGGTGTTTGATCTTGTCCTCATAGTGCCGTCGCTCTCCGCTCGACAGCTAGAAAAACCGTTCCATCGAAATCGGCCGCAGTGGACACACAACCGCCGCCACGTCATCTTGAACTCGCCCGAAATAATCTCTTGTCGGTAACGGCTCAGTGATGGCAGCAGAGGAGAAACGGCCTAAGAAAAGCTAATTCACTCTAAAAGCTTATCTGAGTCTGGCAGATTGACCACAAAGCCGCAAACAAAAGGTAAACACAGAGCCACCTCAGTGTTTAGACCGCTAAGGGATAAGTAACTTAGTCCGCAGAAATCGGTGTGAACCCACTTTTGTACAAAAGGCTTTCAAGTACAATGTGGGTTCAATCTAATTTCATATGTTTACGTCGTATTTGCAAATCCTGTGTTATGTTTATATTCAACTACAGGGTTTACTCTAAGGGATGGTCTACACAAAAGTGATACAGATGTTTTTGACCATTATTAAATAATAAATAATCAATGAAAAAAGACATTTTTGTGACCGACTTTAGTTTTTGCACAAGCATCATCCACTCATATAGACCAAACCAATGATTCCAAACCTATTTTAGTAAAAGTATTATTTTCCCTTTCTGTCAACTTCAAATGCCATAATGACAGATAACACTTTAGCATTTGTGCATTTATGAATAAGAGGTAATTATGTAGTTATGTAGAGATACACTATTGATATTACCACAATAGTGTTATTTTTACAATTAATAATACCAAAATTCCCTACCTTATTAATTGAATAACCCGGACTATACTGTACTGACAGATTTTTCAAGTTTTTTCGTCACATTGTGTTGCGTCATGTTACTTGGTACAAATATCTTTTGGCAGAACTACCTTCCGCATAGTTTCCTTCAGTATACAATCATTTCGCATTATTTTTTAATACACAATCATATTTAGGCATAAGGTTGATAATAATAATATTAATATAATCGAATATTGGTGTCACAGAGAAATATTTTGCAAAATTATTACGTGGCATAAAGTTCTAATCTTTTAAGTTTCGTTTCTGTTGTGATTACACTTTTAACCTAACTTAAGCTACCTTTCTGGCAACACCTCGTGTGTTGCAGTTACAAATATAACCTAACCTAACATACTTTTCTAGCAAAATGCTAGAAGTGATAGTTATCCCAAGTAAATCCTTATGCAAAATTATCATTCGACTAAAGTGTTTCTGCTATATATGTTATGCGAAGTGTATTTCAAACAATTAATGTTACGCCATATAATCTATCATAAAATCAACAATGGGACTTGACAGAAGCGCGTGGAGCTAACCCCATGTGCTTCTGTTTAGTCCACAAGAGAAAATACTCTTTTACCAAACAATTACCTTCGCGTGTTATACCCATGGACTTATTTCTATAATTAATCCATGAGAGTGTTTATTAATATTAATAAAATTATGCTCGACATTTGTGAAATACACCTCAACAGAGCCCCTATCCTAGATGCATTCGCTAACTAGCGATTCGATTCGTTTGGTTTTAAACCAATCGCATCACTGGTAGATCACGTGACTTTTCGAATGACGTGATCTACCAGTGACGCGATTGGTTTAAAAACAAAACGAATCAAATCGCTAGTTAGCGAATGCATCTTGGCTAGGGGCTCAGGAGTGAAAGCGTTAAATTTAGAATGCGAATTAAAACATCAATAATGTGATTATGTTTACAAAGCAAGATGGACTGGAACTCGTATACTACACTCGTAGACTCGTATACTATACGGAATAGAGGCTCAGGTTTTTTATGTTTAGGTACTATAATATATATATATATATATTATAGTACCTAAATATAAAATACCTGTATACAGGTAATGAAATAGTGAAACTTAGTACCTGATAACCGGTAATATCACTAATTCAACCGGCACTCCACCAACAAGAGCATAGCTCTTAAGTTATGAAGAGCCAAAATGATTTGGAGTTTTCAATATCCCCTGTTTTTGATACAATCAATTTACTAATCCTGGTTTCCTAAAATCAGCCTTGTAGTTTTTGGTTGTTATCATTCAAATCTTAATTTTAATATTGCATGACCAAGGAATAATCTTCTAAATTGTTTAAATTACCTACTGCATTAAAGTTTCGCTGCAGGTTGGCGTGACAGAACTATGCAATCAAAAATTTATTTCAGTAAATTTCCTTTGTAGTAGGTATGTATTAAGGGTAACGACCTGACTACCCGTTTTCCTCCATAAAACAAAACCATGACTCCACTATAAAAATATTAAGGTTAATATACTCCGTAGAAAATCCGTTTTACTAGCACAACATGAATGAAACAGACACATTTAATATTTTTTACTAGAGGTTTAAATGAAGTTTCTGTTGCGAACAGCTACGCACAAGTGGTGGCGAACACAAATTTATTATTAATATTTTTAAGATAAAAATTGAGTGTTTAATTAAAAGAAAACTGCAGCGGGATCTTATGAGTAAAACAGTAAAATTTATACATTTTACCAGAGCAAATGATTCGCATTACGACCTCAAGTCTTAAATTACTGGTAATTTGATCACAATTATAACCTAACCAAATAAATACAATTCAAATGCATAACAAAAATACCATGATTGTAGTAATCAATGTAATAAATGTAATGTTATTTAAAAGTATGCCTGATAAAACTATCTATTTTGTTAATGTTAAACGTTGATAATGCATTTCAAACGTAGTTTTAAAAAAATGCGTATCTTGACGCAAGAGTTTTCAAAAAATATTTCTTATTTTAATGTTTGGATTAATTTACCTAGTTTATTTAAATACAAGTAACTACTGTGTTGATGTATTCTTTTAATAGCATTAACCTAGTCCCAAACTAAGGTCTAGGCTTGAACTATGGCTACGAGATAACGATAAACATACTCACATAGTTAGATGCATATAAATAAAATTCAATACAATTATTATTATTATTATTTATTCATTAATTTAATTACGTCTTTTATTAAACGAGCAATGTTCGTATATAATTTTCGGGAAAAATCATTTTCCAAGTACTAGTCGTATCAACACTATGCAAAACTTGGGCTTTTGTTTGATTGTATATTTAATAAACTCTCTTATAAAAAGTTGGAGGTGTAATTTATATCGTGTTACCAATTTAAATAAAATAAAATAAATATCAGCGGACAATCTCACTTAAATTTACCTAGTCTTGTACTATGGATACTAGACAACGATAATCATACTTATACAGAGAAATACATACTTAAATACTTAGAAAACATCCAAGACTCAGGAACAAATAAATATTCACGCTCATCACACAAATGTCTGCCATTATCGGGATTTGAACCCAGGACCGCTGGCTTCGGAGGCAGGTTCACTCCCAACTAGGCCGATTGGTCTAGGTATGTTCTTCTTGGTCTCCCCCTTTTCCTTCTTCCTTTTATTTTTCCTTTATTTTCGTAGCAGGTGACCAAATATGATGGGCCTCGTCTATTTTCTATTATCTTTAGTCTCTTCGTTCACTTTGCTAAGTACTTCCTTATTCTCATCAGTGTTAAAAAAAAGGCTCGGAATAGGAAATCATGGAAATTACTCTACCGGTATGAGTTAAATTACTCTTAAAAGTGAATGACATACCAATTTAATTTTTGAAAAAGTTACCTATGCCGCCGTTTCATAAAGTTGCCAAGACCTGACTACGGCAAATAGGTCGTATAAGAAAAAATAAATGTGAACGGAAAAATTTAGGTTCACTGCTTCGCGATATCTCCGCCAGACACGTACTGACTGCCTGGGGGACGTAAATAAACTCTAACCTACTTTTGGGACTATATTTGGGAACGTTGACTTAAGAATTGTGATTAGTTTGGACTTGAATTGCTTATTTAATTTACACTCCGTTATCAAGCGGGCAGTTTCCTACCATTGGTGATGTGCAATGTCACTTTTTTATCTAGTTTTCAGATAATATGTACCTCTATGCACTAAAAAGCAATTAGGGGTCTGCGAAGAGAAAGTTATCTTATTAAATAAGTAACAGTATTCCCGGATTTACTACAATAACCGAAATTGATAAGTTAATAAACGGAAAAGAATGCATCATAGGCGGAGAAATAAACAAAAAAACTTTCCAGTACTTTAGAATCATGAAGTTTTTCCCAGTTACATCGGTAGAAGTAGAGCGGTCAATTTCATACTAAAAATGTTTTTTTTCAAGTAGAAGACGACATCTTACACCTAGAAGTCTTGAAAAAAATTTATGTAGGTATATATCACGAGAGTCATTTGTGTTTTTCTTGATATTGAGTTTATCTGAAACATATGTATATCTAAAAAAAAACAAAAAGTTTTTTATTGATATTGCACCACTAGCCACCAACCTGCTCGCTTGATACTGGACTCTTTTAATAATGTTACATTACTTTACTTTTAATAATGTACAACACTAGTAACATGAGGTTATCTTACTGTTGTTTATCCCCGACAAAAAGAAGGGTATATGATTAAAGTATGCATCTGGTATCTGTGTATGTCCCCTTGTTTTACAGAAACTCATTTCATAGAATGTATCACTTCGCAGAATTTTCATTTCATAGAAAGCTAATTTCTACTGCAGCCTTAATGTTTTCAGATTATCTTTAGCATGAGTTACGTAAGTTAGGTTAGGTTAGACCTGTGACCACCAAAAATAATCTGAAAACAGTAAGGTTACATCAGAAAGCTTTCTATGAAATGAAAACTCTGCGAAGTGATGCATTCTATGAAATGAGTTTCTGTTAAACAGTGTACAACCCTATGGTAACATTGACAATAAGATAACATCCCAAAGGCAATATGGTTTTGGCCAGTAGAATAGAAACCTGGCCCATACGCAGCACCTTGCAGGCACTGCTGTATCTACCTTTTATAGATATAAGAGGCCAAAGATGATTAGAACTCTATCTGATCAAAGACAGGATTCAGTGGAGGTAGACTAAGGTCTACCACCACTAATCAATTCAGGGTCCGTCTGAATCGCTATCATCATCTTATCCTTTAACCTACCACCAAAAAGCAGTATTCGCATTGTTGTGTGCTAATATGAGGGAAACATGTGACATTTCAGTGTACACGGCGCAGTTTATATGAAACCCAGTGATGTATCAGCGTGTTAATTTAGCATTTTATACCCACGTGTCACTTGTCATTGTCAAGATGGTGAAATAGGGGGCTGAACTTACTAGCATAAAGGTATTTCATCCTAGTCCTAGTTCTCGAGGTTGGCAACGTAGTCTTGAGAATGCAAATGTTTATGGTTCTCAGATCACACTTGTCTTACCATCAGGTGGCCTGTGTGCTCGTTTGTCTTCTCTCTTTCAAACAACGACTTTTAAAATAACCGTGTTCGTTTTGGGTCACAGAATAATTTTCTCATATAAATTGATGTAAAAACAACGACAGACAACGTAAAATTGGGTTGTTTGCAGGTTAACCTCGTTATGTCATATTCTAAAGGTATATTTACTGGGCTAGCCGCATTTTAACACGCGGAGGAAATTTATTTAGTATAGAATATTCATCAATTTGCATATATAATGATTACGGTTCAACATAAATTGTAATAAAACTTCATTAATACCGACATTGAGATGGACAGTAGCAAAAATCAACAAGTAATGTTATAAGTAAAAACAGTTTTTATAATTTGTCATAACTTTCGTTTGATCAAATACTATTCTGGTATTATTATTTTAAGCAATATGTTCTTGGCAAAACTTTCATAAAATAATGTTGACTCAATTTGCTATTTTTAGTACCTACATAAGTACATACATACATAACATCACGCCTTCGTTACCAGAGTGGGGTAGGCAGAGCTACAGAAACACCAACAACTCTAAAAAGATATGTTTATAATTCTGTAACCACATTTTGCACAAGTAGGCTGAGATGTTTACTGTGTATTAGTGACAGGTTGCAAGCCCATCGCAAAACAGTACTACAAGCCCTTATTCCCGTAGTCGCCTCTTACGACATCCACAGGAAGACATGGAGTGGCACTATTCTAACCCGGAAACTCGTGGCATTAAATTAAAGTTATTAAACGTGTATTTATTTATTACCCAACAAATAATGACATTTTTGTGCGTGGGAATTTGACTCTACCGGCAAGGGACTAGAGTTACCTTTGCTCTTAATTGCCATTTACAAATTTGAAACAACAACATTACTCATTAAAATATAGTTCAAACTAAATTGCCTTGATTAGGTATGTAAATATGTACCTCCTATGGCACACCGGATCTCAAGAGATTAAATATTGCAAGTTACTGGTGTTGTTCAAAAGTGTGACTTGTAATGTTAAATGCATATATCATCGTCAATATCAATTTTAAACTTTGGTTCTAACTTGTTCTTATAGTCCAATTTTCAGAGTTAAAGCGGCAAGGTGCAAAAGTGAGAACATTTTGCGTAGTTAGTTGAAAAATGTTTAGTTGGTGCGGCATCTTAGAAGCTCGTTACCGTTATTTTATTACCTACTTGTTCTTTTGTAGGCATTCCATTTAAGTCCCCGGAGTTCTGTTGGCAACGTATGTTTGGGATCAGAGGAGGCCTTCGTAAGATTCCAATCTTGGGATTGCTAATGTCTATGGGCTTCAGTCTACTTACTCATGTGTCCTGTGTTTTTTTGTTTGGCGTATTTTTTTATTTGATTGTTACTGGAAATGCTCTTGGATTGAAAAACCATTTATTTCATCTTAATAGACCTTATATGAGGCGAGATATTTCACTTTAATTCCAAAAATCAAATCGTTCAATCTTTAATCAATGTTTTTTTTAATCAGAAAAAAAAGCATATTTTTTCTTTTTTTTTTTCGGTGTAATTGCATCTAGTTTCATGCCTATTCATTTGAGCACCTTATATTAAGGCACACTGGACGTAACAAATTCTATACCATCACACATACTCGTAAGGATATGAATTTATACCGATGCATGTATATTCAATCAATTTAAATGGTACGAAAACGATTTGAATTCCAAAAAACCAATCGGTGAAATACGTTTGGTTTTCAATATTCTGTCAGTCTAGAGGCTCATTTATCTTCTCGTAGGCATGGTGTATTGAAACCCGTATAGTTTCAATATGTTGTCGCTTTTTTCAGGTATTTTACATCGAATTGGCTCAACTAAATGAATATACGAGTGTATGGTTAGATGTGGACGAACTTTGAATGGATATTTTGCTCAATTTTTAAGAAAGTCATTGTCAGTATGATTATCATAATTATTTGCTATAGAGCTGAATTTTATAACCTGAAAGCTTATAGATCAATCGATTTATTCCGCCTTTTATCTATCTATAAAATAATTGTGATCCTTATTTATTTTTATAGTCGACTTGTTACGAATTATCATCATCATCATCATTATTAATTTGGATTTTAATATTTTAATTGTAATTATTTAAATACAGACATTTTTAAAAGGGTGTTTTGCCTTTTCATAAATAATTGATTGTTGTATTTGTATTAAATTTTATTAATTATTAATAATCAATTATTTATTTGAAAGCAAAACACTCTTTTAAAAACTACAGTGTACAAATTCACAGTTAAAATAATGAAAATACAATGAATGAATGCTAAATTTATCATTTGCTTTTGTCGCTGAAATAATTTTGATTTCGCAACAACGTTTGTACGGGGTTTATCGCGGAAATTAAAGAAAATGGGGTTTCATATTTTTGCAGGTGTACGATGTTTTCGTTTTCCTTGTTATTTGAAAGTAAGAGTAGGTACATTCACGGGGAAACATGATGCAGAGCAAAATTTTGTTTATCCTCGAAGGTACTTACTCATAACATATTCAAAGGCTCTTTTCCATACGGTAAAGCCATATTGCTATCGACATTTTATCGTATTGTCAACGATTTAACTCTTATTAACTAGAAAACTAAGTCATTTACTGCTTATGAAAACTAACCTAATAAGTCCAAACACTATCCCCCTTACTTATAAACGTGGAATAACAATGGTGTAGCTTATGCTATGCTTAGTCCTTACCTGTAATTTTGACATTTGTATCTGACAGAATGAGACAAAGCGTAGTATAAACTACCCACGGTTATTCTACGTTTATAAATAAATAAATCAGAAGGACAATCTCACACAAATTGGCCCAGTCCCAAACTAAGCTCTAGGCTTGTACTATGGGTAATAGACAACGATAAACATACATAGAGAAAAAAATACTTAAATAAATAAGAAACATCCAATAATCAGGAACAAAGGGGGTATGGCTATACGTTAAGTATAGCGGAGATCCTGTCGCCACCTTCCGATTCTAGCATCAGATCAGCTCCATATCATCATGACATTGCATTGTCACGTGATTATACATTATGCATGCAAAATTTCAGCTTAATCGAAAAGCGGGACCTGGGGCAAATTTAACTTGCAAGATTTCATTACAGACACCGGAACAGGGAAAGTAAATAAAATATTGTAAAAATGTTAAAAGCAGGTTTTACCTAGTGGAATGGAGCCACAGTAAACATGAACGTTCAAAAAGTTTGATAGGCAAAATTTGTGGGTTGCTAGGCGGTTAACTCTCGAAACTTGGTACAATACACCGACTTGGCAACTTTATGAACAATACGAGCAACTAGATAGTCAGGCCGTAGAACTTAAATTGTGAACTTATATTTTTGTTTACCCGTAAACTTTGTCTGGGGCTTTTGGTTTTTTTTATAAGCAAGTACAAGTCTAACAAAGATCAATATTAATTTAACCCAACCACTTGCCTGTTATTACATATTTTTGTGTAATTACTCCAATAATTGCTCATAGTGCAAATTCATAAGGTGTTTATCGATTTTCCAATAAACACCTTAATATGTATTTGCACTCACAAAATACAAATTCAAATATCCAAAAATGAAACATTCCAATTACAGTTTAAATTAATATACATATAAAAATACCCCTTCTTTCAGAAATATATCTCTTAAAAAGCCTAACCGATTTTCTCGAAACCTAGTTAAAAACCAACAAAATTAAACAAGTTTTCTTTAATTAGATCTGCGTCCATATTGCTCCATCCGTTTGGGAGCTACGATGCCACAAACACACACACAGATACACAGACACACAAACATCCCTTTTTTTAGGGGTTAATAAGAGTATAGTCTCAGTAATAATTATCCAAAATTTGCCGCAAAAATATCTGACACGCTTTAACGCCTCTTTAATAGAGACGTATCAGAACTTTTTGAGGCCAAAGTTGGACAATATATTCACCCTGTCGCAAAAAACTGCCTTATTAGATTTTTTAAGAAGGTATAATGTATTGCAAGGAAATAAGATGTCATGCTTCTAAATTATAAATTAAATTTACGATTATTTTTTAGCAAGCGTTAGCTTTTGCAACGGATTTATTATTGCTAGTGATCGGTTCTATCTCAACCTCAATATTGTTTGTTACCACTATGTTAGCTAAGAAAAAAATTTAACTAAGGCAAATAACAAAATGTTTACCAGAAATTGCATAAACATTTCATTTTTTTTTTTTTTTAATGTTAAGGAGAAGGCACACGAGCACTCAGGCCACCTGATGGTAAGTGGAATCTGAGACCCATAGACATTTGAATTCTCAAGACTATAACCCTAAGACCTCAAATGCGTTGCCAACCCTGAGGACTAAGATGGAATGCCTCTATGCTAGTAATTTCACCGGTTGTCTTATCCCCACACCGGAACACAACAATGCGAACTCTGTTGCTTGGCGGGTGGTTAATGGATAAGATGGTGGTAGCAATCCGGACGGACCCTGCACAGGGTCCTACCACCACTAAAATCCCTCCTCATTATTTAAGCTTAAAACGTTCGCTGTATGAAACATTAAAAATTCAATACGATTTCATTGTTTACGTATCACAACACGCATTAGCGGGCTCTGGGGAATCTCGCAGAGATGTCCAACTTAATGGAAGTCGTGAATGGCAGCCACTATAATATACCTACTGAGCGTGTCAGTTTAATTACATTGTTGAACGATGATTTTGATTCGAATTATTATTTGGGGATGTGTTTCATTTGTGTGTTACATTCGTTTCAATTCGAGATTGGCATAGCATAGAGTGTGTTATGTATATTGATTGATGCAATCATGTCTTGTAATTTTTTGTGTGCAATAAACGGTTTACATACATACACAGACGATTTGAGGCTATTTAAGGCAGGGATAAGTTATTCGAGTTAAGTCTTAAATCGGAATTTAAGACTAACATTCTCATGCACTTTGACATAAACTAAACTCAATTTAACCCTGAATCTACTGGAACTATCAATCAATTAATCAATCAATTTATTTATTTGTATGTATGTTTCTGTTGCAACTTTAACAAGCGGCAACAAAAATATTATCATCTGTGAAAGTTTCAATTGTCTAGCTATCACGGTTCATGAAATCCTGGTGACTGACAGACAGCGGAGACTTAGTAAATATGGTCCCGTTTTTAACCTTTGGGTAAGGAACCATAAAAAGCGTCTTTAAGCTGTCTTGATCGTATCATTTCATAACCAATGTTTTCACAAATGATTAATTTTATAAACATATCATTTAACAACCCGCGACTTTTTCCGAAACTGTAAATGATTCTGGATTTATTTCAGGACCATCGTGTAGAACAATATAGGTTAGGTTAGTGTTATAAAAATCCTGAAATTTTTGTAGTTACAGAAGAAAAAGCGGGTTGGCAAATGAACAGGTTGCATTTTGTCAAAGATTTGTCGGCGAAAAGGTAAAGAACCCGTTCCGCGTAACCTAATGAGACAAGTTAAGTGCATGCTTTTACTTTTGCTCCTTATTTAATTTGGTAGCTACGCGGTAAGCGCGATTACTACCCCCGACGTTTTTATTAATATAGCATTTTTACATAGCTAGGTATATTACCTGTAGTTAAGTAACCTGAATAGAAAACCCGGGTGGAGTTACCATGTGAGTGAAAGTGCTTCCCACTAACGAGGGGGTTAAAAGCTGACCCAGTTGAAGCCACCCGGATATTAACCTATCCAATATCGACAGATTGTGTGGTAACTCTGTAAGGCCGCGCAACCACCCTAACAGGTTGACCGCAGTCAACGTCATAAATAAGTAGTACCTTGGACCTTGACGCTTTCACATTACAGTTAAAGAAAAATAATTGAAACTGGTAGGGTGCGTTCTTGTTACCCGATTGCGGTAGAAGGAGGGTTATGTTTTTCGTGTGTATGTATATCTAATTCTATGGACCGCAGCCTTAGCCTAGGTGTCGTCGTTAGAATAATCTTGGCTGTATAAGTGACATTGGCATTTAATATTTTAATCAAAGTTATGAGAGGTTTTATTAACCAACCGCCAAGCAACAGTGTTCACATTATTGTGTTCCGGTGTGGGGATAAGACAACCGGTGAAATTACTAGCATAGAGGCATTCCATGTTAGTCCTCAGGATTGGCAGCGTATTTGGGGTCTTAGGGTTGCAGTCTTATGATTATAGTCTTGAGAATTCAAATGTTTTTGGGTTTCAGATTCCACATACTATCAGGTGGCCTGAGTGCTCGTGTGCTTTCTCTTTAACATAAAATAAAAAATAAATTAGCACCCTCTCTATACTTTGATTAAAATATTAAAGCCAATGTCACTTTTTCAGCCAAGATTAATCTAACGACACCTTTCTGATATACATAAATTAATAATTAAATAATTAGAAAACATCCAAAACTCAAAAACAAAAACTCGTGGTTATGACACAAGTATTTGCTCATACCGCGAATCGACCCCGGGCCTGCTAGCTTCGTAGGCAGTATCACTACCAACAAGGCTAACGCATCGACAAATATTGCTTAATAGCAATCTTAGGGGATTGTATCGTATTAAATAAAGTTCAATATAGGTACATAAATGGGTCATAATACCTACTTAATGGTCATAATTTAATTTACATTTACAATGGTTTAATTTCTTAACCGTAAACTTTTCAGGTTTTTTTAAAAGGCTATTGTATAGAAGCCGTTAGGTTATGTTAGGTTTGTTTCGAAACAGTCCTGAAAGTTTACGGTTTCAGAAAAGTAACCATTATATATTACGAACAATATGTACTATGACCAATTATGTATTCTGAACTATATATATTGTGATACGTACAGTCAAACTTTCATTGTTTAATTGTATGCCACTATTGAACCTCATGAATGAAAACTAAGATTAACGCTGTCATTATGACAGGGTTCCATAGTGACAACAATTAAAGTCCTTGACTGTACAACAATCACAGTGGTGTCGTTAAATAGATCATACAAATAGGAACAGCAAATGGAAATAGCCGTCCAACATTTCTTTGCTCTACATAAAAATACCTTTCTAAATCTATTATGTTAATTGGGGGTGTTATCGGGTTCCGTACATTTCGGCATGCATGCAATAAACTGAGGAAAATGAGTATAATATACTTTTTTTCCTATTGTATCTTCCCGTTTATCCTTGACTTGTATCGGCTTTGCCTATTGGTGAAAAGGTAAAGATTAGCTTATTTATACCGTTTTATTTTTACAATAAAGTACAAATGATATAATAATCTTTGTAACCTTGTCACCTTTGTTCAAATTAATTAATAATCTTTGTTATACTACTGAAAACACATGAGAGTGGGATATCACAAGAGGAGGCTAGGGCCGGGTCCTAACCCGGCCCTAGCCTCCTCTTGTGATATCATTAATTACCAATCCACTGCTGTGTCGTAACCCAGCAGTGGATTTTTAATTAATGATGATTTTCAATATAAAACATAATATAAGAACGATGACTAATTTAAAAATTTCTCCTTATACAAACCTTAACAATGGCCGATTTAATATCTTAAATAATTTATAAGTCCCTTAAAAATCAGATTACATTTATAAAAGGGTAAAGTAATTTGAATTCTGTGTAAGAAAGCTTTGGGTATCAGGAAAGGGTACTTTCTACCTACGCAAAGGGTGTTATGCCGCCCTTAACAAGAGAAAGGCAGTAAGAGAGTATAGTCCTTACGCACATAGGGCGTTTTTACTGTAGAGAGCGTTCGAAGTTTGAGGCCTTCGTCATCTGAGTATCAAATAGAAAGTATCTTTAAAAGGCAAACATCAAATAGTTTCAAAATAGCGATATTTTTTCAGCTTTTTCAACAGATTCCTCTAAATTCTTATACTAGTTACTGTTACTGCGTTTAGTAACTTACACTAAAAATTAAATTGGGACCCGCTGATGAATTTTTGTACAACTAGAGGACGCCTGCGACCTTTTACGCGTAGATTTTTTTTTAATCAGTTAGGGTACAAACTTGAGTATATAAAAAAAATATTGAGAATTTTATATATTATACAGATAATGTTCAAAATAGTCATGTTTCTTTCTATGGAGTTGAATAAATTATTGTAAGTCATATATTGAAAAAGCAGACGCAGTATTTGATGTAATGGGTCGACTTATCAGTTTTCAGAAACAGGAAAGGCATTAATGCAACTTTTTTTTGGACGGTAGAATTCCTTCCTTAATTATTTCCTTGCTTTGTAAAGATGTTTCCAAGCGGCCATTTTTCATGTCCACGGCGCTGCTGACGAATAAAAGGCGCGTTTTCAGGAAATATTTTTTCAAGGCACTAACAGTTATAATTTACAACCACATCCAGCAAGCCGGGTATTTTTTTATATTAATTCGTTAACGACATCCATTGCCGCAGTCGAAAATTAAATAGTACCTAACTAGGGGACACCTGCGAATTCTTACGCGTAGATCTGGTTTCCCGCTTCTCTTATTTCTCTCCGTAGGGTATCGATTTTCAAAAATTCCTTTCCTACCTTTGGGGTGCTGAAGGAATATATCCAACGGCAATGTGTTATCTGTCTGTCAGTCTGTCAGTCTAATATTGCACTTAAATTTAAAGGTAAAAATCTCATAACTGCGGAATTGTTTCAGAAGGAAAGCATTCAAATGAAATTGCTCTGAGGGGGTTACCACATGCCTAAGGAATTCACTTTAGGATGAGCGTAAAGGACACAGCTATAGCTGTTATATAGTTCTGTCTCTTTCTCCCAGTTAGAATAGGGTTAGAATAGGCCCAGTCCACGACTTAATGACGGAGCGGCGCCTCAGGGACCGGTGGAAAAGGGACCTGGGGGACTCCCCCTATGGACTCCGCACCATAGGGGCACTCCTCCCGTCGCTGGACCGCTGGTTGAGTCGGAGGTACGGTACCGTCACGTACCGTCTTGTGCAGGTGATGACCGGGCATGGATGCTTCGGTCATTACCTGCACAAGATTAGGAGAGAGCCAAGTCCGGTTTGCCATGGGTGCGGCGATCCAGACGACACGGCCCAGCACACCCTTGAGGTGTGCTCGAAGTGGGATCTGGAGCGCCGCACTCTGGTTGCGGACACGGGGCTCTCCGATCTTTCGCTGCATAGCGTGGTGTCGGCTATGCTGAGCAGTGAGAGATCGTGGTTGGCGGTCGTCTCCTTCTGCGAGAGCATCATATCGCAGAAGGAGGCGGCGGAGCGGGAGCGCGAGGAAGCAGTGGATGCGCATCCGCTCCGGCGTAGACGTATGGGGCGAAGGCGGAGGCAGTTCGCTGCCTACCTGGACCCCTAGTAGGACCGTGGGGATAGGGTCCCACACTATGGTCCTACACGTCTAGGGAAAGGGTTCAATGTGTTAACTTAACCCTCCCTCCTTTGGCGCGAGTGCGCGTGTGCGCGCGGCTGGGGGGCACCCAGTGGTAGCATAGCAATCAGCCCACGGTGCTCCCGCTACCAGCCCCTTGGAGGTTAACACCGGAGAGGTTTTAGACGGTATGCTTCCACCTCAGCTCTCACAGGAGACTGAGGTGGTTGAGAGTCCGTCATACCCCCCCCCATTTGGCTGCCCCTGGCCGGGGGGGGACGATGCGTAATGACATTTCCTCTCCGTTAAAAAAAAAAAAAAAAAAAAAAGCCCAGTCCACGACTTGCCGTGTGTCGTAGAAGCGACCAAGGGAATAAGGGCTTGGAGTGCTGTTAGGCGATGGGCTTGCAACCTGTCACTAATACACTAGTAAACTTCTTGGCCTGATTGTGCAAAATGTGGTTACAGAATTATAAACAAGTTTTTTTAGAGTTGTTGGTATTTCTGTAGCTCTGCCTACCCCACTCCGAGAATGAAGGCGTGATGTTACGTATGTAAGTATGTTACTTATTATCTTTAGTGAAAATTTCTGATCTGAGTGTTTTTGACCTGTATGTATGTATATGTATGTATGGTTTTTTGTTCCCTCTTAGAGACTGGATGGATAGGCCGATTTCAACAAGCGAGGTGTCGTTAAGTTCGTTTTAACATCACGAGTGTCACTGGTTACTTAAAATATTACAATAAACAGTATGGCGGAATAAAAATATACAAATCGTTGGTACCTAACATACATATAGATGACATAAATAAAACATTTAGTTGGATTTTCAAAACTTGTTTTTGGTAGAGTTCTTTACAAGGACTTTTATTTTTTCAATAAAGCTGCCTGAAACAAAGTTCTCTTGCCTTTGAATCAAGCAACTAAACAAAAGTCTGCAGTAACTTGCTGCGAAAAGAAAATACAAGACTAGCCACTTGGTAGTCCAACTTGCAAAGCGGGGCAGCACCCAAAACACAAACTTTTACCTTCTATCGAGTAAGTAACGTTAATGTTTCGTCACCGAGAAAATGTGTATGGCGAGTGATATCAGCGCCCCCTGGTGTGTCTTTGGGTAAGGACCAAAATTTTCATAGAAAATTTAATTGAGTGAGTTAGCGTGGCCAACTTTTTCGTCCATTTAGTACTTAAAATTGATATCACCTCGACATTGAGGTTGATTTACGAATTGTCATCATGTAGGTACACTAGCCGCACCGTAGGATGGTGCCTGTGACAGCTCATTTAAACACGTATGACACTTGTTTCTTTAACTTTTCATAAATACAACATTGGTATAAACCTAGCGACGCCATTAAGGAATACATACATACATAAAGTGTCATTCTATGGAACTTGCTAACTATGTAAACAAGCCGCCATACTAAAATTGACATTAGATGTCAATTTCAATATATTGTTTGTTTACATAGTTAGCAAGTTCCATAGAATTACAGTATACATAACATCACGCCTTCATTCCCAGAGTGGGGTAGGCAGAGCTACAGAAATACCAACAACTCTAAAAAGACTTGTTGATAATTCTGTAACCACATTTTGCACAATTAGGCCAAGAAGTTTACTAGTGTATTAGTGACAGGTTGCAAGCCCATCGCCTAACAATACTACAAGCCCTTATTTCCTGAGTCGCCTCTTACGACATCCACGGGAAGACATGGAGTAGCACTATTCTAACCCGGAAACCACACGGGCCATTAAAGAATTTAAATAAATAATCGGCTATTTGAAAGAAATACAGATATAGTAAAGGTAAAGTAGGCCTATACCTAAAATATTAACCTGTGGCGGCCTTTAAATAGTTTAAAGTGGTAGAAACAGGAGGGAATACAAAACACCATTTTAAAATAACAATTTTATATTTAAATGAAAAACTTAAAATTCAGCTCTACAGAGGTAGGCTGTTCTACACGATATTTTTGAAATAAATCCAGAATTATTTACACTTTAGGAAAAAAACGCGGGTTTTCAAATGATATTTTTTGTGAAATGAATCATTTGTGACACGTTGCTTATGAAATTATAGGATCTCATTGCCAGGATGTACGTAATTTTTTTGTATAATATTTGTCATTATGGCGGATTTATTAAATAATTAAAAAAAAAATATATAGGGGGGTCCCGAATCGTAATTTTTGTTTATCGCAAAATCAGCTAGCGTCAAATTTGGTATCATAATTATGACAAACCCTGAAGAAAAAATAAAAAATACTAAAAATAATTAAATTAGAATATAATAATACAACCATAGACCTAAAACCCTGAAATTTCGCAAAAAAAAAAACTTACAGCACACGTAAAGATATCCGATTCTTTTGCTCCATCACAAAAAAAAAATTGCGATTGCTTATTTGCAGTTGGTGAGCTAATCGCGACCTATGTCGATATATGTAGACAACAGGTTTTCAACAGCAAAGTCAAGTTTGTCCCACAATACAATTTAGCATTTTTTTTAATTTGTACTGGACCCTCGGTGCGCGAGTCCGACTCTCACTTGACTGGCTTCTTTACTCATACTTGTCTCGAAAGGTTCTCTTACAGACTGGCCTCTGCAGCAATGTTCTATTAGCACCCCTCTTTTGTGTCAGAGGTTAATAAAACTGGGTACTGGGTATATTTACGCGTTGCTTATAGCAACCCGAGGCAAACATTAATATTTGTCAGTGCTCGCTCGTTACGTACCCTCTCATGTTAACTTTGATAAGTAATTGCCTCGCCTTAGTACCCAGTACGAACTTTTGTTCGCACATTTTCAGACATTTTCGGTCATTTTATTTTCCGTTCAGACATTTTGATCAGTTCACGTTTTAATAAGCACGTTCTATAACTATAACAGGGCCTGTATTTAATTATGACCACGTTTATCGCTGTGGATAAGGCATCTGTCACTCTCGCACTGTACTTATCAGAAAGGGACGGATGTTTTATTTACGTTTAGTCATGATGTAAAAGCGGTCATAATAAGCCACCAGGGGGGTTATTTTGAGCTAGCTTTGCAGTTCATTTTACGGTGAGTGTAAAGGACCGAGCTATGGCAATTATATAGCTCTGTCCTTTAGATAAATGGACAGATCTATATAATCGCCATAGCTGATCATAGCTGATCGTAAACAGAACTGCATAGTTATGTCATAAATGTCATAATAACCCCCAGGTATAACAAACGTCTGTTTCTGTAGTTTCTACTTATTTTGTTTTGATTGTGGAAGCATTTTAAAACAAATCAAGCAAAATGAGATTGTAGTTTTGTTTACTCCTCTGTTTATAGCTTCTTAATATTATCATAATTATGACCTACGAGTATAACCAATGTTTTTCACCGATTTCTCAATCTCCAGACACTTTCTTAACAGCTGTCGGTAGCGATTTATTTCTGCTTGGTTTTTTTTTTTGTTTTAAGTTTTTCTATTACTTCTTACAACTTTTAGAAAAGGATCATATCAGTAACCGAGAGGTGACACAGTAAAATATAATATTCTTGTTTTTTTTACAATAATAATAGCCTCCCTCATGATGAAAAGGAATGTGACCTTTTTTCCAAACCAACTCTGTGTTTTATGACACAAAAATTAAATGAGGATCAACTATATGTCAATTCCAACGTTTTTTTCATTTTCTTTAATTAAATCCCCCAACAAAATAATCTTAGCCTTTAAAAAAACTGAAGAGTTTAATTTTTTTGTTGTTATAATCACATTCGACACGACGACACGTTGGCCTAGTTGAGTGACCCTGCGTCCGAAGCCAGCGGTCCTGGGTTCAAATCCCGGTAAGGGCAGATATTTGTGTGATGAGCGCGAATATTTGTTCCTGAGTCTTGGATATTTTCTATATACTTATATTTAAGTATGATTTCTCTATTTAAATATGTTTATCGTTGGCTTGTACCCATAGTACAAGCCTAGAGCTTAGTTTGGGACTAGGTCAATTTGTGTGACATTGTCCCCTGATATATTTTTTTATTTATTTATTTGAGGAGACGAACCAGGACAAACCAACTCATTAACCTCATCATAATTATGATAGTTTTAATACCTAGATGTTTTTTAAATCTTAACGCCCACATTTCCTCTTATAATTTAAGATGGAAAACAATCAAATCAAGAAAAGCAAAACTTTTGTCTTACGAGGTTTGAATCCAGTGATTTGCACTCCGTCTCAAACATGGGGCGCTGTCGCAACTAATTCTATTAAAGGGCTTTTAATTGGACGCTGAACCAGAGTTCAACTAACATCTATTGGTTTCTATCTAGTTATTTAAAAATGGTTTCATTTAAAGACTAGCGACAATTTTATCTCGGCCATTATTAAATGTTTGTAAAAGTCGGCAAACATCTTGTTAGATGTTTGCCGACTATAACTAGTTTTTGTTGTGTTCATCCACGAAGCTCATTTTCTCGAGATTTGCTTCATTCCGAGATACAAAGTTTCCTTTGTCCTTCCTCGGGACTCAAACTATCTACATACCAACGTCATCTTCACGAATATAATAAAGAGGAAAGATTTGTACGTTTGTAAGGAATAAATTTAAAAACTACGGGACAGATATCGAAAAATAGATTTATTATTATTATACATTTATTGCATTTCATGATGTCGTGTTACAAAATTATAATATAGTTAATGTCTATAACAGCAACAACTTACACTACGGGCCCTGTTAGGTACAACAATTTTGGGAGAGAGGAGGACCCATATTACATCTATTACATAGGTACTATAACTTATCGTCTAGGTATGATTTAATATTGTAGTAGCATTTTCTTTTAATAATTTAGTAAAACGGCTTTTATTATTTTCGTCTTTTATTATTATTGGGAGATTATTGTATACCTACTTTTATGGACATCACATATGAAGCTCCGGTTTGCAATTTAAGCCTTGTTAATGGCTGGACCAGTCTGTTTAACATTACAATGCTACATTATCATAGAGTCACTACGGGAGTCAAAATTAAAAAAGTATTTAACAAACAAATAGTACTCGTAGATACGCAAGTAAGAGGAGGAAAAAATCGCAATGGCAGAATGATATTAAGAGCTTTCAAATTGAAAAGAAAATGTAAGCCAAAAGAAAATTAGGGAATTCACTTCAATATAATAACTTTGATTGACGCGGGTCGTTTCTGTGTATATGCTTTCATTATTTAAAATTTCTGTTTTATTTTCACCGATAACGTTACACTTACTGTCACCGAATCATTGTATCTAATTCCTTTCGTATCTGTAGCTCAGAGACATCTGTTAAATGTTAAAAAAATATCTGCGCAGGGCTGAGATCCTTACAAGGTTAAAACGATATTTGCCTTTTACATGTTTCCGTATTGTTAACGTTATGATAACTTATTTACTTGACAGCAATGGAGGCCGAGTTAAAAAGGATAGTCAAACACATCACTTAATATCGTTTTAACGCAATAGAAAAGAGGCCCTGAACACAGGCACCGAACGACGTCAGATCCCGCTTGTATCCTCACTCTAATGGATGTCTGTAAGCCTTGGAAAGAAATGTATCACAATTTCCTATAGCAGAATGCTTTAATTTTGATTTTTCCTTATTTTATTTTATTTATTGGAGAAAAAAACAGATATTGACAATATACAGAATTCAGATAATATGCTAAAGAGAAATAACAAAGTCTAAATCCTAATATAGTTCTCACTAAGACATAATAGCGAGAGATGAATGTAGCAGTTAAGTACAGCTGTTACATAGTTAGTTAATAAATGTTGACGAAGAACAATCGTCGGCAGATTAGAGACAGGCTAAATAATTCTAATACATCATACAAAACACATTGATGATTGACGAAACACAGGTAAAATAAAATTATTAGACACTTAATACAAAATACATTACAGTATAAACATAAACGTAAGGACAGAATTGTATAGCACATATTATTTTTTATTAAGTAAGATAGACTTTGTTCCTGAATCGGGTGCCTTACATTTTTAGTTAAGAAACTTAATAGTATTTTGTGCTGTTAACGTGTTATAATATGAAATCTTCGCTTTATCTCTCAATCGGAGAAGCACCCTCTTATCTACGGCGAAGAAAAGACGTATATAAGAAACGTTTTCCTTGTTATTTCCGCTCCGACTATCGCCCTGAAATTGATATACCATTTGCGAGCGCTGAATGGGTAGCGGGCTTGTACACAAATTCGTTACACTTTTGTCTATTTACATCTAAGTGACTTTTATGATATAATTAGTGTTAAAGTATTATTTTTGTTGGAATAATTACAATATATGTAATTAAGAACGTAATTTAAAGATCACTTTATTTCTTTCTTTATATTTTGTAGAAAAACATCTTTCGTGGACTGTAATAACATTCACACTGTTCTTTGATTGTGTAAGGTCCAAAGGGAAAAAGTGGTAAGTCGAATAGATGTCACGATTATAGGGGGTACTTCTTGATCACGCAGTTCTGCCCTTCTAAGACAAATGGCAGTATCTCAGACAAAACTCCTGTAGCAAATGCAACCTTATAACTAACAGGATATGATTAAATCTGCTTTAGCTATTAAATTTGAGATACCGCCTATTGTCTTATGAGGGCAGAGTTGATCCCCAACTATGCCAGAAATTATACAGGGTCATAGCTACTCTGACAGAAGTATCGTCAGAAGTATTAAATTAAAATGTTAATCACCATTTCAGCCAAATCATCATTAACTACTAGACATTAAATGTCCCCAAAGATCTATCACGATCGATCCATGCTACAAGCATCCAGCGGTTTCCCGCCAACCTTATCAGATCATCAGTCCACTATGTAGGAAACCTGTCCACATTGCACCTATATGATTGCTTCTCTAGAATCTTTATACTCTGGTGGCCATCGATTCTAGCAGCAAGGTCCTACCCACTGCTATTTCAGAGTAACACTAACAGTAGCACTAAGAGTCAGTTATTTGACGACTAGTTCGTTCCTTGGTGATGATCTTTCATACACAAGTTCAACCCTTTGAACTCCAACGACCACTGAAGTGGTCATCAGCTGTCGTGCCTACAACGCCACCGACCATTATATAGGTCACAGGTATAGTTTAAAAGAGACGTTATTTCGTATGGATTAAGTTAAATTCTGCATAACTTTTAATACAATGTTTGGCGTGTGAGTGACGCATGTGTATTTGACGTAAAGCGTTCAAAAGGTTAAAAAAGACGAGTTAATTGTCTCTGAAATGTCTCTGAGTACGGCGGTAACAATCCCCAGACTGATATTACCGCCGTACTCAGAGACATTTTAGAGACAATTAACTCGTTCTTTGACCTAACAGTCAATTTTACAAGAACACAGACTCTCAGTTTCTCAGACTAGGGCGCGCGGCGATTTCTGCCGGTCGGTCCGACCATTCGCGGCCAAATCCCGCTATATATTCGACGACCATCGTCAGCGTCACTTCGCGGTCCGTCGACCGCAAACTGTTTGTTTAACAACTGAAAGTGTGTGGCAAGGGACAGCATTAAATCCGGCCATACGAATGTTGCCAGCGGGCGTAAAGTACTGTCGGTCTAAAAGACTTAACGCTGCAGGTAATATTTTAGTCTGAGATGCCATTTAGGCAGTGCGGGAAGAGTTACCTATCGCCATTTTTGGTTCCTGATTCAATACCGCAAAATAATTCCTCATACCTCCTGTGCTCATAGCTCATTGGAAACTTGCATGTGTGTAATCATCAATTTTGAACGATGTAATATTTCGTTATACAAACATGATGCGGTATGTGTAACAAGCGTGGTCACAACCTATTACGTTTAATTTTAGGTAAAGGTTCAATGGAGTGCTATATTAAAATGCCTTTGTCCCGAGGTTTAACCGAAAATCACATACAATTTTGTTCGACATAAAATCAATAATTGGACTTCAATTATGGTTTTACCGAGATGTAATTGGTATTATACAATCTTCTTTGATATATTAATCAGTATTGGCGCGATTATCTTATGTACGTAACTTGTATAAAACGAATGTGTTTACTGTACAAAATAATGATATTTTTTGCATGGTTAACGAAGAGGTTAATGAGCGAAAAGTATAATTTACTTGGGTTAAGTTTGATAAGTTTAAATATGACTATTGCCATCGATGTAAAGTTCATATTACAATGTTACATTCTACATTGATTAGACTAGATGCAGGTGATAGGACTTGTTTATTATTGATGCAACCCATAGTGTAGGCGAAGTTAGGAAATAATTTAACTAACTCCAACTTCAATTTTAGCCAGTTAAGCAATGTCATTTAACGTAACGATATCCTAAAGTAAGTAGCCTAGAGTAAAATCGGTTTTTATTCATAAAGGTTTAAAATAATTTTCAACATTATTAAATTCTTGAAAAAGGTGTTCAACCCCAGGCGAAGTAAGAGATATCGACGCGACGGTACACGTTTCATTTATTAAACTATAGTTTAATTAAAATCGATCACATAACAAATCCGTATTAGAACCTGTTATTTTTATCAGGATTTGGCGTGTTTAAAATATAAAATGATCAAGTATATTTTTTCTAGTATACACATTGCTAGACTAGTTGCCTTATTGGCATCAACGATTCTGGAAATAAGAACCCAGTCAAGTGTGAGCCGGACTTGCGCATTGAAGGTTCTGTAGAGGTAGATATTTATATTAATTTACTTCGGGCAAATGTCGCACCATAATAAGTAAATAAATATTAGGGATAACCTGATTACAAATATATGTTATTACATAAATATTGCTCTTCACTACATAGTATAAAACAAAGTCGCTTGTTCTGTCCCTATATCCCTATGTATCCTTAAATCTTCAAAACTACGCAACGGATTTTGATGCGGTTTTTTTTAATAGATAGAGTGATTAAAGAGAAAGGTTTACATGTATAATACTTTAATCCGGAGCGAAGCGAGGGCGGGACGCTAGTTTAATAATATATGATACGTTTTATTAATGGAAGCCAAAATAATAATCGGTTTTAATATTAATCAGCAACATTACAGTGTCATTTCAGTAACATTTCAAGACAACGCCATCTAATCCATAGTTTAAACGGTCTAAATAAACCCACGAATGCTAGCGTCTCTTGTATTAAGCCGAATTGTTTACACTCTGTCTAATTACGGGCGAGCGTTGGTAGATAAACAACTTCCAAATTACTTTGTCTAACTATTCTTAAGCTGTACCTGTAATTTAATATAATATGTCTACAACATCCTAAACTTATATTACATTGAAGGTTTAAGGCCTAAGCCGCGATGGGTGTAACCCATGTAACTACACAAACTGTAGTCAATGACTTGGCCGATCGGACAGCCTAAAGGCGATTTATCACGTAGTGTATGGACGAGTCTCGTGACTCGACAGAACCGTGAATACCCGGATTTAGGGCAATTTTACCTAAATATTTATTAGGTAAATAGCATATTAGCCCTCCTTGGGCTGCTCCAATTTCGTAATCGATATTTCGTTACGAGGTCTAAGTGGTTAGATATAGATATTACAAACCGATGTGTAAGTATATTGTATTACTATAATGCTTACATTATATGACATCATTGTGTGATGTTATTACATTTGTAAAAAAAATTATGTAATGTATGTAAATGGTTTGTCAGACTTAATAATAAGTTAAATACAAAATAGGACTATCAGAGTCGAGGACTTCTATTCTATTAAAAAGCAGATATTTGTATGATAAACGGGAGTATTTGTTCCCGAGCCTTGGATGTTTTCTATGTATTTTAGTATGAATTTCTCTGTATTATTAAGTTTATCGTAATCTACAATACCCGTAGTTTGAGACGAGATCAATTTGTGTGACATTGTTCCCTGATATTTATTTTATTTATTTATTTAATCTCAAGCGTCTTTTTAAACCTTAAAAAATGGTCAATTGAATCTCTCACATAACGGACTAAAGTGACAAGTTTAAATATATCCATTCATTCATTCCCATCCTATATAATTTTGGAAAAAGGAAGCATTAATAAGTAGGGTTCATGTCTCAGAGTAAAGTTTCGAGATATATACATTGTACCTTACAAGATTTGTACCAATTCACTCCCCTGAGGCAAAACAATTTACAACACACCGAAAAATTGAGGTCCTCCAAAATTGTGACTCATTTCGTTTATCCCCGCGGATATAATATGTGTGCCAGGCAGGGTGCTAGCTGGAAAATAATCCTAGTTCTTTTGGGTTCCGTAGTCAACAAGGAACCCTAAAAAACTACAAGTTCTGCCATGCCCACGTGTTTGCGGTTTACTACAGAGGTATAATTTGGCTTTGTTACGTTTATTAACATTACAAAGCCGTAGAATTAAATCTTGAAATAACTTCTTTTGTTTTGGTAGGTAGATGTAAAGCAGGTAAATTTTCATTATAACATCGAATGAGACATCATTGGATAGCTCTTAAAAAGTCATATCAATATATAAATTTTACTATCATATATATTTGGGAGACCGTTTAGGAAATATACAGCGTGTAAATTTCATACGGGCATATATTTTATACTGACGTAGTTAACGATCATACAAATCATGTGAGAAAGATATTTTGTTGGTAACTTTTATTATTGCGGAGCAGTAAATTTTTTAAAGTTTGTCTTAGGAGCAATGTACGAAGTGTGCGAGAGTCCATCGGTCGTCAATGTATCGCCTGTATCCAAGTGCAAGGACGAAATGTGTGGAAACTAAATACCAATCTCAGGCGAGTGCACCGCCTGCACCGAAATTTTTGACTTTCATGGGCGAAGTAAACAAATGGCAAACCATAACAATTCGTGAGCATAACATGACTATTATGTAGATGCTTTAATTTAATTGCGCAATGTCATACATTGCTTACTGAATTAATTAGTAAGAAAAAAAGAAATACAAGTAATGTTGCTGTTACACACGTTTTTATGTTAATTAGGGTGTATATTAACTATTGTTAAAATATATGCCCGTATGAAATTTAAACGCTGTAGAACTCGAAGTGTAATTTTAGCTAGAGTTGCGACCCCCCTACCAACAAAAACAATAGAAGCGCATTAACCAACTTACGAGTAAAAGGAAAACTATCACGACTAAGTAGACTTGATTGGTTTCTGAGATACTCGTACAGATGACTAAAGTGTACCAACTTACTAAAAATCATCTAAGACCACCAAATAACTATAAATACAAAATAAGTTCTTATTCGTACTTGTTGTTTTTTGAAGAACGAGTACCTAGTAGTAACGCTTCGGAATCCTACACTGAGCATATTTATCATAGTATTTTTCAGGCTTAGATAATAATAATATTTTTTTATCTGAGCCTTTTTTTAACAATCCCCTTAAAAAAAGGCCTCATTATTGCGTCTGGACGATGCGCCAGGTAAAATGATTAACACCTATAAAACTGCACCTATGCATTGGGCTAATGTGCACCTACAGAGGTATAAGAGCACTCTAATTTTCGCCATAACATTTGTTATGTAACCTAATTTCACTTGTTATAACGTGACATAATGATTATCGACCTAATTTTGCTTGCCTCAGGTTTGTTAGGCATAACAGTTCATAAATAGTAATTATATCACAAGCCATAGTTTTAAAGTTCTAATATGTTTGTCTATACGTTGGTCATCCTAATTTTTCTTTCTATGTGTTTGGTCATAATAATGTTAAGGTTTCTGTCGTTATTCCTTTTGACCTAATATTACTTGCATGAAATTAGTATTCCTCGTCCGAATCCCATTAAAAGCTAGGTTCTGGCATATGTTTGTTTTTATCAAAATTAGGATAATAAAAAAATTGGCAACTACAATTATGACTAAAATGTTTAATGACAATGACAATCGATAAGTTATTGGACTTAAACATTATAGGTACTGAGCGATATATCTAACATCCATTATTAAGTGTAATTAATTTAAATTGACTTTAGGACAAACGACGCTATGACATAAGAAGGAATCCTCATAAAAAGCAATAAGCTAAGGCTCAAAAGCGTTTGAACACTTTGAACTGCCCATCTTGTAGAAAGTGGCTGCCCATCTTGTGGGAAGTTGACCACAATAACCAGCAATGAAAAAACAAATACAATTAGATTTTACCGTAATTGATTCAGTGTATATCTAATCAAACGCCGCCTTCGGATATTTGTAAGCTGAACAAATGCAGATTCCTACAAAATGGAACCTCACAAGAAACTGCGCCGTTGAACAAGGAAATATCATATTTTCATTTGATTTGACTTGAGGCGGCAGGGTGTCAGCAAATAGGGAGATGGATAAGAAATATGGAGTTTTGATTACAAATTAAAATTATCATATTTCGATGAATTATTCATTATACCAGTACCTATTGACTAATAATAGAATATCAAATTTATTCAAGGATTTGAACGGTTACTTTTAATAGTAGGTAGGTACATTGCTTTGCATTGAACGTACATTACATTGAACGTGGAGGGATGGAAGAGACGAGGTAGGCCACGGAAAATGTGGTTGGACTGTGTGAGAGACGATATGAAGAGGAAGGAAGTAAATAACAAGATGACAAGTGACAGGGAGGTATGGAAGAAGCTGCGCCGACCCCAAGTAAAAGGGATAAGGTGTGGTGTGGTTGTGACATTACTGCAAAGACCGGAAAGAAGGTCGTTGTGGGACGAGTATGAGTTGAATTATTATACCGAGTCCAGCCACCACCGTTCCTGGCCGAGGTTTTATATAGAGCTTTTCTCCAACGATTCGAGAATATATAACACATACATACATACATACATAAAATCACGCCTTCATTCCCAGAGTGGGGTAGGCAGAGCTACAAAAATACCAACAACTCTAAAAAGACTTGTTTATAATTCTGTAACCACAATTTGCACAATGAGGCTAAGAAGTTTACTGGTGTATTAGTGACAGGTTGCAAGCCCATTGCCTAGCAGTACTACAAGCCCTAATTCCCTTAGTCGCCTCTTACGACATCCACGGGAAGACATGGAGTGGCACTATTCGAACTTGGTAACCACACGGTGAAAATGTATAACACAGTTTTTAATAATACTAAACAACGTCCCAAAATTGCCTTAAGAAACAACATTGTCGCCATCATTATCGACCTTACTCGTAATGCCATTTACATTCAAAACAGGTACGACTTAGTACGAAACTGAAATATTATTATCATTGAATAATATCACAAATTTAAATATAATGAATCTACTTTGAATACTAGGATAATATTATAAAATGTATTTATTACGCGTTGAAGTTCTTTCGGAAATTTATTTTGTTTATAAACGCCATACATAAATTTTAAAAGAGTAAAACAAATTGATACAAAAAAAAAGTACGCTGTAAATGCCGTTCGTAAAGTTAACCTTGGTAAATAAAGACTTTTTTAAGTCCTTGTATTGAAAAGTAGAACTTTGAGGGCTGATTTTACAAAAATATAGTCAGTTTCCTAGCATCTCGGAGAAAATCTATCTAACATGAACACTCTTATTTCACAGAAAATTATACTAACAGCAAATACATAATGCATAATGTTTATAACATATTCGTATAAACTTCTGAAATATCACCAATCGTTTATTTTGTTGCTACATATTGTGTGAGATAACACGAAATATGTAACAAAACAAAGGGTACAATAAATTATTATAGCCTCAGGATATAAGAGTTCCCCAATTTATAATTTTTTGTGAATCACATGAAACGTGTTCTAGGGATACATTGTTTTTTACAAAAATAAACAAGGGACCGGCCTTGCAAATCATTTTAAAGGATAATTAACTTTAAAGGGTGAATGTTAATGACTTTTTCCCGAATTCACAAGACAATTGCGACTATTATTTCATTAAGTTGACTTTGACGATGTTTTTTTGTCTTGATATTTACATAATTCTGCGAAAACGTAAATGAAATGAGAATATCTTTCTTTGTTCCAGATATTTCATTCCCGTTATATCCAACGTAGTTAAAGATCTTTACAAGACGATGTTGAAAAGATGCTTGAAGATGCACAAATTGTTTTTGTGAAGGAAAGCAAAGATTCGCTTGTGAAAGACCTCGCAGAATGCGACCCGAGCGTACCGGACTAACGTGATGCAACTTGTAATGCTAAACTTTTTAATCATGTTCGACATAGTGTTCATATTCTTTCTGTTCCTCATTGCGGTAACATGCGCGATGAATTACATGCCGGCAAAGAGTAAGAGACAAGAGGTGATAGAGGAGGAAGTGGACGATGACGTCATTCCTCCGCCTCCCCTGTTCGACGACGACTGCCTGCCGTGTTCCAGCCGGGACACGTACGTCGTCATCCCGCCGCCGCTGGACCACGTCGTGAATGCTAAAGACGGGTGTCCCATACACGTGGTGTAGAATAAGCACTGAATAATATGTAAGAAACTTTATTTATAATTTTAGATATTTGCATTTTTCATCTTTAAAATCTATCATCCGTAGTCCCTCACGCGTAAACTGATCACAAGGTCTAATTTTCATTTCCAACAGATTCATTTGTTCGAAATGCATTTTTGTTTACCCTAAATTTACTTAACTTTTCAAAAAAAAATGTTTATCTTACGTAAAAACAACTATCATACTAACTTATACATGAAAATTTCCAGAAATCTTGATATTACTGATAATTTTCTCGGAAATATACAAGAGCATAAGGAATTGCCTCTTTTCAAGAATAAAAATATTCTCTGTAATTACCAAGAATTTCTTATGAGAAACTTTCTAAATTTCTAGTCGGTACATACAATGCTAACCCTAAATTAGGTCGGTAAGTTGCACTGCTCGCCAATTACCTGGCCTTTGTTGAATTTGAGAATAGCGCTACGGAGAGAAGATTGGCCTTGGGTCTTTATTATACTTTGTCTTTAACTATATAGGTGTGTTTTGTTTTATTTTGGATTGACCTTCTTATGTGCACTTAGTCTTGGGGGTTGGTGGAATGTGAAATTTTTCATAACCATTTTTTTCCTTTACCATAAGAGCTTCACAACAAGCATGAAAATTTTATCTGAACATCTGTCACCTCCGACTGCCACTGAGCTACTGACGCTTCCGATACAAAGTGGTTCTCCTGCGATTTACTTATAACACCAGTTTGTTCTATTTCAGATCAACGTAGGAGTTTATTACGAAGAAGCCTTATGAGAATGTAGAAGTCGAAAACAAAATGTAGGCATTTTTTACCAATTTGTCATGTATAAGTAAAAATCTTGTTACGTAAGACTAAGAGGTGGAATTTGGGACTCAAGTGAATGGTATGTAACAGGCAATTCGGTCATAAACAAATGTAGAAAAGGTACCAAATGTATAGGTACGTCTCTCGCTACACTGATTTTTATACCTTCAGCTTACAGGTCGTCAGCTATTATTTAAATTAAACGGCATGGCAATCAAGCAATAGTTGAACGACACCCAATACATTATAAATTAAGCAATTTTCACCTCGAAGAGAAAAGTTTCGGAAGCAAAGTTCAATATGCTAGAAAGTGACCACTCAAGAGAGCCACCTCCGGTTAATCGTCGTTGTTGCAGATACGAGCCTTAATAAACGACTTTAATGTACCTAAAATGTAGTTAAATATATATTTTAATTTGGCTTGATCATTCTAAAAGGTTGGTTAGGATTCAGTGTAGCTTGGGTCATACTTAACTTTATTTGTAGAATCGCTCTTCATCATAAAGAACGTGCGATGTTTACTCGTTGTTTTTGATCGATATAAGTAGGCACATAGCAAGTAAGAATTAAATTGTGTAGTATTTAACACGTAATGCCTAATGGCTGGTATAACCCACGAACTCATTGCAAAATATAATTTTTGACGAAAAAGAGAATACCTTAATTTCATGTCGAGAAAGATTCATTACAAGGTTTTCATATTTGTTTGGGCACTTGAGTAAAGTCATAATTGGCTAAGTAAATTTTTGGAAGAGATTTTTTTTTTGATTGTCGTCATCCTAAACATCAAGGAACTGCGGCTCTTTTATTTTTATTTCCTCTAATACTTTAGAATTTTTTTTTTTGTTATGTAGTTGACATTTGTTAATTTTAATGGCCGCCAAATTTGTTGCCTTCGTACTTAATGAAAAAGAAAAAAAAACTGTCACTTCTATATCTGTCATTGTCAAGTCAAATGAAAATAAACAAACGATTCAATAGAAATATTTTTTTTGAGTCTCACCGACGATAAATAAACTTGAAAATAAATTTATGCAGCGATTTAATCTACGAGCTGGCCAGCTTTTTGGCTTTGGTATGGTAAAGGCGTTATGATATGAAATCCAAATGGAGGGCTCGCTCGTAGATAAAGTCGCTGCACAAATTGATTTTAAAGTTAGTTACCCCCAGTAGGGATAAAATTCACGAAAGGAATGCTTTTTGTGTCATGTTCCTTTTTTCATCAAGTAAAATATTTTGCGTGAGATTGGGAATGTAATCTTAATATTAGTTAGCAAATTGATCTCCATTGTGTTTATCTTAATTTTTTAGTGTTCATGTTCCATCAGATACCTATTGCTGGTAAAGCGAGTTTGCGTACAGTTTTAGTTTGCTGATGTACCAAAGGTACTTTATTGCAAGGTGTTCACATTCGGTGTTCTGCACGTGCTTTTTAAGATAAATGTGACTGAATAATAGATAACATAGATAAGATTTATATGTTATAGTAAATATTAACCCTATGCTACTTAAGCTTGCAATCTTAATCGGTTTATAATTGTGTAAAATGATTTTTTCTAAACTTATTAGTAGGTAAAATGATGATATGGTTATCATTGTAAAGGCCTAAATGTTAATTTTAATTTGGACTCAATACTCAATTGTGTTTTAGTGATCACTATTATGATTAATGTTATACAAAATGAAAATTTATTTTAAAATTTCTGCATGAAAATAATGTTTGTTAAGTTGAATTAAATATTTGTTAAATTGTTACTAAAGTAAAATTTCATAAAATAAATTGCTATAGTAATGTGAACCCGAAGCTTGTAATTGGTTTCAAATATTATTAATTATTATTTATGCCTTTATACCTAATTACGCAAAGATCGTGTCAATATGTCATCAAATGAAGTAACTGTATATTATAGCTACGGTTACATCACCGAAGTTGTTAGTTTTGAAGTAATTAATCATACATTTCGATTAGATCTACATAACATTATAATTTCTTCCTAATAACACCAATAATTATAATAAATAGGAACGCAACATTTGAACTTGTCGTTAGATTTTCATGATATTTACAACAAAACCCGTTTACAATAAGCTTTATATTAGAGTTAAGACGTATCATAATAATAAAAAGACAATACATGTATTACGAAAAGTTTCTCATATCATTTGAATTAATAAAGCATTAAACACATTAGATGTTATTTTTAGTTAAAATTGTAATTTAAAAAATATTTATTGTGTTTTGGTGACCGAATAAAGTGTAAGGGGTAAAAAACAATGATGTAAAATTAATTTAAAAATTAAAATAATTTAAAAAAATGTTAGATAATTAATTAAATTTTAAAGATTGTTTCATTTTATAGATTTAGTAAGCTTCAGGTAGGACACCAGGAATCAGGAATACATTACACTATATGTGATATATACACAATGTATAAGACGTAGTTATGAAGTTATTTTTAATTTATTGTTATACGTGCGTGAGAGCATATTGATGTAACTAATAAAGTGCACTACAGCAGTGTCGTCGTATCAAACCTGCAGTTTTATTTTAATAAAAAATATTTTATGATTGAATGTTTAGTTCTTTGTCGCAAATAATTATAATAAATGCTATATTCAAACCGCTCTCACCAGTAACAACAAGGTAGGTGATGGCACTAGTGACACTTTTACCTAACAGGCACCAATAATGGACACTCGACGACGGCGCTTATCTTTTGTAAATTAATAAGAATCAAGTGTCCATTACTGGTTCCATCACCCTGATGGAACCAGTAATGGACACTTCTTAAAATGTACAGTTAATGAGTTTAAGTTTCCCCAGTTAAAGTTGGAATCTCCTATTCATTTAGGTAATATTAGACCCTACAACTTTACCGCTCCTAGTATAGTTGGTTCTATTGGATATTTGTAATAACGTAAAACATTCGTCATACTGATGCTGTCACACATGCACAAATACGCAACGCCTAGTAATAGTGCCACTATTATATTTATATAAATAAATAAATAGAGTATATATCAGGGGACAATCTTACTCACTTGACCTAGTCCCAAACTAAGCTCTAGGCTTTTTCTATGGATACTAAGGTTAACTAGAAGAAATCCCTCAATAGAGAAAAGTTTGCCTTTGTACTAATTTTAATTCTGTAATTTTAATATTTTTGTTATGTTATTGTTTTAGTACAATAAACTGTTAACATACACACGTACATAAGGCTAGGGCAGATATTTGTGTGATGAGCGCCAATAAAGGTGAATAAGAATGTTCATCGTTGTCTAGTGTAGTACACGCTTAGAGCTTAGTTTGGGACTAGGTCAATTTGTGTGAGATTGTCCCCTGATATTTATTTATTTATTTATTATTTATACTTTATTACTTACTTTGTGTATATGTGGCGACACAGGCATTGCTGGTACATTGACGGTTTGAAAGTTTGAATGTGCAAGTGCACGAAAGCTTGTATGACAGAAGTAAGCACCATTGTATGTTCCGAGCACTACCGCTTTCAAGGCCTTTATTCTACTGAGAAAACCACATATTACCTACCTTTCACATGTTATCGTATTTTATTCACCTCAACCGCCATTACTGTCAAGTAATTAAGAGCTATCAAAAGCAATGGTTTTACCTAGTAAAATACTGCCCTGCAAGAACACAAATGGCAGTATCTTACACAAAACTCCGGTAGCAAATGCAACCTTATTCCTTACGGGATAGGATTGAATTTGCTTTGGTTATTTAATTTGACCAGAATAGAGGCCCTGTGCGTTATCTATTTAAAGACATACATACATCACGCCTTCCTTCGCAGAGTGGGGAAGGCAGAGCTACAGAAAATACCAGGGAAAATACTACCAACTCAAAGAAGACTCGTTTGTAATTCTGTAACCACATTTTGCATAATCAGGCTAAGAAGTTTACTAGTGTATTAGTGACAGGTTGCAAGCCCATCGCCCAACAGTACTAAAAGCCCTTATTCCCTCTAATATTTAAAATTATGTAATATTACTTTTAGAACCTTAAGGTATAATTAGTGCGACAGTTCATTAAAAGGCGTTCTGGTTTGTACTTCTCTCTTATGCGAGTCTTAAACGACTTCCCGAACCTGAAAGATTTTTAAGACCTCTCTCTCAGGACCTCTATTCTACTGGGTTATAACCATAGGTCGGCGGGGGTGTGCTGTTTTCAGTTTTTGCATAACATGGACATACCTATTCACTGGTAAATGTCCCATGTGTAATTATAATAAACTAATGAAATGATTTTGTTTAGGCCGCCTTTCTGCTAGAGCGTTACGTCACCATCAAAACAAATTAATTTTATTAGAATCTATGGAATGTGATTAATCTTTTTTGTACAAGTTTTCGCTTAAGTGGGAAAACAGTTTCAACTAGTATTAAAGCAAACTTTCTACTATGAAGGTTAATCAAGTGATTTATCATATAATATCAAACCTTTTCGGATAATAAAATCTGTTTAAGGATGCCCTAATCTCTCTGAGTGAAATATCATGACATCATTATATTATTCTATTGTGTCAATTAGAAGTGTGCAAGCGGATATATAATTAATTTTTTAATATTAATTGATTTGAAAAAGATTATTTCGATTTTGAGTATGCCGAAAGTTAAAGAAAAGACGGAAGGAACAGTGGATTGAAAATGAACCCGATATAACATTTGACGGTAATAAAACCATATTTTGTACAAAATGTAAAACCAGGATGACAAGAAAAAAAGTAGTGTGCAAAGACACATCGAGGGATCAATGCATGGATGGATTATAATCTTGAGAATTCAAATGTCTATGGGTTTCAGATTTCACTTACCATCAGGTGGCCTGAGTGCTCGTGTGCCTTCTCCTTTACATAAAAAAAAAATAAAAAATAAAAAAATGCATTTCATCATTTTAGTTTAATAATTTCAGTTATGTCTTCCTTTAATATTTCTCAATGGATACACCTTACCCATATTAATATCTAGAATACAGAACTACCTGACATTAATGACGTAAAAACATTACACCCCCGCCGACCTCTAGTTATAACGATATTGCGTTTGACGTGTTTGAGTATTGTTTTAACTCGTATTCGCCATTACTGACAAGTAAATAAGAGTTATCAAAACGTTGACGATACAAAAACATGTCATATTCAATATATTTTTTATCGTGTAGGATTTCAGCCCATTATTAGCTGTAGTGTTATTCTATTATTTGAAAGCAAGCCCAACCGAGTGGTTGATACGTTTGTACAAAGGTAAGCATTATGTTTATTGATCAAGTACGAATAACCTGCCGAACTCCACACCTTAATATAACACTTTGCGAAAACTTATTAACTACTTAACCTACAACCTACCTTGTAAACGTGTAATAGACAACTCTGTGCGAGTAGCACGGAACTTCATTAAGCGAGCTAAAGGTCGGCAATAAGGACGTGATTTAATAATAAATTTGTCCTTCTAAAATTTACGTAGTTTATAGAAGATTATTTTAGAGTTCTGAAAGGGATTGCCTGACGAGGTTAGTAGGCCGAGTCTTAGCGAGGACTGCTAAAATACGAATAAGGCAACCCCTGTTCCCGCTAACGCAAAAAAGCTTTTCTCAAACAATATGAGGCAATGATACTGCAAAAGATCGTCTATATACAGGCAAATTTTGAAACTAATAACAGGGCACCCTTCTCCTTTTTATAGAGGTTAAAAAGCAATGAATCTCCGCCAATGCCTTTTACTACGTTGTATGGGATATTTTTCTTCGGCCTTTCGATTGCGTATTCAATTGATAGTTATTTAAACTATATCGCATGGACAATATCAGGTTTTACACGTAATTTTGACGGCCTTCTTGATAACCCGGACAGAATTCTTCGCGAGGCAGAGAAATTTATGTGGAACAGTTGTGCTGACTAAATCTATTCGCGTTTTGAATATTGGAAGACACAGGACGTGTACCTATTGTTCAATAAACTATTTTTCAAATTGTTACCTGGATTTATTAGTGCCATCTTATATTACAAAGAAGGAAAACGTACAGTAAAAAACAATTAGTATTCCAAGAAGCACTCATTCTGATTAACGGCGAATAAAATGTCTTACAAGGCACTTTAATTAATAGGCGAGCCAATAAAGTGTCAAGATAATTTTGGGTTTCTCCGATAGCACCTGTGCCAAAAGTTTGACGGCAAATCGATAGCTCGAATGCAACGAGCGAGGCTTTCAATTATCCTGTGTATTATACAGGTAGGGTGACTTCGAGTATTATACGGGATGAAGAATATTACATACGACCACGTATTTCAAACGTGTTCAGACTGTATGCGGGGCGCCATTTTTTTGGCTAAACCATTTTTTTATAGAATGTGCGTATCTTGTAAATAATTTACTTTTCACTGCTTCCCTACAATACCAGATACATTATTTATAGAGGTAATAAAAATGAATTACCTTCGTGAAAACAACGTCCAGGTTTCTAAGGTCAGTAATTCAATTTTTGCTTGTTTTTATAACCTTTTCGTTTAGTCCTTTATTTTTGCAGATTGAAGCAGAAATATGGCTTAAACACAGGCAAAAAAATTAAGTGGACGAAATTTAAAAATCTTTTTATGATATTTGAAATTTCCCTAGTTTTTATCATATTGAGTCACTTTCGCAGATAAAAAAGTATGAGTAAATAGGCCGGCCACCTGGGGGGTTATCATGAGCTAGCTTTGCAGTTCTGTTTACGCTCAGAGAAAAGGACAGAGCTATATAACCGCCATAGCTCTGTCCTTTACGCTGACCGTAAACAGAACTGCAAAGCTAGCTCATGATAACCCCCCTGATGTTAAAAAGTTTTGATTTAAAACCTGAAATTCTTTGTAATATGGCATTATCTAGTATTTATTCCCATTAAAACTGCTAACGAATATAACTCTCTCTATGCTGACATTTTTACAAGCTTTTTATTAACTTACAATGTTGGTATTTACGAGTACGTACATGTTGGGGTCAAATCTTGCAAGGCAGATTTGAACCACTTCCCGGATTTTGGTATACCTTCGTAACTTCGATGACAATACAATAATATAGCATTATCGAGCTGGTCTGATGATGGAGTCAGAAGGTGGTGACAGGATCTATACTTAAAGTAGACCCACCATGTTTGGACTCAGTAGTGGTCTTGATAAGCGGTAAATGACTTTGCAAAAAAAATTACAGTCGACAGCAAAAGCTGCTCCCAAAAATGTTTACTATGACAGAAACTTTTTGGTTTTCTTTAAATAAAGAGCATGCGCTTTCATACATTTTTTTATGGCATAGGAGGCAAATGAGCAGACGGATCGCCTAATGGTAAGCGAATACCGTCACCCATAGACACCTGCAGCACCAGAGGAGTTACAGGTACGTTGCCGGACTTTAAAATGAGAGTAACTACGCTCTTTTCTTGAAGGTTTGAAGGTCGTATTGGTCCGGAAATACCGCAGGCGACAGACCATTCCACAGTTTAGTGGTGCGTGACAGGAAATTCCGAGTAAAACGCACAGTTGTGGACTATCTAAATAATGGTGGTGGAAATACTGTCGCGTAGACCATCATGGACCTTATCTTCACTTACCTTTAAATTGTGGTCACTGCTTGTACGAGTATATAAACAGGTGTGTACGCAACAATGTCCTAAATAAAATCTTTATGCTCTCCGGTGCGCGAACATTGTCGATTTGTTGACGACCCGGCTCCGGTTGAAATTGCTCGTGAAATTTCACGACCTGTACGTATCGGGTTGCAAAATAACAAAACCGTTCACTGAGGAGGCCGTATTTTACAAGTCTGAACAGAATTAACAGGAAAACAATTAATAAAATGAAACATTTCTTTGAATGGCTTCGTGTTCTTTGATATGTTTATTTATCACTTTATATCGGTATACTTATAATTTTCGTAGGTAAACCCAAACCTATTGTGTATTTAGGTAAAAATGATTGCAACATTGTTTAGTTGACGCACAAAATAATTACTTTTTTCAGCAAATAATTGCCAATTTTAAACTATGTTAAGCCTAATGTTGTTCCCGGGCGTTTTCCAAAAAAAGGACCTATGGTTAAGGACTACAATTAACAACGGTAACTTTTCCATTACGTCACGAAAATGAACTATTACTGCTTTAAGAGAATTAGTAGCATCTAAGACAAAACTCCTGTGGCAAGTTCAACCATATTACTTACTGGTGAGGTTTGAATCTGCTATGCTTATTTAATTTAAAATACCGCCTATTGGCTTATGATGGCAGTATATAAAATATGTCTAATTTTCGTGACGTAACAGAAAAAATACCGTTGTTATTTTTTGTCCTTAACTATAGGTACTTTTTTTTAATACGCCCTGACTTATTTTAGGAATAATAAATTAAACTTTGTGGAATACCGAATATGTACCTTTAGGTTGGCCAATGACATTTACACAGCATGTCCCTAATTAAACAAATACGGAAATAAATATGATTCATTAGATTAAATTGTATAGTTGATATTTCGGCGTTTTTACAAGTACGATAAAAGTTAATATTTTAATGATTAAAACTTACTTACTTAAACTCTTTTCAGAGTTTGAGTTGTGAATCATATCCATAAAACAAATTATTATCATTTATCTTCAATCCTTATATTTATTGATTACGTCTTTCAGCACATTTTTCTGACCTTATCAAAATGTAGACCTCATAAAAAACCACCTGACTTTAACCACGTTTTTAACAGCGTGACAAACATAAATACCAACTGCTCGTTTAATATCGACGAAACGTTGGCCTAGTTGAGGGTGACCCTGCCTCCGAAGCCAGCGGTCCCGGGTTCAAATCCCGATAAGGGCAAATATTTGTGCAATGAGCTCGAGTATTTAGTCCTAAGTCTTGGATGTTTTCTAAGTATTTAAGTATTTATATCTCTATCTCAGTATTTTTATCGTTTCTAGTACCCATAGTACAAGCCTAGAACTTAGTTTTGGACTAGGTCAATTTGTGTGACATTGTCGCGTGATATTTTTTATTTATAATATTACTATAGCTTTTAACAGCGTGACAAACATAAATACCAACTGCTCGTTTAATAGTGTAGAGTGACGAGTAAACAATAGAAATTTATAATCTACGCATACATGTGGCTGTAACAATTTGCTCGCAGAGAGATTTCAATTAAAGCCTCGAAGGAGTACGCGCGTAATGAAAGTGATAAATCAGATGAACAATTCCACTCCGACTTTATTTTTACAGCCCCTGAGTTAATATAAACAAGAGGAGTGTTCATGATTCGACGATAAACTGAGATATAAAGGGGTTATGGTATTTTCGCAGATGGCGTCAATAATACCGAAGTGGCAGTTAAAGTTACTATCGGTGTTACGGTAGAGATTGTAAATCGCTCGTATAAAATGACGTCCTCTTTTCGGATTGATAGGTTAAAAAGGTTGAGGCTGTTATAATAAAAACAAAGTTTTACACGAGTAGACTAGTATACAAATAAAATCATGCTGTATCAAGATTTAATGGCGATCTACTGTCACCAGCAATAATAATATTTGTAGAACTTTACGCTTAAAAATATAATACAAATATCAGGGGAAAATCTCACGCAAATTGAATTAGTCCCAAACTAAGCTCTAGGCTTTTACAGTTGGCCTTATATGCAAGTGGCACACTTTAGTGCTTTGTCACTTTACCGTTATGTTTGAATTGCTGCACTAATCTGTCTCAGGTGTTAAAGCGACAAGGTATTAGTGGGCACTAGACCCGGGATCGCTAGATTTGTAGGCAGGGTCTCTACCACAAAGCCAGTAGCGGTCCTGGGTTCAATCCTGGTAAGGGCAGATATTTGCTTATCAGAGCGCGAATGTTTGATCCTGAGTCTTGGATGTTGTCTTTGCATTAAGTACCTATACATTTCTTTATAGTACAGTCAAGGTAATAAAATTTATACACTTTAGTACCTTGTCTATTTAACGTCATGTTTAAAGTGCCATATGAAATTGTCATAGTGATTAAAGTGACAAGGTACTAAAGTGTATACATATTTATGACCTTGACTGTACAAGCCTAGAGCTTAGTTTGGGACTGTAGGTAAATTGGTGTGAGATTTTCCACTGTTTTTTATATCATATTTATTTACTTGACAATAATAATGACAATCGAGTTAAATAAATATCACGGGACTATGTCACACAAATCGACCTAGTCCCAAACTAAGCTCTAGGCTTGTACTATGGGTACTAGACAACGATAAACATATTAAGATAGAGAAATAAATACTTAAATACATATAAAACATCCAAGACTCAGGAACAAAATTAAATACTCGTGCTCATCACACAAATATCTGCCCTCACCGGGATTTGAACCCGGGACCGCTGGCTTCGGAGGCTGGGTCACTCCCAACTAGGCCAACGTGTCGTCGAGTTAGAAACATAACGATACTAAGTACGTCAAAAGCAATCAGGTTTTACGGAGTAGGTACAATAAGATCGCAGTTATATTTAACATAACTAAAATGTCCAACGATTCAATTGATTTTCAGGAAACCTATCTAAAAACCATATAGATTAAGAGCTTTTTAAAAACCGGTTAAATGCGTGTCGCACTCGCGCATCGAGGGTTCCATGCAAACTTGTAAATATGTAAAATTGGATTGAGAGAGAGAATCGTTAATAAACCGTTGGGTCCATATATCGACATATACATATAGGTCGCAATTATTTTACCAGCTACAAATAAGGTTGTAATCACGAAAAAAATGCTTGCTTCTAAATTTCATGATTCTGTCTCTCGAAAAATTGGGTTCAAATGGCCGTATCTTTGGATGGCGTTGACTTAGAAGCTCATTTTTTTTTTACAGCTTCAAGAGACAGCAAACATAAATATTTTATATTAATTTCAACTTGATAGCTCCTCGCGTTCTTGAGAAAAAGGGGAGGTTCCGTTTTTTCCTTTTGAGATACACAACCTTAAAAAATGAGTCCAAATCTGTCCATTTGTTTGTGAGCTACGATGTCGCAAAATGTCTCATAGAAACACAAATAAAACCTATTACACCCCTTTTCCTAGGGGGTTAAAAAATACTAGGCATCAATTTCATCAGCATGAAAAAAACGTGGTACAACCAGCCTTTTCGGTTATACGCAAATCAAATTTCACGGGCTCGTCCCTTCCGTTTGTTTTACAATTCCACAGCGAAATATTGGACACTAATCACGCGCGCGGCCAAAAAGAGAAATACAACTCGCGTTTAGGATTTTATTGCTGTTATGATAGCCAACTGCGCCAGTTTGCATGATATGTTTACTTTGTACGTTCAAAACATTCATATTGTAGGTTCATACATACTTACGGCGATGCGTAGGGTTACGTTTTTCTATCCAACTTTGTGCAGGTTTTGTTATAATGATACCATTACTAAATAAGTAACATATTTTTTTTGGCAGATATCTTTATTTTTGATAAAAATAGTGCGCCAACTTAATTTTATGGTATATTTCTTAACTTTTAAATGACATTAGAATCTTAGCTATTTTAAATATATCCGTATCGACTATAAAATAATCACTACTAAAAAATAAAGACGTGCCTTAGGCTGTGTTTCCTACAGAACTTTGCGAGTTGGCGGAGTGGTGTGCGAGGAAAAAATCCACCAATAGGAGAGCTGCGTTGAGCGAGGCTAGGAATTCTATTGGTGGATTCGCGCCTCGCACACCGCTCCGCTACCTCGCACAGCTCTGGTGGAAACGCAGCCATAAAGTTGAGATCGAATTAAGTAATACAGGGTGGCGCTGACAGGACATTGCTTTGAGTAGAAGTCATTTTAACTGGTTTTTTTTTTTTTTTTTTGTATATTAAGGAGAAGGCACCCTAGTACTCAGGCCACCTGATGGTAAGTGGAATCTGAGACCCATAGACATTTGAATTCTCAAGACTATAATCCTAAGACCTCAAATGCGTTGCCAACCATGAGGACTAAGATGGAATGCCTCTATGCTAGTAATTTCACCGGTTGTCTTATCCCCACACCGGAACACAACAAAGCGAACACTGTTGCTTGGCGGGTGGTTAATGGATAAGATGGTGGTAGCGATCCGGACGGACCCTGCACAGGGTCCTACCACCACTAAAATATTCCTATTTTCTCAGTCACTGTCTGATTTTCAGGATAAAAACTACCCTATGCCCGACTCTTGGTTATCAACTATATCTGCACTAAATTTCACGTCGGTCAGTTGAGGCATTGAATAGTGAAGGCGGGACCAACAAAGGAACACAATCTCTCGTTTTTAATACGGGTGATGATTACTGTAAACGTAATAATATAATATTATATGGCATGATTTTTGTGTATTGTTTAGTTTGTAATTTGTAACCATGCCTGATAAATAAATCAATACACCTACATAAATCTCACCCTCTATTCTATTAGGTAAACAATATGGCTTATGACTAGACCCCGGATTTTTATCGTAATGATGTCACAATAGGGTAGTTTGGGGAGTAAACAAGGTAACCTAGTCTATGGTGTTTTACAGAATTATAATTTTATAATCAGGTATTCACGATATTTTATATCTTAGGTCCAAACTTAATATAGATTAAAACTGATCAATTGATAAAGTTAATTCTAATATGTTTCATTATGGTCCACTGTTCCATTTACTAAAGGGTATGGGTGAATGGGCATTCACGATAATAAATGCCAAGTTAATTGAACGTTAGCTTTCGGTATACTATTGCAAACCATACATTTGGCTTTGGTTTTCTCAGTCGCTCACTTTTTTTTCGTCAAAAACCAGCTTAACGTACAAATGTATGGTTTGAATGATATACCAAAATATAATACTGATCAATTGACTAGGTAATTTTGTCGTCAATGCCTAGTTATAACTTATTCGATTCGATTATTTTTTTCGTATTAATTAACACCGTTCCATTTACACCCCATACTACCCTTTTGTGACGTCATTGCGACAAGAATCCGGGGTCTACTTATGACATCTTATGGTATTGTTTTTAACGCAGCTAACACATAAATAAGAGCTACCGTAACGTTGACAATATGATAACATGTCAAAATCAATATGGTTTTACTGACATGAATAGAGCCCATAACTGCGTGCCTTCGTAGGTACGACTTCGTGGATTGGTCATGCTTTTACACGTGTAAATATGTACTGACAAACCTCGCTTCTTGCATTTCACGCCTGCATTCCCAGAGTGGGGTAGGGAGAGCTACAGAAATATCAATAACTCTAATAAGACTTGTCTATAATTCTGTAACCACATTTTGCCCAATCAGGCCAAGAAGTTACTAGTGTATTAGTGACAGGTTGCAAGCCCATCGCCTAACAGTACTACAAGCCCTTGTTCCCTTAGTCGCTTCTTACAATATCCACGGTAAGACACGGAGTGGCACTATTCTAACCCGGCAACCACACGGGAGCTCTTAATAAATTACAAGTAATACTTAAATTACTATATATTTTAGATCAGTGCCATTAATAGTTATATAATGATTATGCTTATCCTTAAGTAATTATAATATTTTTAGATTGGCTTGATTATTTTATTTGTATGTATTAACCTACTCGTAAAGCCCAGTGACTTACAATTTATTTTTAACTTTAGGTTCTATGAGCTATTATTAACCTATTCAAAAACACATATTATTCATCCAAGAGCGAAAGTGATAGAGATGTACGAGTAAAACAGATGGCAAAAAAAAGTACACAATTATTTAAATACTGTAGTTATCTAAGTTAGTAGTAGTTGTTAGCTGTAGTTTAGTGGTGGTAGGACCTTGTGCAGGGTCCGTCCGGATCGCTACCACCATCTTATCTATTAACCACCCGCCAAGCATCAGTGTTCGCATTGTTGTGTTCCGGTGTGGGGATAAGACAACCGGTGAAATTACTAGCATAGAGGCATTCCCTCTTAATCCTCAGGGTTGGCAACGCATTCAAATGAAAATTCAAAGTCTTGAGAATTCAAATGTCTATGGGTCTCAGATTCCACTTACCATCAGGTGGCCTGAGTGCTCGTGTGCCTTCTCCTTAACATAAAAAAAACTCGAATTAAGCAGCGACGCGCGCTTTTATGGATTCAAAACATTATATGAGTATTTTTTTATATAATGGGTATGCTCTTGACCTTAGTCGAGACCAGAGAGTCAGGACAGGGTCGAGGATGAAACGATCTTACCCAGAAGGTACCTATAATCCTATTTTTGAAGGACGCCGGGTCAAACGCACACGGTAATACTGACGTCGGCACGATGTTCCAAACAGAATGTGCAGCACCTGTGCACACGCTCCGAAATACAGCCTGTAAAACACGCACGGGCACGCGACTCTACGCCTATGATTAAGGCTTAGTAGCATATTTTTAACCAGGCTTTTATCACCCACAAGCCACCTAGCTTTATGCTCAACCGAATCTAGCATGGCAAGCTAGTATTTAGCGGAGCCATCCCAGTGGGGCTAGACGAGTTGCATTCGACAATCGTTAGCGATTATTTTTCGATAGACAAATGTATGGAATTGACGTAAGCCACCGAGATAGTCACGTGTTACTGTATCTCGGTGACTTACGTCAGTTCCATACATGTTTCAATCGAAATACAATCGCTTACGATTGTCGAATGCAACTTGTCTAACCCCACTGAGTTGACAGCAATACTCCTTGCATGATCGCACTTGGACCCTGTATAAGGTTAAAATTTGTCCTGCACTGAAGTATGGCTTCAGTCCATTGTATTGTATCCATACTAAATATTATAAAAGTGAAAAAAAACTGTCTAATTGTTTCACTTTTACGTCTAAACCGCTGGCTTAATTTCGATATTTAATTTTTATATTAAGATATTAGTTTCAATCTCAGGAAAGGACTTTTTTTTTCAAACGCAATCAAACTGAAACACATCACGAAACTCCCAACCTTGACGATCATTATCGTCCCAAATTGCCCTTTACTGAAAATAAATTAACCCTTCACATAATTTGCTCGTAGGCGCTTCGTTCAAACAATTACTCGGTCTAATAAAGTACGCATAATTTTGTTTAGTTTAATTTTAACGAGCATTTTGGTCATTCATTACGAAAACTGTTCAGAAATGATCAACTTAATAAAAAGTTTTTGATTAAAAGGGTTTTAAGTGGCTTTGTTCAAAGTTTAGCTTATAGTTGTTGCAGAAAAGGCACAGACGGCGTAGACGCAGCGTTTCCAGTGCTAGTCGTCACTTAGTAACAACATGTGTAAGTCTTTATTTGAATACTACCCTTTTCGCATCGAACTCATTTATCGCTATACTCTCGGAAACTGCTCTATTTTAACCGACTTCAAAAAAAGGAGAAGCTTCTCAATTCGATATATTTATGTATGTTTTCCGATTACCCAAAGACCGATGGACCGATGTGTTTTTTCAAATGGGTATACTTTTTAGCACTTCAAAATTTGATGATAAGATCCTAGAGAAATCGAGGAACTCCTCAAAAATTCTAGGAATACCTTTATGTATAGTGATTTTAGTTTTTTATACAAAATGGGCTTGCTCTTGAACCTAGTTGAGATTAATTAGTATTTTCATTGACAATTCTTGCAATCACACTTTCGCATTAATAACAAAGTGTAAAGAAATAGTCATGCATAATCCATTCCCGTTAATTTTTAAACGACTATGCTTCATTTAAAGTTGGGACTTTGATAGGTAAAAGGATTGATTGCCCTTTATCTGGGAAGAGATGCAACACGCTAAAAACGATACTTTATTTGACGTGTTTTCTTATCGTCAATTGATAACTCTGATTTACTTGACATAATGGCAGCCGAGTTAAAAACGATACTAAAACATGTTAAACGCAATATTGTTTAAACCCAGTAGAGTAGAGGCCGTTCATATGGCAATGGTTTCTTACTACTTCCAACTTTTTCTCCGAGCTTTAGGTCATAAAAATGAGACAAACGATCATCCTAACTTTAAAGTTAGCACAAACCCAACAGCAACACGTACAAGTATGGTCGGCAAAAAAAATGCTTTACCACTTTTCGACTATTGTTATGACGTTGAGGTCCAAAACTGGTTAAGGACTTTCCTGGTCGATTATTTCTACAGTACAAGAGGCGTTAACGTAGGTCCACATTTGTGACATTTCAACATAACACGGTTCCAGTGACGCGTGTCAGTACTGTTGGTACCGGTTATGAGGACGGACATTTGTCATGCTACGACGTACTGTCGCGATGTAACCCATCCCAAGCGCATGATTTAGTTTTATGTGCTTATAATTCTGCTATTTAGGGTTGCCGTTGAAACTCTCTTCTCCATACATCGATATAGGTCGCGATTAGATTACCAACTGCAAATAAGTTTGCGATGCCAAAAAAATAGTTTATTGTTTGTTGGAGCAACTAAATAAACTATTTTTGGATTTATTCCTTGACTTGCCTTGTGCTGTAAGATCTTCCTTCCTGCCCAATTTCAGGATTCCAGGTCTATAGGAAGTACCCGATAAATTTTGATTCCCTTGAGAAAGTCGAAATATATGTTTTTTGCGGCTTAAACGGCCGTATCTTTTTTTAAAGTTAACTTAATTTTATTTATTTTTTTACATCTTCAAGGGACTCTAGACTTGAGGATTATGGTTTTATTTTAAGTCGATATCTCCACTCATTCCTGAGATAAAGAATCTTGACAAACAGACAGACGGACGGGCAACAAAGTGATCCTGTAAGATCCGTTTTTCCTTTTGAGGTATGGAACCCTAAAAGCGTATAATGTAAACCCCATAAGCATGATTACGTAACGAGAATATCACAGTTTATTGTATGGATACTAAGACTACGTTTGCATTGGATTAGCTACTGGCGGAGTTCCCGGAGACTTAGCCATTTCTTGCGCTTAGAAAAGATAATATTTCGCAGCAATTGAGGCCAGAAATTCTTCTACTTTAATACAAATTATTGAAGGTTGATAAAAAAGAAATATCTTTTTAATACAGTTGCTCAAAAAGTGGTACTTTTTATACCTGTATATTGTGCGGAAAGTTGGATATTACGCACTAGTGTGGTTTGCTTTTCCATTTTTTTTCGATATAATTTTGTCTCAACTTCCAAGCCGTGCATCTAACCAGAGAGTTTGCATGTTCAACCACATTTTGATTAAGTTATTTAGCATTGAAACTATATAGGTAAAATACTTTAAATATTAAAATTACATAAATACAAACATAGATATTCCACCTTTATGCGCTACTGCTGGTTAATAGAGTATTTATGCTTTTTCATTTTTAAATATAGGTAATTAAATTACTATGTGTCATTTTTTTTCTTTAAATTGGCGGAATGGTTACAACCGATGCCATGTTGTAAAGTCTGTGTCAATTAAAAGTAAAATTGTCTCTTGTAATAGTTTTATTTATTGTTTTTATTGATGTTTTTTCGCAAATGTATTTAAAAACGTCGTTTGATACACGTGTGGAACTGTCATTTTACTGTCCCGAGTCTTGTCCCTCGCTTGCAGCTCGGGCCAGGACATCCCGGGACTCGTGTAAAATGTCAAACTTTCCGCACTTGCATCAAAATGTACTATTTATTACTTATGTACTTCCACGCATAGAACGTGTGAAATAGATGATAATAGTTTACGCGCGCATTGATTGCAGCGTCATGACATTTGAGATCGCTAAACATTATTGGCTTTTGCATACCCTCTTAACCTTTTGAACGGTTCTCTGCATTTTCGCTGACAAATCTTTGACAAACGCATCATTATTTGCCAACCCGCTTTTTTTCTGTAACTACAAATATTTCAGGATTGTTATAAAAGTAACCTAAAGGTTAGGTAAAATTACTTTTATAACAAACCAATAGGGTTCTACACGATGGTCCTGAAATAAATCCAGAATTATTTACAGTTTCGGAAAAAAAACGCGGGTTGTCAAATGATATGTTTGTGAATTGTGTCTTTTGTGAAACGTTGGTTATGAAATTATAGGATCCCCTTTTGAACGCTATAGTTGACAATCAACGGTTTTTTCCGTACCGCGGACGGCAGTCAGTTTTTTTACGTTTCAGACATTTTTCCTCGGCGTAATTATGTCCTGGCGTCCGGAGCGTGTAAAATTGCAGTCGACTGCGGCTTTCAAAAAGTTAAATGCAGATTAAAACTATGCCACTTAGCCTTTTTTTGTTTACTATTTTATTAATAGCAGTAGCAGAAGAAACTTAACCAGGCTCATTGCAACCTTTTGTGTTCAATCCAAAAATTTGGAAATCTCAAGAAATCACTGAGTGCATTTTTGAAAACATTTGACAGTATTGATAATGCACTTTTATACAAAAATTAATTTGTTCTTTCAAGTTACCGCGATTTTCTCATAAGAAAGTTTCACAATTTAAGAACTTTCTTGTCTATTACAACCCTTTGGTGGTAAATGTCACGAGGGAAAAGTCTTATGGAAAAATGTTTTTAATTTACATGTAATATTATCCCCTTTTAAAATAAAACGAAGCTCATTAAAATGTCAAAGATCATCTCGTGATTTTAATTTGATATAAAATGTAAACTTCCCAAATACCCCACTTTTTCAAAGCGAGTAATTTTCATTTCGCGGCTAATTCCGTGCGGCCGGCGGGCAAAACGGGCCGTCGTTTTCTACGCGTTTTGGTAAAAAGGTTATTTTTAATTTCCACTGGTAACACCTGCATTTAACAGGCGGAACGCGACGAGAATGGTTCGTGCCAGATTAACATTTGAAAACCGAGAATTTATTGGATACATAATTTTCAAGTCTTTTTACGTGTTTAGATCGTCTAGTAACGCGATTTTTAAGTTTTTATGCCGCAATGTAAACTAAAAAAAAGCGGCCAAGTGCGAGTTGGACTCGCCCATGAAGGGTTCCGTAGCAGCAAGTAACATAATATAAAAGTTCGTTGTAGCTTTGATCAATGTTTTTATGACGTATTAAAAAAAAAACTACTTACTAGATCTCGTTCAAACCAATTTTCGGTGGAAGTTTGCATGGTAATGTACATCATATATTATTTTTACATTTATCATTCCCTTATTTTAGAAGTTACGGGGGGGGGGACACACATTTTTCCACTTTGGAAGCGTCTCTCGCGCAAACTATTCAGTTTAGAAAAAAATTATAATAGAAACCTCAATATCATTTTTGAATACCTATCCATAGATACCCCACACGTATGAGTTTGATGAAAAAAAAATTTTTGAGTTTCAGTTCTAAGTATGGGGAACCCCAAAAATTTATTGTTTTTTTTCTATTTTTGTATGAAAATCTTAATGCGGTTCACCGAATACATCTACTTACCAAGTTTCCACAGTATAGCTCTTATAGTTACGGAATAAAGTGGCTGTGACATACGGACGGACAGACGGACAGACATGACGAATCTATAAGGGTTCCGTTTTTTGCCATTTGGCTACGGAACCCTAAAAACCTACCTTCTTTCCTTCTACCTTACCTATGGTAATACAGGACGATTTTCTATATGTACAGTTTGAATATGAAAGAGGTGGCTATTGTGAAGTTAAAGGATTTGTGCCTTCATCGACTCAGAGAACCAGAGAAGATTGGCCATTCTCAGCATATTTTAGGTAGGTATCTCATTATTTTTCACTTAAGTATATGTAAGTTTTTACATACAACAAGATACATTAGTTAGGTTGATTGTTTTGTGGCAAATCTTTAGAGAACCCAATGAATCACTAAATTACTGTTTTTTATGATCCGAAGACTAATTTTTCCTAACCCTTGTAACACACAAGTTCACACAAGTTTGAGTAAGATGATAGTTAATAAAATTATACGTTTACTAAAATATACTTTTTAAATTTGTGAACCCCGGTTGGACGATAAGTAATTCTATTTCAGGCTAGATTTAAATCTATCGGCCCTTCATAAGACCTTATTTATTCTCCGTTATTATAGTGCGAGATCCCGTATAAGAAATATATACCCTCATCTGTTATTTATTAGTGAAATGATATAAATGATATATCATATTCACCTTGAAACATAGCAAATATGTTGCCTAATTAAATTGCGTGCGGATAACATGAATTATTTAAATGTTTATTTTTATTTATTTATCCTTCGCCCCTCATTGGTTATTTAAAAAGTCGTACACTAGTTAAGACACCCAAGAGAATATACCCAACAGAGTTGAATACGTTTCAATAACTGATGAGGGTATATAAATAACATTTACTCATCTGTTTATACCTGGCAATTTCACAGTTGCGCAGGGGAGAAAGCAGGTACCTAACCTTTATCTTTTCAATTCTGTTGGATATATTCTCTTAACTTTACTAGTGTACGATTTTGTAAAATAACCAATGAGTAAAGAAGAAATAAAATTAAGTAAAAAAAATATTATTTGATAATGTCAGAACACAATTTAATTAGGCAACCTATTTGAAATGTGTCAATGTGAATATTTATCATTTATTTCTTATCACTAATAAATAAAAATGGGGGTATATATTTCATACATCAGATCTTAGACTATTACGGTTGTGAAGCCGTAAAGGCCCAAATACGATTATAAACCCAGTTCTTTGAACCCTATTGTGGACCTTGACGAAGCTTAATTAATTTACTTTCTGAATGCTAAGCTTCTCGGATAAAATAGAAAATGATTAAACAGACTTGGGTTCAAGCGCAAAGTCCCAAGTTATGTATAACTTTATTGTAACAATGAACATTATAAATACAAAAGTAGCTAATATATGTCTGATTGTTTTGGGATGAAGACACTTGAGCCTCCCGAGAATTTGCCGACACGTTGGCCTAGTTGGTAGTGACCCTGCCTTCGAAGCAAGCGATCCCTGGTTTAAATCCCGGTAAGGGCAGATATTTGTGTGACGAGCACGAGTATTTATGCCTGAGTCTTGAATGTTTTCTACCTTTATGTATATTTAAGTTTATTACTCAATATAAATAAGTTTATCGTTATTAAGTACCAATAGAATAAGCATAGAGCTTAGTTTAGGACTCGGTCAATTTGTGGGACATTGTCCCGTGATATTTATTGAATATAAGATACTTTTTATCCCGGAAAATGTGATAGTTTGTGAAGGAAACTTGATGCATTTATCCAAAGACGAAGTCGTGGATAAACTTTACCAAGTAGGAAATTATCTTTGTGTATATTTGCCGCGGTCATAACTTCAGACTTCAACTTATTGCCAAAGATTAATCGTGGTCGCAACTTGTCTGTAACAGTTCCCGGAACTTCTCGACGATTATCAGTCTTGTTTTTTTAGAAACTACTTCATACAAAATGAAATTCAAAAGGAAATTTGTCTATGTTGTGAAGTTTTATAATTCGAAAAAGAATTTGTCGTTTAACTTAAATAAACTGACTGATCCTGTAATACTACAAGAACTACGAGTGATACTATAAACAAGAAACTTAGATAAATATACTGTAGCGGTAATATTTAGTATTTAATAATAGTCGTGCGCATCCTGTGTCTCCACTCAAACGCAGAGCAGCAGACTGAAGAGAAAATTACAGTTTTTTGCGAGTGATAAAAGATGTTTATTAAGTAAGCAGACTGCACGGGTACCTTTACTGCTGAGATGAAACGCCACACGAACGTCAACAGTAAGTTATATTTTAAATATTGCTTATGACAATAATAGAACTTAACCCGGCATTATCTAAAATAATTAATTGAAATAAAAATATCATGCTTCGTTAAGCCAGGAAAACGTGTCAAAACTTTCAATTAACACAAGAGATAAATGTAATAAAAAACTAGACAAAAAAAACGGGCAAGAGCATGTCGGACCATGCTCAGTGTAGGGTTCCGAAGCCATTAAGTACTACAAACATAAAAAACATCAAATCACTAATTTTCTTTTTAAAGTCAATTGGTGCCATCGTAGATGATTTTAGTACGTATAAACACTTCAATCGCCTGTATCTCAAAAACCAATGATGTCTACTTAGTCGTGATAGTTTTCGTTTAAAATTGGTTATATGCTCTTTCATTTAAGTTTTTTTCAGATTTTAAGTATTTGTAGTTTTGGCTGTAAGGGGGGGGGGGGACACGTGAGTCTAACAAAAATTAGCGCTTTAAAGCTTAATATTTCATAAACGGATTCCTTAATTAAAAAACTACATCCCCACGTTACGTTTACTTTTTATTGTACCACTTTGTTGGCTTGACTAATATGCATATTCATGCCTAATTGCAGCGTTCTAGTACTAATAGTCTTTGCACTAGGCTGCAGACGGACGGACGGACGGGCGGACATGGCAAAACTATAAGGGTTCCTACTTTGACTACGGAACCCTAAAAAAAGAAAGTGTGAAAGCAAGAAACAATCACCTCATAAAAATAAAATGAATGTTAGCTTTAGCTAACCGTAAGAAACAATATAATAAACACATACAAATTAAAAGAATTAAAGCTTTGAATAAATGTTATTGTTAAAAAAAAGGATAGCCTTGGCTCATTAGCCGATAATTAAACGAGACTACTGCTTCTTCATTAGAAGCAGTAGTCTCGTTTAATCATCAATAGGTTCACTGTGAAATCTGTCGCACGAGTGAATTTGTTTAAAGATTGTGAAATGAAAAATGTAAATCGATCGCCTATTCAACTTGGTTAAATCATATTGCTTTTGACGTATTATCGTATGGTCAACTCTTAGCTCTTATTTAATTGACAGTAATGGAGGCTGAGCTAAAAACAAAACCATAACACATCAAAAACAATATTGTTTTACTGAGTAGAATCGAGAAGCTGAAAAATAACATTCAATTTACAGCATACCCAACCAACTATAAAATGCTAAATATATCTACTTACTAACGCTATATACGACCGGGTTAGCTCAAATAGGCTGAAGCACTATCCGTCCATATTGAACTTGTAAAAATAGCCGATATTACTAACCGAGAGAATTATTTAGCTACCTCTCTGGAAACTTCGCCTCAGGTGAACTCTCCTACGAACGTAGTCTCTCGGTCAAGTTTAAACGATCCCATCACTCTTGTTGTGTGACTATAGAAGGGAGGGGTAAAATATGCCATTGATATATCGCAACAGAGTACTAGAATAGTTAAAATATAAGTATGGGATTTCTTCATGTATCTTAGTAATACAGTTACGTGTATGACACCGATTTTTCCGTCATTATTCTGAAACAACACCAAAAAACTGGAATTCTCCAAAAAGGCTTTGTTAAATTCAATGAAAATTGTGAAAATAATAGTCCTTTCGCTCTTTGTTTCGGTAAGGGAATTTATCTCGTCCAATTTGCGACAACGATCAACGTCGGCCCAACGCGTCGAGAAAAAAATTGCATCAATAATAAATTACCCGGGAAAATTTCCCTATTAAGAATTTAGGGCGAAATTCTCCGAGGTACTTACTTAAATTTTTATGCTCGACCCATAAAAGGTTGATGTCCCGAACACAGAAATTAATTAAGTGTTTTGAGAATGTTGACAAGTAACTTTTTCAAGTTCATTATTGACTTTGGAAAACGCATTTTAGTTGAAAGCTCCAGCCTTACTAACTTAACTAGACAGTTTTGTTTTAACAGCATAATTGATAAAAAGTGTAACGTGCTAATAGACAAGCTAGGAGCAACTAAGAGCCGTATATAAGATGCATTCTGAGAACGTTAACGTTGTAGAAAATGTATAGGATTGACATAGGGGAGACGGAGGTGAGTTGTAACAGTGACAATTAGCAAGCTAACAACTTCACGCAAACTGTGGATTTTCGAAAGAGCAACGAATTTGCGAAGTTTCCAGATCTATACACTGTCATAGGTTCAGAGAAATTGGCTGTGTCACAATCACAACTCACCTCTGTTACAACTCTCCTCGGTCTCCCTTAAGCTGACTACCGCGTCGAGTGCTTACGTTGTATGTCACTTCCATAAATTTTAACAGTTTTCAAAAAAAGTTTTTTAGTAAGAAAAAAAGTCAAGTCTAACCCTTAATTTTTCTATGATCCAAATAAAATTTGAACGCCAAAAATAGATTTTCCGAAATCTACATGTAAAACGATTGTCAAATAAATAACCGTAAAGCGTTCCCTTTATGACCGAAAATACGGATCCTTTTGTCGTGTGAAACTCATTCGTTTTCCAACAATGAATTGTTGGGGCAAACACCCGACCGGCCGCATTCTGTGTGCAGATTTTGGCTTGAAGCAATTTGGCACAGTGCCCGTTCTTGCTCCAAGTGAGAGCGCGTGTCTGACTGAACGACCCCTGATTACTAGCAACTGTTGCGGTATAAGGCTATTATTTGAATGGTTGTTTGGATTGGCTGTGTGGACTAGTGTCAGTGGCCCTATTATACGAAATAGTCCAGTCAAAATAAGATTTAGACCGAATGAGAAACACATTCGTTTTTCGTTTTAAAATGATCATGTAGTTATTACTTACATACAGGAATGGCGAATATCATCAAAGTTAGCTTTTACAAAAAAAATGTTTAAAATTTATTCTTTGGGTTGATCCTGCCTATCGATCCTATTATCAAAGATTTTATGGAAAGGAATGATTTAAAAACAATATAAAAACATTATTTATATTTTGTACATACATGCATACATACCTTCACGCCTGTCTCTCAATGGGATAGACAGAGACTATGAAACGTCACAAGCACCGGTCTACACATACAACTTTTGCTTACTCTTCATTTATAGAAATAGAAATAGAAGTAGAAATAATTTTATTGACAATATTTGACACAATACATATACAACATGAAAAAATAAAACAACAAAACAAAAAAGAAGTAAGATAGTATCAAATAGTGTCAAATAGGGTACCACTAGCGGCGAGCCACTACCCACGACGCTGATTTTCTGTGGCCCCTATTTGAGTGAAATCACGAATACCAGAGACATTACAAAAACATAACAATAAAAGAAAGAAAGAAGGAGAAAAAACAAAAAGAAAATATATTAAAATCTAAGTGAACATCTAATACAAAAACAAATCAATTAAACACACGCAACCAAAAAATCAAATAAACATTTAACTACTCGTACGTATGGCAACACTTTGTGCAGGTCAACCAATTGACTGTTGATTTACACCAAGTAAGGGCCAGAGTGATTATGTTCTGTGACAAGGGCTCACACTATCAAGTTAATAATATATAAAGTAATAGCAGAGAACGATATCACACAAGATTCGAAAGTACAGAACAGATTATAATTATAAGTGCTTAAAAAGCAACGATTGACATGCTTCCTGTTAGCGGCGCGGCACAAGCCTACCAACCAAGACTCACTTCCGCCTGGCCTTACTCGGTAGTATGAAGTGCTAAACCTAATATAGGCCCGTAAATTAGCAGTTAGTAAGCTGATTACCGAATTAAAGTTATCACCCACCCTAAGTTTATCAACCTCTTCAAGCACGTTCGTCGATTTCGGGTGCTTCTGATTTCTATTTTGTATTGAAATGTCCATGTTTGTGTTTGTGTTAACATAGTAACATAATTTTCACTTTTTGTATTTTTTTAATTGATATTATTTTTATGCTGGTTCAAAATCAAATAGGGTTTGAATTCACGACTTTTTAATTTTTGTCAATTTAAGGGAAAAAAATCCTCACCCAGGAGTCGGAAATAAGGAAACACTATATCTTCAAATTACTGAAAGAATAAAAATGATAGACATTGGATCTCTTTTTTATACCAAGGAGAAGGCACACGAGCACTCAGACCACCTGATCGTAAGTAGAATCTGAGACCCATTAAAATTTGAATTTTCAAGACTATAATCTCAAGACTGCAATCCTAAGACCCCAAATACGTTGCCAATCCTGACGATTGATGGAATGCCTCTATGCTCGTAATTTGACCGGTTGTCTTATCCCCACACCGGAACACAACAATGCGAACAATGCTGCTTGGCGGTAGGTTAATGGATAAGACCCTGCATGGGTCCTACCACCAATTACTCCAACAATATCCAACTTTTGTCATAATTCCGATTGAATTGTGAATTTTACAGAGAAAAATAACAATGTCTCCTACAAAACATTTATCGTACCTGTAACTTCAGTGCTGTTACTGATAATTTAGTATTAGTAGTAATGAGAGAAACATAATAGAGCACTCAATGATATTACAGATAATATAGAGGTACATTATCTATATGTTGCGTTTCTAGTCAATTGCGTATGAAAATAGAGAAATTACAACATTTTCTATTGTTTCACTATTGAATGATGGACAGATACAGAAAACACGAGAGTAAGAGATAGCCTAGCGTCAACAGAGCGAAAGTGGTTAATTGGGTCTTTTATGTATCTTCAACTTAGACGCCGCAGTAACATATCTACTTCCTGTTTATATGTAATATCATTGAGCGCACTGTTCTTTCTGCGGAAGCTGACAGAGTGCTTTTTTCAACTACTGCAAGGAAAAAAAAAAATAGTCATTATTTACCTGTCACTAATACCATACCAGATACCAGTGTGCATACATAACATCACACCTTCATTCGTAGAATGGAGTAGGCAGAGCTACAGTAGCTCTGCCTACTGTAGCTCCCACCCTGGGAATGAAGGCGTAATGATATGTATGTATGTATTTATTTAAGAAAGCAATTAGACCAGACTAAAAATGTTAATATATCCGAACAGTCTTAAGAAGATGTTATTTTAAATGTACATTTGTCAGAGCCAGCGTTAATTCTAGCGTTGCGCCTTATTTGCCAGTCCGTCGTCTAATTGCTTCCTGACCGCTCGAGGTTTAACTTTTCCCAGATTGCTACCGGATTTATAGCCTGAAAGTTTTCCGAGCAACTGGTTATCAATTAGGGAATAATATTTTTCAAGAGTTTGTACAATTATGCTGTTTTGAGTTTTTTGAATAACTGCTTTTTACGAACCACAGTAGAAAAAATCAGTCGGGGCCTTAAAAAAATGACACTGGTCAGCAAATTACTTTCTCGTAGTAGTTGCTTTACTTCTTTTGCATATAGTTTAAGAAAATAATAATACGGTCTTTACAAAAAGCCGGTCAGACTCGCGCACCGAGGGTTTCGTACCGAATATTTTATTTTGTGATGGAGCAAAAAATTATCGATTTTTGAGATAATAGCAAAAATTAGCAAATTTATGCGGAATTTCGGATGTTTCAAGCTTTAAAACACCAGAGTAGTTTTTGAGATAATCGCAGTTTCAAAACTACATACATGTAGGTCAAGCGATATTTTTTTAAAGTCTTCTATGATTGCGCGCTCCTCCTGGCGCTAATGTAGATCGGCTCCGCGATCATTAAATTCTTCTAATTTCTAACTGCGTCCCTCAGTACTCAAACCATTACATCTATATAGTTAACATCTCCAGTAAACTATTGGCATTTACAGTTTGAAGTTTAATGTATAAACCCTATAACCCTGTAAAACTGTTTTTGGCAAAATAAAGTTTTTTTTTATTATTTATTGCTGTCGTTTTCACGTTGAATTCTAATTTTGTGAAGATGGTTTGTACTTATACATTGTGGCTATGATTTATCTTTTTTCACACTTATGGTAAACATGGTTTACCAATGTTTCACAAAGAATAATTTAGCAAACCATATTAACCAATTTACATTTCGATAAATAGTTATACGCTTTAAAGGCTCATTAAGGTGTACATCTGGAGCATAGCTCTATATGGCATTGAGACGTGGACAACTTAGCGGTATGAATAAAAGAATGACTTTGAATGAAAGAAAGACTTCGAAATGTGGTGTAAAACACGGATGGAAAGAATAAGCTAATAAAGAAGATAAAGAAGACGAATGAGGGAATGACTTAGCGTAGTGAAGAAAAAGACAAATCTATTGCAGATAACAGAAAATAGACGAGGGAAGATGTTTGGTCACCAGTTACGGCACGAAGAGTACATAATCGAAGCAAATGGGAAAAGAGGGAGACCACGAAGAACTTACCTCGATTTAAAAGTAAAAGTAAGCCGCAGCAGTGTTAAGAAGAAGGCTAGGAATAGGAAATAATGGAAATCATTCAACCGACAAAAGTAGCTCTTTAGTAAATGATGATAATGAAAATATACTTACCGTCTGGAAAAATATGACACCTACCCTAACTTTTGCAATAAAATAATTTCATGTAACCCATGTAATGGTTACTAGTTAAATAATAATAATGTTTTTGCTAAAAGAAGATTAGTAAAATGATACGTTCGCCAAATATACTTTTGATCAAATAAACGGGCGCTTCTCGTAACCGAGTAAGAAAATTTAATCAAAACATGCTTGATGCTATTTATTATTTGCTGTTTCTTGAATCCCTTTTTTTGCAAAAATCTTATAAAAGACTTTGTAATTTTAAAGGTATCAATTCGATACTGTTTTTTTATACATCTCGCTTCTATCTTCATTTATATGCTTAAAAACAGCGAAATTCACACAGTTTAATTTTAATTACTTACATTAAGGGCCTGTTTCACAATCGACAAGTAAATTTATCTGTCACATAAAGATGTCTCTCTCCTTGTCTATTTTCAAGTGTCAGAAAGAGAAAGGGCTAAGTTTATCTGTCAAATAAGCTTTACTTGTCGATTGTGAAACAGGCGGTAAATATTTTGCTGTAGGTACTTATAGGAAACAAAAGGCAAATGTCCCATTACTTGTTTCCAAAGCATCAGCGAAACATGACCCGCAATCATATAAGACTGTCGCTTCCAATGCGCTACAGAGGAGCGACACGTTTCTTCCTTTTCATCCTAATGCCTATACTAATTAAAACGCGTTCCCCTCACGTTTCCGCTTTTCACACTTTCGTTACCGACAACTCGATTTCGGTTTATTTCTGTAGGTATATAGGGGGACTCGGTACTGAATAATGTTAAGGCAAAAATTCGTTACACCAAAAGTAAGGGTCGCGCTCGTAATAAGAAAGGAATGTGCTCTCTCGCGTCTAATATTTACTCTTCGCTTCGAGTACCACCTCTACGTATTCGGCTCGGTTCTAGTCGGTAAAATCATATTGCTTTTGATCGGTTATCGTATAGTCAATACATAGCTCTTATTTATTTGACTTGACAGTAATAGCGGCCGAAGTAATGACATTAAGGGACGGAGAAGGCACCTAAGCAGCCAGGCCACTTGATGGTAAATGGAATCTGAGACCCATATACATTAAAACTCTAAAGGAAGGTTATTTATTATATTCGTCATTGTAGTCACTATGAGCAAAATTTTAACTCTGGTTGGAGTTAAGTCGAAAATTATAATAATATACAACTCCTAAAATACGAATGGATGCCCGTTGAGGTTCTCTACCTCAGGACTTTCACTTGTCTTCACTTCCTGGGATACCCTGTATATTAAAGTGATATTTACATAAGTCTGAGTCTGGATCGATGCTTGTAACCTCACAATATTCTAATTGCGATTTCTTTTTATTATTTTTAATAACTTGCGGCTCCCTGCTTAATTTTTAAAAACACTTCAACGAAAATATACAACTAAGCACAACACTCAAATCAAACATAATATTTATTAACTTAGAGTGGGAATATAAATTACAAACGTAAGATAAAACTAAAATATTGTGTTAGGCACTGCGTCAGAGCACTCTCATTGTAACTTTAGCAAAACTAATGGGATATCATTAAACGGGTGAGTAACGGCCACATTGTTGTTTGGTAGTTTAGCAACTTATCCCTTTCGCCTTATTTACCCAGCCCTTTTCTACTAACAATAATAACGCATCGTCATTTAACCGATAATGGGCACTCCCAAATTGCGCGGCAATTCATCACTTTGATGGCCATTTGTTGGAATGTCATTATTCATTTCGATTCTTGAAAGCAAAGCGTTGTGGTTATCATAGGGTTGTAATTATACCCGTGTGGTTGTCGGTGATAGTGCCACGGAATGTCTTCCCGTGGATTTCGTAAGAGGCGACTAAGGGATTAAAGGCTTGTAGTACTGTTAGGCGATGGGCTTGCAACCTGTCACTAATACACTAGTAAAATAAATGCAGTAGCAAAATGTGGTTACAGAGTAATAAACAAGTATTTTTAGAGTTGTTGGCATTTCTGGTAGCTCTGCCTACCCCACTCTAGGAACGAAGGTATGTATCTAATTCTCCGTCTTCCGTCTTTATACCAAAACCTTCTCGCGTGGAGGCCCGGCGCAAGCCTGACTCCGCATGATTTTATTTGTCTTCATGATACTGTAAATAAGAACGGCACCGATTTACATCATTCTTTTTAAAATACAATTCTCATAGTTCTAAGGAAAAGGTAGAATTTTTCATACTATGGTTGCCACTTACGACATCCACAACTAGACATGGAGTGGCACTATTCTAACCTGGCAACCACACGGGGAATTACATTTCCGAAAGAATTTTGCAAATCGGTGCAATCGTTTTTGATATTTGATAATAATCGCGAAGATACAATAATACATTATCTTTATCTTATTAGAAAGAAAGAAAGAAAAGGAAAAAATACATTTATTCGTAACAAACATCAACAAAAAACAGAAACATGTAGTCACGAAATGGTTCCAACTCAGCATAATGCTGGCATTTGTCAGCGCTGATCTTCCGTTGGAACCACGGAAGGTTACACACACATGATTATTTAAACAAATTGGGCCTAGTTAAGAAAATTAAATTAAATAAGTTAAGTCATATAAAATATAAATTCGCACGCATTCGATCGCCCTTCTCTCGCCTGAAGAGGCAAAGTTCCCTTAGCCTCAAACAAAGCAAAGTCGTTTTCCTAGTCTGTTCGTCATTTTGATGCGGTTTTCACATCCAGCTAGATAATTCTTCACGGGATGTTTTTATGTACCTAGGTCATAGGTTGTGGCGGGCTGTTATCAGCAACTCTATGACTATTTTGCGTAGTTATGTACCTATAGCTACTAGCATAGAGGCATTCCATCTTAGTCCTCAGGGTTGGCAACGCATTTGAGGTCTTAGGATTATAGTCTTGAGAATTCAAATTTCTATGGGTCTCAGATTCCACTTACCATCAGGTGGCCTGAATGCTCTTGTGCCTTCTCCTTATATATATATATATATATAAAAAAACGAGGGCTGCTGTAAAATAACAATAATCGATGTATACGTACGTATAAATACAACGTAGCCTTACCTCTCTCTCCTTACCTTTAGATTTTTATGTACGCCGATGACGTGACGGCGGTCGTCAGCGCAGCAGCTGAGCGGGAGTTGGAAGACGCCCTAAATCAGGTTAGGGAGCAACTGCATGAGTGGTTCCGGACCTGGCGCTGAATAAGGAGAACATGCTTCATGAGATTCCGCCTAAACGGCCACGTAAGCCCGGCTCTGAGGGTGTGTGCGGGCGGTGCCCCTATACACCACATGACCTGCACACGCCTCCTGGGCTTCCAGATAGATAACGCACTGACGTGGCAAAAGCACATCGACGAGCTGTGCGGGAGGTTGGGGCGCGCTTGCTTCGCGTTGAAGCGGCTCACGCGTACCCAGGCAAGACCGCGGTGCGCGAGTGCTACTTCGCGACGGTACACTCGCTCCTTACCTACGGCGTGGAGCTATGGGCCCGCGCCCCCGACTGATGCCGAATGAGCCGTGCGCGTGATGGCCGGCAAGGCGGAGGACGCCCCCGCACGTGAGCTCTTCTGGGACCTCAAGATCCTACCCCTGCCTTGTGTATTCATATATCAAATGGCATTATTCACAAAACAAAATATAGGTATATTCAAGTGCAGGGGCGTAAATAAAAACTACCATCTCCGGAGCAATAAACACCGAAACAGGCTGGTCACCGAGGCACACAAACTCGTCAAGTCAGAGCGGTCGGTGTAGGGGCCCTCTGTTTACAACCGCCAGCCTGACACCATACGTAATGCAGCTACTACCGCGGTGTTTATTAAGAAGATTAGAAACTGGTTACAAAAAGAGTTGTTTTATAGCTACGACGAATTTATGAGTCTACCTGTTCTTATATAATTTTATGATACTTTTATACACACTTTATATTTAATAATAATAATTCAAATTGTCAACAAGTAATTAATTTCAATTTTAAATGTAATTCTATGTAATCCCCTAATGAATATTACCTGTAAGTATGTTATTAATAAATTTTCATTTCATTTCTCACTGTTACATTTGAATTTGACACAAAGTAACAAAGCATTACTTTGCTAAAATAAGTTTATTATACGTTTATGAATAAAAGGGTGATCTTTTTAGAATTTTGGTCCTGGAGGGTCTAAACGGAACCCTTTTGCTGTCACTCACGTGTCCGTCTCTCCGTCCGTCGTCTGTCACACAGGTTTAACAGCCAAACGGTTGCAGTCTTGAAATTTTCACAGTAGGTATAAGCGTCTTGTTAACTAAAGCACATAAAAAATATCAAAAAATATGTTTAAATGTTTTTAAGGGGGGTTCCCAAACAGATATAGGGGGGGTCCAAAAAAAAATGTGTGGGGTATTGATATCTAGAACTCGTTGAGTAGATAAATACTACATTTTTGCTATTTTAAACACTGGAAAACGAAGGATTGAGATGCCACCAAAGGCAGCGGTTTTGGTGGTCATGATTGAAAATTACTTATATTTTACTAATTAATACCAGTATATTGATAAATCAGATTTTGGTATGGAACCCTAAATGTGCGAACTTGGTCGGTTTTTTACAGTACGGATTTTTTCTTGTAATCGTGAAATTATTAATCTTATTATACCTAGCAATAATTAAATGTCAAACTATTAAATTAAAAATCCTAAATTTCAAAAAGCGTTTACTTTTACCTTGTTCAAACCACCTCATACAACCTCTTTTGCGAAGGAAAAACACCTGTGAACTGGCCTAAGAATACACTTAATATTTTCATACTTAGTCAGAACAAGAGCTCGATTACTCCCCCTCTATGCCTTGAATTATTCAACTCAGCTAAGTAAACGCACCTGAACCTAATTCCTTTAAGCGTACAAATCAATCTGCTTTACGTTTTAACCTGCAAAAGCATTTCAGCTATTATAAATATTACTTGGCGTTTTCATAAAGCCCTTCCAAGCGTATTTTTACGTAGCGCTTTGAACATTAAATAAAGGCCTCTTAAATTTACTTATAATGGTATAAAAGTTTCATTTAAAAACCTTACAATATAACTTGTGTTGTAAAATATAACTATATTATTTTTGCATATCAGAATTTTAAAGTAAGTCATTGAATTGTTAACGTATAAAAACTGTATCTGATCTATGGTTTGGTCTCTTGTACGTATTAGTATAATATTCTAATAGATCAATGGCTTTTTAAATTAAAAAGTATTATTTCCTGATTCCTTAATTACCAAGCATAATACATCTGCTTATAATATATTGTTAGTCTAAAACCTAAAGTAACAGACACTTTTTATTGGGATATATTTCTAAAAGCGTCGTTCTGATTTTCTGATTGAGCATTAGAAACTCTCCAAATTTGTTTGATAACCATCAGATTTTTCTATTAAATGTGGCGAAACTAACATTATTTGCTACCTGTTTCCTTGTCCGAGAAATATAGCATTTTATTAAGTCACTCGAAGTATGGAACCCTAATAAAATGAGTTCAAAATGGCGCGTTGTCACTAAACGACGACTCGGGAAACGGTAAGCTCAGTTTATTGAAACTTTACAAGCGCCAAGCTCGAGGGGGTAATGGGTACCTGTCGCTTATAGTACTTAAAGCAAAATTGTTTTCATGAATTCATTGCTGCGTCGATAAATTAATAATTCGTTAGCTAAAAACTACGCTACATTAGCTATACGTCGTAGTTGATGGGACCCCCTTATTAATTAACTTTGTTTAAAAATATATATTTACTAGTAAATCCGCCGTAATATAACTTATCTGAAAAAAAAGTCGGTCAAGAGCGAGTCGCTAAAATTGTTTTAAGGGACAAACTTGACTTTTCCGCTGAAAAATCATACATCGACATGGGTCGCGATTTGTTTACCAACTGCAATCGCAAAAAGTATTTTTTTTGTTATAGAGCAACAAATTAACAATTATCGGGTGTTTTTCCTTTTCTTGTGCTGGGCCTCTATTTAGGTGCGTTAAAACGATATCGTGTTTGACCAGTTTAAGAATCGTTTATGTCACAGTCGCCATTATTGTAAATGACATAAGAGTTATCAAAACGTTGACAACACGTACGGAAACACGTCAAATATGATATCGTTATTTACCGTGTAGAATCCCAGCCCTGTTCGACCTTCCTTCTTGCCAAATCTCAGGATTCTAGGTTTATGGAAAGTAGGTACCCATCCTATAAATTTTGATTACCTTGAGTGTCGAAATATACGTTTTTTGCGGCATACTCGGTCGTTTTTTTACGTTAACATTGAAATTGATTACCGTTAATTACCTCCTCCACGCGTTCCTGATTTAAAGGGTCTGGAAGAACGGACAACAAAGTGATCTTATAAGGGTTCCGGTTTTTCTTTTTGAGGTACGGAATCCTAAAAAACAACCCATTATATTAGTTATTTTGACGGTTCAAAAGATACAGCTCTTTAAAGTTAGGACGGACGGACGGACAGCGTAGACATATTACTAGGGTCTCGTTGGGCTCGTTTCGGGTACGGAACCCTAAAAACCATGTGTCTTTAACCAGACTAAAATACTACCAGAAATATAACAATATCAATCAGTATTATTGCTATAAGAATGAATGCTTTCACGTTTTGGTCTTTCCATGTTTATTTTCTTTGTGTGGTGTTCAATAAACCGTATTTATATTGTATTGTCGCATAGTAAAGATGTCAATATAATTTGAGACCCGTTAAAACAACCGCACCAATATAAATTTAATTCGTGATTTCCCCTTATAAACAAAAAACCTAATATTTTGGTTAAGTATGCTTTGTCTCTTTCTGTAAAATTCAAATGTCACTAAAAGATTTTGTGTTTATGAATAAGAGGGATAGCTACAATTTGTTAGTAAAAAAGAAGCGAAATTTGTCCTATTATCAGATTAGAAATTAGAAACAACAGTGATCAAACTTCCATTTTAAAATCGTTAATATCACGGCATGGCGGACTTGTATAATTAAACCTTTTAAAACGTTTTTTCTCGTCCCGGGTAAGCCTTATTTGTGGAACTATTTGTCTTAGTCGTTGTGACACAGAGCCATTGTTCTGCGGTCGTTGTCCACCGCAACATTGACTCGTTTTTCCTTCCCGGCCATTATTAATAGATTTTGAAAACGTTCTGGAACGTTCATTACGTTGAAGTTGAAATATTCGAGGCGAGTAACCGTTAAAATTGAAAGTTTGTTCGGTGGAATGTTTGGGGTAATGAAATCTTCGAGCAGATTATTTGTAGCAACAGAAGCTTATTCGAGAATGCCATTAAGCAGCCCCTTTTTTATGTATGTTCACCGATTACTCCGTCAATTGTGGACCGATTTTGAAAATGTTGTATTGAGATAAGCATTCTGGTTCTGAATTTATCTTTTTATTAAGTTAATACGGCGACTTTTTGGCGCACGGAGATAATTTATTTCGCAGTTTAGTGTAAATATTCATGCAGTCTGTTTGGATCAATCCATGCAACGCGGTGGCCGTAAATGAGTTTCAGCGGTTACAGATGACGAAGTTAGCGTCAGTCATCATGTCATGTTGGCGGAGATTGGCGTGAAAATTACGATCAAAGTGAAATCCACAAACGGGCGTCACAGGAAACATGACTAATGGTGGGATAACAAAGCTGTTATCCCATCATTCATACGTTATTTAATCGGTGGCATAATAACCGATAAGTGTGAAATAATAATAGGCTTATTTGGAAGAATATGTTCCATTAAGAAATTTTGAAACTAAAACTGTAAGCAAAAAGTAACAAAAAGTAGAGGGACCTCAATTTGTCGCATTTCGATTTTTAACCGACTTCAAAAATAGGAGGAGGTTTTACGTTCCACTGTATTTTTTTTTTTATTTATGTTCACCGATTATTCCGTCAATTGTAAACTGATTTTGAAATTTTTATTTTGGTTTAATAGAGTATACTTCCGAGGTGGTCCCATTGTCACTAAATCAGAATCTGATGAGGGGATCAGTGAGGAATTGAGGGAACTCCTCAAATATTTAAAACATAGAGCGATTTTAGTATTTTTAGTAACAAATGTAGCATTTGCATTCAGAAAGTATCATTTGGGGAATTCGAACTGATAATGAAGACCACAGATGGCCATTGGAACTCCTCAACGGTACCTATTTCAAGGGTGGCGGTAATATATGTCGATTAAGATACTTAGTTAAACGACTACTACGAAAAATACTTACTTGTTGAAATATGACTATGACTTTCGCGCGGCGTTGCTTGTGGCGCGCTTGAAACTTAATGTTACATATCAACTAATAAGTAGGACTACGAAACAGCGTATCATGATCACTAAAAAGTATAAAATAAAATCAATGTTTTAAAAAAACAATAAACCGCCTTCAAAAACGCAAAAAATTACTTTTTTTTTTAATTGTAAATAGGTTAGTCCAACTGAAGTCGGCGACCACAATGTTTTCACCAAAAAAGCCGACTTCAGTATTGTACCGAAGATGCTGACAGCATTTCCTCGCTGAATAGTTAAACTAATGCGTTGACCGAGGAAACTGCCAGCTAATATAAGATAGAATATGCGATCAGAAGGATTTATACATTTGCAGAATAAGCGCCTTGACCTAAATTAATATCTTACCGCTCTATTTTTTTCTCTGACAAAAGCGTTGTATGACTATTTTGAAAATTTTCTCTACTCCCGAACATTTTAACCGTTACAAGCTGTGTGCAAGTATTTAATCGAAGGTAGAATTAATTTATCGTTACACAATCTGGCACTCCACTTGGCGGTATTTGCCCACATATTCGTATTGCATCTTTTTCCTTCCTACAGCAAATGAAAGAGAGGCAACGACGCAACGCGAACGCGCAACCTCAAGTGGAGTGCCACCATAATGTAATCTCCTTGTAACCGTTTGAAAAATTACTTAAAATAATCGGCTAGCTTTTGCCCGCGACTACATCCACGCAGATGTTATTTATTACCGTTTTCTCTAGAACTTTCCATTTTCTACTATAAAATCCTTTACTCGTGTCCATTTTCAACCTATAAACTTATCTCTGTACCAAATATTATTACATTGTCCTATTGAGGTGTTACATCCTGAACAAATAAACAATCCCATTTTTTACATTCAAGAAGAACAATGTAAAAAAATATTTTAGTAAAACACTTTTTCACTAAGTACACAGAAGACATACAAACAAAGAAAAAACTTAACAAAATAACAACAGTAAAACATGAATTTTCATATCAATGAATAAGTGTCTGCCTATCTGCCATTTCAAATAAATAAAACATTTCATCGAAAACTGCTTTTTATAGAATGCCTAGGAGCTGAGTTTCTACACGATAAAAATGATATTGCATTTGACGTGTTTCCGTATTGGTTTCCGTATTGTCAACGTTTTGATAACTTTTATTTACTTGACAGTAATGGAGGCCGTGCTAAAAAGACTACTTCAAATACGCCAAACGAAATATCGTTTTAACCCAGTTGAATAGAGGCCCGATCTGTCCAAAATTTTGTCTCGAATAGGCTCTGAAACGGCAAAAAAGATTTCGATACAAAATTCAGGCACTAAAACAAAAAACGTATAGTTTCGTATCTGTTAACTTCGATACCTTGCAGGCGCAGAATATATAAATATAAATATTTGTAAGCTAATACACCTTTAGCGCGAAGCAAAGGTGGTTAAATAGTGTGTAGAATATGAGTAACGACTATATTGCTAAACGTACTGAAAATATAAAAACTTCTTCTGTTTTTAACGTCAGTTAAATTCAGATTAAGAAAGCCTGCGTTCGTCAGAGTGGAATGGAAGATATTAGGCATTATCTATCTGCATTGTGACTGCACTTGGCGGCACGAACGGGTCCGGAAAGATAATCTGTATGGAAATAGGAAATCTACTTTAAGGTTGAATGCTAGCATAAATTTCCAGGAACTAGGTCTTCAACTGCACCTTATATGTTATTATGGGTCATACACAGATTTAGGTTACCGTCTTCCCTGTGGACACACCGAAAGTTAACGTTTTTAAGGCCTAATTTTCTGGCTAAGCCCCTACCTGCAAAAACGCCGTCATGACTGCTTTAGACCTATCATATAAAACATAAGTTATATGCACACAAGCTTTTAACTATTGACCATAGGAGAGACCACTTTTGCTTTTAGGAGTGTATATGACCCTTATATCATTTAAATGTTTCTTAAAAGTCAACTGTGAATTCAACTACTGATTTATACAATTAGGGAGATAATGCTACTAATATATCAATTTCTAAAACAATGGTTATGTATAACACGTATATTTCCTACTAGCTTTTGCCCGTGACTTCTTTTGCATAGCTTTCATATATGTATATAACGTCACGCATTCATTCCCAGTGGGGTAGGCAGAGCTACAGAAATACCAACAACTCCAAAAAGACATGTTTAAAATTGTGTAACCATATTTTGCACATTCAGGCCAAGATTTTTATCAGTGTATTAGTGACAGATTGCAAGCCCATTGCCTAACAGTACTACAAGCCCTTATTCCCTATCCAATTTTACGGAAGTAGCTTATAGTATTCCAGATCTATCTCCGTGCCAAATTGCATCCTGATCCGTTCAGCCGCATAATCTAAATACGTGACGATTCCACGACACGTCCAGGGCAATGTTAATGATCCGCAATCGTCTTGATTTAAATATAAATTTAAAAATCCTAAGATATCTATTTTCTACAATACGTTGCATTTTTTTAAACCCTTTTAAATTTAGTTTCTATCATTTGCATAAAGCAAGTCTACTGAAAATCATTCTTTGAAATCCCACACACCGGCAGCATCAGGACTCGGGTAGTTTTATTTTATTATAGCTTATGATGATACTACTTGGGTGAATACAAATCTAAGGGTCAGTTCACACCGAGACGCGACGTGACGCGACGACACAAGAGACCAGTGAATTCGCGCTGCGCCGCGCGCTGCCGCGAGACGCATCGTAACATCGCGAGGCACATCGTAAAATCGTTGGCAGCACGACGCGCCTCGCGTGGTGCAGCGTAACGTGTCTACTCGCCGTGTGCCCCCGCTCTACCGCATAAATATACTTAAACGAAAAGGTACGCATTTCATTGTGAGAGAATACATGGCACCACGCAGACTTGCGCCTCGAAATGCCTCGCGACGTTGCGCTGAGTCACTCAGCTTCGCAAGGCGCAGCTCCGCTCTTGCACAACGCGCGTACCGGCGATGCACCATTGCGTTGCGATGCATCTCGAGGCGCAACGCTACGTGTTGCAACGTATTCTGAATTTTCACAGTGAAATGTGTACCTTTTTGTGTAGTAAATACAGTATATTTTGAGTCGCTCTATTAAAATATGCACGCAGTGTCGCGTCACGTCGCGTCTCGGTGTGAGCTAACCCTTACGATACTCCGTACTTTAAAATCCCTCAATGCGTTTAGACTGAAGGGCACATAGAAAAATAGACGAATACATATATACACTCGAAAAATATTACTCTTTTTTTCGGCTAAGAGAACAATCGTAATAAAAAATACGAATTATATCTTTCATCTAACATGGCACATCACGTAGCAGCTCTGCTGCATCTTTCATGTCAATACTTTGGAATTATCAAGTAGTAGGTACCAGTAAAGCAATAAAAAAAATCACCTTCATCTCGTTTCGTTCGGGCAGTTAGAGCCGGAGGTTTCAACTTTATCTCCATCGACTACTTTTCTTCTGTTTTTCTTTTAACTTACAGATGTATTGGCAATTTATCTGATATTGCAGGATGTATACATTGGTTGGTAATCTATTCATTGCTTACCATCAATGTGATTCTCGCCCCCTTGCTTATTATGGTGACATTTCACTTGACATTGTTTTTGGAATACTTATTTGACAGATAAACGCAATGTGTAGGTAGCATACTCGTATATGTTAAAATGTTGTCAATATTTTGTCTATTTAACGAAAATAGCTAATAGCAAATCCGCGTTACGGCGTCATTGTTAGTATTTTGAATTGCATTAAAAGAGCTTAATATGTAAATACGCACTAAAGCCGTCTTCATATGGCTCTATTCATAATCCTTCTAAATCACATTCGGCAACAACGGGAACACGGCACTTGACATAAGCGCTTGGAGCTAGCCTCATGCGCTTCTGTTTAGTCCACAGGAGAAAATACTCTTTTACTGAACAATTGACCTTACGTGTGATACTTATCCTTGGACTTATTTACTTTAATAAGTTCATGGGATACTCTTCAAACAACTCGACATTGGAGGAGAACACTTTAACAGGAGTGAAAGCAATTCATTAAAATTGTAATAAGATATCAAACATAATTGATATTTGCTATTGAGATCCGTGTGTAGTTAGCTGTTGTATTTCTGTAGCTCTGCCTACCCCTCTTTGGGAATGAAGGCGTGATGTATGTATGTATATGTGTAGTTGATTCTGTTGATTAATAATGTAATACGCACTAAGGTCCTTGAAAAAATTAGTAACACTGAAGATAATGACAAATAAAATGCAATGTCATGTGAAGTGACACCCTTAGAATTATATCCAGCAAAACATTATACCTACTACTAGCAAAGTACTATTTTATTGTTTCACTCGTGTTTTCAATTACGCATGTACTTAAACGTTTGAACGTGGAATCGATTACTTGCTTCAACACACCCTTCCCGAGCATGTTCAACTGTGATGATGAGGGTCGAAAATCCGCCTCGACACGTATCATTTGTGAATGAGACCGCTCCCTTTTATACATTTAAGGGACGAATAAACACATTATCTATATACCTATATACCTCCTCGTAAAATAGTGAAAACCACAAAGCTTGCTCATAAGTAAAATTCACGCCTGAAGCAACATCCTTGGATTTACACTGGTTTTTGCTACATACACAAAGTACAATTCGATTTTACAAAGGAACAGTAAGAACATGAAAATAGAGGATGCCCGCGTAGAATTTGTTTCTAATTTCTGCTAGACCTTTTCCTTTTATTATTATTAAGTTAAATTATACACTTATCAATAATCATAATTATTTTGATTGATGGTAATTATGTTTCTGGATCCGGTAGTTTAGACTGCACTACGAGTATGCCAGTCAATCGATCAGCTACGGGAGTTTTTTTAAGAAGTATAGATTTACTTTAGTGACTAACATAACATAAACATAACATCACGCCTTCATTCCCAGAGTGGGGTTGGCAGAGCTTCAGAAATATCAACAACTCTAAAAGTACTTGTTTATAATTCTGTAACCACATTTTGCAAGATCAGGCCAAGAAGTTTACTAGTATATTTAATTAGTGACAGGTTGCAACCCCATCGCCTAACAGTACTACAAGCCCTTATTCCCTTGGTCGCCTCTTACGACATCCACGGGAAGACATGGGGCCCTAGCCAAGATGCAAACGCTCCTAACGATTTTCTTTTCTATCTCTCAAAATGTATGGGATGACAGTCGTCCACGTGGTTTATTGAAACGCACGAGAATGTCATCCCATACATTTTGAGCGATAGAAAAAAAAAACGTTAGGAGCGTTTGCATCTTGGCTAGGACCCATGGAGTGGCACTATTCTAACCCGGCAACCACACGGCCATATCAATCAAAGCGATCGCTTTAAACAGTGGCATAGTACTAATTCGTTTTGCAATTAACTTAAAAAATGGCGGTTAAGCCAGACGTGAATGAGTTTAACTGTTATAGGGTGTTTTCCAAAAAAAGTACCTATAGTTAGGGACAAAAATTAACAACGGTAATTTTTCCAATATGACACGAACCCACCCATTTACTACCTACTTTTATAAATATATTTTTTGATATAGTGTTCTTAGTGATGTAAGTAGATAGCCAGGGATTGTTTTAAATAATAACTTGACACGTAATATTTTATATTATAAATAAAATAAATGAGTATGAGTATGTATTAGTATGAGTATAAATATAGGCCATCGATTTTTTTTTATTATTGAGTAGCATGGTTTGTTTGTTGTTTAATTCCACTGCAGCAGCAGTTTGATATAAGGCGTGGGTAAATTAGCCGTGTTATATATCTCCCCATATGACATGACTTGACACGTGGAATATGTATAACCCGGCCAATTTACGTATGGTATCAAACTGCGACTAATTTAAATTCCGCGATAGTACATAACAATCTTTGAAGCTTGTAAAGTTAATAGCTTCTGTCAGTAAATTTCCTTAGTATAAATGAGCTTATAAAGATCAAGGAACCCTTTATTTTTAGATAAATTTTATGTTACCCCTACGTAACATAACTTGCCAACCGAACACAGAGAAGTAATTAGGAAGACTTCTTACGCCATCGGTTTAAAATAAGCGACTAAACCTTTCATTTGCAAAACTTGCGCTTACAAACAATTTAATTACCTACCTACAAACATGCATTTTACGCTACTTGCTGAATAACATTATTAACTCATATTGCATATTATAATTTCGTCGTGTGTGTAATGTTAGGTACCAACCATTTATAGATAATTTATTCCACCATATTGTTTTATTTGAATTTAAGTACTAAATTACACATGTTTAAAGACGAATCTATTCATAATGCCACCTCACTCTTCAAAATCGGTCAAGTCGTTTAGGCTACAGAAGGTCTCAATGGAACGGGCATACTTACATTATACAGGGCGTCCCACGGCTATGCCACATGGAAGGAAAGTACCTTGAATATTGTAGATGGAAAATTTTACTGAAAGAAGACATTATTTTAATTTATAAAACAATTTAAACTGCATTCATACATATTTAAATAATTACATGGTTGAACCGGGGATCGAACCCGTTACACGAGGTAAATAATTACCCTGTATTTTTATCATACAGATCGAAAGGTTTCATCATAAGGATTATTTTTTGTTAAATAACATAGTGTCAGAAATAAAAGGAAGACCATGAATTTTAACATTAGATGTGAAATTTTCTTCAGAAAAATGAAAAGCTGATAGATGGAGAGATAGATAGATTTAGATTTTTTTATGGGGTTATTTCAAAAAATTAGTTCACAAGAACCAGTATGAAAGTGTCCACGAGCTACAAACAGAACTGAGACGTATTATTCTACATATCCACCACAACAAGATCAAAAAATCGACAGGGAGCGAAATAATCAAAAGAGTGCGACTTTGTATTCAACAGGAAGGGACTCATTTTGAGCATTTGATAAATTGATTAATTTTGTATTAAAAATGTTAAAATTCATGGTCTTCCTTTTATTTCTAACACTATGTTATTTAGCAAAAAATAATCCATATGATGAAGCCTTTCGATCGGTATGATAAAGCTACAGGGTAATTATTTTTCTCGTGTAACGGGTTCGATTCCCGGTTCAACCATGTAATTATTGAAATATCTATGAATGCAGTTTAAATTGTTTTTTAAATTAAAGTAATGTCTTCTTTCAGTAAAATGTTCCATCTACAATATTCAAGGTACTTTCCTTCCATGTGGCATAGCCGTAGAACGCACTGTATATGTCCTTCTGGATTAGACGGTTAAAAGTCGAGCTTTGGAACTCGACTGGCCTTTAAGAATACAACACAAAAACAATAACACACCAACAACAAGACAAAACAACTACAACAACAAAACAAAAGTTCGCCTCAATGTGGTCGGGTAACGAACAATTGTAAATGTTTATTATTACTTACTTCAATTTTATAGGTCCAGTAAATATTTTTAAGAAAATTTACTGTATTTTTAAGGGTTGTTTTTCTTTAAAGAATAAGATCTATATTTGGAAATCGGGTAATAATATCAACAGGCTCATGTAGTCATATTCATAGGAAGCATATAGAGTATAAACCAGATTACGTCCGACCCCGAGCTCAATCCTGAAATTGGGTTCCCAATTACGGTTTTATTCGCAATGGAAAATATAATTACGCGCAGTCCAGTGAAATTCCACTATTTCTTCCGTACGCCATCTATTCCGACTGTCCGACGCAATTCTGCGCTCTTTGGAACTCTCCCAGTTACAAGAACTAAATTTATAGGTTAGTTCAGAGATTTTGTGTATTTTTAACTGTAAAATTGGGAAGTTTTGCTCTTTTGCAAGGTAACAGTACTACGTATTAGTAACGTAAAGATAATTCTTATTAAAGTAATCTATTAATCATTCATAAAAAGCGGTAATTATCATGGAAAAAAAAAATACTTAAAACTAAACTGTGTCATGCCATGCCACTTCAAGTAACCTTAAACATAAACGTTCAAGCAATCCATTAACTTAACTACTGACTACTTTAATATCATTCAACACAACTTCATACCAACTGAACTTTAAAAGCATTTCATATTTGTATAAGTAATCAAGGTATACCACAAAAGCTGAAACTCTGAAACATCAATTGAACTAACAAGAAGAAATTAATTCCCAACAACGGATAGCTATCTGCATCACCAGTTCTAAACAATCTCACTGAAAATTGTGTGTTATAAAGCTCGACAATATGGGACAATTGTTGAACCGCTATTAAAGGTACAGTGGTTGGGGAATGCGGGAATTGTCGGCGCAACCGGCACTGGAATGCCAATAGCGACAATTTGGGGTATAATCCCGCATTCTTACAATAGAAACATATTTGAATCGATTAAGTACGGTATTTTTAGAACATGAGGGCCTCTTGTAAGTATTATCAAGTCAAAATGCAACCATTTAAAAGAGTTTCAAAAGTAATTTGGAAAAACCGGTCAAGTCAACCGGCGGACTCGCGCACCAAGGGTTCCGTATTTAAGTCTGTGTTACAATTTCACTTTAATTCGTATTAAGGTGGCACTAATATCCGCACGAATAGCTAATTTTGCTAACTAAATCTTCATAAATAGGTAATTGGGGTTCAGTCGCTGAGAAAAAATACTGTAACATACACATGTCTCGTTTGAAGTAGGTGCCTTTCATCCCTTGGTTACGAATCTATGGTTTTCATACAGCTGTGTGTTGTTTTGATTAACTGCCTTGGAGCCTTCTTTTCCCTGATATAGTTATCATCAAGTTAAGTTAGACTGAAATGCTTCGTGAAATCTATCCTGATTTTTCACAAATTGATCAAAGAAATCGAAAGTCGAATGCAACAAAGTTAGAAATAAGTAGTTTCATATTTCGTTCCATTTTTGTAGAACTGTTGGCAGTACTAATAATGTTCTAAATAAAGATTCTGAGTTTACCTACTCAAACAGCAAAATATTGTGTCACTACTGTAGAATTTGTGTGTCACAAGGGTATCTTTAATTTGGGTATTTTTTTTTGTGACTTTTAAGGACTGACTAACACATAAAGTGTTTTTTTTTTACTTATTTATAGATTTAAGCGACAGTAATACGGTCTTCTTGTAAGAAAAAACCTTATTAAGGGGGATGTTACTTGCAATTAGTAATAGATAGTTATTGCAACCACCTAGAGAAACGTCGCGATATTAGGTACCTAATTAATAATAACAGGTCTCAGAAACAGTTCAAAAAACCGGGCAAGAGCATGTCGGACCATGCTCAGTGTAGGGTTCCGAAGCCGTTGCGTACTACAAACATAAAAATCAACAAGTAATAACTAATTCTCTATTTAAAGTCAATTGGGTCATTCTACTTTTAAGTGCAGGTCGATTTTTTGACAAGTGCTCTTCAAATAATATTTTTATAAAAACGATAAAGTGCTCGGTTTTGTAATTTAATATTGAAATAGTTACACAACTTGGCTTACATTTAAACTTAAAAAGTCACTATAATTAACTTTAAAGTAGGTAACATAGTGGTCACGCATGTCCCCGCCATTTGTATGGAAAAAGTGTATTTACCGCTGTGTTACCAACTTTTCCTGATAAAATATCAATAAATTTAAAGTGTTTTGTGTTGAACTATTAAATTTAGTTGTTCCAGTTTCAATATAAGTCAAATTTACGTGAAAAAAATGTCTAAAAATGCCTTTAATTTCACCAATGATTATTATGCGCTAAAAAGTAGAATGACCCAATTGGTGCCGTCAACTGCCGTCTTAGATGATTTTAGTAGGTATAAAAACTTTGATCGCCTGAATCTCAAGAACCAATGATGTCTACTTAGTCGTGATAGTTTTCCTTTAAAATTCGTTATATGCTCTTTTATTTAAGATTTTTTTTCTGATTTTAAGTATTTGTAGTTTTGGCTGCAGAGGGGGGGGGGGGGGCACATACTTGATTAGCGCTTTAAAGCTTAATATTTTATAAACGGATTACTTAATCAAAAAACTGTTTGCACAAACCCGTAATATTTTTGAAAGACCTATCCAACGACATTACACACTATAGGTAGACGAGAAAAAAAATACATCTCCACGTTACGTGTAAGGGGAGTACCCTAATTTTTTTTTTTATTGTACCACTGTTGCCGTTATTGATATGCATATTCCTGCCAAATTACAGTTTTCCAGTACTAAGAGTCTCTGCGCTAGGCTGCGGACGGACGGACGGACAGACTGACATGGCGAAACTAAAAGGGTTCCTTGTTTGACTACGGAACCCGAAACATTGATCTTTCTAAGAAATATTATAGTAGGACGCATGTATGGTCACTCCACAGCTGGCAGCCGGCATTTCCTTTTTAATAAATAAGTTAGGTTGTACGGTTGGTTTCCACGACAAAGTGAAAAATATCGACGTACCTCAAGAAAAAACTCTCGGGCCAGTATATTTATTGCTGGTCATAATCCTCGTGACTAAACGGACAATGGGCCTAATGAGAAGGTACAAGTTCTCTCACAGATCTAAAATGTCCTCAATGTGTGGCTGTTCGTGGCCAAAAACATTCCAAAAAGTGATAGTCCTAATGACCTTGAATAAAGTATCTACTTTATTCAGAATCAAGATACATTGAGTATGTCTTCTTTATGAACACTTTTTATTAGCCAGGTAATCTCGGCAGGAGCAACAAATTACAGTTAATTGATGGAACTTTATTAGAACCTTTAATCCGACGGCGCATTGGCTGATGGTTTTCCGATTCTATTAACCGCTAACCTATAGATCATACACTTTGCAGACACGAAACAAGGAGGTAGAATGTTTGGATTCTGGGGTCCTAGTGAAAAAGGGTATAAGTCTTCTGAAGATAAAGTGAAAACCGGGCAAGAGCATGGCGGACCATGCTCAGTGTAGGGTTCCGAAGCCGTTAAGTACTACAAACATAAAAAATCACCAAGTAATGACTAATTTTCTATTTTAAGTCAATTGGTGCCATCGTAGATGGTATAAACACTTTAATCGCCTGTATCTTAAGAACCAATGATGTCTACGTAGTCGTGATAGTTTTCCTTTAAAATTGGTCGTATGCTCTTTCATTTAAGTTTTTTTTCAGGTTTTCTGATTTTTAGTATTTGTAGTTTTGTCTGCAGGGGAGGGGGGGGGGGACACTTGAGTTCAACAAAAATTAGCACTTTAAAGCTTAATATTTCATAAACGGATTACTTAATTAAAAAACTGTATTCATAAACCCATAATATTTTTGAAATACCTATCCAACGACACTCCACACTATAGGGTAGACGAGAAAAAAAATACATCCCCACGTTACGTGTAGGGGAGATACAGTAAAAACATTTTTTTTACTTTCTATTGTACCACTTTGTTGGAGTGACTAATATGCATATTCATGCCAAATTGCAGCTTTCTAGTACTAATAGTCTTTGCACTAGGCAGCGGACCGACGGACTTGGCGAAACTACAAGGGTTCCTAGTTTGACTATGGAACCCTAAAAAGGGTTTAAGTCTAGTATACTCCGTTTATGTATTACCCTTTTTAATTACGAGTTAAGTAGACTTATACCCTTTTTCACTAGGACCACAGAATTATGGCAATTTGTTTATTTTGCAGCGTGTATTTTTTGTTTCATAATTTTGACACGCCTAGTCAAGATGCATAACGCTGTTATCGATTTTTGAAAATCGACGTTATCTATAGGATTAACGAAAGCTGATGACAGATTTCGTCAACTGCTTATGTCAACTCCATACAGTTCGAGTGGATAGAAAGCAAAAAATATAATAGCGTTTTGTATCTTGGTTTGGCCTACTAGTATTTCAACAATCGTTAGAACGTTTTTGATAAATATTTTACAGTTCAACGTTGGATAAATTTTTTTTTTCGAGACACTAACTATATTACCTAGGTGCATTAAATATTGCTTGTTCCCAATATCAAACTGGAGACAGATTGAGTTGCTTCGAGGTAGAATTTATCATTTGTCACAAATGTAACAAATCTATCTAGGGTTTGAATGATTAGAAAGGGCATAAGTCTGCTACTCGTAAAAGCCTGTTAGACCTTTTCAACACTATTTTTTAAGTCAGTTCAGAACACTTTTGCTACCTTACCTTTACTTAGTACCCAGCTTCACAGTTATAGGTATCCGAATCATACTTGAATACGGAAATTCCATTCCACATCCTTATGGAACGTGTTAGGAAAGTTCGAGTGAATCTTCGTGCATCATAATGGATTTTTCGAGACGTACTCGTATGCCAGCATTACGTGGCAGTGTGAGATGCATACACTCTCCTTATTATAAGAATAGTAACCCGACCAAATAAAAAACCGGTGGTTTAAAATGAATGAAGATAATTTTCTATGCACCTGTGGTATTTCCCTTGGCTGTTATTTCCCGACTGAAAAAGCTAAACACTGTCATAATTACATTATCAATTATATTATTTAACATGCTTCCTGTAAAATCAGCAGCAATACTTAAATTTATTTATTTATTTTAGGAAGACTTACATACTAATATAGGAAAGAAAGAATTAATATGACAACTATAAATTACTGACGACAAGTATCCGTATATTACAAGCTATATCACAAAGACATACGAGTATTTACTCAAAATGTTTCGAACATATGCGCCATTATATGATGCTAAAATTTGCTCAAAAATTTCTGTCACGTCTCTACTAGAGACATAAGAGCGCAACAGATATAACTACTAGTTGTACAGGCGGAACACATGCTCGTATATATTTTTGAAGCAATTGAAACGCGCCTCCGACGTGGTCAAATAGATTTGACTGCTAAGCCGATGCTTCAGACCACACAAGCTCTCCGTGTAAGCCTACCTTGTGCTTCACAAAGCACAAACCTCTGGCACCTATTTCCGCTCCAGAGCTAGCTACCTTGAGGTAAGATTAGCTTAGACTTGGGAACTAAATGTTAACTCGATGGTGCTGTGGTTCAAGACTCATTCTAGGGTTTAAGATTTCCGTAAACTGATGAAACATAGAGTTAAAATAGGCGACCCGAACGGCGATAGGTGACATTTAGACAGTAAACCACTGAAGAATAGTGCAAAACTGAATATTCAATTTGGTACTGGTCTGGACACAACACCAAGTCGTATCTTCGTAGATTAAAAGCACTATCGTAATAATTATGGTTATGACTACTATAACAGGTTTAGTTTTATGAGATGTCGAGTCTACAAATTTCGTTTATTGCATGTCTTGTTCTGTGGTAAACGCTTATTAAGGGGCGAGTGAAGGGAACGACCTACTTACTTAGATCTTGGTCTTCCCAACACCCCATCTTTGCTTAAGTACGCGGGGAAACATCGCGATAGGCTGTATTAGGTCAATTGAGTGTATGGATTGAACCTTTTAAAGGGGAACCGGCAAATTGGTTCGATCGATACGATTGTTTATTTGCCTTTTGTTCTGCGTTCATAGCTGTAGCTCTAGCACGATCATTTTACAGGAAAGTTACGTTTTCGAATCACCTTTACTATTAAAAGACGTGTAGGTACTTACTTTTATGGAATCTATCCGAAGCACAAAACTAATTTAAAATCAAGTTAGCAAACATTATTTGACATTTTGGTAATTTTCCGAGCTTGATTATTTTTGTATCCACAATGAAAATCTTGGTGATACATGATAAATATAATGAAATTATTTTTTAATGTTATTAAATTAATTATTTCCCACTGCTTTTCAGGAAAAATGTATTCAATTTAAACAATTCCAAAAAATATTTTAATCACTATAACCAACAGTGGGGGCGCGATCTAGTGCTGTTAAGTTATTAAAAAAAAGTTCTGCGAAACGGGTTAAAATTTGCACTGTTTGATTACTAGATGTAAATCTATATAGTAATTACACTTATAATTATCATATTTAGAAACTCACGCTGATTACTTATGTAGGTTATTAATGTTAGTCGTGACCGATGCCTACATTCTGTCCGCACGCGAGGAACATTTCTGGTGAGCAAATTTTAAACCTTTATAATTTTACTTGCAACGATTTTTTCATCGCCGTCGTTCTTTCTAGTCGCTGTAGGCGCGATCTAACCCCTGAACCAAATAGAGGTGTGTCGTGTCGCTGCGAGTTCCAGCAAATCATTTAAGTGTGCATTTCCTTACCTGTTAAACACAATAATCTAGTGGGGACGGCTAAAAATATGCGTCGTTACTTCATACTTTGTGATCGCGAGGCTTAATTTAACAGGAGCTTATGTATGTTACGTGACTGCCAAAGGAGAGTAATGTGTTTAACCTGTATATGTATATGTCGCCTTTGCACATCTTTTTATTATTATTCATTGTATTGTTTTAGTTTTTCTTTTGTACAATAAAGTGTTTACATACATACATATGTATGTATGGTTCTTTGTTCACATGTAAAACGGATGGTCCGATTTCGACGACAGGCGGTCTAGTCAAGTCAAGAAGCGAAACGTATTGACGTAAGCCGATGACAACTCAATTAAATTCGAATCTATAGAAAACAGAAACGTTAACATTGCAGCGTTTAATCTTCGCTAGGCCTATAGGTATCGTTAGATTCGTTTTAGTAATACAAATGTCACAGGGTACTATAATAAAAAAACTGTGGATTTAAAAATGAACAGATGAATTTAATAAACGTATGACATTTTAGTAGGGAAAGCTCGTATTTATCTTGCTTTCTCAATCAACTTTAGTACCCGGGACGGACGAATACACATAACACTTTCGACTAAAACTATGTCGTATGATTACGCAATTAATCTATTTTAACCTACATACATAGACGACAATAATAGTCGACCCAATAGGGGCGCCCTTAGGCATGCTAGTGTAAAAACCCTTTACCGCGTGGACTCCCATCAGGAGTCCGCCCTCTCTCCGGCGAAGTAGTCAAAGCCATCAGAGGCTAAATACGTAGGTCCCTCAAAAAAAAAATCAGTTGGTTTTTACATGATTCCTTTTTAGGGTTCCGGAGCCGAATGGCAAAAACGGAACCCTTATAATTTCGTCATGTCCGTCTGTCCGTCTGTCCCTCTGTCCGTCCGTCCGTCCATCTGTCCGTCTGTATGTCACAGCCATTTTACTCAGAGCCTATTGGCACTATATAAATGAAATTTGGAGGATAGATGTATTCTATGAACCGCTATACAACGATGTAGTAAAATTGAAAAAAAATATATATTTAGGGGTGGCACTCCACTAGGCGACGAAAAAAAATTTTTTGAGTCACAATTGCGTGTGGGGTATTTAAAGATAGGGCTTCCAAAATTATACAGAGGTTTTTAAGTGACTTTTTTACCTAAGTAAACAGTTGGCGAGTCGACGCTTCTAAAGTCATTCTAATAAAAATGTCAGTAGTAGAACATACGAAATACTTCCAACCAAAATTATTTTGAACACGCTGTGTAGTTTTTGAGATTTTAATAAAAAAAAAAAGAAAATTGAATTTCAACCATGAACGTTCATCCCAGCTACGGAACCCTTACTGTGCGTGGTCCGACATGCACTTGGCCGGTTTTTTTAGGATAGTCTTAACTAGGAACCCTTATTGCCCTTATAGTTTTGCCATGTTCATCCATCTGTTCATCCGTCCGTCCGTAGCTTAGCGCAGAGACTCTTAGTACTCTAGAAAGCTGTTATTTGGCGTGAATATTCACATTATTCACGCAGACAAAGTGGTAAAATAAAATCGTAGGAATTATTTTTTAGGGTACTTACCTATGGTACCTACTTCCCCTACACGTCAAGTAGGTATTGTTTTTGTTCGTCTACCGTATTGTATGGAGTGTCGTTGAATCAAAAATATTGCAGATTTGTGAATACAATTTTTTAGTTCAGAGATCCTAAACCACGTATCGCATATAACTAATTTAAAAGGAAAACTATCGAGACTAAGTAGATATCATTGTCTGAAGATCCAAGTGATTAAAGTGTACCTGCAAAAATCCTCTAAGACAGAAAATTACCTACTTGTTGAGTTTTTGAGTTGTAGTAGGTATTTAAAGGCTTCGGAACCCTGCACTGAGCATGGTCTGACATGCTCTTGCCCGGCTTTTATTATGGAGCAGGCAGTTACGTACTCAGGTCTCAGGTACAGACGGGGCAGGAATTTAGGCTCGCAAAAAAAATCTAAAACAGAGACTTTTTTTGAGAACACCTTAAACAGGCCTGATTGTTCGTTTGCCTTCCCTATACCATTCAAAAAAGTTACTATTGCGAATAAAGTTACTTCTGACTTAAGTCTGGGGAAAACGCTAATTATTATTCCGAAAATGTATTACGTTTACATGGTTGGCTCTCCGATACTGAACGCCCACCCACTGACTTCTCGTGATATAAACAAACTTAATTAACATGCTACTCTCGCCTACAAAGCCAACTTTTGACCTTTATTAACGGGCTTGATTGTTACAGAAAACCGTCATTAAAATAATTTTAATAACACTTGCCTTACAAAATAACTTTAAAATGTCAGGGGCCATTCTTTAATAAATTGACTTTGTTTTAAACTAAGCTCACTGTACTTGCCAACGATAAACATCATAATAGATCATCAGATATATAATTATAATTAAATATATTGAAAAATAAATTCATAGGAAACATCCATAACCTAAGTTCAGAGATAATTTCGCGTGCCTACACGTTAATCGGTAAGCTACGCACTATCTTCTCGTCCCAAATACCACAGTGCCTCAAGACAATAGTCTTTGATCAGTGTGTGTTGCCAGTGATGTCGTATGGATCCGAGACATGGTCGCTTACAATGGGCCTCATAAGAAGGCTCAAGGTTACTCAAAGGGCGATTGAATGAGCTATGCTGGGTGTCTGCTTGCGAGATCGAATCAGGAATGAGGAGATTCGCAGGAGAACTAAAGTAACTGATATAGCTCACCGGATTGCAAACTTTAAGTGGCAGTGGGCGGGGCACATCGCTCGTAGAACTGATGGCCGTTGGAGCGGAAAGGTTCTAGAGTGGCGACCGCGAACCGGGAGACGAAGTGTTGGCAGAACTTCCACAAGGTGGACTGACGATCTGATAAAGGTCGCGGGAAACCGCTGGATGACAGCAGCAGAGGACCGATCGTTGTGGAAAACCTTGGGGAAGGCCTTTGTCCAGCAGTGGACGTCTTGCGGCTGATAATGACACGTTAATCTGAAGCTTATGTACTTACTTGTAATTAAGAGTACCATGTCTACATACATTCAAGACTCAGAAGTAATTATAGCTTAAAGATTTTGCCCATACATATTTTACGAGAAATAGCGACAGGCAATTTTTGCACGAACAAAATCAGATATCTGCAGACTAACAATTCTGCTAGAAACATTTACGAATCCTGTAAAAACAGCGATAGAATTTCAGTCGAATGATAAAGCCAAGTCAAGCAACCCTTCCTAAATTTAGATCCTCAAGCAACACGTACACCCTCTTCCCGAATTAAGTTTACTTAACCTAACACGCGTCATGTTAACAACCTACACCTAGTTGAGATAAGCTCAATCGGTTATAAATAAACACGTACAATGCTTAATACGCCTATAGAGGCTAAGTATTGGAAGCTGTCAGCGGCACCAGCTCTCATAACTCAACGCTTTGTACACCCGAATTACGAATGTGGGGGGTGCGGTAAATCCAAGCCGTGTACATTGTAGTGCAGGTGGTCCGCGAGATTCTATGAACGTCGCCGGGACTATTTGATGATGTCGCTAGTTCGGTTGGTTTAGTGAATCACTACGATACTAAGCCAGCGGGCTCAATCAAAGCCAATCTGTCGAGATTTTCTATTTATTTACTTATTTATATATATCATTGTCTCATCAATCTCAGATCGCGTCTAACTTGAAATTATGCGACCCTCCAGCGTAATTTACATAAAACTACTATTAAGTTTCTATATAATTTCCGGGGAAGAACCCGTCACCAACCGCTGCCACTTGGTTGGGATTCCGGAAATGTGACTGACCAAACGAAACAACAACATTAGATGCTATTATTTCACTCTGATATTCTGTAAAATATACTTTCCCATACACGTTCCGAACAAAGCTGGTCGCAACGAGTCTCTATACTACTCCTAATATCATCGTAATTTTTTCTAGATTTTTCTAGATATTAAAATGTAAACATTAAAACGTGCTAGCAAAGTTGTTTCTGTATAAAGTGGGGTTGTCCGATACTTGTGTGTGTGTAAATGCGCGTGCACCAATGTGCTCTAAGCACTCAGAGACAATTCTCTGAGTGCGTAGTTGTTGTCGCTAAACCGTAGTGTGCGTGTTTATAAGCCAATTATAAGTATAGCCCACCCGCTTTCGAGAGATAAAATAACTGTAATATCTTACGACCTCGTCTTTTTCACGGCCACTGCTTAGACTACACATGTAGATCACCGGGTATGAGCACGCTGAACCCTGATCCTTTACAACGTAGCGTATTGCGGATCGCACAATACTGCTGTTACGGTCCAATCAGACAACAGGTATATAGTAAAAGTTTGGATATGAGCTACTGTATTGTCTAAGAAACGGGTCGGTGCCAAATGCCAAAGTGTATTGAGAAATTTCGGCAGCACTTGAATTTATTTGATCAAACCTTTTTTTTGTAAAGAGTAACTTTTATATTGGACTCCGTCAGTCCGTTTGTGTATACATCTATCACAGAGGTATGTTTTAGCAACTAAAAATACTAGAAATTACAGAATAATTGTTTATAAGATTAATTATCCAACCTAAGAGACTTAAGAAACGAAGAATACAAAACAGTCTTAGATAAAGTAAGTTTTAAAAACCTTTAATGATTTTTTTTTTATATTGTTGTCGACATCAATTTTAAATCTTTTAAATCTACTATTTGGTTGGTTTTTTTTTAACTAACCTAGTGATATTTGCGACGTTAAAACATTTTTTTTTTAAGACCAGGCCATCTCATTTACCATCCGTTCAGCCTTTACTAGGTAGGTGAAAAAATATTACTTAAATACGTCCTTCTTCGACGGCCAGTAGAAATATTTTTATTTTCTTTGCAACAAAGAGCTTCATTTCCATATCACTTTTTCTTTTGTGCCACATGTCCTCTGTCTTATAATTACAATAATGCCCCTTCCTATCTCCTAACTTTACAAGTCAAAGAACATACATACATAACATCACGCCTATATTCCCAGAGAGGGGTAGGCAGAGCTACAAAATACCAACAAGTCTAAAAAACTTGTTGATAATTCTGTAAAACTTGTTGATGACCAGTGTATTAGTGACCGGTTGCAAGCCCATTGCCTATCAGTACTACAAGCCCTTATTCCCTTAGTCGCTTCTTACGATATCCATGGCTTCCCATGTCTTCACATGGAGTGGCACTATTCTAACCCGGCAACCACACGGAAAAAAAACGACGACGAGCGACGACGGAACTCAAAGAATTTAATACAAATTATAGGAATTGCGAGTGCGTTTTTATAAATTGAAAGAGTATTTGTTTTAAGAACATGTCTGGCTGTTGAGTATCTCACATCACTTTTTTAACAGTAGTAACTGATACTGAATGTCATTATTAATTATTTATCATTTTTGTACACCAGCTGCTAAGAAAAAGTCAGTTTGTTGAAGTTCGTGTTGTGTATATTCGTCACTGAGATACCACACATTCGAAGAGGACGAGTTAGAAGCGCTTAAAAGCATTAAACTACAGGACGCACTTTTGATCTGTAGGAAAACAAGAAAATGGGATCTATGCTTGATGGGAGTGTGGCCGGGCCAGTAACCTACGGCTCAACCAAGGGGAACAGGGCGGAATGACCGGGAGACTGATCGACCGCCCGCCTGCTCCGGCCCGACGTCCCCACCCAGCATCATCATCATGTGTATAATGCTTCCTGAATTGTACCTAGTGGAAAATATACTAGGAGAAGCACGTTATGAAAAGATTTTAGAATGAACCATACTTGAATACTTAAGTTAACTACATACATACATACATAACATCACGCCTTCATTCCCAGAATGGGGTAGGCAGAGCTACAAAAATACCAACAACTCTAAGAAGACTTGTTGATAATTCTGCAACCACATTTTGCACAATCAGGCCAAGAATTTTACTAATGTATTAGTGACAGGTTGCAAGCCCATCGCCTAACAGTACTACAAGCCCCAATTCCCTTAGTCGCCTCTTACGACATCCACGGGAAGACATGGAGTGGCACTATTCTAACCCGGCATCCACACAGTTAACTTTTCATGTAAAATGCTGTCCCTTGGTCGCGTTTATTATTTTGAGCATCACAGAACGCATCGAAATACCGCAACACAAGTCTAAACCATTTTAAACTTTTATAACAAAAGGCAATAAAACAAATAGGTATTTCAAAAGTTTCACTGTAAACCAAATATAACTGTTTGCCATCCGCACGTAAAACTTTCAAAGTTATTAAAATTGACGACCATACCATGAAACTTGAGCGGAATTTGTCCGGGCGTTACTCGACTAATTTCGAATACTTCAAACAAGTTTGGCTTGAATAAAAATGCGAAACAAAAAGTTGAGGTCGCTGCGTAAAGTATGTTATATGACAGTTTTAAATGAATAGTACATTGTTTCCGAGGGTTGAAAGTATATGATTTATGGTCCAGCCATATAGAGGGCAGAAACGCTCTACTGTACGAGTCGATAAATTGCACTTTCTGTCGAGACATAGTTATTTTTTCAACAATTGCGAAAAAATAATTATTTTATCAATTAACTACGTAAGACCAACAAAATGGCGGACATTGAGGCTCTTCTAGGTTCAGCGACAGTTCGACATCAATATACAAACAAAGAACATCGTAAGAAGATATTTATCCTCCCGAGTCCCAATGTTTTCATAATATTAAATATAAAAAGCAAATAGATAACTAAACTAGGTTGTTATTATAATATACAGGATGTCCCGTAAACCGATGATAATCCATCGATAGCTGCTAGGCGGCTAATTTCCTCTCAGTAAATGTAATTTTAGGTTTCCTGAAATATTTTAGTTTTGGAGATTTTATCAATTTTGTAAAAACCGGTCGTTTTTTTCCATTAGTTCATTTTTTTAATGCCTAATGAATGTAAGATTTTTTAAATCTAGTTTTTGTCAGATATACCGTGTGAAAGCATTAAATTTCAGGAATATTAGGCAAAAACTAGATTTTAAAAGTTAAGGAGAAGGCACACGAGCGCTCAGGCCACCTGATGGTAAATGGAATCTGAGACCCAGACATTTGAATTCTTAAGACTATAATCCTAAGACCTCAAATACGTTGCCAACCCTGAGGACTACGATGGAATACCTCTATGCAAGTAATTTCACCGGTTGTCTTATACCGACACCGGAACACAACAATGCGAAAACTGTAGCTTGGCGGGTAGTTAATGGATGAGATGGTGGTAGCGATCCGGACGGACCCTGTACAGGATCCTACCACCACTTCTTAATATTATTAAGTTAAGATTTAAAACCTGCGTCCAAATCGACCCATCCGTTTAAGAGCTACGACGCCACAAACAGTCACACAGATACACACATTGAACGTATAACATCTCTTTTTTGTCAGGGATTAAAAACTGTCGAAAAGTTCTCGTATAATAAGCGAGTAAATGGCGCGTAACACGGGCCCACACCGTCACGGCTTGAACACCGCACGGTCCACAGGGAATTTAAAATCAACAACCAACAACTTTTTTCGAACTCCTGAAATATTTATCCGCTCGTTCAACCAGTTTTTTGGGCGATCGTTAGCGTTACACTGTTACTATATTTCCATCCATCCATCATATCACGCCTTTATTCCAACGGAGCTACGGAAATATCATTAACTCTGAAAAAGATTTCTTAGTAATTTATTATTTATTAATTTATTATTTATTTATTAACCAAAAAATTACACATTGTTCTTAAAAATAGACTGCAGAACTGTCACAACAGTTTGACTGCAGCTGAGTCTTTTTAAACTTGATAGTAACAATTTGGTTCCTTAATACTAGCTTTATTTATATTTATTTTATAATAAATTAAGTAGATGTTTTTTAAGCAGCCTTTTAAATTTGTGTAAATTAGGTTCTGATCGGATGCCTTTGGGTAGACTATTTAAAGTGTAGGGTATTCTACGAGTATAACCTCATTTTGCACAATCAGGCTAAGATGTTTACCAGTGGTTACCAGAGGTTGCAAGCCTATCGTCTAACTACTACGCCGTCTACGCCCCTATTCCTTAAGACGCCTCTTATGACATCCACGGGAAGATATGGAGCGGTACTATTCTTACCCGGCAGCCTCGCGGGGGTCACTATTTATTTATTATCTATTATATACTTTCACTTTGTAATAACACCCTATCACGTATCTTATAACCTCAAAATTACGTATAAAAGGAAAATGGTACTTATACGAGTAGGTATATTTTGCTGGAGATGAAAATATTTAGTATTCATCGCTTAGATTCGTTAATTTGCGATGAAACGATTTTCAGTCAAAGTAAAGGTTTGTTCTTAAACATCTTTTATCCAAAACCAATTCAATTGATTTACTTTCGCGGTCTTAAGTCGGATGAATAATCGTTTTACAAAAGAAAAATTGGCCCGCCTTATTTGAAAAGAGCAGGTGGAATGAAAATACATTTTATATTTAAATAATCTCAATATTCTTAATTAAAATCTGGTTTATTCCACAATTTGGTTATTAGGGGCTTTCGATCAAACAAGAAACCATTGGATATTTAAATACCAACGCAAACGCTACGAATGACCCTGCTCTATTTTTTATGTTAATTATGTTTTGTTACAGCCGCAATAGAAACAAAATTATCACTGAAAGTTTTAACTGTTTACCTATTGCGGTTCATGAGATCCCGCAACTGCTGCTGACTGACGGACGGACAGAGGAAGTTTATATCTTTGTGTTAGTAACCTAACAATGTAGTGTAGTATGTTTGTGGTCAACGGTGACTTTAATGACGAAATGGAGCAGGAAACCCCGTTCAATCTTCCCTCTCGTGTATCTTATTGGCGGTTTGCGCTTTCGGATAAACTTCGATCATTCTGTCTTTCGGTTTTTTATGCAATTCTGGTAGTTAAAAATTGAATCGTTTTAGCATACATTTCTGTTATATACAAATTAACTAAAAGGGTTTTATTCAAATACTTAATAAATATTTCCTTACAACCACTTAAATAATCGTAAGTGCCCACTTTCTACGTACACGGATGTATTTAAAAAGCCTCTTCTACTAAGTACGTACATACAGGCTTTACTGATGAATCTAAAAGTATCTCTATATAAATAAAACTCGCCATTGCGCTTGGAGCGGGATTTACAACCCCTTGCGAGGAGAACCATCACCTTTACTGCTAAAAGGTATTTTGCGTTTATTTCCCTCTAGTAGGAACAGTCGGCCTTAAGTAACTGCACACTTTTGTACCTTGTCCCATTAACGCCTTTGACAGATAAGTGCAACAGTTCAAACATGACATTAATGTGACAAAGCACTAAAATGTGCAGCTACCTACTGAACATTAACTTTTTCCTTAAAACAAGTAAGTAAAGTTAACGTATCGTGTTGGAGGAAATCTGTGTGGCGATTGGAACCACGCCATAGTAAATGCGTAAGCAAATATTACGGGAATATGCCGTTAAAAACCACATTTATCCTTCCTTAAGAGCCAGTTAACGCGAGCAAACTTAAATGCACTAGCAATTTAATGATGACACGTTCACATTATAGTGAAAATATAGCACAAACGACAACGAAACAGAACATGTTTGGCTGCAGGCGGTTGTTATGTCTACTCTAACTAACCATTGTGGGCAGGACAATAGCGCGAGATGCGACAGCGTTGGGATTAAGCATTCAACACCGAAAACCTAGTCCGGGAACGGCATTGAGACTAGTTAGTATAGACTTCCGGGAGATGGGCATTGGATGTGTTAATAGAATCCCTGTTTACTTAATGCTAGAATCTGGTTTGATATGATACTATGATACTAGTTTACAGTTGCAGGAGCAGTAAGATGACATTACGTAAATAACGTAATTGGGAACAGCGAGCAAGGGGTGACATGTAAAAGGTAAGTCAAAAAAAAAAAACAGAGGCATGGCCATCAAAATTTTGCCATACACTTATTTGACGACCGTTAATGACATGATGGACTCATTGAATCTGATATCCTGAGCCCAACGAGAAATGGCAGCGGGGAGGAATCGTCGGTATCGTTTTTTTAATACAATTATTTACGGCATCTAATTCGCAAATGTCCAAAGTTAAGTTAAAGTTAGTTAGTTGGTGTGTGTGTGTGTGTGTGTGTGTGTGTGTGTGTGTGTTAGTGTAAGTGTGTCAGCTGCGACAGAAACTGTCTATTTTTTACCCGACTGCGTCACAAGGAAGGGTATTGTTATTAATAATACATTATGCGTAATAGATGACGACCTACTCTACTTATATAAAATTAATCACGGTTTCAAATGGAACTAAAGGTTAAAAGGAAATGTAAAAATGAATAAAAAATATTTAATTATGACATATATGAATATATACAGTAAAAGAAAGATAAGAAGGTTGTTCTAACCTTACACAATATGTCATTTCAGTACAAGTTATAACCTTTAAACCCTACAGTAGATTATAAATTGTACATCCAGGTGTCAGGACTGCCTTCTCTTTTCTTTTATCTTCATTAACATTTTTTATGGCTTTCGGTTTCAAACACATACAAAAAGGCAGGTATTTTTTGTCGTCTTTTACCAGCCAGCATAGCTGCCGCCGTGAGCACCAATCTCGTAAGCGCCATTTTCATAGGCACCACGACCATAGGCGCCGTTTCCATAGCCAACGTAACCAGCTGCTCCATAAGACCCATAGGCACCATGGCTAGGGGGGTGGTTAATGCTAAATTGATACGCGCTAGTCGCTGTACCAGCATGGCCTAGACCAGGGCTGGCATAGCCATTATAGCCGAGGTTAGAGCCATAGCCAAGAGCTGCTGTCCCAAGACCAGCTCCGAGTCCAGCACCATAGCCGAGGTTAGAGCCATAGCCAAGAGCTGCGGTCCCAAGACCAGCTCCGAGTCCAGCACCGTAGCCGAGGTTAGAGCCATAGCCAAGAGCTGCTGTCCCAAGACCAGCTCCGTAGCCAGCGTAGCCGAGGTTGGTACCATATCCAAGAGCTGCTGTCCCAAGACCAGCTCCGTAGCCGCCGTAGCCGAGGTTGGAGCCGTAGCCAAGAGCCGAGCCGTGGCCAGCAAGGCCAAGGCCAGAGTTCAGCCCTCCAGCACGGGCAAAGCCAAATAGGCAGGCGGCGAGAAAAGCAATCTGTAACAAAAATGAGGTTCATAATATTGAAATGCAATCCCACAGATACCGCATTAACCTATACTAGGCCTTACTAACTTTATCATTCGAATAATTAAGTATGGATTTTTGTGGGTGTCAGTTCATCAAAACACCTTTCCTCGAATGTATCTTTTCATGGAATTTCATTTCATCAAACGCTATTTTTGCTGAAACCATAATACTCTGCTGATGGTATTGTAAACATCTAGCCTAACCTAACATAATATGTTATACGTAAATAATGTTTAAGATACCCTGAAAACATTATGGTTTCAACAGAAAATAGCGTTAGATGAAATGAAATTCGGTGAAATGATACATTTGATGAGGAGAGTGGAGTGGATATTGAAGTGCCTAGTGGACTGTAGATATAACCTGTCTTCAACACTTCGCAATATTTAAAACGACGAATTCCTGCCTCAACTTCAGTGTTTATTTAGTTATATATTTTTACAGATGAAGTAAATTGACAGTTCTCGAGTCTCGATGTACCTTAACTTAAAATACGGTAAAAGGAAGAACTGAATCGGGTTACTCACGTAAATAACGTCGAATGTTGCTCGATAGGTTTCGGGGTCATCCGGGGCCCCTAATCATGAGTGTTGGTCCTACTGCGGCCGCGTCTGCTCATGATTAAGGCCTTCGGACGAACCCGAAACATGTTGAGCGATATTCATGTGATCGGTTTGTATGTCTGAATCTCACGGAAGTTGTTATAATTACATAAGTTAACATAATTTAACAATAAAAACGGCTTTTATATATAAACCATACATGAATTGTCAGTTTAGTTCGTCTTACAATATTTTTTTTAAGGAATGTTGACGGAGGACTGTAACGCTAGCTGCGACTAAAAGAGGAAACCTAAGGAAACTAAATATCTAACTAAACGTTCAGAATACTAGTAACTGAAATAATAATCAAAAGGCCAGCGAGATCGTCTAGAAGATTGGTAGGAATATGTTGTGACGTAGCAATCCAGCTTCAGAAGATTGATGTATGAGAAGATATTAAAATTAGATTAAAGCTCGCCACAAAGTGTGGTAGGAGGCACCGCCGCCGCCCCCTACTGTAGGCCTCGTCGTCCTTACGGGACAGCCTTCCAGCGAGAACTCTGAAGGAGTATGAAGCTAGGGTGAATTCAAAAGAACGAACTAAAAGTCTTTGTTGGATATTGTACGTTACAGTCAACCAAGGGGAATAAGAGGGATCCACAATAGAGAGTTGGCCCTACATTTTTTATCAAATATGAGAATATTTGCGCTCTCTAGGAAGGATTTTTAAACTGCCAAAGATATAGTGGAAATGGAGGACGTGATTATGCAAATGGATGAAGGTGATGAAGAAGCTGATCTGGCAAGCCTTTGGATTTCATTCCTGCTTCCAGATCCTAGCACAATAATATCTCCAGTGCTAGTCCCTAATCATGGGCATTCAACCGCCTCTTTATAATCCCGTAGGATAAAGGTAGCTTCATTAGAGCCATTTCAGGTTTGTTATAAGCGTCTGCTACGCTAGCCTCCGTGGAGACTGTGAAGGAACTCAGAGGCAACGTCCAGCAAGACCTTAATCTACATCTGGACTCCAAAACATCATTTGGTGCTTAAGACCGTATCACTTGAAGTTACACAAATCTGAAGGACTATGTAGATAGAGCTTTTGTTATAATAAAGATAAAGTATAGCACTGGGTTTTATTGAACCAGGAACTAGTCAGGTCAATAAAGACGAAACGCTGTGGAAGGAATAAGTATTAAACATAAAAGCATTGATCAAATATCTAGGGATCTAGTTCAAAAACTCACCAAATTAGACTTGCTTATTATGTAATTATTGTAACAAATTTTACTTGTGAACTTCACATGAACTCTGATATCAATTTTCCTCTTATTAGGAATAAGCTAAATATTGTCAAGATTAAAACACAACTGCCTCTCTGCAAGGGCTAAAATGAAACTCCCTTATGTCAGGTCTAAGATACAACTACCTTTCTCCAGGGCTAAAATACCACTGCATATTTCTAAGGGCTTTTGTTTCTCGAATGCGTCTGAGCTACTTTCAAATTTATAGTTTTTCTAAGAAAGGAATTTCCAGCCAATTACACGAATTACTTAAAGAGCCCATTCACTAATCTAATATGGCCTATGGCCTACACTCTGTACTTATGTTATTAAGGTACAACTACATCATCCAATTTACATTTGCGAGAAGGACAGACGGCTCTGATAGGGTCGTCGTGTCACAGGACGCACTATTAAAATGTAATATAAATAAAACCTTGTTACTTATAATAAGCGTGAAATTAAGTTGTCACTGTATGTTTCTAGAAATATTTTATTTTTTTATAAGTTTAGTAATAAATTATAGGTTTTTAATATTTGTATGTTTTACCTTAGCAAACATCATGTTGTTGTTCCTTCCAAAGTGATGATTTGAATAGTTTTAAATTAATTTCGGCCGGCTTTTATATTCAAGCGTTAGAATATTAGACATTGTTGTCAAGGTTGCATCATAAACGAGCCGTAACAAGATATTTTTTGCATCTAGGCTTGAAATTATTAGACTTTGTCGAATAACTAATCTGATTACGCCGTCTAATTAAGAATTCTTCCATAAATTGTGTAGATGATACAATCTCTACATTGTCCTTGAAATTCTTGGTAATTAACTCTAGAAGTACTCTTAAATTAACAATTTGTTGTTTTTATTGTTATTTTCTTAATGTTTACATCATTGTAAAATTGCCTTTGGTATAAATACCTAAGCGGGCCAAGAAAGATGTTTAGAATTATTTATCATCTCGACAGGTAACTTAAACCAAGTTAAATACAGCAAAGTAGGTTTGTCGTGGCTCGTAGTGTGTTCAAGTCGGTTTTTAACTTTACATTGCTTAAGAAAATCAGGTTAAAGGACATTTTAATTTAAGATTGAATGTACTGAATTTTACCCGGATATAGAATAAAATAAAAAAAATGGTAAAAGTATTAAAAACAGACTAAAACCTCGTGCAAAATGCCAAGCCGTGACAAGTGACTGGGTGTGAGTGGTAGCCGATTGTTAGCCACTTAAGCCTAGCATCTTACTTTTTTGAACATTAAAGTTGAATTAATAATAATTAAAATTTGTCAATTTTGCATTCAACAAAGGTGGGTTTTTATCATAATTGCAAGCTTCCTAGGAGGTATGAAGTAGGTACCTACTCGCTCTTCCAGAACTTAGATTTTTTTACAATAACATAAACATTCGTATTAACAACTATCGCCGTATCGCGGTTTCCATTCTAAACTTATTATAGCTTTATTTTCACCTTTTTTTATTACTGGCGACTTATTCTGTTGCGCATAGTAGTGATTTATTTTTAGTTCTCCGATTAACTAAATAAAAAAGTACCTTACTTGTATGTTCTTTAAACATCGCATTATATCCGACGAAGGTAGCGTTCCTGGGTTCGATATGTTTGTCTGATGAACGCGAGTATTTACGAGTGGGTATACCTACCCATTATTTTAACCCTATAGAGACTAAATAAATGTCAGATTGTCTCCTGATTTATATTACTTATTTTTATCTATTAAACTATAAGCGTAACCAACAGACGGATAGACAGATAAAGTTACTTTCACATTTATAATATTAGTATAGATGTTACATGAGCAAAAGCTGATTTTTAGGAACCGATAATGCAAACACAAACTTTACAAATTAAGCCTTTCATATTATATACTCGTACCTAACTCTCTTTTATTAACACGCATTTCAGAAATCCGCGAAAGGAAAATCAAAACCTCCAGATTTAAAGTAAAGGCGTAAATCTTCATTATTGTCGGACCCTTATTAAATTTGAACGTAGTGGGACTCGGAATGTAGTCTACAAATTGATTTCGAGCTTGCCTTTTCATTGGGACGAAAAAAAGGTTTTCTAAAAGTGTTTTTAAATCTTTTATTTCTCGTCTGGTGATTTTCGATGTAAATGTAGCTTTTAATAAACATGTTAAATTAACACAATACAAATAATTGAAATTTCAGGCTTTTTATGACAGCCTATTTGATTTCCTTAGCTACAACGCATTATATTAAAAACGTATTACACCAGCAAGTATCTTTTCCATTCAATTTTAATAATAAAGATGAGTAATTTATTATCTCAATTGAATACTGAGTTAATTAAGTTTTCCTTTTAATTATAAAATTAATCAACGCAATGTACGTACCAACGTTTGTTGATTAAAAAGACATTAATCACTTTTCCTGTGTCATTTAAGTTACGTAACACGTAAACTGGTGCAAAGGTTTTGGCATTCCATAACGGAATACATTTATTACAATACTAGTTTATGCCCGTGACTTTGTGCATTAGTCATTTGTCGCTATTCTCTCGCAATTTATAGGATTTCAAGGATAAAAATAGCTACCTTATGTAGAATTTTGTAACTTATGTAGCTGTTGGCTGTAATGTATCTCTGTATAGTCAAACTTATAAGTGAGCTGTAACTATATTTTAGTACCTTGTGGCAATAGCGTATTAAACTGAGAGTTGGTAAAATATACTGCACCAATATAAAACACGCAGTTTGAGCTGGATTACGTGGTCAGGGATGCAAAATCACGAAGGATTTACGAGACCTGAACGTGCATAGAACGTCGCCGGCGCTGGGCTAATACTCGATTTACCCTGAATATCTTCAAGCCTGGTATTAGAAGATCGTACTGCAGCGAGGCTTTGCAACTTTGCATAGACGTACCGTTACATTAGATTTTTTTTTAACGGACGATCTGAAAGTACGGTTATTGGGGAAGGTAGATAGAGTACTATAGTCGGTCGGGGAAAAAGTCTTTTCGCATTTAGTATGTATAAAGTATAAACTTGTAATAAAATCTCTTTGGCTGTACTATTTATATCTGGCTGGTTTTGATGACATTAAAAATGTTACATTTGAAAAAAGAAACTAATTAGTCAAATTTAATGTTGTTTCCCGCAATTTTTCATTTGTTTTTCTTTTTGTCAAAATGCGAATCTAATGAAAATATCGATACAATTTAAACTTGTATTACAAAAAAAAAACATGCAAAACAAGCCGCGAAAAAAATTTGTGAAGTTTATGGACATAATACAGTGACAGTAAGAGTAGCACAAAGTTGGTTTAAGGTCGATGTCAAAGATGCACCTCGCCCTAGGAGCCCTGTTAAGTTTTCATATAAAATGCGAAGAAACTTTTTTCCCGTCCTAATTGGTATTTCCGAAATATTTAATTTTAAAAAAATTGAGTAACAACTACTTTATGGATGTTTTACTTTAGGTAACCTATCGCTAAATACAAATACACTAGGAACATGACCATGTTTCGTTTTGGTTTTCTAACAAAATAAAACACAGTATAAGTCACGAATTAACTTTCTATATTAGTGAAAGTATGTTTAAAATCTGTTTTGTAGTTTCAGAGATTACACGCATTATACAAACAAACAAACAACCACTTAATTTTAACTCTTTATACATAGTAATAATATAAATGTAAAAGTAGCTTTGTTTTTTACTCAGGAACAAATACTCGTGCTTATCACTGAAATATCTGCCCTTACCGGGATTTGAACCCGAACCGCTAGCTTCGAAGGCAGGGTCACTACCAACCAACTAGGCCGTCGAGTCGTCATGTAGGTATAGTCATAGTTAGTATAGATCAAAACATCAAAAAGGTTGAGGATTGATTTCAAACATCTCCCAACGTCACATTCACAGCCAATACAATAATAACATAACATATACACTCACATATATACAGGATACGAAATAGTACGTGGCTTTAATTAACTAAAATGGACGAAATAACTGAGTTTATGGAGAATAAGAGTTCAAAGGAATTGATATAAAAACACTTATCATACTTCAATCATCATAAGTGAAGGCCTGTGTCCCATGTTATCTTGTCATGTAATATTTCAATAAAACACTTTCTGCCTCCATTTATTAGTAGGTAAACACATCGCTTAAAACATAGATAATTCATAGCAATGTCTAGAGGAGTATCATAGTTTTCAGCTATTGTATCACCATTTTTTATTTTACTGTGAGATTATTCTATTAAACCTTAAAAAAAAAACAGCAAATTACTGGTAATTTCTAAGACAACATCAAACCGATACTTATACGGATATTACCTGATTTCTTAGAACATCGCGTGCGGTTACTCGATTACTTAGAACTGGGTCTTGAATATTTATAACTGGCTTTTGTTCGCTTACTTTAATTTCTAATTCACCTCTTTTAATTGAAACTAATAAAATACATGGTATAATATAATTAATTTCACAAAGCTACTTCAATTTATTGTTTGACAATTTAAAAGCCTAATGGCTCATTTTTCAATTATCAGAAAACACTATTATCGGATGAATTTTAACTATGATCTTTTCTTTAAAATGACAGGAAAAGGAAATCCATAACTTTAAATAATTGAAAAAATATCCACCGAAGTAAAAAGCAGAAGGGGCAGTAATAAAAACAACTTGATCTGGTTAAAATTAGAAGCTGAATCGTACCCTGAGTAACTCCGAGGTTTATTATAAATAGATCAGTCTTTTAGATAAAGCATCAATTTGTCTTAATATATAGCGTAGTTTTATTTAAGGTTATGTGTGCTGAGAAAGGTTAGGCTATTGAATTGATGGATCAAGATAATTAATACCCTTCACATGATGTTCATAGGCTTAGCATCAATTCTGCATTAAAAATATTAAATAAAAAAGCTATGGACCGACTCCAAATAGGAGTATCCAAATCACTATAGGCCTATAATAATTGGAGAGTTTACTTGATTTCTATGGGATCCCATCATCAGATCCTGACCTGATGTCAATGTGACCAGGTGAAAAGATATGCTTTCCACCTGGAGGTGGAAAGCACATCTTTTCAATCAAAAAACAATCTCAATCGGTCCAGCTGTCTTCGAGTAATCAGGGAACATAAATACAAAAAAGATTCCGATGAGCTGAGAACTTCTGGCGTTGGATCAAATCGTATTTAATACGCTAAAATTTATAAAGGCTTTCGGGTTGCCCTATACAGGTTTACTTACGTGTTTTTACAAGCGATACACTACCTATAAACAATACCTTATCGAGCCTGTGGTTAAGCAAAATATCAGAATAGTCTAGAACCCAGCAGGTGCCGTGTAATAGGTAATCAAGTCGTGCCATGGCAACGGATGCTAAACATTCCTCGGGAAGTAGGCCATCGGCTGCCCTACCTAGAATCTAAAAACCGATCGACTGCAGTTTGCAATGGTCTTACATTTCATTAGCGCTTTTGCAAATCTTTATTGGAAAGGAGGAAAGGAAATGACTTTATACGGTCTTTTAAAACTGTTCAAATGAGTGGTTAAATAACTGTGTTAGATAATAGTAGTAGAGTATTTAATCACCATGGAGAGTAAGGCACGGATTACTAATCGAGCGGAGGGCCGTAAATCACACGAGTTTATTAATCTGTACTTACCCTCGAGTGATATATACTGCTTTATACTACACTTAAAAATAAATGAAATACAAAAGTAACAAATGAATTCTTTCGAGGAAGAACGAGCGCGCCATCAAACAGGGGCTCTACTTTGAAATCCGTAATTCGAACTTCTTCTATTGCTATCCCTTTTGCTCTCGATACGTAACTAATTTGCAAAAAGTGACGAGTGAGGGCGATCCAAAGTTCGATTTACGAAGTAACAAAAGTATTTTTTTTTATTGTGAATTTTAACGCTCCGTACAGTTTGCGTGCCAAAAGACGTTAAGGAAGGTGAATACGCCCCGATTTGCAAGATCCAACTTGCGTGCGTGTCAAAGTGGGTTGATTGACAACGACATCTGGAATAAAAAAAAAAACAAAACGGGGTAGTAATGTATTTTCATACGACAAATCATGATACGACACGCTAGCCTAGTTTGGAGTGACCCTGCCTTCGAAGCTAGGGGTCCTGGGTTCAAATCTCGGTAAGGGCAGATATTTGTGTGATGAGCAAGAGTATTTGTTCCTGAGTCTTGGATGTTTTCTATGTATTTAAGTATATATTTCTCTATACAAGTATGTTTATCGTTGACTAGTACCCATATTACAAGCCTAGAGCTTAGTTTGGGACTAGGTTAATTTTTGAGAGATTGTCCCATGTTATTTATTTATTTATTTATTTATATAGGTAAATAACGACAAGACAGATCAGATAACACCGCTAACATTAGTCTTTGTGACCACGGCTGGTGCAACCCAACTAAAACTTTGGATTGTAACAAGGTAGGTGTATGTCCAGCTTTTTTTATTACGATCAAATCTGATTCTTATATGACTTCATGGATAAAGATAAGCAAATTATACTAACGTAGCTTGACTGCAAGGAAAAATAAACTTATCTGGGTACTTACTCGTATTGTTCTTCCAGATTGTATGTACCACCGTACCCAGAGACAAATTAGAGACTATTAACTCCATCCTTTTACAAACTTGTGAATAAAAACCGGGCAAGAGCATGTCGGACCATGCTCAGTGTAGGGTTCCGAAGCCGTTAAGTACTACAAACATAAAAATCAACAAGTAATAACCATATTTTTATTTAAATTTTAATAGGTATATACAATTTAATCGCCTGTATATCAAGAACCAATGATGTCTATTTAGTCGTGATAGCTATATGCGCTTTCATTGAAGATATTTTTCAGATTTTTTGTATTTATAGTTGTGGCTGTAAGGGAGACGCTTCAATAAAAAATAGCGTTTTATAGCTTCATATTTCTGAATAGGACCCCTTAATCAAAAAATTGTTGTCGCAAACCTGCAACATTTTTGAAAGACCTATCCAACGAAACCCCGCAACTACGGGATAGTCGATCAATAAAAAACAGATACAGTAAAAAAAAAGGTGTTTTTTTACGACTTTTTGCCCTTGAAATATCGACAATTTTTAATCGAATTTCAGTTCAAAGTCAACGTTTCGCTTATTTTCATTTGATCGGATATTCTTTACATCGAACAATGAAATGATGTATTTTTAAAACACCGATTTTTAATGAGTATATTTATTATTTACAAGATACTTTATGTCACAGATCTTTGTTTTATACTTTATTATTCAATATTTTATTTTATATTGTAAATGTTTGAAAATCATTTCAGCATTGTGTGTGTGTGTGTGGCATATTTTGGGATAAAACAAGTCGGTTCTGGCGCTCGCCTTCCGCTGCCGCGGCACGCTCGCTTCGCTCTCTCGGCTTCGCGCGCTGTTAGGTCGCAGTCTACCTAACACGCCTCTCCTTGCTTCACTCGTCGTCGCACCTATTTGTACTCTGTCAAATAAAAAAATTCTGTTATATTTTTATGATTTAAAAATCCTTGTACCGCTGTTCTACTTATTGTTTTAATATGTAATGAATAGTCTATGAAGCCATAATACTAAAAGAGATAATATTTATACTAAAAATATTCTATGAATCGTTTTCGATGAAATAAAAATCGATGAAAAGTTGGTCGAGATTTTAAGGGGCACCCATTGTATATTCATGCCAAATTTCAGCTTTCTAGTACCTACTCGGAGTCTGAGCTAGGCTGCGGACGGACGGATGGACGGACGGACGGACGGGCGGACAGGCATGGCGAAACTGTAATAGTTTGACTACGGAACCCTAAAATACGTCACTAAAGGTGCTTTTCCACCGGCGAGGAGAGGCGTGTCGTGGCGGCGCAAGAATTTCTATTTGTATTGAAAGAACAATTTTCACCGAAAGCGCGCGAGAAGGGAATTGTAATTTTTGATGCAAAATTCAATTCTCGTCTCGCTTCACCGGCGAAAAAGCACCTTAAGGAATGTCTTAATTGTCATTACTTAACTGACTCTAAGTGAGGCCGTTAGAAGAACCATAGCACGTAGTGTAAAATTCGTGCTTTCGTTTTTTAAGAAACCTACTACGAGTATATATTGTCCGCGAAACAACTTAGCAGCATGGATGTATATGACGCATTCACTTAAAAACCAGTTAAATATAAAAAATCTCATTTTAAAATCTTACTAAGATAGACCACCGTAAAATAAACCAGACATGCGTCTCAAAAACGTCAATCCTCGTTTCAATAATACCGTGAACATACTCGTAACTGTAGGTACGAAGGTACTCCATTGCACAGATCTCGTAGCATCCGCCATGTCAATTACTGTGTCAATACGGAGCGTAATCCAAATACGACGCGCCGGATCGGGATACGCCATTTCGTAAAAATCCTGATGTTCACGTGCACGGTAAATAGGGATTTGCACGGGAATACGGAACTCGGTAAATACTGTCAGTGTTTGCTATTGGAGATGTGAATATGGTTTAATTAACCTTACTGCCCAAAAATAGAGTTATGTTTTGACTTAATGTGTGACCCAGCTGTTGCCCGCAGCTCCATCCACGTCGTTTATCGGGCCCTCGGGAACCGTCGACTTTTTCGGGATAAAAAGGACCCTACAGCCGTTCCCGGGACTCAACCCATCTTCTTACCAAATTTCATCTAAATCGGTTCAGTGGTATAGCCGAGATAGGATAATAGGAGTAGACAGATAGATTTACTTTAAACTTTGCAAAACTAAACATATGCTGAACTTAATTATAACCTCACACTACAGATACTTAGATAAACACGATATACCCGTATATGTACATACAAAAATAAACATATCTACATATATTTATATGTAGGTATAATTATAATGTAATGTGAAAAATGGTTCTCTGCCTTTTCGCCGACAAATCTTTGACAAATGTATCGTTTTGCAACCTATTCATTTGCCACCCCGCTTTTTTTCTGAAACTACAAATATTTCAGGTTTTTTATAAAATCAAACTAACGTAACATATAGGATTCTACGCGATGGTCCTGTAATAAATCCAGTATTATTACCGGTTTCAGAAAAAAAAGTTGTCAAATTATACGAGTATGTTTGTGAAATGAATCATTTGTGAAACGTTGGTTATGAAATACTAGGATCCCGTGTAAAATCAATATGCTCATTTTTTTGACGGAGCATCACTCGAGAACGGCTCGGCTGAAATGGCTGGTTTTCTTTTTAAGTTTATTCGTTAAAATAATTGTAACATTAGATAACAGGACTAGCGAAAGAAAACTGAACACAGTCTATCTGACGCTGTCGTCACATATAATAAACGAGTATTTGTCTACGTATTATTATAAGTCTAAGTACCAAGATCCGTCTCAGCCGACGTGCCACATATTTTTCATTTTGGTATACATAATGGTAAATGTGAAAAATCACTCAAGGTAAGCGTTTTGTGTTAATTATAGTCAGAACGAGGTTTGTACTAAGGAAAAAATACCGGGCACGAACAATGAATATAAAATTAAAATCCCGATAAAAATCAGTTGCGATTGTCATGCATTTGTTGCTAACGCTGATACTAGAAACATCAATGGACAGTTTTAATAAAATATACCCTTACAGTTGTCAGTACCCGTAATCGCTAGCGAGTCAAATGCTCTGTCCCTGTCACTGTTACAATTCTGTAAGAGACGAGCATTCGACTCGCTAGTGAGTACTGTCACTGTTAACTCATGGTAAGGGTGTCGAGTGATATGCCCGTTTCAAGACACGTCAAGGTAATTGACGAGTCAAAGGAAACTGTCATCTCTAACTTGTTTTTGATCAATAATCACACACAAGATCAGTTTATTCATACGGCCTTAAGAGTTACAGCAGTTGAAGATCAAACGAGACAAAGGAAAACTGAGAAAACTTAAACATAAACCATACTAGCTTCTGCCCGAGACTTCATCCGCGTTGATTTCTCGGTAGCAATGTGTTTTTCGGGATAAAAGGCAGCATAAGTATGTATCATTCTGGATATACGCATTTTGAATTTCATTCAGATGTCTCCAGCCGTTTCAACATGAAGAAATAACAAAACTTTAACTAACACACTTATTTTTTCATGTATAAACATTAACATGATTATTTGGCAACGATAGATCAAATCACGAACCGAAGATTTGGTACTTACTACAAAATAAGCTCAGTAAATAAAACAGAACAAAAGACAAAACAGCATATGAAAATGTTTATTTACTCACAATCACAGGACACGAGAAAAGTGCTTACGCAAATAGAATTGCCGAGTAAGCTGCTCCAAATGAGCTTGCAAAGAACCATACCTTCGATCAGGTTTACCAGGAACTTTGTTTTTATTTCATACATTATTACAAAATGGTTGTATCATTGTTAGTAAAATGCCAAAACTAAGAGAGTACCAACGTTATTTCACACGATACAATATTGATATCATAATTATTACTTTAAAAGTTTAGAGAAAAGCGAACTGCAGCAAGACGACTGTGTAAGCGACGACGGTGGTGAGCATGCGTGGCGGAAGCGTTGCGTCCACAAACGCGCCTAGAGCAGACAACTTGCGGAACCTACAGCTGTTGAATCGTAACACGTTCTTGCACATTCTATGCAGATCTGTAACAAATAATTGCACTTACAAATCAGTTAATCGCCATGCCGTAGAATTTAACACCAACCATCCCATTCTTGTGTATTTCAAGTTGTCAGAGTCCACATTCAATTACTACTCGCCACATTTTTAGGCGTTAGTCCACCCTAAAGCATAAGACTTCTTACACTATGTATGGCTCACTGCGATTTCTACTTTAGCAAAAAGTCAGCTAGAAAGTTTTGGTTTTTTAATCAGCACTCAATGTCATATGTATTTACAAGGGTAAAAAAAGACAGTTGAACTTTATTAAAAAGTTAGCTGTGACGAAAAAACTCATATATAAACTTTTGGAATTAGATAAATTTTCCTAATGGCTACTGACAACAAATAAGTGAATTTAATTTTATTCTTGTTAGGTTTTTAGGTTAGGAGCCGGAGATGAATCCACAAGCGTAGTCAGTTGCTAACTGGTTTATTTTCCTTATCCAATCTATATAGGTACAAACATACATGCGCATCTATGCATAGCTCCACAGCTTCGCCGTACAACAAACAACCTATATGCTATAACTAAAGCTACGCGAGTATATTAATCCTAACACTCCCCCACACCAAATCAAAAATAATCCTGGATATCAAAAGGTCTCCGTCTTCTAGTGTTGACCTTTGACATTCCACCGTCAGAATCACTTTGATTATCGGACGCCACGTCCTCCGCCTGGCGCGGCGCTGGAGCCTGCGGCGGTGTCGCTGTTGGTGGGAAGCTTGGCCTCAAGTCGCGGGAGGCGGCGGCCTCGCTGCTTGTAGCAGGAAACCTGACGGCCGAAGACAGCTGCTGGGGAGTAGGCGGCAGAAGGACTGCCTGTAAAATGTCAGTCTCGCCCTCGCCTTCTTGGCCTCTGCTAGATTCAGCTCCAGATACTTTTGCCGACTGCTGACTCTCAACTTTCAACTCCTCCCTTTTATATTTGAGCAGCTGATCAGTATGTTTCTTCAAAGTTTTATTATTGTCTAACTTAACTATGTAAATGCTTCTGCCTATTCGTTTTACAATTTCTCCGACTGTCCAAAATGACTTAAGATTCTTAAACACTTTTACTAACACAGTTTCACCACAATGGAAGTTTACATTTCTTTTTCCGTCGTAATACTTAATCTGCAAGTCCTGTTTGGCGGCAACATTGTCAGCGAGTGCTGTGTGTGACAGACGTGTGGCGGAGGTTTGAGACGGCTGTAGGCGTAATAAATCGAGCCTACTTCTCAATGGATGCCCGAATAAGACCTGTGCAGGAGATGTGTTTGTTGAACTGTGCTTAGAGTTTCTGTACATAAACAAATATTCTTGCAAACTAACGTTTATATTACGAGTGTTAATACCAGTCAAAATAATTTTTTTAATTGCAGTTTTAATTATTTTTACATAAATTTCCGCTTGCCCATTGCTAGATGGGCTGTAAGTTGGCGTCGTGATATGTTCGATGCCATTAATAGCACAAAACTTTTCAAATTCATTCGAGGTAAATGATGTACCGTTATCTGTACATAAAGTACGAATTACGCCAAACCTGGACATAATTTCACACAATTTTTCAAGAATAACGCGAGTGCTATAAGTGGCCGAAACATCAAAGCACTCGACCCATTTTGAATAAGCATCGACGATTACTAAAAAGTATTTGCCACTTAAGGGCCCTAAAATGTCCATGTGCACGCGATGCCAGGGTTCCGGAGGGAGCGGCCACGGGGTGAGCGGCGCGCGCGGCGGCGCCGCGCGGAGCCTTTGGCACTCGGCGCAGGCGGCCGCGCGCCGCTCCACGTCTGCCGACAGGCCGGGCCACCAGAATCGCGATCGACCTTCGGCTTTCATTTTATTAACTCCTAGATGTCCTTTGTGCAACTCATCTAATATTTTGCTCCTCAGAGACTGTGGGATTACTAATTTAAAACCTCTAACTAAACAACCTCTTTCTACAGACAACTCATTCCGATACGTATAGTAAGGCTGAATTGAACGATCTAGTACTCTACTCGGCCAGCCGCACAAAACATTGTGTACTACCTGTGAAAGCGTGTCGTCTAATCGCGTTGCCTCACAGACGTTATCTATGGAAATAGGTACATCTCCTTCCAGTACAAAGTTCAAATAAACTGCTCGGTCTGCATCTCGCTCGCTTGCCGCCGGCGCCGGGTCCTTGTTATCGGTATCGGTCACTGATCGACTTAAAAAATCTGCTGTGTTTTGCGCGCTACTCACATACTCGATTTTATAGTTATACGCTGATAAAAACAACGCATATCGCTGGAGTCGGTTGGCTGATACCTCTGGGACACCTTTATCTGGCTTAAATATGGACAGAAGTGGTTTATGGTCGGTTCTCAGAATAAAGGGTTCATGCCGACCATACAGATATTGGTGGAACTTCCTGACACCGAACACTATAGCCGTGGCCTCCTTCTGAATTTGGCTGTAATGTTTCTCAGCACTACTTAACGACCTTGATATATACGAGACAGGCCGTTCTACACCATCCTCATTTATCTGGGACAAAATTCCCCCAAGTCCTGTTGGACTTGTATGTTTGTACCTATTTCCATAGATAACGTCTGTGAGGCAACGCGATTAGACGACACGCTTTCACAGGTAGTACACAATGTTTTGTGCGGCTGGCCGAGTAGAGTACTAGATCGTTCAATTCAGCCTTACTATACGTATCGGAATGAGTTGTCTGTAGAAAGAGGTTGTTTAGTTAGAGGTTTTAAATTAGTAATCCCATCCTCGTCGCCATTGTTAGGTTTTTAGGTTAGGAGCCGGAGATGAATCCACAAGCGTAGTCAGTTGCTAACTGGTTTATTTTCCTTATCCAATCTATATAGGTACAAACATACATGCGCATCTATGCATAGCTCCACAGCTTCGCCGTACAACAAACAACCTATATGCTATAACTAAAGCTACGCGAGTATATTAATCCTAACAATTCTTAAACTCAGATTTGACTCAGACATTGTAACACAACTAAACTGGACCTAAAACAGTGGCTCTTAGTAACTATAAATGTATATCAACGAAAACACATACCAGAGTTACCGGATACCAAGATCCTAGTACAGGTCACTTCAGCGATCTTCACATTTTTATACATCTTTTCAGCAGAAGTACACAAGTTGCATAGAATACCAACATTTTTTGCGCACCACAAAAAGGACAATGTTCTTGTCATTTTCTTCATCTAAAACATAATTTATTTTGTAAAAGCGAGGGAACTTTGGTCGACACCCATAAAGTTTACTTGTTTTGCCTAGCGACGCTCAACGTCAAATTGGCGCCCAACGTGGAGCCATGGGAAACAAGTTAGTTAAAATAGATAGTGTAGGAATTTAGTAGAAATAATTGATGAAAATCTTAAAGTCTTCTTTACATGAAGAATATTTTTAGTGGTCCTTCAATTTTTTTATATATCTTAGTTACATCTCACTCAAGCCAGCGTACGTGCCAATTTAAAACCAAAAGGGCGCGCATCGCTAGACACCGAACATGGAGTTTCAAGAAGCGCAACCGTTACACACAGCGATACCGTAAACTCAACAGTAAAAAGTCTCGTTTTTTTAATTTAACGTTTTTGACTTGTAAGGAAATTTAGACAAGTTTATATAGAGATAAAACCTATTTTAATGTTCTTTTTTGTCACTGACCAAAAGCGAATTAATTTGGGTAACAGACTAAAAATCCCAAAAACTAAGGCCAATTTTAATTTAATAAAAAAAATTGCATCGTTTTATGTGCTCAACATACAGCCACATTTTTTTTACTTTTCTCCTATTAGAGCGGAGAGGAATAGGTAGTCTTTTTTTTAAATACCTATGTGTGTCTATTTATTTCACGTTGTTGAATCGCCTTTACTACTTGAAAACGTGTATGGAATCAATCCGCAGTACAAACTCCTGAAACAGACTTACTTTTTCAAACATTATTTTGTGTGTTTTTGTCGTACTATCCCTATACCCAATGATCAACGCACACTTAATATGTATGCGGGGCGGTGATTTACACATTTTCTCGATAACTTTACGTTCAAAGTTATTTACTGGATAAAAGCAAAAAGGTCGGACTCCATCAGCACAGTGGCCATTAAACTTTTCTATTGGATCACAGAGTCAGAAAAATAAAACACAAAAAGGCAAACTATTGACTTACAACCTCCGGTGCATCTTCCATGACCCCATATTCAATGCAAGATTGAACAGCGATCAAGAAGTAAACGAACGTTGCAAGAGTGTGGTAAGATATCTGAAAACCAATTGTTATTTTCATGCTAAAAAAATGGCGGTATTTTTAGGGAGGCCCTATTAGTATTTCATAAAATCTTGCTATAATCATGCAAATATTAGACAATTATAAACACATACACGGTTTTTTTGTGACCATCATTATATTTATTACACTTACTGCAAACTGATGTTCCTTGCCAGCAAGATAGAAAGCTTTGACTAAGTCTTTGTAAGCAGTCAACATAGTTTCTCCAACATTTTCCTGATTTTCAGCCCACTCTTGAGATTGGATAGCGTTCCCGTTTTCAATAATATTAATTTTGGTATTCCACATTTCTAATCCATTACTAATTAACGTAATAGTCCTTGACCCGTAAACAACATTAAGGTCAGAAATCATAAGCGGAAAAATTATACCCATCAAGGCAGGAATTGATTTTAGTTCGCCAACGTTGACGACTGTAATTAACATTATAATTACGTACCCAACAAAAACACCAATGATATTAATCCAATTCCAGAGCTTTGTTTTATAGAGATTCTCAGCTCTGTTCATATTAATGCAGCGAACTGCATTTTGGATCTTCATGATAAGAAGGACGGTGTTTTTGCTCTGACGAGCACTGGTAAAGTAAATCATGAGAGCTGTTACGTTAAAATAAATGAAGTCGAACCACACTATGAATATCATATTAATGCTGCTGTGTTCATAATTCATCGTGTTCGTACTCACCCAAAAACGAAAATAATTTAATAATATCCAAATCGACAAACCAATGAAAGACTTTATGTAGTAGCGCCTATCGATAGGAGTTATGAAATTATTGGTTATTCTAAACCTGGATATTATAAATATTTTTTGAAATACGATCAAAGGTAGTAAAACGGCTTGCATATCTTCATCAATTATGTTGTCCAACAAACACTCTGTTGGTATGTTTCTGTAAACACTTGTTTTACTATACATGGCAATAAAATTTTAGATAAATGCTAGTAACTGTACAGTTACAAGTATACGTTCGTATATCGTTCACACACAACTTTAAAACGATGAACATGGTGTATTTTTAAGAGAAAAATAAGTAATAACCATTTAACCCAGTCAGCCTTTGACAACTGTTAAAAGCTTAGTGGCCAAACACTTATGTATCTACTTAAGTAATTTATAAGTGAGTGCTTTTTTTTCAATTTAGAGCAATTTAAGCAAATGTATTTATCATTTTGAATTACAGCCCAATCACTTAACGCTCTGAATGGAACGTGGACGAATATCGATATCGAAAGATCGTAACATTTAAAAACAGGTATAGAGTAGTAATAAGGGTTTATTTATCCAATCCAAACCAGCATATGACTCGTCTCATCTATGGTTGAGTTGCATATTAAAGACATTTTTGACTTAGGGCCCTTAAAGCATAGAGGAGCGTCTCCAGGTGGTGGGGATGGTCAGCACAGCCTAGCTAAATACTGGCTAAGTCCGATGGACTTGCTGACCAAGATAGGGCCTCCAGTATTTTGGGTGGTTGTGCCGACACGAAGAAAATATGTACGATCTCTCTTACCGACCACCGAATGCGTTTTAAGAAACGCATATCGCTTAGCTAAGGCTAAGATTCCCGTTTCAAAATTCGTTAAAGTAAAAGAAAAAATTAGAACCCTGTAATTTTTAACGTGTTTAGGGTAATTGAACATTCCAGCAAGAATCAATTTTTGATAATACAGTTCTAACTGTAGAGCCAAATCAACTCTTTAAATTAGAGTTCCAGACTGCACCAATCTAGATGGTAAACCATCTAAGGCACAACACCCGCCTGAACAAGTTTAAGACATCCAAATAAAAGGTATACAGGGCGTCCCACGGCTATGCCACATGGAAGAAAAGTACCTTGAATATTGTAGATGGAACATTTTACTGAACCCGTTACACGAGAAATATAATTATTTTTCTCGTGTAACGGGTTCGATTCCCGGTTCAACCATGTAATTATTTAAATATCTATGAATGCAATTTAAATTGTTTTTTAAATTAAAATAATGTCTTCCTTCAGTAAAATGTTCCATCTACAATATTCAAGGTACTTTTCTTCCATGTGGCATAGCCGTGGGACGCCCTGTATAGGCTTTATATGGTTTTCCATAATAATTTTTAGTCACAGTCATATTTATCTCAAGTTACATCGTTTTTTTCAAGACCCTATATTTTTTCAGATTTCTCACAATCAACACATTTGATATTAATTAAGAAAGTCAAAAAAGTTCACGGATCCAGGGATGTAAATATTATGAATATCAATAATTATGTCAACAATTACATATTGTGACCAAAAAGTTATGGGAAACAACGGGCTCTAATTAATGAACTGGTCTTTAGTGAGATACCCATTCCAAGGCTCGTCAAACTGAATTGCGAGTAAAACAACTGTCATCTCTGACGTGTTTTAAAACAAGCACCACACCCAAAATCAGTTTATACAATTCTTATATTACAGTAGTAAAGCCATCCAGAAGACCACGGAACCAAAAGAAGACTAGAAATCCTTAAATATAAACTATATTATTTCACTATGTTAAATCAAATCACCAACCAAAGGAAAATTAATTGTTCGCACTACAAAAGAATCTCGGTAAAAAAACAAGAACAAAAGAGAAAAGAGTGTTTATTTACTCACAATCACAGGACACGAGGAAAGCGCTTACGCAAATAGAATTGCCAGGTAAATTGCTTTAAACGAGCTTGCAAAAGTAATAGAATTTCATATCCCTTGGGTTATGTGTCGTGGTACGGTGCAGCATTTTTATGAGTGCTGACTATTTTATCTTTATAAAAATAAACTTGTGTCTTAAAGAATTTTAACTTCGTCAAAGTGTAAAATTTTCGTATTTATCTAGCTGTCTCACTAAGTTTGTAAATGGTTGCTTAAGCCGACTGCAAAAGCAAGATAAATACGAACATTTCCGATCAAATATGGTGTCGTAATAATATTCACTGCATCTGTGCTATATTGAGTTCGCGTGTGACCACCGTCTTGCAGGGTGACAGTCGTTAGCGGAGACGAAGCATATTGGTTTAACGACACGTTGGCCTAGTTACCCTGCCTCCGAAGCCAGCGGTCCCGGGTTCGAATCCCGGTAAGAGCAGATATTTGTGTGATGAGCAAAAGTATTTGTTCATGAGTCTTGGATGTTTTCTATGTATTTAAGTATTTATTTCTCTATCTAAGTATATTTATCGTTATCTAGTACCCATAGTTCAAGCCTCGAGCTTAGTTTGAGACTAGGTAAATTTGTGTGACAGTCCCGTGATATTTATTTATTTTTATTGGCGTTTTTGGTGTCCAAAAGAAAAAGGCAGTTATCAAGTATAAAGTACACATACGCATATTGCAATTATACTTTGGCTCACAGTGTCATTTATGCGTACAGACAGTCAGTCGTCGCCACCGAACCTACCAATAAAATTTAACTTATTAATAAATACCTAGGTACGTTATTTCACACGATACAATCATAATAACGAATTTACAACATGATTAGAGAAAAGCGAATTGCAGCAAGACGACTGTGTAGGCGACGACTGTGGTGACCATGCGCGGTGGCAGCGTTGCGTCCACAAACGCGCCTAGGGCACTCAACTTGCGGAACGTAGAGCTGTTGAATCGCAACACGTTTTTGCTCAGTCTCCGCAGATCTGAAACAAACAATAGCCTATAGCCAAGATGATTTCGCTAACTAGCGTTTATATTTGTTAGTGTTTTCGTTTAGCGTTATTGGTTTAAAAACAAAACTCATCGAATAGTTTGTAGCGAACGCATCTTAGCTATAGGCTCAATATCACGTAACGAAACATATAACAGCCACGACCACTGTTGAAATTCAGCCTCTTAAATTTAGCAACAGCCATGGGATTGGGTACTTTATGCGGTCATTCAGAGTCCACATCCATTTTTTACCGGTCGCATTGTTGAGGTCATCAGTCCAATCTGTTGCGTGGCTTCCTAAAAGATATATTCTATAAAATACACTCATTTTAAAAACTCGTTGTAACTGAGATACTTAAATGTAAACTTTTGGGATTACTTATACTAATTTAATGTATGGGCTACTTACTGCAAAAATGTAAATTTAGTATTTTAGACTGATAGTTCCATACATTTGAACACAACTAAACTGAACTTAAGACTTAACCTAGATTTATTTTATTACGACTATAAGAAAATCACTAACCAGATTTGTCGGATGCCAAGATGCTAATACAGGTCATTTCAGCGACCCTCACGTTGTTGTACATCTTTTCAGCAGAAAGGCACAAGTTGCATAGAATACCGATGTTTTTTGCGCACCACAGAACGGATAATGATTTAATCTGAAAGGTTTTTTTTTTAAATCAAGGGTTCTGAGTGGCACTAATTTTACTTTGTCTTAAACAAAATAATTTGATATAGGAACCATAATTATATTATATTAATTAATATTATATTAATTGGCTTTCTGAATTTATGCAAGTTTCTAATGTATTTGTGTTAGCTGTTGGTTTTCCTTAAATAAATAAATAAATAAATAAATAAATAAATAAATAATATTATTTGTATGAGATGACCGTAGATGCTGGTAAGTTACATGAGAACTAGGCCCTAGGTAAGATGCATAACGCTAACGCAGTCGATCATCGAAAACTTTCAAAATTAATGGAATTAACATAAGCGCCCGACGCGGCCTTTCGGCGTCAATCCATTAGGGCTAGACTATTTGTTGTATTGGATTGACGTAAGCCACCGAGATAGTACTACGTATACATTTGTCTATCGAAACATAATCGCTAACGATCGTCGAATGCACCTTGTGTAGCCCCACTGTATAATTATATAGTTTTTCTAAAATAACGTCCCCACTGTTAGCATTTTCGACTAATATTCGAGTGGTGTGGACGTTGAACCGAGCGTTAGTGTGGTCCACAACACATGAATATTCAACGCTGAATGCTCAGTACACGCAAATTTTCTCAGTGAGGATGCTCCTTAAGGATAACTTTCGAGCAATGCCACCGCCTTATCGTAGCAAAATCGGGAACTCAACTTCGAAATACAGAACCTGACATTCAACTTTCATCAAAAGGTGCTCGATCCTCTCGTTTTATTAACATGTAATACTATTTAGACTTGTTCAAAAGGAAACAAAAGCCACAACGAATAATTTGGGCCATTTTAAAAAGTAGTATCATGTACCCAACATACCTCTATCTCCAGCCTAAAAAAGAAGGCACTTCTTTTTTAGGCTGGAGATGTCAAATACAGAAGTAACTTTTTCATTCTACTGGATCACTGAATCAAAAAAATAAAACACAATAACTATTCACTTACAACCTGCGGGGTATTTTTCATGTCACCATATTCTATAAATGATTGAGCAGTGAGCAAGGAGTACACGAAAGTTGCAAGTATGTGGTAGGATATCTGAAAAAGAATCACCATTGTAATGCGATAAAATCTTAGTAGTGTTTAGAGAAGAAAAATTAGTACTTAATCAAATCTTACTACATTATGATAATATGCATGATAAAGCAAGTATACCCAAAACAGGTAAAAGCGTAGACACTGTTTTTAGAACCATTACACTACATTTATTATACTTACTGCAAACTTATACACCTTTCCAGCAAGACAAAAAGCTTCGACTAAGTCTTTGTACGCATTCAACATAGATTCTCCAACGTTTTCGTGATTTTCAGCTTGCTCTTGAGATCGGTTAATATTCCCGTTTGCAATAATATGAATTATTTTGGTGGTCCACATTTCTAATCCATTACTAATTAAAGCAATAGTTCTCGACCCGTAAATAATATTGAGGTCAAAAATCATTAGAGGAAAAATTACTCCTATGAACACAGTAGTTGAGTTTAGTTCTCCAACGTTGATGATTCCAATCAATGTAAACGTTACGTACCCAACAAAAACGCCAATGATGTTGATCCAGTTCCAGAGATTTATTTTAAAGAGATACTCAGCTCTATTCATGTTAATGGAGCGAACAGCATTTTGGATCTTCATGATTAGAAGAACGGCGTTCTCGCTCTGGTGGGCACTGGTAACGTAGATCATGAGAGCAGTTATGTTAAAATAAATAAAGTCAAACCACACTATAAAAATCAGGTTAATGCCGCTGTGTTCATAATTCATTGTGCTCCTGCTTAACGCAAAACGATAACAATTTAAGGATATCCAAATGGATAAACCAATGAAAGACTTTATGTAGTAGCGCCGGTTGATAGGAGTTATGAAATTATTGGTTATTCTGAACCTAGATACCAAAAATATTTTTTGAAATATGATCAAAGGTAGTAACACGGCTTGCATATCTTCATCAATTATGTTGTTTAACAAACACTCTGTTGGTAAGTTTCTGTTAACAGTCATTTTCACTTTTTATTTTACGTAACTTTAATTCAACTTTAGACAAATGCTACTAAGTATGCTAATGCTACTTAGCATTTACTTTTTTGAACGTATTTTTATGAGTAAAATAGTTGATAACACATTTTTACCCGTACCGCCGTTGACAAATGTTATAAGCCTACTAGTAAAAACACCTACGTATCTACCTCAATAACATAATTGACTAGAAAGTGCCTCCTTTTATATGGGCGATTAAGGTAAATGGATTTATCAGTTCAAATTACAGTCCAATCACTCAGCATGCTGGATGAAACGTAGACGATTAGCAATATCGTAAGATCATTACATTTAAATGCCGGTATAGAAACCAAATATAAATACACAAATAAATCTCACACAAATTGAACAAGTCCTAAACCAAGCTCTAGGCTTGTACCTTACAACTTAGTATTATAAACAAACTTAAATTGATAGAAAAGTCCTCGGCTCGAAAACAAATACTCGCGTAGGCACGGTCACTAACATCTAGGCTAAAGACATCGTCAACCATTAGAAGACCGAGTAAAAGGGTTTTTTTTAAACCCTTCTTATACAGCATTTTACTCGTCTTATCCACGTTTTTGTTACGTCTTATCCGCGTTACGTCAAAGTACAGGTATCGCAGGTGCATGCAATAATTAACTACTTTCCAACGTCAAAGTAAAACATTTTGTGGTAGCGCCCAATGATTTGGATGTTGTCTCGAGTTCTCGACACTCTAGAATATTAGGTTTTATAAATTTTCTATTTAAAAAACATTTAGAAGAATCAAATCCTTTTTGTTAAAAGCTATTCTTTTTGCGCTTCGAAAATAGACTTTGCAGAAAATGGACTTAGACAAAACCAAGCAAAGCAAGTAGGTAGGTAAATATTCGTAGGATTTTCGTAATGACAGTAACCGGTAATATTAATCAGCTTTTTGTCTTGGATAAAGTTTTATTTTAAATTCGTTTTAGTTTTAATGTTCAGCTATTGTTTTACACGTGATCAATGTTTGTCAAATAAATACTCTTTTACCTATAAATAGTAACGTCATTAAATGCATGCTTAGTACAACTAACTAATACAATGAAACCACTGAACAAATATAAATATTGTGAGATGGGTGTCTCGAAATTGCCTTTTCATTCAAAAAGGAGTAAAAATCATAAAATATTGTTTTTTGTTTTAAACCAACTGTAACTACCACGGTCGTAGACCCCGTAAGTATAATTCTTACACGCTCACGGTTTTATTTAGACCTGCTTTCACCGTATGCTTGATTGTACCCGCGTGAGAGAATATCTCCCGAGGTTGATGAGTGGGGGTAATAAGCGATTTCCACCCGCGGAGTGAAAAGTGGTTTAATTATTATTTCAATCAATTTGGTTGACGACGCGTGGGCGGGTGTCGTACTGATGATATTAGACTTTTAAAGGGCACTTTCAAATTGGAATTCCGCCGCTTCCGTTGTAGCACGTTACGGGTAATTTAAATTTGCTTAAATTTTCATGAATTTTATGATAGAGTGTTGAAGAGTTAACGATGTAGGTATTCTGTAAAAAAAATTGTCCTTGTTAGGGGCCATGAAAGGTAATTTATGGTGTGGATGTTAAGTAGGATATGCAGATCAAGAGAGAGCATAAAGTTCATAGGCTGTTGATATTTCATCCTTAATTATCATGAGAATCGTAACGGGTTACATCGTTAGTCCGAATGGTCGTATTTCAACCTGTGTTTTTAACCATTTGTCGTTTCATTCTTCTAAAAATCTAACCTAGTATACATAAATTACATAGGTGATCATTATAAAAATCTTTGACTATGAACAGTTTAGGAAAAAAAAATATTGGCTTTCCAACGAACTAAATCGTTGTAGTTTACGTTGTAAACCCAAAAAAAATAAGGAAAATAAAGTTTTAATTACGATTTTATGTAGTTATAACGGCACGAAAACTGTGTTGTTTGGGTACACTGCTCTCCTAAGTCAAAATGTAGCATCTCTGATAGCCCTGCTATATAATAGCGTAACAACCTCACTACTAGCAGAACTGATTTAGTTATTGAATTTGAGATACTAAGTATTGCCTAAGAAGGTTTATATAGATGTTAAACAATGTAGGTACCATAAGGTGTACACGACTGTACACCTTATGGTACTGAACTATCAGTCAGTTTAAATCCAATTAAAATGGTATCTTTACTACGCCTATCACGCCTTCATTCCCAGAGTGGGGTAGGCAGAGTTACAGAAATGCCAACAACTAAAAAGAATAGTTAATAATTCTGTAACCACATTTTGCACAATCAGGCCAAGAAGTTTACTGGTGTATTTTTGATAGGTTGCAAGCTCATCGTCTTACAGCCCTTATTTCCTTAGTCGCCTCTTATGAAATCAATGGAAAGACATGGAGCACTATTCTTACCCGGCAACCATACTTAGCTTAACTGTGTCAATAATATTACTTGTATACATTTGGAAAGTCGCTGAAGCGTCGTTTATCGTTAAAAACAGTATCATAAACTACTGCGTAAGGTATGAACTTTATTTTTCTTTATTTGGTGTAGATATTATACGTAATTTGACGACACGTTGGCCTAGTTGGGAGTAACCCTGCCTCTGAAGCCAGCGGTCCTGGATTCAAATCCCGGTAAGGGCAGATATTTGTGTGATGAGCGCAAATATTTGTTTGTCTTGGATGTTTTCTATGTATTTAAGTATGGTTTTCTCTATATAAGTATGTTTATCGTTGTCTAGTTCCCATAATACAAGCCTAGAGCTTAGTTTGGGACTAGGTGTATTTGTGTGAGGTTGTTTCCTGATATTTATTTAATTCGTACCCAGAAATAAAACTGGTGTACGCTTTTAACGATGCAGCAGGAAACGGTTGTGTTGCTCTAATGTTGCCTTGAGATGACCCCTATTGTTAAGATAAATTACATACTTAAGTTGGTTGTATTTATTGCTGGTGACTTTTGTATCGTTACTCCTTTTTAGGGTTCCGTAGCAAAATGGCAAAAAACGGAACCCTTATGGATTCGTCATGTTTGTCTGTCTGTCTGTACGTCCGTATGTCACAGCCATTTTTTTCCGAAACAATAAGAACTATACTGTTGAAACTTGGCAAGTAGATGTATTTCTGTGAACCGCATTAAGATTTTCACACAAAAATAGAAAAAAAAAAACAATAAATTTTGGGGGTTCCCCATACTTACAACTGAAACTCAACATTTTTTTTTCATCAAACCCTTACGTGTGGGGGACCTATCTATGGATAGGTCTTTAAAAATGATATTGAGGTTTCTAATATATTTTTTTCTAAACTGAACAGTTTTCGCGAGAGACACTTCCATAGTGTTAAAATGAGTCTGTCCCCCCTGTAACTTGTAAAATAAGAGAATAATAAAACTCAAAAAAAAATATGATGTACATTACCATGCGAACTTCCACCGAAAATTGGTCTGAACCAGATCTAGTTATTAGTTTTTTTTAATTCGTCATAAATAGTCTTGCTGCTACGGAACCCTTTATGGGCGAGTCCGACTCGCACTTGGCCGCTTTTTTGTTTTAGATATTTAAGTTAGTTTTAAGTCAAAGTCCCTCTGAAAACTAACTTCGCGAGCACAGCCAGCACATTGCTGCACAATAGGGGCACTTTTCAACTCCAGGTTTAATGTGTGGTTTTACTTGTCATTTTTTTGAAATGTGTTGCAGTAGGCTTTTAAGAAATTATTTATATTTCTATTTCTCTATTCTATGAGAATGTGTAAAGCGTTTAAACACTGAAAAGTAACCACACTTTTTTGACAGTTATCAACATTGTATCGAAAAAGCCATTTTTTGTATTGAATCATTGCTTAATTGGGCGTATCGGCTTTCTGCGAATTTTTCACATCATTTTTAAAAACTAAAATATAAACCGGACGGAGAGGCAGGCGTGAACATTTTTGCTATTCAAATTTGTTTAAACGTGGCATACTGAAACCGACAAAAAGTGCCGCGGAGGGCATTATTTGATTTGTTTACCAGTTCTGTGTATTTGTTGTTCACGGGAATGTTTCAGTTTCCAAAAGACTGCCATGAACCCTTTAGCTATACAATAAAATCAAAAATAATATTGCAATTATCTGTTAAGTAATATTAGTTATTATAAAGGCCTGTTTCACAATCAACAAGTAAATTTATCTGTCAAATAAAGATAGCCCTCTCTTTGTCTTTTTGAAGTGTAAGAAAGGGAAGGGGCTGAATTTATTTGACAGATATGCGTTACTTGACGATTGTGAAACAGGCAGTAGATAAGTGTAACAAAAAGTAAGTTTTAAAAACCCGACTGCATGTTTTGAATATGGCGTCTATATATTATGTTAATTACGTAGCATTTAAATATTTTTTATTCCGCCATTTTGTTTTTGTCCCCAGTGACACTCGCCACGTTAAGACGGATCTAACGACACCTCGCTTGTTGAAACCGTCCCATCCGTCCAGCTTCTACGAGGGAACAAAGAACCATACATACATAAATACAAATCAAAAACAATTACTCTCATCATTCGGCAGTCGGGTAAAGTCCAATTGCTTTCAAAATCGATTTAAGGGAGTGTGGTCTCCGACAACCATTCCACAGATTAAATAAAAGGTCGAATATGTAAATAGTTCAACATGGCGGCTATTCGTTGCCGGAGACCAAACATATCTTCAGATATCGATTTTGGAAGCAATCGGTTGAATAACTAAAAATAAGTTGGCGGACTTTTTCTTATTCTGTCAACAGATTCGTTATTGGAGACCACACCGATCCCCATTGTATCGATTTTGGAAGCAACCAGGCGAAAACTAAAAAGCTATTTAGATATCCAGCGACATTAGCAATGCTAACGAAGCAGTTTTTGAAAATTGGGCCAGTGTGAACGATTAAACTCAAATAGAGCATTACGAGTAAAACATTACTTTTAAAGTATGTAATGCTGGCACTCCACTTGGCGGTATTTACCCAAATATTCGTGTTGCATCTTTTTCCTTCCTACAGCAAATGAAATAGATGCAACGACGCAATGCGAACACGCAACCCCAAGTGGAGTGCCACCATAACAAAACAATCACACAAGAACTAGCTATGCCGTCGGTATATATCTAGTGCACGATCCAGGGCAAAACAGAAACTTGGCATCGGGCTACGTCTGCGGTTAGCAAGGTATTTAACAGCCTTGGCAGTGGCAAAATACGGGGATACTAAGGTTTAGATGCACTGGGCTCTATTCTACTTGGCAAAACAATATTGCTTTTGACATGCCATTACTGTAAAGTGAATAAAAGCCCGACTGCCCAAGGAGGTTATATTTTTCGAATATTTGTATATTCATCTTGTAAACATGCATCAACGAACACCTAAAAACAAAACGGCTTACCATATTCTGGATTAGCTTAGTTGGATTGCCCTTAATCTAAGATGTATGATAGGTACAGTCAAGGGCAAAAATATGAATACACTTTAGTACCTTGCCGCTTTAATCGCTGTCACAATTTCATATGACGGCTTAAACATGTCATGTTCATTTTATCATACTTTCCAATTCCTGTCTTAGGCCGCGTTTTTTGATCAGGGCCTCTATTCAACTGCGTTATAACGATATCTTTTTTGACCTGTTTCCGTATTGTCAACGTTTTGATAACTCTTATATCATTTACAATAATGGCGACTGTGACATAAACGATTCTTAAACGTGTCAAACACGATATTGTTTAAACGCACCTGAATAGAGGCCCAGTAGTCTCAACTAATTGTTGTTATTTCGAAAAAGAATCGAAAATTTGACACATTTCCTTGAGATTTAATCATTAGCTGCGATTTTTAACAATTAGTTACTTTTTTGCAACCTGTAACTATACACCATACTGCATGTTTGTGCCAAATGTGGTTACAAAATTATCAACACTCTTTTTAGAGTTGTTGGTAATTTTGTAGCTCTGCCTACCCCACTCTGGCAATGAAGGCGTGATGTTATGTATGTATGTAGTTAGTTTAACTACTGATCAAACAACTGGCCCTTAGTGTTACAGAATAAGTAAATCGATTAAATAAGTGGTCGGGCTTAATGTTTCATTAATTTTGTGTTATCGCTCTCGTTCTTCTTAAGTTCAGAACATCTTGCTTCAATAACCTTATTATAATTATTGACGTTATGACAACGTTTAGTCACCTGAAGATAACAGCTGTCATATTTACTATAAATGATATAACTAAGCATTATCAAAGCGAGATAGGTGGAACCAAAGAAGGTTAACAGGCCCAGTACAATGCTATCAGTGAACTGGCCGGCTCTTAGTGGATGAAGAATTTGGACATTCGATTGTATTTCGTATTAATCAAATTAAAGGTTATTTTAATAGTGATTTAATAGCGAGTCCTAAAAAGGACGAAGCGATGATGAGGACGAAGAGATGTGTACTATTACACAGATCAAAAATGACAGGATCAAAAAAATCCCTACATCAATTTGGTATTTTCGTATCGCAATCGTACATTGCATTTAATAAAAAAATAAAAGAAATTAATATCAAGGGCCAATGTCACACAAATTCACCTAGTCCCAAACTAAGCTCTAGGCTTGTACTATGGGTACTAGACAACGATAGATATACTTATACAGAGAAACAAATACTTGAATATAAATATAAATACTTAAAAATAGAAAACATCTAAGACTCGGGAGCAAATATTCGCGCTTAGCACATTCACACAAATATCTGCCCTTACCGGAATTTGAACCCAGGACCGCTGGTTTCGGAGGCAGGGTCACTCCCAACTAGGTCAACGCGTCGAGTAACGATGATCTTTCGTACTTCCCATCAGAATTTAGATACACGTTTGATTTATTAACCAATTAATTTAAAACAACGTCCGGCGGCTCGTCGTTGATCAAAGGGCGGATCTGACAACTTCCTCCTGCCAATAAAACGTGCTTTAGAACTTGACAGGCTCAATATTGGTTTGACCCTCAGAGCTTCGTTAAACCATTTTAACCAGTTACTTTGAAACAAAATTACGAGGTGCTGCGATGGTAAGTATAACCTATGTATGTAAAATCAGGACTTGGAACCGATTTCGACATAGCGGTTCGATCCCAACACCGGTATAATTATGTTCATCCCTTAACTGGTTAGTTTAAGTAACGGTTTTAAATATATATATATCTTGGATACCAGTAAATAGGAAGAATGAAATTGAAGAACCGCTATTAACCTGTGTTAACCGTTTAAACTCAGGCTCACGCCGTCACGCCTCGACCTTGTCCTTCCAGTGACTCTGAGATTTACATATAGTGTTCAAATAAGCCGGTATGTTTCGCTCAACAGAACGAAATTTGTGAAAAACCAGTTTTTCAATTAACCGGATTGTAAACCGGTAACCCCAATCCAAACCGTAATCGATTCAGCTTTGGGGTCAATGATCGAAACCAGCTAAAATAATAAACAGATTCCGAGCGTTTTATAATAATTTAAAAAAAACCCGTTTCATTTGTATCAAACCGTTAATAGAGCAAAAAATTCATTAGGACAATCAATGATTATGTCACTCGATAGACCCATCTGGGCATTCTACTAGGTAAAACTTGCTTTTGACATGTTATTGCATTGTTTTTAACTCGGCCGGCATTACTGCCAATCTAAAATAGCCGAATAAAAAATAAAGACCAACGAGTAAAATAGCCGATACGATAACATATAAAAACAATTACGTTTAGCCCGAGTGGGTATAATGGAGCCCCAGTTGGTACGTCACTTTTAATATCCTACCTAAGTTCTCGCGGTTTTTTAAAGGTGGAACGTGTCCAATATTTTGTTTAAGTACTTGTTAGTATTTTAGTTATTCTGAAGTCTTGTTAACCTTGTCCTAGAAAACAGAGGTATAATATGTATAACTATGAAATCGGGCCTACTCATCCAACTTAGCCTTTGTTATTCCATAATAGACCACGTTTCCGTGCATGGGTTGCCATGATTGTGTTCAGAGTGAGTTTGCCCAGCAACCCAAGACCAAAGTTTGCCCCACTTAGATGCGCATTAATTTACATAACACCTCTTTGCCCAACTCTGAATTCTCAAACTAATTAAATTTTCTCGCCAGCCGTCAACTGTTTGTGAGGATGAAGATTAAGGGGTTAAGGCTGGGATTTTTCACAGCTGGCGATTATGAAGTTATTGTTTAATTTGAATGGTTTTTTCACACTTGAAGCAATGATTTATCTTCACCATTATCTTGCCTTCTTACCTGCCACAGCGCCGCGCCAACGCGTTCGCACTGTTATATTTCGATGAGTCCAATGGATATACTCGTATGAGTTTTAAGATGAATGAATTTCCATTCCAGGCACTCACCAAAAAAACAACAATGCAAAATGATCAAAGAATAAATATTTCCGGGATTGATCCCTTGAGTCCCATGTCTATAGTAATTATTGAAGATAAGCCCAATGATTCAATTAATGTTTTGAAACTATCCAATATGAAATAGCAATAAATTATCTAGACTGTTTTCTATCCTTCACTAACAACTTGAAATCTAATTGGCCCTGAATTCCCAACAATTTTACTGAAATATCCCGATCAACCGAAGCTCGAAGCGGCGGCAACGGCAGGAAACAAATTATTGCCATATTGCAGCTTCCGGCGACCGCTCCGGACAAATAAATTGCAATCTGCGAGGCTGCACCAAGGCCATGAATAATTTAACTTAAGAAGGAAGAAAATTGAGTCCTGCGACTGCGGTGTTTGATATTTACTAACTTCGATTTTGAGGTGATGGAAAAGTTTTTAATTCGTTTTCTTATCAGATTTTCTAACGGCGACTCGTAATAAGTATGAAGCATACCTTTAGAATAATAACAGTATCATCACTTTGCCCATATTTTTATCATTTTGGGGTTGACACAGCTCGTTTTATTCTTCCAAATATCCCTATCAGCCGTCATCAGTATTCATATAACTTTTCACATATTCCAACGCTTCTTAGGTAACACATATATGCTACATGTTATTGTTCCAGGGATACACATTTATAATTTTATATCTACTACGGACACTTACACATTCTAATATAATACCCCATTTACTAAAATCAATCCAAAAATTCAGGAACTATAACGGAACATTTAATTTTGGATCAAGTTAATATATAGATACCTCCGTACATAGACGACTCAAATAAGAACAAAAAGCTTTTTAATCCTGTAATTATACACGAGGTTGAATTTCGTAGATAAATTTAAACCCAATATTTATGTCATCTGGCGATAGGTCAGTCATGCGTTGTACGAGTATGTTTTGAATGTTAAGTTTGTTTTTATTCTTTCATTAGTAGTCTAAAAAAACCATTGGTCTTTCTTTATTTTCTTACAATGATGATAACTTGGAATTTTGAATGTAGCATTTGACAAATATAGAGGCTATCCGTAGATATAGTTAATTTATTTCTAGTTCCGTAGGAGAGAGAGAGGAGGAGATGGTGCCTAATACTTTTCCAAAGCTTGTTATTTCTATCCATTATTTGCCACATCGAAAGTTGTAGGTTGTAATTGAATCCTTTCCCTCGCCACGTTGTTTACACCTAGCAAATAGTGCCTAGTGACTGCGCACCTATCGGTTCTTCCAGATTGTAACATATAAAGAATCAAATCGTAAAAAGAGGGTGCCAACTTTAATTGAATTAGACTAGATTGGCTAGGGCCTCGAAGCTAAGAGGCTATGTAGTTTGTCAGGCTCTAACGGTATAGAGTAGGTATTACGGATAAGTTCTGAAGTTGAGAATAAATGAATCACTTCTTTAAAATAACATGTTCTTATACTTTTTAAAACATAAAAAACTAAAACTATTAAGCTATACAAAGACACGAGATCTCGTGTCTGGTTTTATTAAAGGTTGCTTAAAGAATGAGTATCACGATCGATACCCAAATTGCTCATAAACAATTTGGATTTTGAAAGATTTCGATGATAAAAGAAACGTAAGAGTGGCCAGGAACGAAATAAATAAATAAATAATAAATAAATATCACGGTACAATGTCACACAAATTGACTTAGTCCCAAACTAAGCTCTAGGCTTGTACTATGGGTACTAGACAACGATAAACATACTTATATAGAGAAATAAATACTTAAATACATAGAAAACATCCAAGACTCAGGAACAAATATTCGCGCTCATCACACAAATATCTGCCCTTACCGGGATTTGAACCCAGGACCGCTGGCTTCGGAGGCAGGGTCACTCCCAACTAGGCCACCGTGTCGTCAAAAGGAGATTGCAACAACCTCGTTACAAGGCAGTTCTGTTTCCGGTCTGAACTGGCTGGAAATTTGCTTGTATTCGGCTCGTATCATCTTTAACTTTTCAGTCATCCTCCTCTCGTCGGTGTTACGTTGTAGTCCCGTCCGACCCTATATTTAATCTCGTTACATACGCAAAATTTAGCATATTATCCAGATTTGTGGTTGATTTTTAAAACAAGAGTACATAACAAGAGGTCTTGGAAAATCTATTAGGTTCGGGTAAAGTCGGTTAGACTCACATAAGAGTGAATAAGACGAAGTAAGAGAGAAGTTCAAACCCGAAGAATGATTTAAAAGATGTCGCACTGTACTGCTATTATCAAATAGACGTCACCACATTACATTGGTTGGAATCCGTTTCAGCTGACAAGCCCGTGTGCCACTTTATTGGCGCTAAGGTATGGGTACACTTATAAATGTATATGTACATGCAATATATTGGAATGGGCGCCAACATTCACTCATTCACAATACGGATTGGTTTCATCAGTTTTTTTTGTTACGTATGTAATTTTAGTTATAATTTCGCACTACGGATTACTATTCTACGAGATCAATTATTTCTATTGTTATTTTTAAAATCAAAACTGGTGTTTGGGCATTTTCAAAATAAAGTGTACCCTAGTTAAGGATAATTAAGAAACTTTAACTTTTGCCAGTTTTGTGACTAAATTGGCCATACATTTATATTGCTAATTTCGTCACAAAATTGACAAACGTTAAAGTTTTTTAACTTTATTTAACTAGGGTACACTTTATAATGAAAATGCCCATTTACCAGCTAAATTTCTAGTAGACTAGTAGTAGTCTAAAGCCATACAATTTGACTGATGGCTTCAAAATCATGAATGTAAATAAAATAATGTCGCGTTTAAAACATCTAAAAATATATCTGTGCAATTGATTATACACAATAAAATCTAATTATAACTATCGTATTGCTACACTAATCAATAAATTACAAACTTCCTTGTCATAGTTTACCCATCCGCATCGGTCTTCGTCAGGTTGATTTACAGTAAATGGCCAAAGGACAACATGTCGGTAGATTTTTGCACACCTATAAATTGCGACTATTTGGCCATCGGCCATCAATCAAGACCGCACTAAATACCGTGTCGAAGTCAACACGTTGCATTGTCATAGATATTTGGCATTCGACTACAAACGCCTTGAATATTCGTGTTTGATTGAGTTGGCAGATTTGATAACTACGATTCGTAAACTTTGTTTTGAATAAATATACCGCATTTGTATGTAACTGTTCTTGTTCATAGCCATTACTAAATCCTATGATACTCGTACTTCAGGAATAAATATGAATCCAATGACACTTCGCACTTAAGAATTCTTCAAATTGATATTAACGGGTCACGCAAAACACACATGGATCTTTACATACGTTTCCAAAGGGAAGCGTTTTCAATAGGCTGTTATATCGTTTCAGTCCATATCAGAGGTAGCTCTATCACATCCTGGATTGTCAAAAATTCGACCAAATTTCAGTCCATTTGAAGCCTACCTCTACCAAATTAGAAATGAGACAGCTATGAGAAGAACGTTCCAGTGGTGCTAGACAAGTTGCATTCGACAATCGTTAGCGATTATGTTTCGATTGATAAATGTATGGAGTTGACGTGAGCCACCGAGGTAGTAACGTGACACTTACTTCAATTCCATATATTTTTCAATCGAAACATAATCGCTAGCGAGTGTCGAATACACCTTGTCTAGCCCCAGAGACCCGTGAGTTAAGGACATCGCGATTGTAAATAAGGTCGCAATGTGTAGAACTTTCTAGTAACGAATTCTCTAGGTCGTCCTCGGCAGGTCAAAATAGGTACATCACATCAGACATCCCAGAAGGCATTCTGAAATAATCGGGAATTGAGAGTAAAACTCTAGTTCTTAATTATCGATGTAATTGTGTCTTTCTATCAGTAACCTACCCCCACGTACGTAACAATACTTATACATACATACCCAAAGACCGGTTTCGGTGTGTTTACTGGGCACTTCAGGGTTAAACACCTCCTGGCAAAGATGGGCCTTTATGAGAAAACAGATTGTAAGTTGTGCGGCGAAGAGGTGGAGACAATGAAGCACTGGATGTGTGAATGTGATGCCCTAGCCGGAGTAAGAATGAAAATCTTTGGCTGTGGCTACCCAGAACCTAAGGATGGCAGTGCCTTGAACATTGCACTTCATTATCCGCTTTCTGGAAGGAGTGGAGGCTGCATTAGATTAAGCGCTTATAAAAAGAGGTGTAATTACACAAAAGATCCCATAGGGTCGAGGTGTATCCGCAAGGACCCCAGATTGAGAAATCCCCAGATCCTTGACAGATTGAGAAAAGTGTAAGGTTGTGCATCGAGAAGGCAAAAGAAAATTAATACATTATAGCGATTTTGGTATTATCTGGGCTGGGATTCTACACGGTAAAAACGATATCGTTTTTGACGTGTTTCCGTATTGTCAACGTTTTGATAACTCTTATGTCATTTACAGTAATAGCGACTCTGACATAAACGATTCTAAAACACGTCAAACGCGATATCGTTATATTATAACGCAGTAGAATAGAGGACCCGCTCATCCTTCCATAACGATATACTGATGATTTAAATGAGAATGACATTACAGGGAGCTGCTGTTACTTATATTATAATAATATAATAAATTGCCATATTTTTAACAACTTATTACTTTACACTTGTAAGTAAAGAAACTAATATTTGTAAAGCCAACAAATTGTGACACTTTGTCAACCAAATCACAACCATCAAGTCATTTGGTTTCTAGCCAAATGGCTATCGTAGGCATTTCTAAGGGACCGACTCTAGAATGCCTAGTTGATCGGAATCATAACATTGCTATCATTATTCTTACTCACAGTTCGTAATAAAATGTTACATTTATGCACACATTAGGTTCTTTTGTGACTTCAGTAATAAGTAGCCCTTGAGATAAGTGCCTGCCCAAAAACAAATAGCAGATAAACAGAACTGTAGAAGGAAAGGTATTATTTAAAATATAATAGCTAAACTCCGGAACATTATTATTAGAGTATAATATTAAATAAAAGAAAAAATAATTACCAATTAAAAGTTTGTTGACGTTAATCCGCGTTACTTAGCAAAGTATTCTTCAAGGTGTTACGTAATTTGATGTAAGTATGTAAAATTATTTGATGATAAAATACTTTTACATGCACTAAATAATAAATAAATGATAGATAAATATAGTATAGACATGTCATGAAGAGGTGCCTTATTATTTTTTTTACTTTTTATTCTACCACTTTGTTGGCGTGACTAATATTTATGCCAAATTACAGTTTTCTAGTACTAAGTGTCTCTAAGCTAGGCTGCGGACGGACGGACGGACGGACATGGCGAAACTATAAGGGTTCCTTAGTTTGACTACGGAACCCTAAAAAGGTGCAGTTGATATTAGTATAAAATGTGGGTACGTAGTTGACAGCTGAAATTTCTAGCAGAGAAAATATAACGTTGTACCAATTCTAGTTCGTAAAAGGGCTGTAGGACAATAAACATCATCATTGGACTTTCTCATTAATCAATAGTGATGAGGTTAACAAACAAGGCAGCCGGTTAAATGACTAACATAGAAGTAGAAGCATTCCAACGCGTTTGCAGTCTTGAGATTGTCAGCGTAAGATGCTATCTTGAAATGGACTAAGGGCTTCAGAATCCACTTACCATCAGGGCTCTGTTTTAGAAAGCTACATATTACAAGCGAAAGATTCTTTCCAAATCCTTTTGCTAGAAAGAGAGTTCCGCTTGTAATTTGTAACTTGTAGCTTTATAAAACAGGGCCCAGGTGTCCTGTGTGCTCGTTTGCCTTCTCCATGACTAACAAAAATAGAAAACTAACGAAATTAACGATCAGAAAGGGGAATTGGTGAGATGAGCATAAACTTTTTTTATTCTCTATGTATTTTGGCCAAAGAGCAATGGAGCGCATCATTTTGGGTGTTAAAAGAACGGATCGCGTGCGAAACACCACGCTGCACTCCAAAGTGGCATAGCCGATGTTGGCGGAGAAACCGCTAGGTTAAAAAGGGATTGGACCGGTCACATTTGCCGAACCAGGTGGGCGCAGATAGTATCCGACTTGGTGCCACAGGACGGCTACCGGCGCCGCGGCAGACCAGGGCAAAGGTGGCGGGACGCCTTAACCTGAGGCATGCTCGCCCTGCGCGGCAAGCTGCACGCGAGCCAAATTGCGCGTACGAATTTGAGCAAAATAGGTGAGCCGTGCGTGCCTCAATCCGAGGCTGCTCTAATTCGTACCCACCTTTAGATGCATTTTGAAGCACTGGTCAGAGATTGCTATGGATGCAACAGACAGACCGGGATGCAAATCCGAGGGAGGCCTTTGTCCAGCAGTGAGACACTAATCCAGGCTATTAAAAAAACATGTATGTATGTAGGCAATTATGAACATCCTTGTTTAGTAACCATACATCAAGCCACAAACAGAATCTTGTTTTTATAGTCATAGATTTCGGACAAGTTCAATTTGCGTAAGATTGCCACAGATAATTTTATTATTTGTATAAAATTTTAATTGACGACCGGCATTAATAATAATATATGTTTTACTTTAACTTTATTCCTCATAACGAAAACATTACTGTTGTGCAACCTTTTGTGACTGCCTCGTTTTACATTATCCTCGGTTGCGATTTTATGTCACCTCACAGCACACACAAGCTTTGCGACATATTGCGAAGATATTAAACTAGCAACTGCTATGCACGATTATTTTCCAGTTTACATTTCATAATATGTACTATATTTTCAATCGTTATTACTATCTTAATCAATATTACAATGCGAAAGAATACCGACATATTATGTTTGTTTGTTTGGTCTTCAAGATTCAACGCCACAACTGATCTGAATCAGATTACGTCAAAGTAATATACTTTGACGTAATCTGACTTGCCTGAAGGTAGAATACGTAACGATTCTGACTTCACGCGTACCATAGTTTACTTTAGGTGCTGTAATTGTAGCCAGTTTAATAATAGGCAAAATAATTATTAGGACAATTTTATTAATGTTTGGAATATTATGCTTTAGGTAATTAGACTTTAGAGTTATCAATATTAGGACAAACTTGCTTTAGGACGTTACATGAGTATGCGCAAAAATTATTAGGACAAACGAGTAGTATGCCATTCAACAGTATGCCAAACATTCTCGGCCAAACATTTTTAGGATAAAAACCTTTATGCGATACGACAGGCGCCGCTGCAATCCTGACCTCAAATGCGTTGCCAACCTTAAGGACAAAGATGGAATGCCTCTATGCTAGTAATTTCACCGGTTGTCTTATCCCCGCACCGGAACACAACAATGCAAATGCTGCTTGGCGGGTGGTTAATGGATAAGATGATAATAATAAAAATATATGACTAGGAGATGGCACACGAGCACTTAGGCCACCTGATGGTAAGTGGAATCTGAGACCCATACAAATTTGAATTCTCAAGACAATAATCCTAAGAGCTCAAATGCGTCGCCAACCCTGAGGACTAAGATGGAATGCCTCTATGCTAGTAAATCACCGGTTGTCTTATCCCCGCACCGGAACACAACAATGCAAACAATGCTGCTTGAGGGTAAGTTAATGGAAGATGGTGGTAGCGATCCGGACAGATCCTGTACAAGGTCTTTCCACCACTGAGAATTATCCGGCAAATCCATCCAATAGTTAATAACGAGCGAATAGCGATAAACGCCAACTACGCGGACAGTAACTGATTCAAAATTGTGTTGAAGGAAATTAAAACAAACATGAAATTTTTATAATAAAAAGTTTTGTAGATTTTTTTCAAATATCTAAATCTTTTCGTATCTTATCTAGCCGTTTCTGTCCCATTGTAGGGGAAAAGCCTTCCGCAGGCCTCTGTTATTAAATTGATCTATTAATAAGTAGGTAATTCAAATGAAAGATTGACCCTTTCTGAAATAATTGAGAAGGGCCAACGTCGCCTTTAACCTGATGGAAAATTGTTAACAGAAATTTGGTTGGAGGCAATTTTGATTTGTTTAGGATGTTGTAGTAAAAGTGGGAGAAATAAATTTGAAGTCTCTTTATGTTATGTAAACAAACATTTAATAACTGTTTCAATTCGTTTTAGAACTGATCACTTCTGGTTGGTCAATCAATCTAAGTATTTAAAACTCGGCTAAGAACAAAAGACTGTTGATTTTATGTTTGTAGTAAGTACTTAACCGTTTCTAAACCCTACACTGAACATGGTCCGACATGCTCTTGCCCGGTTTTATAACATCATTATGAGTTTGCACATGATCCTATTCGAGACTGAAACGTCAGGTCGACGGTGGGGCAAGCTTACCCAGAAGATAGGAACTCAGAAGATTGAAATTTTATCCGACTCAGTGGATACTAATGATAGGATATTATGTATGTTTAGGAATTGCGTAATTAATTGGAACGGCCAAAAACAAAAAAATGTGGTTTGTTCAAGTACTGAAGCTGAAAATAATCTTAGTAGTGCGGTAAAAGAGGAAAAATTCAATAACAATTATGGGTCGTTTTCAAAAAAAATGTACTTAATTGGCTTAATGAAAACAAAAATCACGATCGGGCCCTTTGTGTAACGAAAGTTAGTCATACGAGTACAAACTATATGGGTTACACAAAATAATCAATTAAGTTTTGTTTTAGTTATAGCTCTTAACTGTGTACAATTTTATTGAAAACTTCCCTTATGTTTTTGAACTTGGTTAGAGAAATTAGTTACTGTGGCTGTGTACTCTGGAGCTATATCAATTTTTAAGATAACCGTAATACTTTGGAAATGGTTAAAACTAAATGTTTTAGGTGACCAAGCAAATTGGTCAAGCCAATTATTGATGTTGAGCACAATTTTTTGCTGTCTAGCCAATATCTAAACGAATCGCAACATTATATCCATGGTTTTATATATTTACTTACTTCTATGCTATTATAATAAAACAGGGCAAGAGCATGTCGGTCCATGCTCAGTGTAGGGTTCCGAAGCCGTTAAGTACTACAAACATAAAAATCAACAAGTAATAACTAATTTTCTATTTAAAGTCAATTGGTGCCGTCTTAGATGATTTTAGTGGTATAAACACTTTAATCGCCTGTATCTCAAGAACCAATGATGTCTACTTAGTCGTGATAGTTTTTATTTAAAATTCGTTATATGTTCTTTCATTTAAGTTTTTTTTTTTCAGATTTTTAGTATTTGTCTGTAGGGTTACCGCTTTGAAGCTTAATATTTCCTAAACGGATCCTTTAATTAAAAGATTGTTTTCACAAACCCATAATATTTTTATGAAAGACCTATCCAACGATACCCCACACTATTATGAGGTAGACGAGAAAAAAAAACATCCCCGCGTTACGTGTAGGGGATGTACCCTAAAAAATATATTTTTTTTACATTTTATTGTACCACTTTGTTGGCGTGACTAATATACATATTCATGCCAAATTACAGCTTTCTAGTACTAAGAGTCTCTGCGCTAGGCTGCGGACGGACGGACGGATGTAACTCAATGTTTGTCCATCTGTCTTTTTCTTACTCTTTCATGGTTAAATCACTGAACCGATTTCGATGAAAATTTGCTTGGACCCTTGGGAAATTCGACAGTTCCCGAGGGAATAGTGATAAACGACGGATGGCCTCGTGGGCGGGTAAGACTTAGTTACTTATATGTACCTAAGCAAAGGAACGAAATAAAACAGTTAAATTGACTTTCAATAACTTATACAAGTTGTTTATTAAACTGTCACGGATTTTTACCTCTGTTAGTGAACAATAATCGTTTGTGTATGAGACAGCTACTGCTAAAGATAACTTCGCACTTACTACGAGTTAAAATTAAAAAGAACTTTGCAGACATTTCGCTCTGAGAAAACATTTTATCGAGTTTGCCAGCTTTAATGTCTTCTCAAAGTTAGTGGACACAGATATTGATCAATTTGTTTACAAATGGACAGTCCTTTTAAAATGTTATTTTGGCCTAATGAATTGGAATGAGTGCTTAACTTGTTGGGATTCCCAATTAGGTTTTTATTTCATATTTTTTGTAGATGTGAAAATTGGCATAAGGTTGAGTATTAGTTCTTTGATATTATTTTTTCTTTGGATTTATAATAATAATAACATAATAATATTACAGTACAGTGTCACACAAATATACCTAGTCCCAAACTAAGCTCTAGGTTTGTAAGTACTATGGGTTCTAGAGACCGATAAACATACTTATATAGAGAAATGTATACTTAAATACATAGAAAACATCTAAGACTCAGGAACAAATACTCGCGCTCATCACACAAATATCTGCCCTTACCGGGATTTGAACCCAGGATCCCTAGCTTCGAAGGCAGGGTCACTACCAACGAGGCTAGCGTGTCGTCCTTCGTCATTGTCATCATATTGATCGGAGGATGCCCAAATAGTATTTCCCCAAGTATATGAAAAAACGGCCAAGTTCTCATGTGCCACCAAAAGTAGTGATATCTAAGTAGGCGCCACGATTGGCACTAGATTGTTTACAGTTAGAGGGACTTTTATGAGTAGCTATTATACAACTCTGTCCTTTACGCCGTAAAATGAACTGTATAGCTATATCATAATAACCCCCTGTTTGATTTTTAGCCCTTACTTGTCAGTTTTCATAGCCAACATATTACATGATATTATCACTAAACTGTATAAAACACTGACAAGTATTCTAGGTCATTGGGGAGTGCCTATAGGTTTTGACGGGGTCTCTATCGTTTGACCGAATTTCATATGACATAATTTTACATGCCATAACGATAATGTGCAATAATATTCATTTGTCATTTGAATTTGGCATTTTTTTTGAAACCGTGAATTAATCAGAATTGTAATAAAACAAACCTAACCTAACCTATTGGGCTCTAAAAGATGGCACGTAAAAATTACCTAAAAGGTTTACAAATTCAGAAAAAATGCGTTATGGCAAATGAGATTATGGTATGTTATATCAGGGAAAATTAAGGTTGTAGCCAGTGACCATTATGGCAAATGAAATTATGAAAAATGAGGGGATACCGTTTTGACGAGCGAATCAGTCGGTACAAAATAAGGGGTATTTGATAATTAACAATATTTTATTGAATAGTGACAGAACCTTGATTTTCACACTAGGCTGTGAGGTTAAAGACCTAAATAATATGTTTAATAAACAGGTTTGAAATGTTAATAATGTCGGCCATTCATTCTACGAGCAAAGCCATAATACAGTTTCGGGCAAGCGATAAGTACAGACCTTTAGCATTTATATAACTCTGTCTCTGTCTCTCACCGTAAACTGAATTCCTTAACCATTTCATGGTAACCGCCCAGGATATTGAATCGTAACTGAGGTATTTGACCTCAGTCAACAAGTTCCTTTGTAGGCAGTGTCAAAACGATAGCTTGTATGGAAATTTATATAAAACAAGCTGATGCCCGAGGGAACTATTTGAATTGCCGGGATTAAACGTATCCTATGTCCTTTTCCTGGGATGCAAGATAATATACCGATTCAAAAATTTCAACGAAATTGAATCAGAGGCTAATTAGCTTCACATTTTGTTTTTGGTTGGCGGGTAGAGTATGCCATTAGGCAATAAGTTCACCATTTGTGCTTTCACTCTGGGAATGGAGGCGTGATGTAGGCATCACGCCTCCATTCCCAGAGTGGGGAAGGCAGAGCTACAGAGAAACGAACAACTCTAAAACACTTGTTTATTATTCTATTACCACATTTTGCACAATCATTGGCCGTTTGCATAATAAAGTACAAGCTAATAATAGTATTAGTTGTTTTGTGTACTTTAATATGCAATAGGCCCCAGGCCAAGAAGTTTACTAGTGTATTAGTGACAGATTGCAGGCCCATCGCCTAATAGTATCTACTCTTAGCTCCTACATATTTATGACATTTTATAAATACTTGCTCTTGCCACGGCTTGTCTGGTATTTTTGTACCTGCATATTTATAGATCTGTAGTTTTTTCTTGGCCGACACTTTAGTTGGAACATTCATTATCATGGTAATTTGGCAGGTCTCAAAATGACGTGATAGAGCGGGAGCCGAACTGATTTGGTAGCTATAAAATCTGATTGTAAACGAACTACTTTTATCTTTGATTTATGTTTGAATTAACAATTGTATTCTCATGTAGCGCGAGTTTTAAAACTTTTAAATGCTGGTATGTTTTTGTTCGAGTCATTGCGAAGGTTGCTTCATCAGTCATCTAAAGCGCTGTATCTTTATTTTACATACATACATACATAACATCACGCCTTTATTCCCAGAGTGGGGTTGGCAGAGCTATAGAAATAATAACAACTCTAAACAGACTTGTTGATAATTCTGTAAACACATTTTGCACAAGTAGGCTAAGGTGTTTACCAGTGTATTAGTGACAGGTTGCAAGCCCATTGCCTAACAGTACTACAAGCCCTTATTCCTTTAGCCGCCTCTTACGACATCCACGGGACGACATGGAGTGGCACTATTCTAACCCGGGAACCACACAGGAATTCAGGATCAGGGTCAGGGGATCTTTATTTTATTGAGGATATTATTGTATGTATTCTTATGATTTATATAATAGCACGGGAAAATAGAACTACAGAATATCTTGGAGAGATACCAAATGTTTTATCGCCTCTAAACTTAATTAAGAAATTCTTGAATGTCTTCGCTTCGCGTATACCTAAATTTATAAGTAAGATACGCTGCATTTCTTTTTATTAATTTGATGGCCCCTCCCAATTTTATTTACAATAGAAAACTGAAACCTTTTGTTGTACAGTCAGCGTCAAAAGTAGTGTACTTTGTCGCTTTAACAGTCACGTAAGTACTATCAAACAAGATATTCAAAATGAGTAATTGAGGCAAAGTACAAAAGTGATATGCTTCTTGTTTAACTGTGAATTTGTTCATATTTTGTTTGGAAATCTATGTAAATTTCGGAATACCTCGTTTTTGAAGAAATTTGTGATGTTGGTATCGAAATACCTAATTCTTACTTACGTTTACTTTTTTAAAACAAGTACTGTCAAAATGTAAGGCAGGTGTAATTATGATCTTTAATAACCATGGTTGCTAAGACAGCGATATTATACTGTTTACTGTTCACCATTTTCAATCACAATAAGTCAGTTTCATCTGTTTGGGAGTTACGCTGCCACATACAGATAAACAGACATACTTTACATTTATAACACTTTGCATCGGAAGTTAGAGATAATTGTTAATTTACCTTTCAATCGTGATCCCATTTACAATATTGAACAAAAAAATTAAAAACCTGGCTATCTATTTAAGGCATTATTAATATCGGAAGAATACATTCAATTTAATAATTCCATGTACTCGTTTATTGAGTACAGTGGATCATCCAGTAAATTACGAATCAAGTCTCAACAAATAATCTGTAGTAATTGATGGCTTTAAATATAAAATTGATTATACATTTATAGTGATTTTCATACAAACCTAGTCTTGATAAATTAAGAACACTTTTTTTTAAATTGAGGTCATCTTTCGAGTTTCTTGTGACTTATGGTATTTATTTTTATATTATGTAGAAGTCGAATAGATAACTGAAAGTAGAATTGCATCATGAGTATAATTTTTAGGGTTTGATAGTTACACAGCTACAATTTTCACTGATGATGTATTTCTGTTGCCGCTATAACAACAAATAGGTACTACAAAACACAATAAAGTAAATATTTAAGGGGGCAATACAACAAATGTGATGTTCTTGCTCGTGTTTGCTCGATATTGATAACGGCAATAGGTTGACGCTTGAAATGTTCACAGTATATTGTGTTGTATATTCACTTTAAAAATAAAAACAATAATTAAAATAAAACGAATATTTAAGGGGGGCTCCAATTCACCAAACATGTTTTTTGCCGTTTTTATAGATAATCGTACGGAACACTTCGTGCGCGAATCCAACTCGCACATGACCGATATTTTTGAAATTTTAGTCATTTCTACGGTAAGTTAAAATTAACTTCATAGATGTCCAACAATTATTACTGTGAACGAAAGTAAAATTACTATCTATTCAATGAAGGAAAGTAATAGTAAAACCCTTGTAAAACCATATCGCCTTTGGCATGTTATCATATTGTCAACGTTACGATCATTTTTATTGACTTTACTTTACCGTAACACGCCTAAAGGAATTTTGTTTTACCCAGTGGAATAGAGTTGCAGTACTTTACAAGCTTACCTTTTAACGTGTATTCACGTACCTTATATATTGACAAAAAAGTTTTATATCTAAAATATTATGTTATTTATATTATAAAGACGCTAGACAAAATGCTTTATGCTTCCTCCCAAACTTAAACTTGCTTGCAATTAAATTAATAGATTGGCGCAAATGCTGAGCCTAAATTGAATAATAAGTTACGTAGCGGAACAAAACAGCTGTTCGGATTAGTCACTATTGCATGTACGGCCACGCTGCATGGTCAAGTGAAAAACTGTGTCAGTGCAAACAGTTGGTGTGCTACGTCAGTGCCGTCATGTTTCATACACATAGGTTCAAGGGGAGCCGGCCAGCGGCCTCTATTTATAGTTTCTCGCATCTATTCCACTGTTAGCTCTCAGTGCAGAAATGTCCGGAGCCGCGAACGTCCAAAAACCAGCGCGGAAGCCCCGAAAACCGCGCGAGAAATCGCCGGGTGCGCCGCGACTCTCCAATCAATTATCGATTTATCCATTTTCATCCACCCGACTCTGATAGTCAGATCTAACCAGCTGACGCAAATTAAACCCGGTACTCATTAGACAGTGCAATTACGCGCAATCTCGGCACGCGAGCTTATGCAACAATTTTCAACACAGTGATTGTTTGCAGTTTGTAGTGCATGTTCAGTGTTCGTTTACAGTGCGCGAAAGTGACCGAGTGTTTGTGATCCTAATGTAATAACGCCGCCGTGATTGTGTTCGTCACATGATTGTATTTTTGGTTCAAAAACAAATATGACATTGGTACTATTTTGACGGGAATGCGGGTGAACCGCGCGTCTGGCGCTATGCCAGAAGTAACGCTGAACAGCTGACTGTAAACAAACAAATCAGTACTCAGTGATACCACGATACGAAGGTTCGGAGTATGTTTTGCACAAATGTATGCAAATTATAATAATGGCAGAAAAAGAAGACGGCAATTCTAGTGATAGTCCTACAATTGATGATAATGTTATACGAATCCAGCTGAGAAAGCCCAGCCAGCAAAAATGGGAGCTGCGAACGCGAAATCTTTCCCCTGGGATAAGATTTCCTACGATACAACTTTTTGATAGTGAAGGAAATCTCCTCGTGGAAACAAATGACGAAAATGTATCTATAAAAACTTGCGGTCCCGAAGAACATCCGATCAGAGGGAGCAAATCCCTACGAGAAAGGGACTTCAAACATTATATTGGCAAGAACTCCATTAGAAAACGTAATTCCGTTGCAGGAGACAAAATATACACACGCATATTCCGTACACCTGTCATAATTAACGATAATGTCGAAAAGAGTAATAAAAGTTACGTTATCCGAGATTCCGGCAGCGTGGCAAACATTCCAAGTAAACTCACATTAAACACGAACTTTTCTAATTTGCAAATAAATAGCCTCGAAACCACCCCTTTAGAGTCCGGAGCCAGTGAAGTTAGCAGTTACAAGAGTTCCGACGATGAAAGCTGTGTCGATGACGCGAAGCCGATACCGAATGAATCCGAAACAAAGTCAATATTGAAAATAAATGGAATAATTCCCCTTACTTCGCCTGATGCCATTTCTATAGACACTTCCCCCGACCGAATCGAAAACGAGAAAAGTACGGTGCTTGATAAATCCCAGTCATTGAAATGTACCATTGAAAGCAGGGGCTTTACAAAGGAATATAAGAATGATGCTCTGGCTCGCTCAAAATCTGGAGTTTTATTTAACTTGCCTCACAATAAGATATCGTTCTTGAACACTTACTTAAAAAGTCTACCCGCGAGGTCGGCCTCTAATCCGGATTGGTTTGCACATCGGCGGAAAACAATAAAACCTCCACAGAATTTGCGCGAAGCAGTGAAGCATCCGGAATTGCCTAAATTCTCTTTGCAAAAAATGCTCCCTCACAAAACACGGCATAACATGTCAGAGAACGAATTCATTAATATTCCTACGGACGCGGCGACCGCCTGTGAAATGAAAAAGCGCCTAAAAATGTACAGACGTGGTTTATCAGAAATTGAACAGCGAGATCAGGGGGGGGTGAGTGTGGCCATAAGGAAGCGAAGCCATTCTGTGGCGAGTGCTTTTCGGCTGGCTCATACTTCTTCCTCCGAAAGTATTGACGAGGCTGATCTGGTGCTCAATCGTTTGAAGAGGAGAATATCCAAGAATAAGTTGCGAGAGAAAAAGCGAAGCATTGGGGCTAAATACTTATTCGGTAAGTGGCTAAGTTCGATGTTATGTTGCTAGATATATCTTCTATCTATAAAATATCATGTATGTAAATAATTTTTCATGAAGATTCATGACACTATATGTAAATCGACATGCTTCGATTAACTATTGTGGTATTCGCATCCCATTTAGACCCGCCATACCATTTAAACTTGCTTTGCTCATACGTAATACCTACTCTTAATATAGGCACCAAAAGACACTCCTAAAATGTAGCGAAAAACGCACTGATATTAAAAGCGCACAGTTATGGCTTGCTTTATAATTATATATTTATACGCTTAAAAATATTGGAGGTCATCTTACTAAAAATAGAGTTTAAAAATTAATATATCCAATTTGCCTAGTATTAATGAGGAGACTGACACAAAGTTTCAGACAGCACCGAGCTTCCAGTGGCGCTTGATTATGATTATGGTGTTTTCTAATAAACAAAAGTATTATCTTGAAATCGAAGACTGTTTTTTTGTTGAACAATGAATTCACAACGTATAAGGACATTATGACGAACCTTCGTGTACACAATTTAACGGAAAAAGGTGGCAAAAGGTGTTTATTTCCATTGTCGCTTTAACGATACATCATAAAAATAAAATATTAAAGACACAATCGACAACCTCTTGAACCATAGACATTTATAACAAAAAATAAAAAGATAAAATTAAAGGGTGTCCTACCCTTGTTGTACGGTGGTGTGGAATCCTCCGTGTGCAGGTCCAACTCGCACTTAGACGATTTTTTTATACTACTAGAAATATAGACAGTGCGTTTCTGGCCACAAGGGACAATTTATAAATAATAAAAAAAAAACAGGAGACAATCTCACACAGTTTGACCTAGTCCCAAACTAAGCTCTAGGCTTGTACTATGGTACTAGACAACGATAAACATGATGATTGATGATGAAAAATAAAATATAAATAAATAAATATAATAAATATATATCACGATAAACATACTTAAATAGAGAAATACATACATACTTAGTAGAAAACATCCAAGACTCAGGAACAAATATTCGCGCTCACCACATGAACATCTGCCCTTACCGGGATTTGAACCCAGGATAGTAGGCTTCGGAGGCCGGGTCTTTCGGAAATGAGAAATCTTTGGGAATGACTCATTTCCAACTAGGCCAACGTGTCGTCAACACAGGTGTTTAAGGTTGGTGTCATTGCAAGATCGACCTCAATACGGCTCCTCAAGTAATCGACCGCAGCCACAATACCGTTGAGTTTCTTGTGGCACTTCTTCTCGGCAGTGGTCTCCTCTTGGGAAGCGCTGGAATTTTGTGGTGTAAAAGTGCCCGTGCGGCCTACTTACTGGATAAACAACTTATCCTTTTATCTTTTTTTTTATACTGGGCCTCTATTGTAGTCGGTAAAACCATTCTATATTGCCTTTTCATTTGTATTGTTTTTAAGTCAGCCACCATTCCTGTCACGTAAATCAGAGCTATCATTACGATGACAAGAACATGTCAGAGGCAAATACGGTTATACCCTGAATAGAGACCCTGGTTTAGACATTGGTTTAGTCACTAGAAAATTATTACACTACTAGGTGTTGTCCGAGACTCCGTCCACGAAGAAAAACAAAACATAGCCTTGACACTCAAAAATACTGGGCTTTCTATTGGTAAAAGATTTTTTAAACTCTGTTCAGTAGATCCAGAGATAGCCCCCTTCAACCTCACAAACTCACAAACTTTACCTCTTGTTAATATTAGTATAGATAAGGTCGAACGTGGACACAGTTAAAACTTAGTAGTAAGTACTTGTTCGTAGTTTATCAAATCAAAGCTTTACTTATCTTCGGTGAAAAACCTCCACTGAAAATATATCAGTGCGTGTATACAGGGTGTTAGATAATGAGTGGATAATCCTTGAACTACGGATAGAGGGCACTTAGGACGTTATGAAAAAGCTAAATTAGGTCTAGTAAAAGTCGCACGGTTTTCGACATATTTGGACTTTTAATCGGATTTTTTGTCATTTTTCCTTATGTCCGTGTTACGAAAAACCCCTAAGCTCATGTATTAATTCAATTTTTTTTTCGTTGTTTCTTGCATGGTTAGAATCACTATGAACTAAGGAAGTTTTTAAAGCTACATGCCCAGTTTTTTTTCATGATAACTTTTTGAGTAAACGCACAAAGTTTGTTTTTCCATACTACGTGAAAAACAAACTCGGGGATTTCTTAGTATGGAAAAAGTAACTTAGTGAGTTTACTCAAAAAGTTGTCATGAAAAAAACATGGCATGTAGCTTTAAAAACTTCCTTAGTTCATAGTGATTCTAACCATGCAAGAAAAAGTGAAAAAAAATATGAATTAATACATGAAATTAAGGGTTTTTCGTAACATGGACATAAGGAAAAATGACAAAAAATCCGATTAAAAGTCCAAATATCTCGAAAACCGTGCGACTTTTACTAGACCTATTTTAATTTATTTATTCCTATATTCTAGCTTTTTATAACGTCCTAAGTGCCCTCTATCCGTAGTTCAAGGATTATTCACTCATTACCTAACACCCTGTAAATTATCACACAGATGCGGTAAAAGATTGGGAAAAAGATAGGATATCTCAGGAAGTGCCGAGTTATGGTGATATATACGTCGCTATTGTTAGGTGATTTATACAGATCTAACTTTTTTTTCATAACGACAAGAACTTGTTAAGTATTTTTAAAAGGTTACGTTTTATTAAAGAAGATATTTTTCTTTTATAAGGGTCATGAATGGGTCGTGCCATGTCATAATGCCAACTATTTTGGCGATCGTAACAAGAACAAGGAAAATTGCCTTATTTTTTCAGTCGGATCATAATATAAATAAATAAACTCGTATAATGTAATTAAGATTGTCATTTGTTGTTTGAAATAATTTCATTTTCTTAATACAATAAACGAACAAATAACTTGATTTAGCTCATAATTGTACTGAGCTTGTAAATTTTAACCCGTACGTTGCAATACTGTTACATTGCGAAATTTGCTCCTCCACAAAATACACCCCGTGTACCCACATCAACTTTGTTACTTAGGTACTCTCAGTTTGTTATTATAAAATGAAGAAAATGTAACACACAGCAATCCGGGTACGCTACCGGTAGCTGCTTGATTTTCAGCTTCCTATTTTTAGTGCAAAGAATTTTTTATTATGCTTTCTAAATACTACTTCATATTTCAGCACTATGTATGACTGTGCTGCTTGCCCTCTCGGCAACTTATAGGTATATATGTGTCTTAGTATTGTTACCTACTCCTTCGTGGAATATGAAATTGGATCTGAGTAAAAGTATTTCATTTTTGAGCTCTTTATCGTTACAGTAAAAAAAATATAGGTAACTACAAGGACCCTATAGGTACTTATGGCGCAAAATCACCAAGGTGGTAAATTCCGGGTTTCAAATTTTGAAATATTTTATTTTTTATTTTTGATTTAAAAACCAGTCCTAATCCTTAATTATCTTATCTTTAATTGATATCTGAGCGGGCAGAGCTGAAAATGAATAATTATATAAATTCAATAATATTTAGGTCCGGAAACGTTCCCGGAATGACGTTTTCATATAAAATTTCGTAAAAAATAGACAATAGTCATTAAAACGGCACTTTTTGAGATTAATGTAGTAAAAGCTCATGATAATGGTTAAGAAATATTTTATTAAAATACATTTACTTTTATTTTTTTTATATTTATCGGCGTTCCCGGATTGACGGTGAATTGAAGTACGGTGTAAAAATTTCATACAAAAACACGCTTACCACTAAGAATTTCAAAAATTTAATAAAAAACACACGAGGCATCCACTTGCACTCAGATGCTTTAAATAATTACCCAGTAGCGCTATCGCTTGCATTTTTCTGAAAAGTGTTATTTAAAAAAAATGTTGCGTTCCCGAAATGACGCACAAAATTTCCGCCAAACTTTCAGTTAAATTAAAAAAAAAAAAAAAACTGTCAACTTAAAAGCTTATAAGTATCATTTGATTATAATATTAACTAAGTTAAAAAGTACCTATAAAGCATTAAAAAAAAATTAATATGTATTTTAACTGTTTTTGTCAGCAGATAACGACTTGCGGACGCGTTCCCGGAATGACGTTTTGGGGGTAAAATGTGAAAAAAAGTATATTCAATCAATAAATTAAGAAAAAAACTTTTGAGGTACTGATTAAAAAAGTTAATTCGAATAATCTATAAAGCATTATTTCAATTAAAATAAATAAATTCTATGATTTAATTTACTCCGACACGAATTTACCACCTTGGTGATTTTGCGCCTTATAGGGAGTTAGAAGTCCTGCTAGGTATGTCGTGTATTTTTTATTTTCTTGATATGCGTACATCAGTCGCACTAACAGAATTTACGCTTCATAAATCCTCAGTATTTAAGTACAACAAAACACGTTTTACAATGGACAACAGCTTTATGTACCGTAAAAAGACAAAATTGGGATGAATAGGGGTAAGGGGTGAATTGGGACACAACCTAAAATGAAGCACATGTAACTAACTAGTAAGCCTTCTAAGACTGAAATCATTTTCAACAGAACGCAACGTTGTTTCGTTTAATAGGTAGGTAGGTACTTGTTCTTATACGTAACAAGTTATGCCTTATTTTAGGTTGTGTCCCCATTTACCCTGTTTTACGGTAATGACTAATGACTAATTAATACACAACATGGCTATATTCTACGAATTTTACAAATATATTATTTTAAATTGTATTATTTTTTATTAGAACGCCATCTATGGTGAGTACAATGCATTAACAAGCGACTGACTGCGTTTTGCATTGACAGTGTTACCGCAACAGCGTTATAGCGAGCCCTCTTACGGAAAATTGGGTGAACTACATAGTAAGCCTTCTATGGTAATAGTTTACCAAGAAAACCGGTAAAGAAGGAATTATGTTATTGTATCTAGAGAACAAATGCAAACTTAACTCAGCTTGCACTGATGTCGCTTGCATAGATTGTACGACATAAAGTTAAAACGGTAAACTTTAGTTTCTTATTTAGCCGCTTGCTTGTGTAACTTGGTAACAAATTACAGTAGAAAAATTGAATTCGTTAAAAAAAGAAGTCTTATATTTTTCTCAGTACAAGCGGGAAGCCAGGAAATGAAAATGGCGAAATTCGATTTTCTTCTGCTACAGGAAATGAGAAATGTTTAGGGATGTTATTCTCATACGGAACCGTCGTCGACGATTTACGGACCAGTTTTGTTAGACCCGTAAGCATGCGAGTACGATGTGACAGCGTGTGTATATTAACGCTTACCGTTGCAAAAATTGAAAATAGATTAACGTATATAACGCCGCTTTATCCTCACCGCACAAGGCTCAGTTAGGCTTGTCTTGACTTTTCAGTCCACTTCATTGTTTTGCAAAAAAATAAAAATAAGACATAAACTAACTACGTTAACTAATTTTCTATTTAAAGTCAATTGGTCCCGTCTTTGATGATTTTAGTAGGTATAAACACTTTAATCGCCTGTATATCTCAAGAACCATTGATCGTGATAGGTTTCCCTTAAAATTCGTTATATATTCTTTCATTTAAGATTTTTAGTATTTGTAGTTTTGGCTGTAGGGACTTGAGTCTAACTAAAAATTAGCGCTTTAAAGCTTAATATTACATACACCAATTACTTAATCGGAAAACTGTTCACACACGTAATATTTTTGAAAGACCGATCCAACGACTCCGAAGGAAGGAAGGAAGGATCCGAAGGTTAACTGGTAGAGAATGCCTTACGGCATTAAGTTCGCCTTTTGCATATTAAGTGTATTCTTTTTGTGCAATAAAGATTAAATAAATAAATAAATAAACGACACCCCGCTCTATAGGGTAGAAGAGAAAAAAATACATTCCCACGTTACCTACGTGTAGGGGAGATGTATACTGTAAAAAAAAATATTTTTCTTAAATTTTACTTATTGTACTACTTTGTTGGCGTGACTAATATGCATATGCATGCCAAATTACAGCATTCTAGTACTAAAGGTCTCTGCGCTAGGCTGCGGATGGATAGACGGACGGACATGGCGAAACTATAAGGGTTCCTAGTTTGACCCTAAAAACAGGGCGAGAGCATGTCGGACGAATACAAAAAACTATATCGACAAACAACAAGTACAAAGTAACTTTCTATTTAAAGTTATTTGGTGCTTCTCAGATGATTTTTAGTAGGTAAAAACACTAGTCGCCTGTGTATCAGAAACCATTCAAGACTACTTAGCCGTGATAGTTTTCATTTTAAGTTAGTTATGTGCTTTCATTAAAATTATTATTCAGATTTTTATTAATTTCGTGTACTTTTGGATTCAATATTTCCTAAGCTGTACTCTAAATCAAAAAAATGATAACAGCATTCATAAAATGTTTTAAATAAATATCCATTGATACCCTATTCGAAATTTTGACCTATGCTTTACTTGTACGGGAGGAAGACGAAAAAATATATTTTAATGATTTTATTCTATAACTTTGTCGGTGTACCTAAATGAAATGCATAACCATGCCAATTTACAGCTTTGTAGTACCAAGAGTCTAGTTAAACCGCGGTCAGACGGACAGACGGACATGGTGAAACTATAATAAGAGTTCCTTGTATACGGAACCCTAAAAAAGTATAAAAAAACATTACAGTGCATTTTCATTGCACGAAAGTGCCCTTTGGTACGATAAACAACGAAAAGTGTTGATTTCCATTCTTTCTGGATCGGTGCTTGAATTATTTCGACGAGCAACAAAGGCCATTTACAGGAAAACGATCACTCTAGTTGGTTTTAAAACTAAATTTAAGACAGAATTCCATACAATATGACATAACTAAACTAAACTTAAGTTTTTCCTGCAAATGATTATAAAATAATGAGTAAGTTGAAATTTGTTATCTAAATACGTAATTTATGCTTCAATCTGACGCGAAAAAAGAACGATTCAGCAAGCGTCTTTTGACACATGGATTTTTTTTCTTAGTAAACAATATCCCTGATCCCAATCTATGAACCGTAAAGGAAGGATTCACCCCCATAAGCAAAAGCACAAATAAGACAGTTAGGCTGTATACATACTACTACATGTATTGATAAGCGTTTTCTTAAAACGCCTAACGGCCAGCTACACAAAGGACTTTTTGCCTTTGATTCCATAAATCTAAAGTAATGACTTCCCCTGTTTTTAGAGTTCCTTTGTGGCATAAGAAAGAGTAATTTGATAAGTCTAGTATTCTGTTTTATACAAATATAAAATAGAATGATATCACATTAATTTATTAAAAAAAGATATACGCAGTAAAAAGACATTCTAAGATGTATTCTGCGAACGTTATCGTTAAAGATAATTTATAGAATTGACGTTAGCTGCTAGACGTTCTCGTCGATCGCTTATGTCAATTCGATACCTACATTTCGATAATTTTCGAAAATTTATTACGTTAACGTTATGTACCTACTTATCTTGTCTAGGTCCCTTGGCCGAGGCCCTACGTATACTCGTACTAAACTATAGAATAAGATTAGGAAGACTAATACAATATTGATTACTATTCTGATATTATCGTACTCGAGAGTGGGTCAAATAAATATTTGCAAGAAAGAATTGTGAATTCACAAATCAGTTCATATTATAGTCTACTCGTATACAAATTATCGTTTAGACAGACAATTTTTCCCGACATTTGTGTTACGATACGGAACCCAGTTTCAACACTTTCAACGTGTTTTTTAACTTATCTGTCTTGCCAGCCATTCGAGCCATCGAAGGCGAAAACTGAGAAAAAAGTGACATTCGCACGAGGGATCTTTTGGCGTTCAGCCAACTCTGCAACTCGTCTCTGCACTTATGCTATCCTAGTATTTGGGAATAGTTTTTATTTCGTTGAAAATCTTAAAGCAAGCTTTTCTAACATTATTTGTGTACTTATAATAATTTTGTTATGTTCATTTCTGCTCAGTTGTGGTGCTTGAAAATTCTCATCAATCTTTGCTTTCTCAATTAAGTATACGAAATTGTGTTAAGATGAAATATTACACTCTGCGTGTGGCGGCGGTTTTAGGCAGATACTTAGTTAATTGTTTATGTTGCCGGAATTGTCGGATACAAGTCCATATCTTTATATGGAAATCCATTTTACCATCGCTAACACAGAAAAGCAAACTAAGTGACGAGTAGTTTTCTTTTTTGAATCTTTTGAAGAAGAATATTATATTCACTTTAATATGCGGCGCCAGGAGACAATGAAATCAATGACCTGTTCGAGCAAGTTAATCGCAAACTAATTAAACTTCAATATTACTCATTAGGAAAGTGTCTGTCGACTTTTCTCTACCCTGAAATAAGGATATAGGGATTGTTTTTTTGCACATCATTCAAAGTAGATTAATAGTCAAAGAGCGCAATGAGCGTTTTGGTATCCTAACTTACAATAATATAACTGAATCTTATTTACTTGACTTGACTGTTTGACTTTATTTGCGTAAAATCAAGACACCAGCTTTACAGATTGACGTAATAAATTGCATAGAGAAAGGCAAAACTTATATCTAACATTGTATCTCGGGTAAAGGCCCACTTCTAAAGGGAACCTTCCCTCAGAAGTAATAGTTACTAAAAAGGTGAAATATTATCTATTTCTGGTTTCATGGTGTTTTCTATAATTTTAATTACTCTTTTAAGCTTAAAAGAAAGCTTTTATCATCCATATAGACCCTGTAATAGCCCTTTAGCACAGACATTTCCTAAGTCACGTTTTAGAATCGCTTTGCTATTCGAAAACGTGTTCTGAATCTATCCGTAGCACGAACCCCTAAAACAGATACGTTTTCATATAGTATTACATTACTTACACTTCCTTTACTATAATCTATGAAGATAGAAAAGTTAACGTCAATGTCTATTTCAGTACTTAATACGGACACGGGCTTTTCCAACCACCATTTCGCGATCACTATTCTCGATGACGATTCGTTTAGGTTACTTATTTACTCGATAGGAGAAATAAGTTTGTGCACGAGGCACTGTTAGCGAAATTGCAAAAATGTACAATCTCTAACAATAACAGTTAACTTAAACTACATCACGTTATACATAATTTTGATTGTTGGACCTCTTTAGTCGGTGTAATAATGATATCTGCTTCAGGTTGTGTTTTATACCTTGGTCCGACTATCTTTTAAGATTTCTTACAGAAACACATGTAAATCAAATGATAACCAAAATTACAAATTAAACATTGCGATGAAAAGGGCCTCACTACTCAGCATTGTGCCAAAGGAAGCCGCGGCGCTGGTTTTCAGAGGGTCTGAAACTCTTGAAACTCTTTCTTCTTCTCCTTTCTTGACCTCCTCGTGCTCTTCCAAATCCCTTTGGTGTTTTCTCCCGTAATTTCTCATTCGGTTATCCTCTTGTTAGCAACAATAAAAATATCTACACCTTTAATTAATATTGCCCAAAAGATCGCCTTTCGAAACGATCCTGTGCTAAGGTAACAACCAGGTGATTATAAAGTTAAATGTGTTATTACCCGCCATTTGGTTTAAAATGGTAGAATTTCAGCTGGCCAATTATAACGGCCGCACAAGACAAGTTAGGTACTTTGTTAAAATCAAATCTAAATGAAAAAGTTAGATAAGATTTAATTGGACTATTAGAACCGTCTAATAATCCAACTTTTAACAAAGCTCGCAAAGTAATAATGAATGCCCGTGGCACAACAAGCAATTAATACTGAAAATGCGCGTTTAAAATTATAGGAAAGTAAAGTTTTGTGAGTTGATATTTTTAAGCATATACTCCATTCATAACAATATTGCATAACGAATACAATAATTATTAGTATTCTTTAGGTAACACAGAGGCGTTCCGAGAAACCCTTAAAATAAAAAGTCAACGTATAATTCGAGTCGATGTTATAAAAAGTTGCAGCGAGATGGCGCGCACAGGGTCAAGGTCGTTTACGATGCAGGCATTTGGCTTCGCACGGCCGAACCGGAGTTACCAGTGCATAAAAAAATACTTATTAACATGGTTTGAGTGTGTTTTATTGTTTTTGGACGATATTTGAGCGTAATAAACAGTAACACATGGGTTGGAACATGCGCAGTGGCGGAGTCAATATCCCCCTCTAGAGCGCCGCCGCCATGACGCTGTTTGAAGGCGCAATGGTAAAAGAGCCTAAGAACGAATAAAGTGTCATTTTAGACTATAAATTATCAATCAAGATTTTTTTATTTTACCTTGATGTGATGATGATACACGTTCACGGTTTCTTAGTTAATTACTGTTTTTTTTGTGTTGCCTTTGGAGGTAGGCAGGTATATCAAAAATAATACAAAAAAAAGTTGATAATACATACATACATAACATTACGCCTTCATTCCCAGAGTGGGGTAGGCAGAGCTACAAAAATAGGTACCAAAAATATAAAAAGACATGCTAATAATTCTGTAACCACATTTTGCACAAGTAGGCTGAGACGTTTATTAATGTATTAGTGACAGTTTGCAAGCCCATCGCCTAACAATACTAGAAGCCTTTATTCCCTTAATCACCTCTTATGACATCCACGGGAAGACATGGAGTGGCACTATTCTAACCCGGAAACCACACTTTTGGAAGTTGATAATAAAGGTCATTAAATTTTAATACCCATGTGTATGAAAATTATTAACCAACCAGGAATTAACGGCTTTACTAATAGATATGAAACTCACCATGTATCTAAAACGATCCATATAATTAATTCACTGAATTAAATTAAAATCATAGCAAGACAACTGGATTACTTGACAGTTCCTGAGAAGATAGAAGGATTCTTAGTACTTACCTATATTTATTTTACATTGTTTTAAAATCGGTCATTAGTTTAAATATTACGAAGCGTACCGTAAATGGGACAGCGCTATAGTACTTATATATCACCGTCTCATTCACTGCCTGGATCTCGTCAGCTTGTCACACCTCATAATACGGCGTCTGAGCACTATTAGTGCCTATTAAACCGAATCATGACAAAAAAGCTGATAAGACACGCAAGAACGAATAAACTTAAGTTAGGCCCTTGTTCCTCGCGGCGTGTTAGTTGCCAGTTCGTCCGCTAGAGTGGAAGTGGAACTACCAGCTGGCAGGTTTGACAGTCGCATTCGGCTCACGTCGACCGGTCCGAACGCCGGTAGCGCGTACCCCGCACGTGCATACATTTAAAACAATATTTAACCTAACTTTAGTTCTTATGCAAGTTACTAAACTGTTTTTTTTTTAACCTAGTGACGGTTTGCATGTTTTAATTTTGGAACGGTTTAAGTTTGTGTTGAGTTATTTTGTAGTGAGTGTTGGTTGTGAGTGTGCGGCTCGGTTTTCTGTTTTCGTTTTTGGTTTCGTTTTGGAAGTTTTTGGACGCTGTTCGAAAAAACAATAAGAGAAGTGGAGGTAAATAGTTTTCATTCTGTAACTAACTTTATAAGTGAGTTTTAATTGTGAACCTGAGCAACTCAAACCGGACCTCTCTAGTCAGGTACCTAGTCTCATTACTCATTCACTTAGACAATCTCAAGATGTAGGCACTTAAATCTCTTGGAAATCGGTCGTATGCTCAACTATGACTCGTTGTTTAAGAAATATTTCCAGGAAGATTCCTACTCCACGTAAGCTACATTTGAATTCGATTGAAAGCATTGCTTTGCGGTGACTTAACCTATCTAATTTACCTACTTATGTTTAATAATTTTTAATAATTTTCCAAAATTATTATGTAGGTAAACTACCTTTTTGAACTTGCATTTAAATTTGCCTTAGCTTGGTTAGACAAAAATTAAACAGCAAAAACCAGCAAAATTTAAAGCGAGATTGTTTTGGATGATCATGCACTTTATGCAGAGCCATTTTAAAACCTTATCACAGAAAATCAATGACAGAATTTTGTTAATTAAGTTTCTTGTGACTTGACGTAATCTCATTGCGACAGGGTTCTATGTTCATTTAATTTCGGAATGAAACCGATGCCTAACCTGTTTTTAACAAAAAATATAAAGCCGAAAATGATAAGACTCGCTAATTTAAAGGTTCGCATACACGTTTAAAGAAGGTACCGAGTTAAAATAAAAATAAAAATGGTCTGGTGTCGCGACCAGGATTAATCTTTATAAAACTAAAAAAATACGACGCATTAAATGTTGTACTACCAGGTAGGTAGATATAACTTATTTAACGTTCACTTGCTTCGTAAAGCTGGTGGTACACGTAACTACACACATCAAAAATGTCTAAGGATCAATAATGGTATACCTATAATAAAAATAAAGATATATTTGATGCGTGTAGTTAAACTAGACACTAACTGAGCAGATGATAGCAGCAGAAGTTATGCACCAATAAAACAACTTATCATAAACGTTTAGTAACAAAACAAATTTTAATGTTATTCACTTCAGGTATTTTGCTATTGAATTGTATTGATGCAGGTGTGACATCGTATCGCAGGTTTACAAATTCTTTCATTTCATTGCCATATTATATTTACTTCACACAATGAAAACCGTGACACCGAACAGTGATATAAAACTACAAGTAGATTTTTAATTTTAAAGATGTGGAGGATGATCTAATGAAAAACAATGTCTTTTTGCACCTTCCTCTTGATATCTACTTCATCCTCATGTAGGTACGAGTAGATACTGTAACTTGTGTTGTATTTTTAGTGGTTTTACGAATAGGTGTTAAGTTCACATTCATTAACCACCCGCCAAGCAACAGTGTTCGCATTTTTGTGTTTCGGTGTGGGGATAAGACAACCGGTGAAATTACTAGCATAGAGGCATTCCATCTTAGTCCTCAGGGTTGGCAACGCATTTGAGGTCTTGGGATTATAGTCTTGAGAATTCAAATGTCTATGGTCTCAGATTCCACTTACCATCAGGTGGCCTGAGTGCTCGTGTGCCTTCTCCTTAACATAAAAAAAAAAAAAAAAAAATGATATACAAACAGCATGGATTTCGTATTTATAAAACACCCTGATTTTAGGCATTAGCGTCATTATTTGTCAAGTTCACATACCTAATAAATCTTTTATTTTAATAGGCTCATTCCTTTTTATTGAATTCGGTCAACCTAATTAAGTGCGTAAGTTTCTTGACTCAGGCAGGAAGTATAGCAATCTGTAAGTTTGTAAGTTTGTATCTTTTATCTTTCAAACACCCTGACTGAAGTCAGGACGGTGAAATAGGGTCTTATTCGCCAGTAGGTTATCAAAAGTAATTGATGTTTCCAGTAATCTATATACCTACCTGAAATAATCAATGCTCATCCACATGCTTCGCCAAATGTTTAACAATCCAATTAGATCAATAATGTCGTTACAGACGTTTAGGTTAAGATACGTTTCAGACTCGCGCACCGAGGGTTGTGTACAAACTTATAAGAATGTAAAATTCTATTGAGGGACAAACTGAATTTTGCCGTTGAAAACTGTTATCTTTTGTTGTTGTGTTGTTGTTGTTGTAGTCTGTTATAAATGTCATCTACAAAGGTCGCGATTAGTTTACAAATTTGCAAATAATTTTGCAATGAATGTTTTTTTTTGTGACTGAGCTACAGATTAACGATTTTCGGTTTTTTTCATTTACGTTTATGTACGTTTATAACTATACTTATAGTAGAATACTATACTATAAGTATAGTTATAAACGTACATGAAGTTTTTACTTCACAGTACCTACTCAAAGCATCAAGAACTACCATTATTTAATTTCCTATTTATAAAAAAAAAACTCCAGGAAAGGCAGATTGATGTTACAAGACGTTCGCACTCACATTTCAGCATTGAATAAATAAACCCTTATGTTGGAAAAGATGGAGAAAGAAAAAAAGGACCGGTAACGAATTAACAATTTTGGAGAAATTTTAAAATGGACTTTCCCAAACGAAAACACCTGTACTTAAGAACAACATTAAGAAGTACAGTTACTTTTTATTTTCAGCTTTAAACATTTAAAAGCTCGCAAAGTAGGGAGTTCTTTGGAGAATTTTCAAGTCGCGCTAAGAAGATAAGTAGATAGCAAAGTGGACTCAGGATCTCGGTACGCCGAGGACGGGAAAAAATCCAAGTAGTTCTTAGCTAATGACCAATTAGCAGAGAGGAACCGGTCGAGGAAAGAACATTAATTGTAATAATTACCTTTAGATACTAAGGCTCTCTAAACAAATGATCTGGGTGTTGGAAATAAAAGTTCCAAGGCGTTGCATCATGCAAATATATGTGGTGATAGAACCTTGTGCAGAGTCCATCCGAATCGCTACCGTCATCTTATCTTTTTACCTGCCGCCTAAGAAGCAATAAGGTGGACGTCCGAGTGCTCGACATGTCAAGAGAAAATATTTATTTGCATCGTGATATTACGTTAATTTAAACATCTACCCAAAACATTTTTATGTGTTTTAGGAGAAGTGACCTGTACTTTTATTAAATCGAATTTGATAAATATGGTGACCATAAACCGAAATTTCTCAAATTGAAAAAAAAATACAGTCAATTGGACTGTATTAAATTGAAAATAAGTTCTGTATTTTAAAATTGGTGTGTGAAATATCAAAAGTCACATTTCTCATCGCTAAAATGAGGTGGTGATAAAAGTAAAATTGATCTTATTTTATTTATCGCAATTCAAAGTATAGTGACATCTACTAGTACAGCGACGAGCACTCGGACATCTACCTTATTTGCGTTGTTATTTTTTGGTGAAGTGGTAAAACAACTGGTGAACGGAGAATTACTCGTAAGGCATTCTACCTTAGTTTCCAGAGTTAGTAATGCCTTCAATGTCTTGAGATGGGACATGTTTATGCGTTTCAGAGCTTTTATTTTATATACCGGTATTAATATATTATCCAACATTCAATTCGACGTTCATTGGTTGACCTCAGATGCCTCATTCAGAAATCTGTTAAATACTATCAGTTCCGTTATTGAACAGACTCAGACTTTTGATTGGCGAATACGGCCCGAAATATACATGGTATAATTTTTCCATTTACGCAGCTATGTTAATTATAATACTCAGTGTGATGACCTGACGTTGTTATCGATGCGTCAAGAACGTGAATGACTATGATCGAATTTGCTTGGTAGGTAGGAAGTTTATGGTCTAATATAGTCATCCTCCGAAGATTTGCTTAGGACTTAGTGCTCGCTGTAGAGGTGTGATGATTTTTTATTTATTCTGCTCCAAAGTAATGAAACACTCAATTAACTAGAATAGAAAAGATTAAAAAAAAATTTTTTTTATTTAATCCTGTTGAAAACGCGTCGTATTTATAATGAAGTATGAGATTTGCATTGCACGACTTGTATAAGAACGTAACTATACACGAGTAAGTATATGCCCTATCTTTCTTGAATAACTTTCTGTATTTGGATGGCTGTATTTTTAAATTATTTTCCAAAAAGTCACAACGGTACAGGTGACCTCTACTTCAATCTCTGCTAAGTAATCACAAAGACCGTCGCAAACAAATGAAATCGAACAGTCGGACAAAAGCACTTGAACTTTGAGAGTCCACGTCATTTCAGGCTAAGATGTTTTTTAAGATACCTTTCCTTCGATATTCTGCCTCCCACGGTTTTAGATCGAGGCTGCGAGGATTTAAAAGTCTCTCTACCATGCTATGAAATTTGGTCATAATAGGTATAGAGAAGAATGGTTTTACGGAAATATGCTTGTTACCTTCATTTGGCGATGGTCAAATCAAATAAATAATATATTAATATAAATACAATTTCTATTGGCCAAAATGTAAAGAGGTTTGTTTTCACATGTTTTTATTAGCGTCAAATTAAAGGCACATTTACTTTGGTTCCATTTAAGACTACGCATCCGATAATCGTTGCTTTTACAAGTACTCAAAGGATAAGGTAAGCAATGTTCTATATATCCTGGAACGTTAAATAGTAAAATGTCAGAACATGAGCATTCATTATCTCAATCAATCGTATTTAATACCAAGGGCTTTTGTACAAATCTTAAAGAATTCACTAGTGAGCTCATCGGCAAAGGTACTCTAGCTGTTGTCCTTTCATCGCGTTACCTGATATTTCGGACTTGTTTCGACATAAGGCAAACTTGGACGCAGCATCAGTGAATTATTTAAGAGAGAGGCTACTAACGGACGGTATGAACGCAACGATGACAACGACTATAAGGCGTGTGCATAACAAGAAAGCCTGCACTCACAACATCAAAATATACAAGTTCTATTAGAATACCTTGTGTAGGGTCACCGGGAAGAAATTTCACTCCTTAACAGTTTTTAGATGAAAATGAGTTCCTTCTTTAAAGATTTTGGTTAAATTATTACGATTATCATAGTTTGCACCGCCTTCTACTTCTTTTGTTTATTTTTCAACTTCTTTTACTCGTAAGGTTGTCCAGAATAATGGCTATTTAGCGATAATAACTCACTTTTGATTTTAATTTTTTTCATGCTGTAATTGTAAGTGCAACTCAGTAAAGAGTATTGGTATTGTATTACATTAAAGCCAAAGAAATATGTTAGACTACCTCAGTAGTACCTTCTAGCGCAATAACACGATAAAAACTTAACTATATGCAGCTTAGACAGTACGTGGTCAAAAGGTCTTCGCGCCCGGTCACCCGTTAAATCCTCAATACGTCATGCCAGCCTTTTTCCTCATACTTTTAACATCGTTTATATTATTTTTCCAAAATCGTCGGACCAAAACAACACCCCTATCTACATTGAGTGCCAAAGGCTTTATACTGGGTCAACTTTCTATAAAAATTGACTATCCTGGCTTGAAATACATTAAAATGTTGAACTTTGGCTTTTGGTCGGTTTGAACCGTGATTTATTGTAGCGATGGGAACATTCATTTTATTTTGCGGCTATATCTGTTCTGCAAACCACCTAGTATTAACTAACTGGTTAATTTATTAAGGGCTATGTTGTTGTTGGGAAAAATAAATGGATGTATTTTTCTTCTTATCTTAACAGTAAGTGGGACCTTTATTCTGCCATTGCCCTTACCAAATACCAATGTATTTAAAGAACATTCTACTTTAGGATACGTACAAGTAACAGGAGATGATTCAGGTACCAACTGCCCTCTGAAATGGACCATGTTAAAAAACGGTGTTAATTTTATTCTTTTTCATCTTGCTATTATCCCAATCACTCAAGGTCGGTGCAGCAAGTTTTATTCTTCCAAACATCAGCCATCATTTCAATCATCATTCCCTTGTTGTTCGTATTGGTCTTCATACATTCCATTCATCTCTTCTTAGGTCTCCCCCTTATAGTATAGTCCTCCAAATTCATCATTAAAACTCTTCTCGTCACTTGGCTACCATTCCTCCGCATGACATGCCCATACAATGACAATATATTACGTTCCATTTTTATCCTTCAACGGAGAATAAACTTAAAATCGACGTTGCTAAAGTTGGTGGTACAAGTTTGTATACGCCATCCGAAGCTAAAGTTTAAAGCATGTATCCTCGACGATAAAAATCAGACTTCAATAGCTCTACCTATTGGAATAAGAGTAAATTCTAACCGCTGGCCTGTTGCCGTTACTCTTGACTTGAATAGCCTGTAGGGAAGCCGCGCACGTTTTGAGTTTAGCGAAGTTATTAAAAGTATACTATAATATTGTAAAGGATCACAGAATTCACAGCGATCGTTTATTCCTAAGTATTAGCATACGGTACTGCAGTCGTCCTGCGGCAATTTCGAAGCAGAATACCGATTTACTAGTTTGTTTTGGCAATAGTTTGGTCGCATCGCGCAGTGCGATATTTTTTGTAGGTTTTGTTAAACGTTACCCAAAATTAGAAAATAAAATCGCAAAGGTGTGTTAAGACACTTTAGACCGAACGAACATAATTATTTTGTCTTTATTTTTACAGAGAAAATGTAAGATATAATGCGTAGAATTCTTGTTCGTTTGCTTGTTCTAAACGCCAAGTTACTCTATATTTTATTTAGGTACTTGATATGATTACAGTACAATGACTTGGTAAACGAATAAGGCGTGAGCAGACTTGGCTGATTTTAAGCTTACCCGTGCTCAGCCATGGAGATTGGAGAGATTACATTAAATACCAAAGTTATTCACTGTTGAGATATAACATTTAATATTGTAGTAATAGATACATTACATATTTGCTATTCAAATTATATTAAGGCTATGTAACTATTCAGCGAGGAAATGCTGTCAACATCTTCGGTACTATTCCACAGGGCCTATTTTAGGGTTCCGTAGTCAAACTAGGAACCCTTATAGTTTCGCCATGTCCGTCCTTCCGTCCGTCCGTCCGTCCGTCCGCAGGTTAGCTCAAAGACTCTTAGTACTAGAGAGCTGTAATTTGACATGAATAACATATTAGTCACGCCAACAAAGTGGTAAAATAAAATCTTGAAATATTTTTTTAGTGTATGTGCATGTACATACCTCCCTTCACGTAACAGAAGAATGTATTTTTTTACTCGTCTTTCGATGAAAAATAAGAATTGAATAATAATTAAAGACGGTTATATCCTGAATTAATACATACCTAGGCAACCTTTTATTCCGAAAGTAATACTGTTCTCATGGAAGGAAGTTATCACTACATAGCATAAAACAAAGTCGCTTTTTCTGTCCCTATATCCCTATGTATGCATAAGTCTTTAAAACTACGCAACGGATTTTTATGCGGTTTTTTTAATAGATAGAGTGATTGAAGAGGAAGGTTTATATGTATAATACTTTAATCCGGAGCGAAGCGAGGGCGGGTCGCTAGTATATATATATATTTCAAAGAAAGATAGTTAACTCACAATAATCGGGTATAAATCACTTATACGAGTACATAACGTAGTATTTATAATGTTTGATGATAGTGTACTTTAAATTTCATGCAATGCAACAAATTATAGCCATTTTGCCAGCTCCGAGAAAAAAATTCTCTTCGATATCTATATTTAATGAGTTCCTTTATCAAAGCGATTACGCCAAAAGTATTAATTTTATATTTTACAAGATTTTGCCCGCGAATTTGTCGGCGAAGAACTCATTTATCATGTTTCCCTAGGGAACTATACAACTTTCTGAAATGAAAAATATTTAATCTCCTTCCTCAGATTTTATGTTGTTTTAAATACCAAATTACATTAAAATTGGTTTTGCGGGTTAGATGAAAAGGCGTTATAAACAAATCCGCATTTATAATGTTACTAACCTAGAAACTTTTACCAGCTGATACTATTTTATTTTTATTTTTTTTAATACTGATAAATATTGGTGCACCGATAAATATTGGTATCGGAGAAGGCACACGAGCACTTAGGCCACCTGATGGTAAGTGGAATCTGAGACCCATAGACATTTGAATTCTCAAGACTATAATCCCAAGACCTCAAATGCGTTGCCAACCCTGAGGACTAAGATGGAATGCCTCTACGCTAGTAATTTCACCGGTTATCTTATCCCCACACCGGAACACAACAATGCGAACACTGTTGCTTTGCGGGTGGTTAATGGATAAGATGGTGGTAGCGATCCGGACGGACCCTGCACAGGGTCCTACCACCACTAAACAATCATAAAAAAAAAAAAACATATAAATCTACATTAAATAATCTTTGTGATTTCAAATTCCAATTTGTAATTAAGTACTCGTTAAAATTCCGTTCTCGATTGCTGATGCTGGATTTCTTTTGCTTCGAATGGATTCCGCGATGTTGTTTCTATAAAGTAAGCGTTTCATTTATATGCCCGACGTTTTCCACGGAAGTATACATATTCATGGAATCGGAAGCGGCCGTTTTGCAGGAAATTTCGAGTAAAGTTCCGCGTTTACTGTTCTTTCAACTATTGGAGTATTATTAGCGGGGTTAAAAAACAATACACAAAAAATAAGCATTGCATGAATATTTCCGCGTAGTTTTAGAATTCTGTTTTAAATCCAGATCATAATAATATCATTGCACTGGGTTACATTCATTTTGCTGGCTAGGATATGGTGTTAGGAGGAATTGCTTGCGTATCGGGGAGGAAGAGGCGCGCAAACGCCTCAACTCCCCCAACGTCCGTTAACCCGCACGATGGTCACGCGCAAATTTGTCTGAACACATCATCTTATTATAGTTAGGTATATTAGAGAGCTACCAGGATGAAATGGTATTTTTTAGGGTTCCGTAGCCAAATGGCAAAAAACGGAACCCTTATAGATTCGTCATGTCTGTCTGTCTGTCCGTCCGTATGTCACAGTCACTTTTTTTCCGAAACTATAAGAACTACACTGTTGAAACTTGGTAAGTAGATGTATTCTGTGAACCGCATTAAGATTTTCACACAAAAGTAGAAAAAAAAAACTATAAATTTTGGGGGTTCCCCATACTTAGAACTGGAACTCGAAAAATTTTTTTCATCAGACCCATACGTGTGGGGTATCCATGGATAGGTCTTCAAAAATGATATTGAGGTTACTAACATCATTTTTTTCTAAACTGAACAGTTTGCGCGAGAGACACTTCCAAAGTGTTGAAATGTGTCGTCGTCCCCCCCGTAACTTCTAAAATAAGAGAATGATAGAACTAAATAAAATATATGATGTACATTACCATGCAAACTTCCACCGAAAATTGGTTTGAACGAGATCTAGTAAGTAGTTTTTTTTTAATACGTCATAAAAACATTGATCAAAGCTACAACGAACTTTTATATTATGTTACTTGCTGCTACGGAACCCTTCATGGGCGAGTCCGACTCGCACTTGGCCGCTTTTATTGTGTACGGAAAGCAAACGAGCATTTAAAAATTGCATCCTCGAGACTGCAATCCTAAGGGCCGTATTAATAAACTAATCTCAACTGTAAAGCTCGTCTCGAGATGTGTCAAAAATGACACTTTTTCTATGGCTTGAAGTTTACTTTGACATATCTTGTGACCGACCTCCAAACCAAAATGAGTTTATTAATACGGGCCTAAGACTGCAAATGCGTAACCAACCGTGAGTAGGGAGATGGAATGCTTCTACGAGTATTTTTTTTTTTAAGAACATATTTTCTTAAATCGCGTAGCTGTGAAAAATAATCCATACAATTTTAGCTCCTGGCGATAACGTTTCTCACCCCCTAAATCTAATCCAATTTCCACGATTTTTGAATATGTTGTAGATATTATGAAAAACTAGGTCTGTACGTGTGGTTGCCGGGTTAGAATAGTGCCTCTCCATGTCTTCCCGTGGAGGTCGAAAGAGGCGACTGAGAGCTTGTAGTACTGTTAGGCCATGAGCTTGCAACCAGTTACTAATACACTGGTAAACTTCTTGTCAGTGATCGGAATAGGTAGTGCAATTTCGGGTGAATGACCTTAAGCATTATACTTAATATGGATAAGACTCCAGATTCCGGGACTCGTATTATTTCACAGAATATTTTCTTGACATGACCTTAATTGAAGTTAAATAGAAACATGCGAAAAATCTAAAAAAAAAATGTTATTGCAAATACTTTTTTACTTTTTGTCATTGCAAGTGTCTACATATTTCGACAATGCGATATTCTATGCTAACAAAATAATTGTTGAAATCGTATTTTAATAACATTTCTGAATTAAACACAAACTTTATCACTTTGCAAATGTAATCCCGGGGTTACAAGCTATATCCATACTAAACTTACGCACCGAAGTCTCGCGAAATTGCACAACCTATTCCGATCACTGCTGATTATGCAAAAAGTGGTTACAGAATTATAAACATGTCTTTTTAGAGCTGTCGGTATGTCTGTAGCTCTGCCTATATATATATAGCTATAGTTATACGTTCCGCTCCTGTTTTTTATTTATATTTCTTTCCAATAAATATTTTCTTGAAAAGGAAAACGTACAGACCTAATTTTTCATAACATCTACAATATATTCAAAAATCGAAAAAATCGGACGTTTAAAGGGAGCAAAACGTTATCGCATTTTGTATGTTTTTTTTTTCTTCACAATCCTCTTAATGAACTCAACATTAGAAATTAAAAAACAAATGTCTCTTCTATAAGTAGTTAATAACAAGAATTAGAATATTTGCACTAATATTTATCAGTATTATCTACGTTATTAAAGTGTGCTAATATGACCGTTGTTATTCTAATGTTAAAGTAACGGACGAAGAATTTCACCGGTTGTCTTATCCCCACACCTACAGTTTATTTAGCCATGTTCTCTATCCTTCTCAGAATATACTTACCTACGTAATATTCTAAGAATGTCCAATGTGAATCCAGGAGTCTTATCTAGTACGTAATTACCGTAAGAAGCTTCTTTTTCTGGTTTGACCATAGTAATGTTCTGCCGTCCTCATACCAAAAAATACACCCTGTAGCCTAACAGTTAGTCGATTCTACAAACTGAAATGAGAATTTCCATTTCCCTTTTCATGAGTTTTTGCGCGATTCTTTAATATAATGCAAATTTGGCTTTAGAATTCTGAACAATTTTAGAGATAACCTACCCTAGTAGAATATCCAGTAGTATATTTTTAGCCGACTACGGCGAAGCAAAGGAAGGGTGATGATTTTGACACCCTATGTATGTTTCTACGTATGTATGTATGTATATATGTATGTATGTATGTTCCACTCTAGCGCCGTTCCTATTAAACCGATTTTAACAAATGAGGTGTCTATCGATTTGTCTTTTTTGTGCGATGGTTATAGGCTATTAAGTTTTATTATAAATTAAACATGGCGGCTGAAAATTAAAAAAATGTTGTTGTATAGGTAATTCATTTCATGGTTTAGCTCCTTAATCTCAGGCTTATTGTTAACTAAATTTGTTAGCGGAAGTAAATATTTAAATTTTAAAGTACATACATAATAATGAATTTGAATGTAGCGAGGTTTGTGTCATTTTTTCGACATACATGATTTACGTGTGAATACTTGCCAACCCCAAAATTGCTTCTTAAAAAGTCACTTCTGAACTGTCTAACAAATAAATCTTTTGAATAATTTGCTTGTTTTGCTGCTACAGTGCAAGGAAGAGAAAATTTTGCAGACGAGGAAATTAAAGTGTATTTTAAATAAAGCCGAATAGAAAATTTAACTGAACTTTACTGAGGGAAAAGTAATGAAAGTTTAGATCGTGTTTATATGAGTAAAAAACGTTGTAAAAGCTATTAGTATAATGGCTAATAAAACAAATCCGGGGACAGTGTTACAAAACATACCTAGTCCCAAACTTAGCTCTGAGCTTGTACTGTGGGTACTAGACAACGATAAATATACTTATTTAGAGAAAATCATACTTAAATACATAGATATCATCCAAGACTCCGAAACAAACTAGTACCAACTAGGCTAACGTGTCATCAAGAACATTAGAGAGCATAGCAACTGTCTGATAGTTTTTGTCTTAGGTTCAATATTTTTAATTTTTGAGTTGTTACTATGAAAACATGCCAAAAAAGTAAACGACACGTCGTAGGATGACGTTTTAAAATGACTTGTAATAATAAGTTAATATCATTCAATATTTTGCAAATAACCACAATACCGATGCCGTGTTCACCCCACGTGTACATGTTTACAGAATTTTTGAATCATTGTAAACTAGTTGACTTTGAGACGGTCCAATTCTGTTCCGTTGGTTATTCTTCTTCAAAGTAACGGCTTTAAACCCCGGGATCAGACAGGTGGCTAAATGAGTAAGTTTCGTTGTTTGGTGTAAGTATATATTTATTTTTCTTGGGCTTCATTTCCAAAGTTAGCTGGAAGAGATCCCTTAACTTAAAGGTATAATTGTTCGTTTTTGAACATAGGTAGGTACCTTGTTTTCTTTGTGTTGGTTGAGAAACGATTCATTTTGTGCAATAAAGAGCTGACTTACTTATTTCCTAGTGCGACTTGCAGACTTTCGTCTGTTTTAGTTAGGAAGAGCACCAGCTGCACGTGTACTACCAATTATTTTGCAAAATAAAAAAGTGGCAGAAGTTGCAAAGTAACTTTACCGTAGAAGGGGAGGTATCACTTGTAAATAACAGTCTTCCCCAGCAGAAGGATTCGCTAGAATAATGTTATAATGGCATTTACGTTATTTACAAATGCACCATCCATTATAACACTTAAAAGTTTTGAAAACTGATCACGCTGTACTTTAAAAAATAATGATGCCTACATCGAACCGTTTTTACTGCTCTTGAGTTCAGAACTTGCTTCAATCTCTTTGTAAACCACTTAACATGCGTACGAGTACCAAGCTTCTCCATATACCTACTTACAAATTTGATACGATCGAGAGTTTGGGGCACTGATTGTGTAGCAAAACTTCCAAAGTTTCCGTCGCGTTTTTTTCCATACATCTATGTTATTCTCTATCGTTAGAGTTGCCTTAAAACCACCCTGAAATTACACCACACAATCCCAGAAAAGTTCAGACCCGGGTTCTAACAGACTGGTTATCAATACGTTTCTCTGTCCAGTATAAATAAGTCTCCGATGCCTAATTGAACGTATGTGTCTAGAGCTCTTGTTATGCTGTTGTTGTAGAGAATAACACTACAGTTTATTATTACCCGGCCCCGTTTAGATTGCGTGCTTCCCACCGCAACAATGCAATCGCAGTCACGAGACTACGAGACTAATTTAATGAACTCTTCCGCTGTGAGGTCAACGATTCCATGCAAATTCTTACTCAGCAGCAAGTCATATTGCCTGTAAAATTTTGGCTTTGGGCTCCAACAATATTGTTATTGTATCTGACTTTTCTTTTACTTCTCCTTTTTTATTACTTGTCAGTGTTTTGTGTTTAAATGTTTTTATTTGTCTCGTGTCTACTATTGCTTCTATCGTCGCTTCCTAGTTAGAGATTATTAGTTTTTATTGAGCTTGAACTTGAAACTGTTTGTTACTTAGTATGGACAGGGCGTCTATTGAACTTCGGTAAAACTATATTATCTTTGACATGTTATGGTATTGCTTTAACTCGGGACGTCATTACTGTCAAGGAAATAAGATCTATTAAAACGTTGACAGTATTGAAATATGTCTGGACGCGAGAAAAACATCAATATAAGATATTTGTCCGTATTACAGTATTATAAATCTAAAACTCGATCCAAACCCGTTAAGGACCATTTTTCAATCTATTAATACTTTAGTCTTGCGCAGACTCATTCTTGGTCATAATGCAATAAAATATTCACAGACATACATACGTACGAATATAAAATGAAAAATCGGTAAGTACACAGTTTTACTAGACCCTAGTGACTTCACGTGTTTATTGCTCGTCCTTTTATTAAGTTAATTACATTATGTCACTAATTAGTTTTACCAAGTTTTGTGTAACAACATCATTAATTTATAGGACTGCCTCTGTGGTTCTTATATTTGTAATTTCTACTTACGCAAACGGTAGGTACGACGATGGCCTTCTTGACGTTCTTCTTTCGCTGTCAAAGCCAGATTAAGTACCAAATTTACCATACGATGTTAAATGTTAATCGACTGTTCATACATTTTGACCGCTGTCAACACTCTAATCGTCTGTAAAGTGGCTGGTCAAATCCGAGATAAGAATAACTTTTTAATAGATAGAAGCCCCATACTTAATCAACCGGTACCCATGAGGCAACCCCTACCTTTAGAGCTGATTTTTATGAAACCTCGCTAAGAACCAGCTCAGTTCAATTTGACGGCATGTTGGCCTAGTTTGCCTACGAAGCAAGTATAGTAATAAGGGGAGATATTTGTGTGATGAGCACGAGTACTTGTTCTGAGTCTTGGATGTTTTCTATGTATATAAGTATACATTTAGCTATATAAGTAAATTTATCGTTAGCCTAGACCATAGTTTGGGACTAGGTCAATATGCGCAACATTTTCCTTAATTCTTTAATTAAACTAGTTTTCTTAAAAAAAGAACCGCGTTCCGAATCGATCCGTCTATAACAGTTATAATTTCCTTTTGTCCTTTTTAGGCGGGGATTAAAAAGATTTATTAATCTATTACCGAAGTGTCATTGAAGAACTTCTTTCCTTTACAATAGTGATCTAAATTCCCTATTCATCCGATCAAAGTTTGCAGGTAATGTAGAATACTTTTCACTAAATTGCCTTTCGTATTGCAAAATTGGGAAGTACATAGTACCGGGGAGTACCTGTTACGACTCGAGGGTGCCAGCCCCCTTCTGGCACAGCGGAGATACGATGAAAGAATACGTAAGTAAGAATTACGTTCGCTGTGTATTTACTGTTGCCTGACGAGGTTTGTTTTACGGAAATTGACTTAAAATTTAAGTTTATCTTTAAGCGTAAATTACAGTTAAATTGTGTTGGTATTTACATAATTATTTGTCTTAAAAGCATACATCCGTCAGGGATGTTTAAAATTATAAAGAAAAAGCTTATAGTTCCTTTAAATTTAAAAGTGCGGACTATATTAATCAATGTTATGCAAATTATATTTGTTCATCATTAACTTTTGCCGCCAACTCTATCCGTGTGAAAATCGTTTATATCTATTCCCTCGGTTTCGTATTCTTTTCTTAATAAAATGTATAATTATGTCCGTCTTCAAGTTATAAACTATCTCTGAACCCACGTCGATCTGTTGAGGGGATGAAGACGGAGCTAACAAACAATAACACTTTCACATTTATAACAAGGGTAAATAGGATTAGTTTTTCATAAAAAAATACTGTTTGTAATGCCCCATCTTTTTCTAAATTTAGCTCAGGATATCTAATTACTCAAAACTTAAAGCTTTTAAAAGTTTTCCATTGCCCAATATTTCTAATGGAATAATAATCACGAAACTCCGGAGATTTGACAAATGTAATAAACGTCGACAGACAAAAATTGAATGGATAACCTAAACGGTAAACTGTTTGCTTTAGCGATTATGTCTTCCGAAAATCTGCTTTGTCTGAAATGCGGAGAAAATTGCAAATAATAAGCCGAGGGACATGGATTTTTCTCCTTAGATTTTTCGCGTGTCAACATCTTTATCAAACAACTTAGGGATGTTATTTTTTAATAACGGGAACAGCTTAAAAAATAACTTATTTATAGAATCGAAATATTTTTTAAGAAACCAAAACGTAGCAGAATTTAGTATTGTTGTTCTTACCAAAAGTAATCTTGCATCGTTCGTAGTTAGTTCGCTACTTTTGTTTATTTTCTTTCCGTGACATTGTATGTACGTGTAGCAACGCAAGGAACACATCACACAACACATCTTAGAATTCGAATGGCTTATAACGAAGTCGAAAAACTCGAAAATTAGCCCAGACAGCAGAAACAATAGAATAGAATAGAAATAATTTAGCCACAATTTTCTATTTATTACGTTTTTTTTGGCCAGTTATAGGCCTCATCCATGACGGCCAGCTTTATCTATGTAGCAAAAAAATTGTATCGTATTTAGTGGTTTTTTATTTGTAAGAATACCGATTTTTATCATTTTAATGTCCTAATGGAAGTTGTCACCATAAAAAACAATGAGCTTAAGAAAACTCCACTTTGCTTTTACGCTACTAAAATGTATGGAAAAGGTTTTCTTTGATTTGTGGGTATTCTAGTACCTACTCTAACGTCAGTTGGTGTCAAAGAGTGTTTTAATCCTTTATATGAATGGGATCGGTTAGCATTAAAAAAAACTCTGGTAGCTGCCCTTAATCCCAACTTTACACACTGTATATTAAATATTTTTTTTACATAAGAGAAGCGTCGACGTATCTACGTAAAAATAATTAGTGAAACGAGTCTTCGTGAATTGACAGAGTGTAATTACGACATTATTCCTACGAAAAGTCATACCAGGCGTATGTTGCATTGTTATTGAAAAATTGCCAGACGATGCACAAACGAACTTGACAGTGGCTGGGCCTTGCATTCCGCTGGAGCGCTATAAATACAAACACAGCCGCGCCCCGTGCGTCGCACGCGCAGTGCTTTAGGCGGTTATCACACTGTCGCCGCATCCCGTTGCGGCTTGCGGAGCGACGAATTTGCGTACGGCTACGACGCACAAATGGTGCGTGCCATGCCACGTACGGCACTTCGGAGCTCGGTGGGGCATTCTCCGCGTCCCGCACTGCATCCCGTCCGAGAGCGTAAACCGTCGTGCGATCAGCACCTCCACACGAAAAGGCAGAGCCAGTGTGTTATATAGTAGGAATTTTATAAATGCCCGAATCCACTAGGGTTTCGACATCTAGGGTTAATATTGCTACTATACCATGCGGTTTTTGTATACAAATCAAAATTCTACTGTCAAGTTAATAACCTCAGCAGCGAAGCCGCTCCGATGTGCGGAGCAGTATGATTCCCGCCTTAGGGGAGATGCGCGCGCGCTACTTGCACTTTCCGTTTATCGCTTAGTGCATCTTTGTTTTTAAAGATTAGTTAAAACGTAGATATCTTTTGGTGCTATATATTGATGCAGCTTAAATATCTCTAAAATTTAATATTTTAAAATTTTAATATTTTAAAATTTTAATATTTTAGTAACCAATCGGCCTTCTAATTAAAGTATATAAAGAATCTTTATATACACTTAAATTATGAGCAGCATTACGGTACTTGAAATTACGACAGGAAATATCCCTCGGTTTAGTTCTATGATAGGAAATATTTTTTACAAATTATGAAATTTGATATAGGTACATTATAAGAGCGAAAGAAAAAACAATGGTGGTCTCTGTCATACAAATGTTGAAATATCATCTAACATTTACCTAAATACGAAGTCAACTACAAAGAGATGTGAAGATTTACAGTCGACTGTACCTACTAACATGCGATTCTATCACAAAAAATAAAGGTTAGGGAGACAGGGAAAAGATAAGTGTTTTTGTCATTTTTGCTAATTATTGACTTCAAATAATAATATGGCAAATGGTTTTATATATTACTCAGCAATAATATATGTATAAATATCTGATTTTAGGGTTCCGAAGTCAATAAGATACTCTTATCGTTATGTCCGTTTGTCCAATAAAACGTCCCATAAAATAAAATCCTGTTTTTTTCTAGGAGACCTAAATTTTTTAAAAATATCTTAAATGAAAGCCCATAATTACGAGTACAGTGAATTTAAAAGGAAAAGTATCACGACAAAGTAAACTTGATTAGTTCTTGAGATACAGGCTATTAAATTGTTTACCAACTAAAAATAATTCAAGACAGCAAATTAGTTCATAGGTACTTGTTGTTCATTGAGATGGTTTTTTGTGTTTGTATTAACGGCTTCGGTACCCTACACTAAGCATGGTCTGACATGCTCTTGTCCGGTTTTTTAATAATACCAAAGTACGTTGCATTGTAGTGAAGCGAGTTTTCTTATCACAAGTCAACAGCCTGCACTATGCGCTGATAACATTCCGTGTATGTACCTACCTGCTCTTGTAATGGAATGTGCAAACACTTCAGTATCGTAAATATAGTAATCTCTAATATGAAAGCTATTAAATGAAGTCAAGTGGCGGGTGTTTATTTGTCGAAGAGATATTTTTTTTTAGGTAAGAATGAGTAGTTACTGATATACTACAATGGCAAGTTGCGTATAATGTTTTATATAACATTAACACAATGTGCAAGATGAAATAAACAATCTCTATAAATAAAAATCAATTTTTGTTCGTTTGTCTCGCTAAAACTCGAGAACGGCTTGGCCGATTTGGCTGATTTTGGTTTTAAAATATTTGTCATAGTCCAGGAAAGGTTTAAAAGGTGCAAAATAATTGAAAAATCCACCGGGAAGGTCAGAAATTTTGCAGCGAGCCAAAGCGGCTTTCGGGCCGCTAGTTATACTATGTATATAAATTCTTAGCAACAACCTCTATGTAATCATCATTATGTGTTCTCCAATTATTTCGGATTGCCTTTTTTAAATCACTATAAATACCTGACATTTCGAAGTTACAAAATTCAATGTTCAAAATGCAAAATATTTATGAGGGCTCTTTTACACGTCAGTATAATATGAAGTGAATCTACTAGCGCTTCGAATAACACCATCATTGCGGAGAAGGAGCGCCGCCGCATTAAACTCCAGTAGAAAGTGTTTTTTTAACATACATACTCGTGCATAACATCACGCCTACGTTCCCAGAGTGGGGTAGGCAGAGCTACAGAAATGCCAACCACTCTAAAAATACTTGTTTATAACTCTGTAACCACATTTTGCACATTCAGGGGACAAGATGTTAACCAGTGTATTAGTGACAGGTTGCAAGCCCACCGCCTAACAGTACTACAAGCCCTTATTCACTTAGTCGCCTCTTATGACATCCATAGGAAGACATGCAGTGGCACTATTCTAATCCGGGAACCACACGGGGGAAAATACTATGATACTTAAAACTAAGTTACATTACAAGGTAATAAAGTAATGAATACTAATTAATAATCCTAGCACAAAAAAAAAAACAAACAAAAGATCAATAACAATACATTAAAAAAAATCCTCAGAGAACATCACGACGTGGTATCACGTCGCAACGAACACACAAAGAATTTCCCTAATCATTGAGGCATAAAATTGGTGACATGGTATATTGCTCATGCACCCTCCCCATTCTCTGTCTTAGATATATAGCCTATGCAAGGCAGAAATAACAACAATTCAGTCTAATTAAGAATCTTTTTTGTAGTCAGTAAACGAAAACACTGTAATATAAACTTAGCTTGAAACACAAAACTCGACGTAAAGGGTGTTTAAAATGTAATCAAAATTGATTTGCACGGATGAACACGTTCCTTGGTGGAGTCTTCCAGTCCGATAGACCGAATCTGCAACAGACTGGGCCACACGCCAACTGGCGGCTACCGGATACGCCGTGTTACCGATACCTAACCGACCTAAGCTTTTTTAAAAGTAACTATCGAATTACTTTTTTTATGACACGGTAAGGCAATCGAGCACACAGGCCACCTGGGATCTGTGACCTATAGACATGTATACTTTAAGGCTACAACCCTAAGCCTAAGACCGCAAATGCGTTACCAACCATGAGGACTAAGATGGAGTGAAAAACTTTACGAAAATATATTGTAAAATGCATAGTTTCCGATTAAAAAGTTTATTTTTTTCTTAATGATGAACCCACATCGTTATGGTGGGTATTGGACTATTGGATTGGTAGGATTTAACTATAATTCTAGAGTTGGAAGGTCCGTTATTGCAGTGGAGCAACTGCTATCTGACCCCCGTAATCCTTACGGGCCAAAGTTGAAGTTGCAAGCTACTTTATGAATAACGTTACCACATTGGACTCCGATGTCACGCCTAACGTATTTTAATAGTATGCAATCGCTTATTGTTGGTACATCCATTAGGTATCATTCTTATGTAGGGTATGTCGTTGCGTGCCCTCAGATAGTAAATCTCACATATTTTACTGTTAAACATAAGTCTCTTTTGAGGATTGAGCTTCCACACATTAGCTACCAAGAATCTATAAACTCCATTAAGAATGGGAATCGATATTGGCGGCACTGAATACGTTAAGCTCTGACGAACTTAAGTCATTAGTATTACATTTCCTCGTTTCATTTCCTTTGCACGACTTTCGTTTTTTAAAAAACCTCGCCCCTTACTTTTGTTCAATTTATCTCATTGTGCTTTAGTAAAAAAATGGTCTTTGATGTTTCTTTAACTATCCAAATGGCTTTTTTGTTATTCTGCCGCTGTATTTTAGTGATACAAAACTGTTTTACGACAGTCTACTTAGAAGTAAATCGTTTATCGTTATTATCCATAGTACAAGACTAGAGCTTAGTTTGGGACTAGGTAAAATTGTATGACACTGTCCACTGATAAAAAAAAACTTTTTTTTTTTAAATCAAAACAATTACCTGTGGTTATTTTGTTCTATTGAATATTCTACCTCCCTATCAGTTGAAGTGTACTTTGGATACAAGGAACAGTTGTATATCTTTCTAACTAGGCACTAAAACATAATGGTTAAACTAATGAAATGTTGTCATTTCCTCTATCCATCCCAGTCTGATGGGATTTATTTTACGATTGTCATAAATGGCGTCAGGGTCGACCTCTTAAAGACGCCAATGGATTCCAAAGAATGCTTTTTACCCTTTTTGCTATTAAAGTGCCCATCAATCGTAAAGTGACCTAAATATACTGCGTTATCGTTATTAGCAATTCCAAGTGCTATTTTAAGATGCTTTAAACATAATATAAAATCCAGTTAGTCATTCAGCGTTTTATTTGAATCCAACGAGACAGGCGACTCTCAAAGAACAAACTGATGAAATTTTAAAAATACACGGAATTTATTAAAGAAAGGAAGAACGATTGAGAGGAAAGAACGATTGGTATTGACCTAGTCTAGATAAATGTGGGATTCTACTAGAGTTCATTTTCCGCTATTCCTCCATTTGTTGTTTGATGTTGGTTTTCATCAAAGCCTTTCTTGTGTAATTTAAACATAAATGCAAATTCCAAGTTTAAAATAATTACATACAGTCCAATTTCTCATCATTAATTTCCTTCACAGCTCAAACAGTTTCCGTCCGTACCAGGAACGCAGATAGTGCTAAGAGACAGAAACGGCTATACACGTATTATTGTGAAGTCGAAGGAAGCAGTTAGCGGCGCAGTCGAGCGAACTCATTTGTGTCAGCTCTTAATTGTCTCAGCGAGATTTCATCGCGACCCAAATCGGGAAGGTCGAATTCCTCAGCCCGCAGAAAGCTTTTAAAGTATAAAAGAATGCTTGTCATTTTTGGTGCGCATTCAGGAATCTTCCACGTTAGGGAATGCTTTGGGCTTTATTCAAATATCCTAATGTTATGTAAGCAGAGCACACATTGTTCCTCCTATTTGACGTGCGGGCTTTCAACGTGGCTGTAATGCTTCCGTTATCTGAAATTATTCAACAAATACCACTTAATATTATAATTGACAAACTGTCTTCCTGTATTTTCGCTGTTTATCGTTTTATTGGTGCTATAATGTGGGCAGGAGTCATTAACGCAGAAAGAAAACACGCACGCTAAATCCGATAGTAATTAACACTAAGCAATAATATTTCTTGTATAAAGTTATTTTATTTTTACAATGGTCACGACATTATTCGATTGAACTTTTTACGATTTAAAACATACGACTGTTTCCACACTTTCATCTTATTTGCAAAGAATACCAAGATTTAAGCGATAAGTGAACTTCTTTAATAAAGTAGTATTAATAATTGTAATATCACTGACATTATCATGAATTGACTCGCCGTAATTTTATACGTTGTTACCGCACATCGTAATACAATATTCCCTGAAAAGGTAGCACAGCGCACAATCAACTCTTGCTATCGTCGTCACCACAAGACAGCGTATTAAAGTAAGCATTGTTTAAAATAATAGGTTGTCTCTAATGGCGTCTCATGTAACATTATATTGTCACAATATCAAAACAGTGGCGTCTAAATACAAACAATTAGACTGTAAACAATGGCTGCCAAAGCACGTCTGCGCGGGCGTCACAAAAAGGTTTTTGTTCCGCGTCATTTACCAATAACGCGCTGCTGCACCTTGTGATTATTCACTGAGACGGGGATCTTTTTAACTTTGAACAAATTATTTTTTAATTATTATTGTACAAAAGAATAATGTGAAAAGGTTTGAGTAATTATTGCTGGTAAGCATAACGGTTTAAATACTACAATATGTTTAGGAACATTTGGAACATGTTTGGTTTTTGGTTTAAGTATGAGTATACGTACAAACTTGTATCACTCAAGGTATTTTATTGTTGTTTTGTAATATATTACAATTCTTTTATTAACACACAAAGGTTATTTAAGGTGTATCGCTCAAAATCAAGTAAAAATGGCGGATTTAATACCTAATGGCATTCTCTACCAGTCGAAAATGACACAATCCCATTTATAATCAGGGCCTCTTCTATTCATTTTGCTACATCGTGTCATATCGTTACGATATTGTTAACGTATGGCAGCTTATGTTCCCTTTTATTCGTTTTGCCAGGGACAGGCAAATAGGCAGACGTCCCACCTGACGGAAAGTGGTTACTGCCGTCTATGAACATTAGCAACACTATAGGGCTCTACTCATAAGTTGCAGCTCACGACGAAATGAATAAAGGATCCTTTTTTCATTCAAAAAACCCTTAATGCATTGCAATGGGAAAGTTCATTCCGCAATTTTATTTTAATGCAAAACTGTGGCTGTATCGTAAAAATAAAATTGTTTTTTAAAACAAAACAATGTGAAAAAATAGCAGAGTTTCACCCACACTAACATTTATATTTTCACATGTCATTACTTTTCCCTTTTGGCAACACAAAGATTTTAAAACGGACATTTTTTCCTAAGTTTCCCACGCCATTTTTTACGCCTTTTTTTCTGGCAAATAGTAACTTTTAACAAATGGCCATTCTCAACTCCCATGCCGTATCTACCTGTGTTTTTTTGCTTCATAACAATGCTATCTCACGTACCGTTTCCGACGGCTCCACATATTGTTCTAAGTATAAATACCTTTAGACGTAACGGAGAGGAAGTAGCATTGTATACACTGTTAGCAAAAAAAGTATTGTTCACCAATAGAGACAGAACTAGGAATGTTAACTCGAAACTTTAATCAACCGGCATAGTCACGTACAATCAGGTGAATTTTGCGTGTCAATTAGAGATTCCGTTATTAAATTATAATATGTATTTACTTCCGGCCCTTTCTAATTATTTTCACAGGCCTATTCGCTGCATATTTTGTTTTAAACAAATCCCGCGTACTGAAAAAGGCAAATCATGATAGCGTAAGCGCTAGTATACTAGTTGTTGCCCGCGACTCCGTCCGCGTAGAAAAATAGAACATACCCTTTGTTTCTTAGTACAGCATTCTAATGGTAAAATATTTTTTGAAATCGGTCCAGTAGATTTTGAATTTATTCGTCACAAATATACAAAAATACAAATCTTTCCTCTTTATAATATTAGTGTAGATATACACAGATTTAGGTTACCGTCTTTCCTGTGGACACACCGAAAATTAACGTTTTTAAGGCCTAATTTTCTGGCTAAGCTCATTCCCGCAAAAACGCCGTCAGGTCTGCTTTAGACCTATCATATAAAAACATAACTTATATGCACACAAGCCTTTAACTAATAACCACAAAAGAGACAACTTTTGTTTTTAAGAGTGTGTATTACCCAAATATGGGTTACGGGCAGTAAATGCGTTAAGTAAAATGTTGCTAGTACCTAAATCTGTGCTCCTTTTGCTCGTTGAAGCTGTTTTTGCGTTGTCAACGTCTTTACCCGATCCGATCTGCCATGACTTAGCAAAGATAGATACGCAAGAAGTGTAGAAATGGAGCTTCTCTGTAGTCCTACAAACGACTACGCTTAGTTACTTTGAAAAACTACACTATTATCTCACTACATAGCGTTTTAAATTTTATCAAGCTAGGCATGCCTATGACTAGCAGTTGCCGTTTCTCGAGTGATATGATGTTAATAAACTCTACCTGTAGGTAGAGTTTATTTACTCGAGAAACAGTTAAATAAGTGTACTTATTTAACTGTATTTTACACTATTTTACTAACCGGTAATGAATGCAATAAAAAATGCACTTTATTTTGCAAGTACAGGCACTTAAACATGTCATACCTACCGGCGCTTCCCAAGGGGAGGCCGCTAATGAGAAACGCCACAAGAAATACAGCAATATTTTTTATAGTATTGCGTATGTGCACACTAAGATAATTTAATCGCGTTTAATTGTCTGTGTTTATTTAGACAAATGATAACATTTAGTCGTTACATATTTTAGTAAACAGAAAGGCCACGCCTTCACTCGTTATACGCGGCATGGGCTGAAATGTTAGTGAATAATTTAATTTAACGATTCCGTCTAAATTAAACACTGCCTGCCAAATACAACCTTTAAATTTTACCGCCAATTTCTTACCACTAAGAGTCGCTTGGGGACTTTAAATTAATTGGCGAGAACCAATAACAAAACAGAACCAAAAATATAATAATTCGCTATAAGAAGATTGCAACGTTTTGTATAATATTAATGATATTATCTAGATATTCTAACTGCATTTCAACAGCTCAAGCCTTGGTTTTTTTTAATCTATATTTTTCATATTATATAGTCACATGCCAATAAATTAAAAAAGGGAAACGACTTTCCATACTCATAATGTGCAGATTGCACTGCTTTTGTAGTGGTGCAGAATGTTTAAGTATTATTTAAAATAGATTTAAATAAAAGTGTACTTTATGGGAAAATTTCATTATGGTTACCTAAAGCTTGTACTATGGGCACTAGACAACGATAAAGATACTTATATATAGGGCAGATATTTGTTTGATAAGCACGAATATTTGTTCCTGAGCCTTGGGTATTTTCTTTGTATTTAAATATCAATTTCTCTAAATAAGTAGTTTATCGTTGTCCCATAATAGGTTCAAGCCTATAGCTAGTTTGGGACTAGGTCAATTTGTGTGACACAGTCCTGTGATATTTTTTTTATTTAGAAATAGAGACTCGAACCCGGGACCGCTAGCTCCGTAGACCAACTTTACTGGAGTAACCGCTTCGCGTCGTAATATTTTTATTTTATCATTAAGTACCGACTTGCCCTCGCTTCGCTTCGGTTTATGCGAGTTTTCCGTACTATTCGTACATAAACCAGAATCGATTATAGTATACATAAAAACCTTCCTTGAAAAATTCTCTAACTGTTGGCGAAAACCACATCAAAATACGTTACGTGGTTTAGGAGTAGCAACTACGCGGATATCAACTTGTTTTTTTTTGTTATTACTCTTACTACACGTATGTCAAAAATATTATAGCGTAAGGTTGAGATATTATTTTAATTTATAAAAATAATTGACCCCTTCACAATTCCCGCTCATCCAATTCAACTTTTCATTCAATTGAACTACTATCACGGTCCAACTTATTAACGGGCGCGCTGCCGAGTTGCGGTTTACATCGTTAATGAAGTTGCTCCCATCGCGGCGTCATTAATCTCGCAGCACTGGCAACACTTTCATTTGATAAAGCATTCTTAATGCTTGTGAACAGGAGGTTTTAGCAGGAGCAATTATGTGGACTCTCATGGCGTTAATGGTGCTATTACAACCATGTCGCACATGTGAAACATAAACTTGAATGAAAAAGATGAAAAATGTTAACATTATGTAAATTTTCATTTACTTACACTGCTTAGATATATGTTTATTCAGTAACGGGCACTTTTACACCGAAAAACTACCAGCACTTCTTAAAAGAAGAGGCGTCTCGTAAGAAATTCAAAAGTACTGATTATTTAACATATTGTTACAGTAATAACAATGGTTTCAATTTGTATTTTATTTTATATTATACTGAAAGACTTAAAGTAGTTTTATAATTTTAAATGAAGCGCTAAGGCACAAATATCGCATCTTGGAAAGGGTTTTTTATTAATGAACATGACTAATTGTAAGTTGTGTTTACGTTTTTATTAATGAAGACCATTACACCCCACTAGCTCCCTTATTATAGTCGCGCGAATCAAGCATCCGTCACTCTCGCATTTACAAACTGGTGAGAAAATGACATATGTTTTATCCACGTTTAGCCACATTGATACACACGACTATAATAGTCCCGCAGGGTATAAAAGAAAACATGATATTATTATTTTGTGCGTGTCAAAACTTCCATACGGTAAGCATAAACCATGGATACATTTGAAGCCGAAACCATCGACGCCTCCCTGGAGGCCATTATTCTTACATAAAATATCGACGACTACGAACAACCGCTGCGCCGTACATTTACTTTGTTTGAATGTTATAAAACTTGTACCTAAACTTGATTTAGTATGTCTCCGAGGCTACGTAGTGCCCGTTGATTTAGATACGAAGGCTTATACGTATCACCGTAATACCACGTGTAATTGCCTGGTTTTTACCAGGCTGTAAAAGAAATAGTACATTGTTGCGTGATTTATGGAGGTCTCTAAATTGCACTTTCTGCCGAGGACAATTCTCAACTACTGTGAGGAAATAAACAATTATAAATATGTTGTTATTTACGAAATTTGTATTAAATATGTCAGGAATATTTTTATGGTGTATGAAAAGTGCCTGTCATAAAACTGATGTTTTCTGACCCCGGACCAGACTAAAAACGTTCATATTTTGTAACAGTGTTGAAAAACAATGTTTATTCAGTAAGTAGGCCGCACGAGCACTTTAACACGTCAAAAATCTAGGTCTTCCCAAGAGGAGACCACTGCGCAGAAGAAGCGCCGCCGCAAGAAACTCAACCGTCATACATTTTTGAATCACAAATAAATAAATAAACGCGCTAATCTCAGGAACTACTTAACCGATTTAGATTAAATTTGGTATGGAGATAACTAAGGTCACAGGGAAGGACATAGGATAGTTTTATCCCGGAAAATTTAACAGTTTCCGAGGGAATAGCGATAAACGAGGTATTTGACATAATATAGACGACACTATCAATGGTGATTTAATAGTGTCGTGTACATACACATAGGGGACACATATTCTAGTAACTTATAAATTTGGTTCAGATTCTGAATTTATTACTCAATATAATGTTACAGTATAAATTATACGGCATGTCAAATTATTACCTAAGTACTCAATTTAAATTGAGTTAATAATTATAATCTAGCAATACATAAAATAAGCGTAATTCTGTAAGAAAACTTGTAACTATTAGGTACTACAAAAGAAAAAAAAATATAACGGTGCAAGACAATTGCATAAGAGAGTTTTGATATGTGTGCCTACTTAAACCATAATGCCCCCTAAGCAAGATTTATGCAGTTCGTCTTTGATTTTATGACTAAAGTGTTCGTTTTTTTAACCCCCGACAAAAAAGAGGGGTGTTACAATAAACAATATACATAAACGTAAATATTGGAATAAACAATGTTCCGCCAAACTCCGGAAGCAGTTTTTAGGCGAAAACTGGGTGCTCTCAGGCTATCGACTTTATTTTTATAACATTTAATTCGATTCTGTATACATTTCTAAATGGTTGACTAATAATAATAGGCGTCCAAAAATTTACGCAAGATTTACCATGGTATTAGTATGGTCTTGTGTAAATTTTTTGGACACCTTTTTAGTTAAATTGTTGTGACATTTACCAGTGTTAGTATACATTAGGAACAAAATGTTTTTTACCTAACTATGTAATTCAATTTTATTATAACTAAAAACTCAGATAACAACAACATACACCAACAACAACATAGAAACGTAGTTTGTCTAGCTGCGGCATTAGCTGCCAAACGGATAGACCAATTTGAATGCGGTTTTTTTTTAATAGGAACCTAGTTTAAGCGGGATAGTTCTTAGTTAAAGGCTGGGCTATGGGCAAGGACGTTCTAGATATAAACTCTGAAAGTACGGATGACCACTGAAACGTAAGCTTTTATCTATTTAATTGTGTTCCTCTCTATGCTTTAGCAAAATATGTCGTATTGAAACACAAGTTAATGCTGTGTTACATATATTTACATAAACTTAATCGATAATTGAAGGCGGATCTATTTTCGGTTACGACCGAAACCTATTATTAAGAGTGACATTATTCTCGAATTGCGGCTAATCCTCTGTATTTGGTATTGGTTGTACTTGGAATATTCGGAGGAAACCTTAATAGCACTTTTCGTTAAGTTCGTTAATTAGAGTTTATTCAAATTTCCATATACCTACCTTATTGGCTTGAAAACTTTCGTGATGCGTTTACCCATAAAATAAAACTTATGCAAAATCAACTACCAGCACAAGCAACGAAAATTGGTATTTAAATTTTCCTATACGTTCGAATAAAGAAGGGTTTTTTTTTGGTTTAAAACTACAGAATAGAAAGTCATTTGAAAAAGCCAACGTCATTACTTACTTGTTAACGACACTAAGTTAGCGATTTTTGAAAATAGACAAAATGTATAAAATTGACGTAATCGCGTCGACCAATTAATTTTATACGTTTTAAATCGATAGAAAACGGAAACTATTTAACTTTTTTCCATAGGTCTTGTAGTTTTGCCGGAAATCGAGATAAACCGTTTTTTGTCCTTAAAATCCCCACCTTCCACTTCCCGACTTCAGATCGCCCGTATTTTTTTTTCCTTTAATTTTTGTTATCTCTTCCTTTTCTAATGGGTTTCATCCTACTATTATTTTGTTTAGTTTAAAAAAAAAACGATTCTTTTATATGTATTGAGAAAACGGCCTTAACCTTCCTTGTATACCGAGTCATTCCTTTATCACAAAAACTTCCAACATTTCATTCTAAGAAATGTAGCAAAACTTTGTTCCTGTATTCCTGACATTCCTGTGCAAGTCTTATATAGCCTGAAAGTGACAATGCGCCGACGTTGTATAATTAGTCTGGCGGGAGATTGTAATTGTTTTTGAAGCGCCACTTCCAACGAGCTGCGAGTAACAAGTCACTTACAGCAAATTAGCAGTAGAATAAATTTTGTTATTTAAGTAATTTTCATTTCACGCTCGTCTTTACTGTGGGCTTGTGACTTTATTATTTCGCTTCTGGTGTATTACTTGGCGAAGAGTTTGACGAGATGACTGTGACTGAAACTGTAATATTCTTATCACTTAAAGTTGAGTAAATATTGGATCATGTTGCCAAATTCATGTTGTAAATAGACTAATAACCTAAGACCATTTGACAATGTACCAATTTTTACGATTTTTAGGATTCCGTAGCTTGTTACTTAACAAGGTACCTTTATAGTTTCCCCATGTCCGTCTGTCCTCGGTTTAACTCAGGTACTCTTAGGAGGTACCAAAAGGTAACAAAGCTGTAATTTGGCATAGATAATAGATATACATTTAAATTACGCCGCCGCAGTTTTTTTTTTGCATACATAAAGAAGCATCTTTGAAATGTCATTAATTCATGAATAGCACTGTTCTTTTAAATAAATAACATTTGTACATTTGTAAGGGAATGAGGGTTCTAGTACTGTTAGGCGATGGGCTTGCAACCTGTCACTAATACACTGGTAAACATCTTAGCCTGATTGTGCAAAATGTGGCTACAAAATTATTAAGTCTTTTTGGAGTTATTGGTATTTCTGTAGCTCGGCCTTCCCCACTCTGGGAATGAAGGCGTGAGTTTACATTTCTATGTTTTTGTACATAAAATACCCCTTCCAAATAAACAACTTTATAGACGACGTGTTTAGCCTTGTTGATACAAAGCCTGCCTACGAAGCCAGCGGTCCCGGGTTCGGGCAAATATTTTTATGATGAGCGCGACTATTCGCTCTTGAGTCTTGAGATGTTTTCTATGTTTTAAGTTTTTATTTCTTTATACATAAGATAAGTAGGTTTATCGTTGTCTAGTACTTAGATTGGGAGGCAAACTTGTGTGAAATTGTCGTTTTGCTAAATTTTGGCTGTGAGAGGCTCAATATGATAAGCTAAGCTTTTTTAAAAACAAGCTCCAATAAATATAAAGCTTTTGTTCGGAACTTATTTACGGGAAAATCATAAGATTTCGCAATTTAGTCAATTGTACCTGAACAGCTTTATTTTTACCAACAGGAATTACACACACAATTGCACACCTATCTTGGACGTGGGTTTTATCCTCCTCGTCCTTTGTCCTCTCTCGACCCACCGAGAGTATTGTCTGTTCTATTGGGCCTTCAAGCATTGTCACAACTTCTCGGGTTTCCACAAACAAACGAAGGTAAACAGAGGTTTAAATCACTACATTAAAGAGTCAAATAAACATGTGTACCGCAAATGTTTGGTCACCTTAGGATACTCCTCTCTGCGTACCGAATTTTGCGATATTTACGATATTTGAGATGGAGAAGCGTGCCCTGACATTCTTCTGTTTTACAAGCAACACCGTCAACACCTAGAACTCGTTGCGGAGGTTCGTTTTGCACGGTTTTCATCTAGTCTGGCACTGAACGAGTTAAATAGGTTTCGACACAGAGGCTAACTTAGATAGCGTCTCCGCCCCGACATAACTTGATTTTCTGAGGAGGCGTGTCTGGCGAATGTGTGCGCAATTTCAAATGGAAAAAAAACACGCGATCAAATGTCATCACGCAACTTTTGAATCTCTCTTCACGGTTATTTGTATGCAAAAAGTTAATGACAAATCCCAGTAAAGCTATTATAAACCCGCCAAACCCCTATTCAAAATTTGTTTTTGTTGGTCGATTCTGATCAGTATAAAGCCGATGCGTAGACGACTCATATCAACTGGCACCAAAAAGTCAACAGATATATTTACACGACACACCATCAACCAGCTTTGTGGATAAATAACCAAATAACAAACTGCAGTAAATACATATAAGATCCCAGACAGTCATGTGATATTTCTTTAATTTATTATACACATATTATACACAGCTTTAGAATATCGATTTAAGCGAAGTGGTATAAAGTAAACTTTCCTTTTTAACTTGACTAGCTGCTGCTAAGCCACATGTGGTCATTGTAGAAGCCACATCGTCCACTATAAAAGTGTATTACGTAGCAAAGTACTAGGATCCCACAACTCAGCAGGATTTCTTTGGCTCGGCAGTTACAAACAATTTATATGAAACTCTCGGACTTGAAATGAATCTCGTAATGCGACTTTGTAGCTGAGACTTGTTTGTTGGTTTAACTTGGGAGCTGTACAGTTGTATTATTGGATTCTTCTGTTATTTTACCGAATAGGTTTCCTGTGCGATCTTACAAATCAACAGCGTACAGAAATGTATATAATAATATATAAATTCTTTTACACGCTTGCTCATCCGGTAGGTCCTACATAACACTACCTGCTTTGTACAAAAAATATTACGCATGGTTGTGGGTGGCCCGCCAACGGTAGTGGGATTAGGTAGGTAGTCTTTCGTGAAAAAACCTTTTGGCTGACGTAGTGGTAATCTGCTACTCAACGGAAGCTGAATATTATATTCTAGATGTATCCTGTGGGCGTAACATACTTCCACGGGAACTAGTGTCAAATATTATTATGAAATTATTAAAATGGAGCCACCCGGGGTTTAAGCTTCTTAACGATCAAAAGGACTCTAGTCACACAAAATACACTTTTATTTTTAACTCTTTATTATTCACTTATAATATGGAATAGACGAATTAAAGTCCCTAGCCTATGTCAAAATTTTGTTCCGTGACAGCGTGTTAGGCTCACTGGAGTAAGTAATAACAATATGTTTTGCTCCCTTGCAGGTACTTACAACTGCCGTCGAAGTAGCGACAAGTCACAAGAGGATTGGCGCGATGCGGGAGGCGGGGCCCTGGTAAGGTCCCGCCGCGGAATGGGCTCCAACATCAGCCAGCACTCTGCCAAGGGCCTGAAAGGTCGGCGAGCAAGATCCAGTGGTGACCTTTGCAATGGTGACACCAAAAGCCAGAGCGAGAGCTCAGTATGCGGCTCGGTGGTTGGAGATTCCATGGGATGGAACAGGTCCTTACCAAACCATCTTGATGGTAACCGACATCTAGCGGATTACAGCAGAGTGAATAATAATTATGGAGAGTTTGGAACGTATCGAAGCCATCCTAAAGGAGGACGCGGTCTGCGATACAGGGTGTCCAAGTCTGGTGAGTTATGTATGGTTAATGTACGCAAAGTTTCACACATATTTTATTGTCAACAATATCAACATATTCTACAACAACTTTTTGCCCGCGGCAAAATTGTCCACGTAGAAGCCGTTCATCATTATGTCCTCTTTTTTTTAGGGTTCCGTAGCCAAATGGCAAAAAACGGAACCCTTATAGATTCGTCATGTCTGTCCGTCTGTCCGTCCGTATGTCACAGCCACTTTATTCCGTAACTATAAGAGCTATACTGTGGAAACTTGGTAAGTAGATGTATTCGGTGAACCGCATTAAGATTTTCATACAAAAATAGAAAAAAAACAATAAATTTTTGGGGTTCCCCATACTTAGAACTGAAACTCAAAAATTTTTTTTTCATCAAACTCATACGTGTGGGGTATCTATGGATAGGTATTCAAAAATGATATTGAGGTTTATATTATAATTTTTTTCTAAACTGAATAGTTTGCGCGAGAGACGCTTCCAAAGTGGAAAAATGTGTGTCCCCCCCCCCGTAACTTCTAAAATAAGGGAATGATAAATGTAAAAATAATATATGATGTACATTACCATGCAAACTTCCACCGAAAATTGGTTTGAACGAGATCTAGTAAGTAGTTTTTTTTTAATACGTCATAAAAACATTGATCAAAGCTACAACGAACTTTTATATTATGTTACTTGCTGCTACGGAACCCTTCATGGGCGAGTCCGACTCGCACTTGGCCGCTTTTTTTTTACTAAAGTACGCTAATTCTTATCTTTAACCAATAATAACATTGATCGGGTGAGGCGTTGGGCCGTAAAGACGTAACAAACAAATACGCCTTACCAATTATACTACATATTATTAATTATATTAGTTAGTTAAAGCTTGTCGATTCGAAGTCTATATCTCTATTCCCGAGGGAAATATCCTGTTAACTAAGAATAAAAATAGCTTTTATCCATCTCCGGGCTATAAATTAATTTCTATACTCAATATTTTGAAGCGTGAATACTGAATTTTACTAATAAATTAAATAACAAACAAACTTTCTGTAGCATTTATAATGTTACTCAGGATAGATCAGACGAACTTAAATAATATAAATATCCAGAAACAGGTTACATACATACATAACATTACGCCTTCATTCCTAGAGTTGGGGCAGGCAGAGCAACAGAAATACCAACAACTCTAAAAACACAAACACTCTAAATGCATAAAAAGCATAATCTAAACTATAGTAGAAAATATAAAGTATCTACAATTTACTTGCGAGTGTGTGTGAATGTGTCTAGTTAGGATTGTACATCGTTAAACTCGTCGTTAAATTCTTAGCGATGGTGTTATGAAATGTCATAAAAGATCAATCATAAAATGTAATCTATCTAGGGACGTGGCGATAAAAATGCCATGGGACTTAATGATACGTTACTTTAATAACATTTATCGAATGATTATACATACACGAAAAGAAACAGTTTTTACAGAATTTTATACTGAATTCTATTCTATCCTTTCCATCTATTTGACGTGCAAGCGTATTTGCGTCACGCCGGGTGACTTCCATTCGCAGTCACTCCGGCCATTAAAGGTTTTCTATTTATAACCCCCTTCTTGAATAGAGGGTGTTATGCCTTCATCTGTCTGACTCAGAAGTTTCAGCATCAAAGGCCATGAAAAGTCTTCTTAGCAAATATGTCTCTTTTATTTTTTTAGTCATCCATTTCAGTACTGAAGCTTAGGTTCGCAGAAAAAAAACAAATGTGTCAAGTGAATGTATAAATTTGGTTTATACTTGTACTAATTACATATTTCAAAGTAAATACATAGAATGAGTAAATTACTGAAGCTATAACTACAGTAAAGTAAACAGAAACTACAGGCTGGGGTGAATTTATGTCTGCTCTGTCTTAATTAAAATCTCCTAAAGACCGAGATTAGAGTGGGCTTAATATAAACATGCTTAAGATCCTATGAGTTAACTGCTTATACATTATGGCTACTATTAAGGCGTATTTGCGAAATGTAGGATGCCTTTATGTCACAAAATGAAATCTTCCAAACCAAAACTAACCAAATACGTTACGGCGCTTACGTATTTCCTTTAGTTTAACATCATTTCAGTCATATTGAATGAAACATAAAAACGACGTAACGACCAATCGCAACTAAGTTCGATTTAGTTCGACCTCTTTTGACGTTGTTGTTGGAACTAGAAAATTTATTTTTAATGGGTTTTAGGGGTGTTCTGGCTGCGGCTTGAATGCAGAACCCCTAATGCCGGCCATCGATCATCTCACCTCGCCACGCCTTTGTGCGCCAACATTGATCCAGTGAAATTGTATAAAAGTTTGATTAAAGCATTCAGTAGCTGCCTGTTTTGTTTTGAAACAAATTAAATTAGATATCGACACTGTTTGAAAGGAATGTGCTAGGTAAAATGCGGGAATAAATCGCAGTTGATCCGTTTTATCTTTCTAGGTATTATTGGCACCTAGAAACAAGGACACGGAAAAAATAGTCATAGGGTGTGTTATATAAGTAATATATTAGTATGAGTATTATATGTACGAGTATATGACGTAATATATAAACTGTAATATTTAAGTATTAGCAATAGATAGGATAATTATGTTAAGTTTCTAGTTTTATCGGTCTTCATTTTCTGTGCACTCACTGAATAATGTAAATTTCTCATTGGTTATTTGGTCAACAGGTAGAGAATGCCATTAGGCATTAGGTCCGCCATTTGTACTTGTTTTTGTGTAATTAAGATTAAAAGAATAAATAAAAAGTAAAAGTCTTCTTTTAAATAAATTTCTGTTTAAGAATAGTTACTTTAGCATAGTTATCGTATGTAATTCGTCGATAGTTGCCGGTCTGTCCCCAAAATGCAAGTTTTAAGCAGCTTCGATGCGGATATTTCAAAAGTCGGTGGTAAATACGTCATATATTATAAATCTTTAATAATGTAATTTAATCAAATAATTATACTTTACATTTGTATCTTTTTGTATGAAAAACTGGTTCAATATAATTGTAATACCTACACCAAAAATTACACAATTTACAAAGTATATTTTGATTTTGCCATATTCATCAGACAGACCGAATTGAATGTAGGTATTTATCCTGTTTTTCCTCGCCTTATTTGCTTACACACCTTTATTCGTTTATGAAAACCCAATATAAACATCGCACGCAATATGATCAAACATATCCTTACTTGGTCACGTCTTTCTAAATCTTTGGAGACATAGTTTATGAAAACCCGTAAGTGTATCGTCTATCCTTGAAGAAACACCAATCCATTACCACAGTAAGCGCCAAACTAACTTATTTCAAAGCATTATGGACACGATTTGGAGACTATGGCGCTGAAAGCTTCGATGACGTTACTAAAAGCTTCGCCCATAAACGTTGAGCTAAATATAGCTCGTGTTCGAACATCGATTTCCCGTCACTCGCTACATTTACACGGTTCATAAATTCTGCAATATTAAGTATCAACGGCGTTCCCGATTTACGACTAAATTAAAGCAATCAAGGGATTATGAGTTAAGAGAATATTCCTAAAACATATTTCTAGACGTTTTAGACGCCTCTTAATCTAACTGAACTGTTTAATATATATTTAAAACGAAATACTCTTGCTTTAATTGAGCGTTGTAGGCTTAGTGTTTTCTTGCGATTTTAATGAGAATTAAGAAAAACGGAAACAACAAGCTCGATGAAAAACTGGGCAAATGCAGTACTAACCTAACCTAACAAGAGTAACATAGAAAATGGGAAAATAATGGATGCTATTTGCCAACCTAGTTCAGCCGTAGAGCCATCGCGTGCTAGCTGTTATTACAGTAAAGGCCTAACACCCGAAATCGATGAAAACCCTGAGGTGCATGATGGTTTGTTCTGATGATGACTCTGATGGCTCAAGACTATTTGTTGTGGCGATCTTTGGGATGGCTTAGACGTATGTCTAATATTTAGTAGAAGCCTTTCAGATAATATAATCAAGATAATGTTAAAAATGATACTGGTAGTTTCAAGATAGTCACGGATGACAGCAATACGTAGCGTATCAACTTTATACAGAGGTCCCTATTATTCTGTAAACTGAACTTTTAAATCGTAGTTTCAAATATAATCAGCCTGTACTGTTTTTCTATAAATCACAAACTATCGACCACTGAGTCATCTAACTTGTACCATTAAATACAGTAAACTAAGAAAATAATTCAAATTCTAACTCTTGCTTATTAAACACGTAGAGAAACAATCTGCAGTGACACGCAGCCGCACTGGGTTGTTTTCACTAGACGCCCAATGACGTCACACAGCCGGGTCAAGGCCGATGGGGCATTTTCATAGTGCGGCGCTCAAGACTGTTCACGGCTGCAAAATGTTTAGAGCGCTTAGAATTGTTCCTTAGTAAAATTTAAGCTATTTATTAGCGAAGTAACTTTGAACCAGCCTGAAACATGTCGGGCTTTCTTGTGTAATTTAATGTAAATAATCAGTTAATTTCTATTAAATTTGGGCCTCATTTAAAACTTAACAGCTTATTTTGTGAGTTATTATAAAAATAAAGTAAATAAAAATTGTTTTGGACTATATTGACATACCACTTTCTCTATAAGAGCGTTATAGCGGGAGTAAAGGACAACTGCACGTCCTGAGCTAAAGAACAGAATTTTTGTCGTCCTGTGTATACCACGATTATATTTTGGTTATTGCACTATAATACATATTTTTCTTTAATATGGTATTCTACGTATAATCGAATTTCACGGACAGGCCTTTAATTCGAATACTTGTCTAATAATTAACCCAAAAAACACTTGCGGCATTCGTGTACGCCCTTTGTGTTTTTTAATACCCTTTATACATATTATCTACATACTGATACATTTAAGAATAATTATACAATTACATATTAATAAAAACTAACTTATAAAATATAACCCTCCATTGTACCTACTTGCGACATCGTGCTGAGGAAGCTCGCAGCATTATCCCGTTGCACTGCAATGCTCAGTCGTTGAGCAAAAAAGGATCCTTGCCGGATAACTAACTAAGTAACTAGAGATTTAAACCAATCTAAAAAGACGATTCTAACTTACCTATACATAGTTATAAATTGACTTGAAATGTTACATGCTTATGCGATTTGGATGACAATGTATTATAATATTGTAATATTACGGTACTATCAAGCTGGAGGAGGCTGGAGCATGAGGAGACTATGGTATGGTATTATAGGAACTCCTTAACGGCATCAAGTTTAGATTCATTTAACTCGTCTTTTTATAGCAAGTTTATCTCCAGTAGCTTAGCTATTAGTACAATCGACAACAAAAGCGTGTTTGCTTTAATTTAAAATTGATTATCCAAATACATTGTTTTAATGACATCAGAGTTGAAAGTACCAAAACTTCTGATTAATGCGAGATCCCCTGGATAAACTACAAGTTTTTACTATTTATCGGTGCAGCAAAACGAAACTGTACCCATCCAATTGTTCACCGAGAAATTCCAATCTTGGCTTGACAAGCCCGTTGAATATATGATAATTTAGTCCCTTGAGACATCCTGTAGGGCAATTCTGGATTGTTCGCTCGCCTCATCCGTAACGATTTGTCTTCTGTAATCAGTTAAGAAACGGGGCGGCTGTAAGACCTTTATTAATCCCAATTGAAGCGGTCAAAGGCGTTTCCGACAGTGATGTATGGCTAATAAGAGAGCATTCAGGAAGGTCAAGCGCGTGAACATGCTCCTTTATTATGGTATAGTTAGGGAATTCTCTTTACCGTGAACTAATAAACCGTCGAGATTAAGTTGCCCTGCGGAGAGTATTAATAACACTTTAGCCCGCGTATTTTTAATTTAATCACAGCTTACGTCGGCAAAGCAGCTTGGCCACATTGGTAGGTACAGGTTCCTAATCTAATTCTGCTTTACGTGGCGAAAAATGCGTTAATTCGGTGATGTATTAAAAGAAGAGTTGTTTGAAATAATTTCGTTTTTAAATTAAGGATTAGGAACTTAATATTAGTAATTCTTGTGTGAACTCACTTTATGTAACTCCATCTATAAAATTCACCTTCACGAATAAAATATTCTACAGGATGACATTTTAAACACTGGTCAATTTCATGCCATTAATAATAGGTGTAGAAAATACGTGTTTCTGTATTTTTACCAACAAAAGCAAACAGATTTAATCAACAAGGTTTGGAATTGAACAATGGAACTCAAAGAAAGTATATTGCGCACGGGAAACCTTTTTAATCACGCTGTGTTAGCGCCGACGCCCCTGACGATATTGAAGTTACGTGTGATGAAATTGCCTGTTGGATGGAAATGCCTCGCTGTCAAAAGAAGTATTTTATTTACTGTGTTTTTAATAACACGCCCTTTTGATGCCTGCAAACAAAGCACTGTAAAATTTTAGTTAATAAGTAGAATGCTTTTTAATTCTTGCTAGCATTTCCGTAGATATAAAAGATAATACCTAAACACTTGTCTTCGGTTATTCCCTCGAATCTTATCTATCTTCGGAGTAGTAAACTTTACAGTAGTTTGGGAAATAGTCCATACGTGTGCTACCCGAAGCTATTTATCTATTCGCGATTTGGTTATCAAAGGGCCAAACCTAGTGGCTAGTGGCTTATAGTGCTTCACAACCCTTACATACAATACAAAACATCACGCCTTCATTCCCAAAGTGGGGTTAGCAGAGCTACAGAAATACCAACAACTCTAAAAAGACATGTTAATAATTCTGTAACCACATTTTGCACAAGTAGGCTTATAATTGATTATAATAGTTACTTTATTATTCACCATTGTCCATGTTTTTATATTGCCGACAATTTTAATATTAACGTCAATACTTCCCTTTTTTGGATTTTAAAATATATATTGTTGTACACCAGTAACAGCGTCGTAACCTTTTAAAGCGACTGAAAGCGACAACTCTTTCAGACATTGACGTGTAAATCTACGAAAATCTAATTCTCGTTCTAAAATTTATTTTAATTTAGCTTTACATTTTCTGAATGGAAAATTTCGTCCGTAATGAAAATATTTTGGCGTCATATTGAATGCAGCGCCCAGACACACGCCTCTTCGCTGCCTTTACAACCTTTGAGCACTATAATCCGAGCTCAGCGTCTGCACTTCACAGTAAGAATTAATCTCAGGAAGTCTTTCAACTTTTTCTATTCAAACATTTAATAAATTTTGCATCATACTAGCGCTTTTTGTGGAGTATATAAAGAACTATCGAGCACCTAGACCGCCTGAACATTTGCGTCTTAGGATCTTGGCTATCTTGTTGGAGGGTAAGACGGCATAACTCTTCGCTTAAGATTTTACCGGTTGGTTTTATCCTTCAGTTCGAAACACAACAATGCGACCACCATTTCTAGGAGACCAAGTTAAGTCTGAGCAAGTCTTTAATTATTTTTTTCAAACATTTTATAAATACTAGCCCTTTTATAAATGGCTAACCAGCACATTATACCACCAGAACATTTGATTCTTAGGATCTTGGCAACCCTTAAGAAACGGTAAGAGACGGTATGAATATTTGCTGGGAATTTTACCGGTTTGCTTCTCGGAGCGGGTAAAATTACCACTATTTTACCCACTCAATCAATACAAACGGGCGCTGCACAACCACTGCTTATCTATCATTTAATAATATGGTCATTTGAATTGACTGCTACTCTGACTTCCGTAAGTATTGCGGTAGGGTCATCCGACTAATCTGATTGTACTTCAAAATCAGCCAAATATGCAAAAATCTTGGTAATGAAACATCAGTTTTCTCGTCTCTAATTACTCGTAATTTTATTATTCTTAAGTTAGCAGAAGATTAGAATCATGACGAGTTCTGGGGTTCGAACTCGGTACCTTGTGGTCACTAATCGACACTCTTAGGCTTAACGCCGACGCTGTTGAAATATTTGATAACAAATAACAGAAAGTTTTAACACAGACATTTGATTGATGAGCGAACAAAAAGTTCACCAAGTTACATTTATCATAAATTTTATGACGCAGAAAGGACACTTCTAGTTATTGAGGACATCAACAGCGAGATAAATTTTGGAGGAAATTTCACAAAAACAAATTGGTGGTCTTGGAAAAACTTTGTATCTTAGTTATTTACAAAGATAGACATCATAGTAATCTCAAGATGCAGGACGAAAACAGCGATTCGTATGAATAATATGTTAAAAACTACGAGAATACTTTGAGATACCTGATGAATAATATTTTGCAACGGACTCGATCTAGACTCCGCGTCGCCCTGGATTATTATTTATTGATTTATTATTTCCCTCCACGTATCAATAAGTTTGGTTCAGTACGCTGCTGTACTTCCTTCTCGATTGAATATGTATTGTCCTACTTTATAATGACTCATTACGAATTTATAAAATATATTTACGGGTAAATACTGGATATAATATTATAGTCAAAATGTACATGTTTTCCTTTTATAAACTTTATTAGAAAAAAAAAACTTAATTTAAGAAGTGACCGTGAATTTGTATCCATAAAATATGTTTTTAGGGATAGATTTTCGAACAATCCTTTTTTTAAGTCCCGTTGTATATCTTTGGTTGTCAAGCATTTTCAGTTAGTCATACATACTTCCATAATATCACGCCTTTATTCCCAAAGTGGGGTAGGCAGAGATACCAACAACTCTAAAAAGACCCCTTGATAATTCTGTAACCACATTTTGCACAAGTAGGCTAAGATTCCATAAATCTGCTGCTGCTGATGATGGAGTTGGAAGGTATCAACAGGATCTCCGCTGCATTTAACGTAAAAACCCACCTAGTTTGGATTTGAAAAAAAAACTATACAATTGATGATGATGCCTGTGCAAAATCAAACGCAATCAGAAAGAAAAGTATATCATAACATTTTTGAGATAAAATTTCTTAGCCTTTTCTTCTCTACTGCTCTAAATGATTCTCTTTTCCTTGTCACCGTATTCAAAGGCACATCATTACCTAATAATTCTCCGTAATAAGATGCTTACATGTTCGTGTTTATGAAAAATCGGGACAAATCCTTCTAAGCCCCTGTGGGATGTTTTTCTTTGTCCCCTTTGTTGCAGCGATAAGCCTAATGTCGCTAAAAATCCTTTGAGGAATGGCGGAAATAAGAATTTAACGGTAATGGCTTGGGACATAAACTGGATGGTTACTACATAGCACTAAAATTCGAGAGTTCGGATGCCCTTTCCCTTTCACTTGTCCTTCGGGACTAAATTGGGAAGGAGATGGAGATTACGCTATGCTATGCTAGTCTTTTTCACCTGTTACTAATGGTGTTTTATGAAAAGACTAAGCTACTTTAAAATACTTATTACATATTTTGTAATTTAATAACAACAACTATACGGAACCCGTGCGCGAGTTCGACTCGTATTTAACCGTTTTTTTAATAATAATATTAGTCCTCAACCTGCACCAAGATTTCACGTTCTCGTCATTAGGAAAAGACTGGCCGGCTGGCTGGCATTAGGAAGACTATTCGGTCTGCTGTTTGCTGTCATAAACTTTACCATGCTTCCAAAACTAATTACGCGCTTTCAAACGCTATATTTCACCTTCCTTTTTCCCGTTTACGTTGAAATTTTCACTTTCATCCATTAATTCATCTTCTTCCTGCACATAAAACCGAGCTCTATCTTATCACGCGCAAGTTTCAAAATCCGCAGAACTAAAAGTACAGGTAAACAAGGTTGTTTTTGGCGAAACGGTATTTGCTGGACATTTATTTTCTTTTGTTCTTTACATCGGAACCGTGTTTCGTAAAACCTAGTCGACCATTATTCGGAATTCGCAAAAGCGCCTGTAAATCAAAGCTGTAATGAACTGGTCCGGGCCATAACTACAAGATTAAGGAAATTGTACAATGGATTGCATTGCAATATATCTCGAAACATCAAAATAATCTTGGAATTTCTTATCCCTGGACAATTTTCACGTGTACAATTTATATTATAGAAGAAATACTCACTTACCCCGTATGGTTGCCGGGTTAGAGTAGTGCCATTCCATGTCTTCCAGTGGATGTCGTAAGAGGCGACTAAAGGAATAAGGGCTTGTAGTCCTGTTAGGCGATAGGCTTGCAAGCTGTCACTAAAACACTGGTAAACATCTTGGTCTGAATGTGCAAAATATGGTTACAATTATAAACACGACTTTTGAGTTGTTGGTTTTTATATAGCTCTGCCTGCCCCACTCTAGGACTAAAATTGTGATGTTATGTATGTATGTAACTCACTAAGAAGGTTTACACATACAGGGATCGATTCAGATCGTGTTCTTTAAGTTTAAATATTTATTACCGTCATATTCGATTCTAGTCTATCAATAATAGCGTTTATCGTTTATAAATTTAGGTTTACAAATATTTTGAAATGAAAGAAGACTCACAGGGTCCCACCCAAGATACAGGCTCGGCCTAGTTTGAGGTCCACAGGATGTGTAAATCGTTTATTTTCTCTTAATATATTTATTCTTATTCTTATTCTTATTGTAACATATCCGATTTTGCCCCACCCAACTTAATATTAACTTGGGTTTTCCTCTATGGCGATATAATGTACTATTGTAGTAATAATAAGGTGAAAGCATTGTAAAAAACGACCCCTAATAGGATTAAAAGACCCATAATGGCACTGTAAGTATTATTGTACGGGTCTACCACCCTGTCGCAAAAATCTAATTATTAATTTTGACGTACTAATTTGGTTTTTCGTGATTTGTAGGCTGTTACTATGAGAGAGTTATATAGGAACTTATAGCAATTTAATTTTTTTACCTTAAAATATTACTCTTACCCGGTTAGACGGTATTACGAAAATCTTGTCCCCTTTTCGGAACTTTTTACAGGTGGGTAGGTAAATAAATGAAGTTTATACAAAGGTAAGTAGCGGCTTCTAACATTTTCTCTCTGCCTCGAACTTTTCCGTTCAGGCTTATTACTGATTAGAGACCACATTGGGCAAAACAAACCTCTTTTACAAACGTAGACATACAACGCAAAAGGCAATAAACAAATCGATATTCCCGAGTTTTACCTAGCCTTTGTGTCCCATTCTTGCGTAGTTGACCGTTCCACACAAAGGAAAATGAATCAGTGCTATATCATCACTTAGATAAATACTCGTTGTCCCTGCTATATAGGAATCTGTGTTACTAAAGGTCGATTCTTGCTGCAGAACCAATATTCTCTAGACTAGGACAGATTGAGGTTAACTTTGTTTTAGTGGAACTAGTTCATAAAACTAAAGTCCGTCGGTAAGTTTCCTGTCCAACAATTTGAAGTGATGTTAAAACCAGTTCACGATAACTTTAGGAGGACTAGCTGTTACCCGCGACTACGTCCGCCTAGAAGTCGTTTATCAGTGTTGCATATGTCCAATTTTCTAGGGTAAAAAGTAACCTATATCCTATTCCAGGACCTAACATATATGTGTGCCAATTTTTATCCCGATCCGTTCATTGAGAAGCGAATCCGAAGCGTGATTGAGTAACAAACATCCAAACTTTCTCGTTTATAATATTAAGTAAGAAGAAGCATATCAGAGACTGGCTGTTTACAATTTTATGAAAAATTACAATTACTTATTTATTACTTAACTTTTTGCCAGCAACTCCATCGTGTAAACATCGTTTATCTCTATTACTTCGGTTTCGTCAATTTATTCGTAATGAAAAGTATAATTAAGTCCCGTCTCCAAGCTAGAAAGTATCTTTGAACCCACGTCGGTTGAGATGACGTATGAAGGCGGAACAGACAGACAATCACGCTTTCGCAATATTAAGGAGAGTAAAGTAGTGGATTAGGTACTCTAAATTATTATTTTACTATGTTTTTCCCGCGACTCCGTCCGCGTAGAAGTCGTTTATCGCTACCCTCCGGAACCGTCCAATAAAAAGTAGGTACCCTATGTCCTTCCTCGGGACTTAAGCTATCTCCATCCAAATTTCATCTAAATCGGTTGAGCGGTTATCCATCAAAGCGTAACAAATAGACAGACTGAGTTACTTTCACATGTATAATATTAGTCACATATAGATAGATTAATGATTGTCTTACGAGTAGTAACATTTTCCGGAATTCACAAAGGACACACTCCAATTTGAACAGCTCCCATTCTCTTCCTGGAGTTCTTGGCCAATTTCGGCCAGCGTTTCATATTCGCAGTACATTTTAGGATTTCCGAAGATATTAGAAGTACTTTTGAAAGATGAGCTATTATACAGAGCCTCTTTTCCGTAGTTTTTTCGGGTTAAAATTTTATTGCGTCTGACGTGTTTTAGGATCGTTTTAACTCGGCCGCCGTTACTGTCAAGTAAATGTGAGTAGGTAATCAAAACGTTGACAATACGTCAAAGGCAATATCGTTTTTACCGTGTAGAATCTCAGGCTTGGTAGATTGTCTTACGGTCTGTCTGCCTGTGCAGCCATCACATCTTGCTCGTAAACTTCTCTCTCTACCCAGTCAATACAAAAGAGATGCACAGAGCGTTAGAAAATACAATTTGTGCCAGCTGTACTGGTGGCTAATATGTCTATAGGCCTACGCTTAATTCTCGTAAGACTTGAAACCTATTTATCTTGTCGAATTAACCATAGGGTGTATTTTATATTTTTTATAAAAAGCTAGGATCGGTAGACTCAGGACGCTATAGCAAAGTATTGTGATTAGAACAATATAATCTATTAATCGTCTGTCGAGATTGAACCTTCGTGTCATTTTGTGTATTGTAAATTGTTTCGCAAACTATTTAAATTTCTTTGAAATATACCACCAATATTACCACCACATCTACTGCATATCTTTGGACTAATGATTGACTAATAGAAAATGCCTTAAAGCCTTAAATCCACCATTTGTACTTATTTTGTGTATTGTACAATAATGTTTTGATATGTAAATACACTTACTAGTTACGAGTACAATAAAATCAATTTAACAACGTCGGGTACGCAAAAATAAACTAGTCTACGTACTCGTAGAAACAAAGCAAAGATAATCTTCTGCTATTCAGGATTATTCCTGCGGTCCCGAGCTAACATTAGCTGAATTCAGCGAGGTTTGTTTAACACATTCGATGCCACTAACCGGAATCTGTATGTAATTGGAACTCGAAAGGCGTGTCGCTAGTAGGGAATGTGTCACACATGTATGTAGTACTAAATTTGCATATTTTCATGAATCTGCTCTCCTACCAAAGCACACAGTTCACCAGTATAAATCAGCAAGAGTAACGGTGTAGGTATTCTACCAGCTAACTAATTCGAGGCACGCAAACCAATATTTTACCTTGGAAGCATTAACATCCGCTAGTTCCTGACTTTGTATCTAACAAACGAGTAATAAAATTATGTGGAAATCACATATTAGGTGATACCCAAACATGTTATTTTTATACAAAATTTTAAATAACGATATTGTATATACGCTACCTTTCTGAAAAATGACAGTACCTGGGTAAGGTAAATTTAACTGTTCAATGATCATTAATAAATTAGGAACCTAACGCCGAATATGATACTAACACTTTGGTTAATCACAACCGCAACAAAGTATGCTAAAACCAATATTAGTCTTGTCCAAAAACATTAAATGGTAAAATATATATCTGCAACACAAACGATTCAAGGACAGGATATATTCACATTATTTAGTTAAATATAAGTAGGTTCACAATGGACTGTGTCTAATAATAATAACACTTGTTGCCAATAAGCCTGATATCGTACTAAAAGATCGATCTCAACGCCGGGCAGTGCTCGTTGACGTCACCATCCCACATGACGAGAACCTCGTGAAGGCTAAAAGGACAAGCTCAGCAAGTACCTCGACTTTGCTCACGAGGTGACCGCTATGTGGGATGTTGACTCAACGATCATTGTCCCGATAGTTGTTTCGGCGAAAGGTGTTATAGAGAAGAGTCTCGACCAACACCTTAAGAGACTCTCACTTGGTGGCTGGATAAGGCACGCATTGTGAATAGGTTCCTCCCTCTGCAGCCCTAACCACCGGTAGCTTGAGCCCTGCCCCGCTGCCGGCGGCACCCGTAGGTTTTTATAATATTTTTTTTTTATATGAGTATTGTTATTTTACTTTTATATTTTAATATATATTGTAAAAAAAACTAATCTACAGAAAAATAAAGAAATATCTAAAACATTATATAATAACACTACAAAATCGATTAAAAATATATATCTCTGAAGTTACAAAACTTTTGGGTAACTTTCAAATTTCCAGCATTAAGCAATGTCCTTTGTGTCCAGGATCGGACGCTGAACCAGTGTGGAAGCTACAAGACCCTGGCTTTGACCAAGGTTACGGCTCGGAGCGTTCGCCTGAAGATGACTTCGTACGACCCATTGGTGGCATCGTGCCGGCCGCCGTTTCTGTCGAAGAGTACGAAGCGCAGTTACGGGCCGTCTACCCTTTCATTAATGATGGTAAGTCTTCTTAGTGTTATGGTTTTGGTAGGTACAAGTACGCTAGCACCAGGTAAAATGATTGTCGCAAAAAATTGCACCAAAAGGAGTATAAATGACTTAGCGCAAAGACCCAGTTCGCGAAGGCATTTCCCAACTAGCAAAAATATGTTATATAAAGGTTTATAAAGAAAAAAAAAATATTCTTATACAAATCACATAAACGTTTATAAGGGTGGACTTGGGCCCAAATTATAAGAAATTAAACCTTATGATTACCATATTCCAGCTTTATTATTTGCTATTTATTTTGATATCAGATGTATTACGGTTAGCAATAAGTGTAATTCCCTTATAATTGCCAATTGTAATTCGTTTATATGTTCATAATCCTTATAATTGAAATTTATAAAGCTTGCGTAAGAAGAATTATCTTATAATTGCTTTATAAACTCCAGTCGTAAGAAGCGTGTTCTTGTAACCGCTATGTAAGGATCGTTTATAAGGTAATCCAACTCATAATCGTCGCAGCAATCATACAACAAGAATTATTGTTACGTACGTGCGTTTCTACAAATGACATATTTATTTTATTCGTGAACCATTTTGAAAAAGGTAAGTCTGTGCCCTTTTTTCTGATGTTACTTGTGTGTCTTTAATAATTGAAACTAAGTGGAAACTCATTTTTATGAGGATATGGGGTATCGTTTTCAACTCATTTTCAACGCCCCCATGAATTAACAATGTTTTGTGATGAAAAAACTTTGGATTATTTTTCATTCCTTCGTTATTGTTTCTATAAGTCTTTAAGAAAATTACATAACCTGTATAAGCTGTTTACAAGAAAAAAACATTTTTAGCGGTTATGTTTTTGTATTAAGTATTCTCCATCTTGATATTTTTTAGGGTTCCGTAATGACTAATTTAAGACACATTTTTCCTAGATTTGCCAAACTGAAGACTATGGTAACTTGTAACCACCACTTCTCTTGAACTTTTTCCACTTTTCCAAATCCATCTTTTATAATTTTCCTAACGCAAACAAACTTTATTCGTATTATTATGGCGGACTTTGTTATATAAACAAAAGTATATAAGAATTACACGCTTACATACATAACGTCACGCCTTCATTCCCAGAGTGGGGTAGGCAGAGCCACAGAAACACAAACAACTCCAAAAAGACATGTTATCAATTCTGTAACCACATTTTGCACAATCAGGCCAAGAAGTTTACTAGTGTATTAGTGACAGGTTGCAAGCCCATCGCCTAACAATTATAATTACTATATAGCAGACTAACCAAGACCTCAAGTCTTTTAAAAGTTATATAAATGATATGTATTCCATTGCTATATAAACGTAAAAATTCTGACTTCTATAAGATAAAATGCTTTATAACGATCCTGTGCATTTCCTTTACAAGATTAAATAGCCTTAATGATAGCCTTTATATGGCTTTTAATATTATTTGGCTAAAACCTGTATAATTAGCCATTATAAGGTATTCATAATTTTAGACTTATAGTAGCCATATTATTTTGTTTTATTGGCGTTTACCTGACCCAATTATAAAGGTTGTAACCTTATTAACTAAAGGTTTTATCGTAGCCATATTATTTAGGTTTGTTGACGTTTACGTAACCAAATTATAAAGTCTGTAGCCATATTAGCTGACTCCTCCGGTAAAGTGCATTTATACGATATTTTGACATAAACAATGCCTTTAAATGACGACTATAAGAGTTATGGACATATAGGCCTTTCGTTATAAGGTAATTTTGCTAGTTGGGTTGGGACCTTTAATTAAAACCCAAGGAAGGAAACTTGTAAGTAGCTGTGTACAGAATAATATGAAATGTAGGTTCTGTGCCAAATCTCTTATGTAGGAAAATTGGCCCAAACGTGGTGACCGCCCAAAGATTCCAATACCGAGACGATCTTAACGATTGTTCGTGATTAAATATCACTACATACCTAGTATAAAACAAAGTCGTTTCCCGCTGTCTGTCCCTATATATGCGTAGATCTTTAAAACTACGCAACGGATTTTGATGCGGTTTTCTAATAGATAGAGTGATTCAAGAGGAAGGTTTGTATGTGTATTGTTTTGTATATTACGTTAACCCGGAGCGAAGGCGGGTCGCTATTACTCGTAGTCATACCTACAACTAAGTGCAGGTGATGTTATTTCAAGGAAAAAACCATAAATGCTATCGTTTTAACACCTTGCCGTTAAAAAGTTTCCTAGTAACTTTTATACGTTTATTATTACTAAAATGTTAGATAAATAAATAAATCTTTATTTTACTTTTTACTGCCCAGGGACACTTTAAAACGATGACTATCTAGTAATTTATATAAACAAAAATGGCGTCTAAAATTAATCAGCCTCTTATCAGTGAAAGTATCTCCGGAATCTGCAATTAGTAAGATTTCAAACTTATAATTCCCTAACTCTACTTTATAAACTCGGGGCGTCTCTTGCGTAATTCAGCGGTTACTGAGTTGTTCGTCAAATTTTGGTAATATTACTGAATCCCTTAGGCCTTGCGTCCGTAAAAGTGTGTAAAAATTATAATAATCGTTATTGTGATCAAGTTCTTTACATTAAATGGTTAGTAAGTGGTTAATATATACTTGATACCCTGTCAGGGCTCAGCAATATATTATTTTATAATAATCATCTAATAGGTACTCGTACATCCCGCGAGCCCGCAGCCCGCGAGGGATACGAGCAAACCTTGCCCATTTTACTCTTATATTTTTCAAAGGTTATTTTATTTCAACGGGTTTTACACATTTATACTATTCTATACGTCTGTCGAGATATAACTTAACAACACACAGAATAACAGTATTCATAGAAGTATTGAAACTGTTCTTCTTTGTATTGTTAAGATATTACCTAATTATTTTCCAATTAATCTGCAGTAAGATTGTTTTTTAATAATTTTCATGAAATTATATTCATCATTATTTAAAAGTTATTGTATATCTATTAATTTGTGGTCAAATATTTTTTATCATTAAGCTTCCGACATGTTTTGAGAGGTGGTCTATTAAACAATTAGATTTACCACTACATTTAAGTAAACATGTACCGCATCCCTCTCCTAATTTACCTGCATTTATACATAACGTCACGCCTTCCTTTCCAGAGTGGGGTAGGCAGAGCTACAGAATACCAACAAGTCTAAACTTGTTATAATTCTGTAACCACATTTTGCGTAATCGGGCTAAGATGTACCAGTGTATTAGTGAGACCAGTGTGTAATTATAAAAGTCTACAAGCAAAAAGGCAGTATAAAAGTGTAATAGCCATATGCGCTACGCCCTTTTTGCTTTAAACGGCAAAATAATACTTTGGCGTTGGAGTTTGTTACAAAGCATGTTTTAAACACAAAGTGTAACTTCAGCGAATAAGCGTTCTATCCTAATGTATTTAATACCTATCCCGCTAAGGTTAGACCAGCAGTACCTACGCTAAGCTGTCCTTAATTACACTTTATTCACGGAAACTAGGTTGGGTTAACTTGAATTTAACTACTGACCTGTATTTCTAGATATGTATGAATATTATGTAGAAACCCTGTATAATATGTAAGTTCTATCGTTAGAGAACTTACGTATTATACAGGGTGTCTGTCCCACGGGTTCCAAGACGGTGACTTTAAATATTGTAGATAGGTAAATTGCTATTAATGCAAACTTCATTTTATTTTTATAAGTAAGTAACGCTACTGTTTTTTTAGAGTTCCGTAGTCAAACTATAGAATGAAGTCTACGTAGCCGTTATAGTTTTCCTTGTTGTTGGCGTGACTAATATGTATAGGTATTCATGCCAAATTACAGCTTTCTAGTACTAATAGTGCGCTAGGCTGCGGACGGACGGACGGACGGACTGACATGGCGAAACTATAAGGGTTCCTAGTTTGACTACGGAACCCTAAAAAGGCAAAATGCCAGTTTTTAATATCAATTAACCTTCCGGAATACTGAACTATATGACCAAACCGACAGAAATAGCAAATTTATGTTATGCTATTTAAGTATACAGAACATTACTTGTTATTCATTAGGATACTGCGGTACATCTTGTAATGTACACTATACTTTAAGAGGCTATAGTAGTATATAATTTAGATGTTGATCATAGAGAGATGATGTTCCGTGATAAGCCATCGATCAAATTAAATTTTAATTAATCTGTAATACTGGTGTGAACGCATTCCATTACTAATTGTTTCGAGATTATTACCCAGAGATTAATCACGCAGTTTAGTTAATAATAGATGAAGCATGTAATTAAATTATCATCATGCGAACTTATTGTACGGAAACCCTTTTTGGCTAAATGGAAATTCCGTGGCTTTAGAAAGCATTATTTTGAAATGCATTCTTAATGATAATCAGGAATAGACTTGATGATTACGTGATACATATAATTATGTCAATGTTTTATATTATCATCATCATATCAGCCGAAAGACGTCCACTGCTGGACATAGGCCTCCCCCAAGGCTCTCCATTCAGACCGGTCCTGTGCTTTTCGCATCCACCGCGTTCCCGCGATTTTTACAAGGTCGTCGCTCCATCTTGTTGGAGGCCTACCTACAGCTCGTCTCCCGGTCCGTGGACGCCACTCAAGAACCTTCTGACCCCATCGGTCATCAGTCCTGCGAGCAATGTGCCCCGCCCACTGCCACTTAAGTTTAGCTATTCTTCGGGCTATGTCGGTAACCTTAGTTCTACTGCGGATATCATCATTTCTGATTCTATCACGCAGAGAAACCCCGAGTATAGCTCTCTCCATAGCCCTCTGAGCGACTTTGAGCTTCCTTATAAGGCCCATTGTTAGCGCCCACGTCTCAGATCCGTAAGTCATCACTGGCAACACACACTGGTCAAAGACTTTTGACTTCAAACACTGCGGTAATTTGGACGAAAAGATGCTGCGAAGCTTCCCGAACGCTGCCCAGCCGAGTCGGATTCGACGAGTGACCTCTTTCTCAAAGTTGGACTTACCTAACTGGACCGTTTGTCCCAGGTAAACATAGTCGTCAACAACTTCGAGCGCAGAGCCTCCGACCATCACGGGAGTTGTCGCGACATGGACATTGGACATGACTTTCGTCTTGTTCATGTTCATTCTCAGGCCAACTTGGTCGGAAACTCTACTGAGGTCAGCGAGCATTGCACTGAGTTCCTCCATGATCTCAGCCATGACTACGATATCGTCAGCAAATCGAAGGTGAGTGATGTACTCGCCATTGATGTTGATGCCTCGTCCTTTCCAGTCCAGAACCTTAAAAGCATCCTCCAATGCAGCGGTGAACAGCTTCGGAGAGATCACATCTCCTTGTCTGACTCCCCGCTGCAGAGGAATAGGCTTCGTGCTCTGGTCCTGTAGTCGGACGGACATAGTGGCGTTTTCGTACAGACACTTCAACACTTCGATATGTCGGTAGTCAACTTGACACCGCTAGAGAGACTGCAGCACAGCCCAGGTCTCGATCGAATCGAAGGCTTTCTCGTAGTCCACAAATGCAAGGCAAAGGGGGAGGTTATACTCTTCGGTCTTCTGTATAACCTGCCGCAACGCATGTATGTGGTCTACGGTACTATATATAGCCTTTTCGGAAACCGGTTTGTTCGGTTTATATTAGGTTAATACCAATTAATGACTTATTAGTAGGGTTAGGGCCTTTGGTGGCTAATCGATGTTCAAGAATCCATAAAGTCGCTATTTCCTAATTATTATACATATAAATACCACTGTGATTTTGACAATTTAAATGGTTTTTGGTGTGGAGAATATCTACCGATGTGAAAGCGTAACAAACAAATAAATATTAGTAGGTAACCGAAACGAAAATGTCCAAAGTGGCATGTATATAATAATTCGGAAATAGCGACTCCATGGATTCTGGAACCACGCTGTGCCACCAAAATCCTAACCCTACTAAGTAGACTACTAACTTGTATGTACGACTCCAAACAAAAATAAGTAAAAACATATATCTGTTTACATGATAATATTTTTAATCAGTAGGTATTATAGTAATTGGTCGGACCATCTAAATAGCTATTAAACCAGCTACAACAGGGGCACTTTTCATAGAATTTCTGCAAAATTGGTACTTAAAACTAATATTGTACTCGTAATACTTAGGTTTTACTTTGGGTTTTCCTAATGTTAAAGTTATTTACTGTAAAAAATCAACCCAAAAACAAATAAAAAAGAGACCCTTCATAAATATTTAAAAGGAATGTGTTCAACCTCCCAACCCTTTGGAAATGAATAAACTATTAACTATTGCCAATAAACCTTACCCCAGTAAAGGTAATTTGGCACTTGTCTACTTACGTTGTCTAAATAAAACAAATGTTATTTAAATCCATTCATTAAAGATAACAGCGAGGTTATTATGACATAACTATGCACTTCTGTTTACGCTCAGAGAAAAGGACAGAGCTATATAACTGCCATAGCTCTGTCCTTTACGCTCACCGTAAAATGAACTGCATAGCTAGGTCATAATAACCCCCCTGAGCATGTATTCTGCTCCGTAAAACGATATTGCTTTTGATAAGTCGTATTGTCAACGTTATGATAGCTCTTATTTACTTGACGTTCATGGCGGCTAAGTTTAAAGAACAATACGATAACATGTGAAAAGCAATACATATGTAGTTTAAACGAGTAGGATAGAAGGAGGATGGTGGAGTATGTTAGTCTGTAAGAATTATTTTATTCTATAACCTCTGATAGCAGTAAACCGTTGTTTAAAATAAATTTCCTTGATTATGTACCTCCTATGTGGCACACTGGGTCTCATGAAAGTAGATTGGGTAGTTTGTTTTTTTTTTTAATACTCACATAATATGATAAGACAAATATAACAAGTATTTCACACAAACAAACAGTTAAATCATAATCTATTGCTTGTTACAACACTGGATATTTGTTACAACACTGTAAACATTAAAAAGTACCTAAGTATCAGTGGACAATCTCACACAAATTGACCTAGTCCCAAACTAAGCTCTAGGCTTGTACTACATATGGGTACTAGACAACGATAAACATACTTAAATAGAGAAATACATACGTAAATAAATATATAAAACATCCAAGACTTAGGAACAAATATTCGCGTTCATCACACAAATATCTGCCCTTACCGGGATTTGAACCCAGGACCGCTGGCTTGGGAGGCATGGTCACTCCCAACTAGGTCAACGTGTCGTCAAATATATACAACATTTTAAAAACTTCAGTAACAAATAAATAAAAACGAATTGCTAACACATTCCACCATAATTTCCGCAAGAAATACTTTCTGTAACGCAGGATATAGCTAAAGCAAACAATTTGATGAGGCCAAGCTCTTGTAAACCCACGTCAAGATGATATGCGCTAACGAGTGTGGATTCCGAGCGACTCCACTCTGCCCTATGATTGACCGTTTCACGTTCCACTACTGCTAACGACTTTTAACACTTCCTACACGAGTTTCGCAATAGTACAGTGAGCTTTGTTGAGAGATAAAAGGCATTCCGCTAACGTTATCTTTTTCGAAAATGTGTACTATTGACGTATGCTACCTTTTGACAGTTTTCGAAAATCGTTTACGTTAGCGCTATGTATCTTATCTAGGGCCCTAGGACATCTATTTCACTTTGTTTTAGCCGATTTAGCTTTTATATCATAGTAACGTTGTTGTCATTTTTCTAGATCTCATTTACTTTTCCTTCTCTTTCGTAGATTGTTAATGTATGATTTGCATTAACATTACTTAGTTGATTCTTATATGTAACTTTCTTTTTAATTCGTCTAGGTTTTTTAACCGGTGAGCCCAAATTGTACCTTCAGAGCGTTTTATATTTTTTTTGCGTGTATACTTCGTAGAAACTCTGCCTTTCTTCACGTGCAACAAAATGTACAGGACTGACGTAAGCTGGCGAACAGTCGCCTCGAGCGCTATCCTTTACATTTTGGCATTTTTCGAAGTAAATTGAATTGGTTTATTATATTGATATTTATTATTATGACTTTTGTGTGTCTCTCTTAGTGTTTATTAATTTTTTTTTGGTCCTCAATTTAGTACTTACAGTTTCCGAAAAAAAATTTTCCTCATGTCTACTTGTTGCCACAGTAACTATTCACTTGATCGAATGTATCATTTAATCAAATTTCATTTTATCGAACGCTATTTTCTGCTGAAACCATGATGTTTTCAGGGTATCTTAAACATTAATTACTCAGTTTAAGTTAGGTTAGATGGTTAAGATAGGTACCCTGAAAACATTATGGTTTCAACAGAAAATAGCGTTCGATGAAATGATACATTCGATGAAAGGTATTTCGATGAAATATTGTTTCTATTCTATGAATATTGTATTCGAATTTCTGTGTATAGTATAATAAATTACTTACATATATACATACGTTAGCATTATGCATTTTATCTAGGCCCCCTTGTGCAGATAAATAAATTTTATTTACACCGATGTATCTTATCTATTGGATCGGCTTATTATTTATATTTCAATAAATAAATCCATTAACACCTATATAAGTATAAAACGTTTAATTAGATGCAAATTATATTTCGTCAACTACATTATAGTTTCACTCTTCAGTCTCCGCCGCGGCGCGAGCGACCTTTAGCTGGCAAAGTTTTAAATTGATACTACAATTAAAAGTGGGTGGAAACTTGTTAGATTTTCTTACAATGTTAAGAATAACAATTGGAGCCAATGAAAACTTGTTAAAAATACAGACGATAACCTTTTCCGAGAATCTTTTTGATCTTTGTCTCGGCAATGACACCATTCAAAGGCTTTTCTGCGGCGTGTTCTGCGGAGTTTGCGGGATTGGTTCGGATGTCAACTGCCGTGATAAGGGAAGGGTGCGATAAGAATTACGATTCGAATAAAGACGTTTTGTTCAAATTGATTCCGTCACTTACGAGTTTACTGGATAGGGGTCCAGTTTAGATGCGCCGTTAGATTTAATTTAGATTTTCACAAAAATATTTAGGTATGGCACTACCATGCACTAGAGGGCTTCTTTACTCTTAGCAAATGTATGCTAGAAGTTTTTGACGGCATTGAAATGTCAAACGAGTGCACATTACTTAATGCAAGTTCCATGTTATGGTCGCGTTTCTCGCGGTTGATAAAAGCATCCATCACTCTCGCACTTACATATTGGTCAGAAAGTGACAGGTGTTTTATCCACGTTCACCCAAATCGATAAACACGACCATAATAGGCACGCTGGCATGGACAATATGGACATGAGCAGGGCTCGGATAGCGGCTAAATTTTCAAACCGTTATCATCTACTTGCTGCAAAACCTTTTCATTTCGGTTCCGTTCGCATAAACCGGCTTAAATAACCGTTTTTTGAGAAACCTTTACAGAAGCTCTTTTTTAATTAACCGGTATAGAGCTAAAAAAACCGGTTTAACCAGACGCACGTCACGCATCATAAACAAGCGCCGCTTAGTGTTTTTATTTAGCGCAAAACGTTTGGTGTTCCAAGCCCTGGACATGAGGACTAAGATAAAATGCCTCTGGCTTTATGACTGCTGCTTGACGGAAGGTTAGCTGAAAATGGAAGATCAGAGGGTTATTATCATGTCATAATAAAACCGTAAAATGAACTGCATAGCTAGGTCATAATAACCCCCCAGGTCAACGAATAGCGCTGTAGTCCAAAGTCCAACTTTAAACTAATACCATGGGCAGTATTTTATGTCATAGATTGATTTGGTGTCGATGTTTCTCTATTTTATACTTTCAATGCACAAATACGTATAATGAATGTTATTTTGGCTATTGGTTAGTGTAATGTAATCTATTCTCTGTCCGGGCTCGGCGCCGCCTGGGTGTAGATTCACCAAGCCATTCTCGCGTTATGGCATGACCAAGGGAATCAGGGATTCATTTTGATTATTATCTACAGTGTGTAAATGGTATACGGGCGTTTATTGAAACTGGACATAGATTAAGACTCTACTAATCATTAACAGAAAGAATTATTTTGATTACGCTAACGTATACACCGTTATTAATTTTTGAACATACTATCGACCCGCAATGTACATCGAAGTCCATCTGTCAGGTAAGTACGTAATGTTAACTTGTGAAAATGTGTATTTCGGCTTAAGTAGCCTCAGCTTTAATAATACTTAACTTTGAAACGTCATTAATTGCGTTTTTAATTCATTGCATTTTTCGTTATACATTGCGTGTTAAATTATTTTGTATGGTTTTTTTTTTAATTTAATTTTAACAAAAGCTGCCTAAATGTGCTCAGTAGGGGTTATACTAACCACAGTTAAAAGGAACGCCCGTATACCATTTACACACTGTATATTAGGCACAAACTTATTTTCAGCTTTAGAAAGGAAAGTGCTTGTCATCACAGAAATACTAGTTCTGTCTGTTAGTAAAGGTTTGGGAAACTATCTATGTATTCTATTATTAATTTACGTAGTTATTTTAATGTTGTAGATAATATAGGAAATTGACTAATGAAGCCCATGTATAGTTAATTGGAAATCGCTGTTAAAATCCTTTTCAATAATTCAATAGCGTTAATTATACAAATGCATGTATGGATTTTTTACAGGCTATTTAGCTTGTTATGACAGTAACATCTGACGTTATCAGATAATAGCTTGTTAAATATTAATACAGCTGTAGTTTTGTTATGCCGAAGGCAAACGAGCACACAGGCTATCCGATGGTAAGTGGATTCTGAAACGCATTGACATTAGCAATCTCAAGATCACAATCTTAAGATAACAGCATCACGTCTTGTGGCAAACTCTGCTCTGCAAATGCGTCGCCGACCGAGGACGTAGACGGAATGCCTCTATACTATAGGTAGTGATTTCTAAGGTCGCCTCATTGCTTTGGCGGCAGGTTAAAGGGTAAGATGGTGGAAGAACCTTTGCTACTAAATTTCAGCTTGTGTTATATGTATAGATGCCATTTGTGATTTTAATTCTTGAGTCACCATAAAACCCTTTCATAATAATGATGCAAGATTCTTTGGTAATGACAGTGTCAGCCACGAGAAAACAATAACGTTGCAATATATCAGTGGCTTTCTGCGACAGAGTTCTATTATAATAGTGGCTCAGAAATACTTTAATATCAAATGCAGGGCCACTTAAACGTTGACTTCTTCGAGCGTAGTAAGGCAACGGAACCAGTACTCGACAAAGGTCCAATGTTTGACACTGACTCTTATTCAAAGAAGTTGAGAGTTATTCATTTGTTTGGCAACATTCCATTTATAACCCTCTAATCATTGAAATAAAAGCTTCTCTCCATGATTGGTGCATGTCAGCTAAAAGTGTCGAACATAATAATTATTTTGACTATAAGAATAAGAAAATAAGCTTTTAAAATCCGACCGTATTTTATATTCAGACATTTTCAAACCAAAACAAAACAATGCAGTTAAAAATGTTAAAAGGCGAGCTTATGCTTTACGAAATCTCTTTCAGATAACCCTTGAGAGATTGAGAAAAGTGAAAGTATACATCGAGTGTGCAAAGTTATAAAACTTAAACTAACCAATAAAAACTATAAAAATATGTTTTTTTCTCAAAAGGTATGAAACGGACACATCAATTTTTTTATAAATATTGTTTAATCATTTTTTTTAAACAAAAGTAGTAAGTAGAGAGCTGGTATTTTTTTGGTACTTTCTATTTGTTACAGCAATATTTATACAAAATTTGGTATTTATCTGTTTCATAATTTTAAGAAAAAAAATAACGTTTTAGGGTTAAATGGATGCCGTGAGGTTCCAGGGGGCAGTAGAGGGATCTGATAATAGTTCCAAACTTGAAGTTTTGGGGGCAATTTTTGAAGGGCTACCCTGCCACACCCTTTAATCTCAATTACGATTGTCGTTTAGGTTACTTTTTGTATTGGTTTAGGTACACACATCAAACAATCGCAAGGCTTAAACCATATAATATCAATTCAGAATTTGAATAGAAGCTACAGTCTGAATGCTTTATTAATCTGGTTGTTTTCATCGATATAACCATTTTGTTATTTCTGAGTTGCCAATCCCATGCAGCGTTACAATTTCAAAGCGGAAAGCACACGGTTATTAAATGATATAATTTTACACTGGCGTGATAGAATATGATATACTACCAATTGCATTTCATATTGAAAATTAAAAATAGTCAATTGGGAGTCGAACTCGAACGCGTAAACGCGTTCTTGGGCGGTTTTCAAAAAAGTGCAAATCGTAACTAAGGAGAAAAATTAAGAAACTAACTTGTCTTGACCACTAATTTTCGTGACTAAATGGAAAAGTTAAAGTTCATTAATTTTTGTCCTTAACGATGTACAGTCTATTTTAAGACCTTAACAAAATAAGTAATTTCTATGCTGACTCTAAATTTTAATACAGATTTTTGAAGGTCTCTGTAGGAAAACGTATCTTTACGTTTTTTTTTTATTTGATTTAGGTAGGTAGTCTTGCACCGTCATGGGTAGGTATAAATATTATTATTTTATTTATTTGCTCTTGTATTTATTAGAAGTTTCATGATACATTTTTATTTTTTATTCATTGTTTTATATAATGCTACGTTAAGTTCTATCATTGTCATAAGCATTTTTTTCTGACTGACTGTTGAGTTTCTTGCGGCGAGAAAAGGAGACCACTGCTGAGAAGATATTGGGAAGCGCTGGTAGAATTTTGACGTGTAAAAGTTAACTTTTGTGTTAGTTTTTCCAAAACTAGATTTATTAGTCCATAAACTTCAAACTGATGGGGGGAACGGTAATTATTTGTACAATTTTGACTATTAATCAAAAAGTACGTCACAGGAACTATAAAAAAACAGTTTTGAAATGTGCAAATTGAGTGCTTTTATATGACACCCCGTTAGCTATGTTTTTTTTTTTACTAAAAACAGGATGCGGGCAAGCAAGTTATACAACTATGCCAAACTTCAAGTAGCTTCTATATTTTCAGAGTTAAACTGTCTCACCCACCATTTTGGTACGATACCCTAAAAAGTGATTACATTAAGTATTAGCGTTAGTGTTAATATGTCTTCTTGTGACTTAAGTCATTTAATAACAAGATGTCAACCAGCTCTTGTTACGGGAATGGGATGATTTTGGAATACCATCCTCACATAATGAGCATCTAATACCCCTGGCTGTACGAGTATAGTAATGTAATAGTAAGTTAACTTGAACGTAACATAATATGTCCTTCGTTTTTTGGTCATATCATGCGGGCTGGACTAAAGAAACTTTAAAACCTAATAAATCTTTTACTCAAAATTTGGACACCTACTATTTCTACATACTGCTTCTTTCATGTTTCTAAAAGTACCTAAACGCCGCGATAATATCTTCTCTATAAAACATTTGTTGCATGTACATACATCACTAATGAAAAGTACTTGTCATCAATGTTTATAAATATAAACATATTGTACGCCAAACTCGATTTCCTTTCAAAATGAACCCGACGAGGTGTGTGAAACATTTATCAAAATAAGTCATCGCCCACTCAGCATTAACATTTTAACAAAATAATTTTCACTCATTTGCGAGCATTGGTTATTGAATTCTCGGAGCCATGTTTGCAATATCAATTCAATATTGGAATCGAATGGCGTCGAAATGCCTGACGGTATTTTTTGCAGGATATTGGCTCGACACGAGGCTGTCTGTGGACCTTTTTAATTAACTTTGTACGTTAGGAACTGCCGAATGACCACTCATTTACATAAATTGTACCCGAATTCGTTATGCGTAATTGTAACGTAAGTGAAATAGAATGTACGGATTTGGGCTACTGACTTAAACAATTGTCTGAATACGAAACAACTATATGCATGTATTAATTTATTGATTCTATTTAGCATGTTAATACAAACTGACATCAGCGGATCGTAGCTTGTTAAACATAGTATTTAGTAGTTTGTATGCCATTGAAAATGCATACAAGCACACAGGCCATGGTAAGTGGACATTTGCAATAAGGACCGTATCGTTAATTATGGAAACAAGTTTGAATTGCTCTAAAAAAAAAGTTACAATATTTTGTCTTTTCTGTCATATGTCAATCTGTTAAGCATACAGTCAAGTGTTAAAACTTACTATAAAAAATTGTATAATTCGTATACATTGCAAGATGAAGGGTCTCTCAGAGAAAAAATGGCATTCAATTGTGACCAAATACTGTAAAGAATTAGGTATAACTATGAGAAAGATTGCTTCAGAAGAAGGGGTTAGCCTGAAAGCTGTTTACAATACGATAAAAAGGTTTAGTATGAATAATAATTTAAAAGATTTACCTGGTCGAGGTAGAAAACGAGGCCCTTCATGTCTTAATTTGGACAAAAAGATATGCGAATATTTTTCTCAAAAAAAGAGATATCAATTGGGGTTTTTGCGAAAAAATGTCGTACTTCTTTTGCAATGGTTCAGCGTGCCAAGGAACGTAACTTGCTTGTAACGTATAAAAAGCAAAAACAGCCTAAACGCAGCAAAACCCAGGAGTCTTCTGTCAAAACTCGGGCTCGGAAATTGTACGACCAAATTTTAACTAAAAATGAACAATGTATTATAATGGACGATGAAACCTATGTCAAACTTGACTATAAAACCCTACCCGGACCGCAGTTTTACACCGTAATAAAAGGTACGAAGGTCTCTAAAGACGACAAATCCATTTTTTGGGAGAAATTTGGGAAAAAAGTGATGGTTTGGCAAACTATTTGTCAATGCGGCATGAAAACGTCTCCGTTTTTCGTAACGGGAAACTTAAATTCGGATGTGTACAAGAAGGAATGCCTTCAAAAACGGGTACTACCACTCATTCGAAAGCACAGGAGTCGTACATTATTCTGGCCTGATTTAGCTGCGTGTCACTATGCTCGCCATGTGTTGAACTGGTATCGAGAGAATAATGTCGAATTTGTCGCGAAATCATTAAATCCCCCGAATTGCCCTGAGATCAGGCCCATCGAGAAATTTTGGGCTCTGATGAAGGCAAAGCTACGAAAACAAGCTAAACCAACAGATAACATGGACCAATTAAAAAAAGACTGGATCCGTACCCACAAAACTTTCAAAACAGTCGATGTCCAAGGGCTAATGAAGAGCATCAAAAGCAAAGTGAGAAAACTGGCAAAGGGGATCAATAAATAACTAAAAGTAGTTTTTATGGTTCACTTTGAAGATCTAAGAATCGCGTAGTTTAAGTTTTTTTTTGTAATAAAAAGTATTTATACAGATTACACCATTTTATTTGTTTCCATAATTAACGATACGGTCCTTATCAACACGTGACATATTTATGTATTAACTTCCTACTTAATAAACTCCCAAAAATATCAACACAACCTATTTTTGCTTTGGATTTCTTCTCGGCCTGTTTAAGTGTACCACCGCTAGGCAAAGGTCTCCTCTTTTCTTGCTATTTTACGAGTATGTTCTTCTGAAGTTAAATCTCTGTCGTTAAATACTGCTTTTATGGTTTCCGATAATTTGATTATCATTAATAACATAAGGATCTTCTTAATGATTATCAAATTATCGGAAACCATAAGTGCAGTATTTAACTACAGAGATTTGTGACGTCACAGGTCAATATTTCATATTTATTTCCAGATTGTAGGTGTTATAATCGATGATCGAGGAGAAATGAAATGAAGAAATATCAAAATCTTTTTTCATACGTGCCTTAGCGCTAGTGAAATCTTCCTGACCGAAAGCCTAAAGTTCCAATTCCGTTAGAGGTCAACTTTGTTTTATATTACCTATTATACGGGAAAGCCTAGTATAGCCGTAGATCGATCAATGTCCTACACTTTGTCACACTGTGAAAACACTCATCCCTAAACTCCCGTCGAGTTCCAAACATGTGTGGTAGATCCCGACAAGTTCACGAGTACCTAACTCATGTTATTGAATGTGAGTCTCATAAAACCTTACTTGCATCAAAATATTATTTAGTACCAAGTTTATTTCCGCAAAACATATGCATACTTCATACGTTAAACCCGCACTGCGTTGAATACTGTAACGTGATAACAGGGATTATTATTGCAGCCGCGTTGCTCGATTACCCATATTATGTTACTATTTTCCAATTACCTACCAGCTAGCACAATATCTACCCGTCTATAGCAATAGATAGAATACTGATATGGAAGTTAATGTAGTGGAAAATTGCTTGGATGATACGAAACGTCTGGGGGTAAGCGAGTCAATTCGACTGACCGACTTCTAGACGTTGCCTGAAAGTCGACCAGTTAGCTAGATGTAAGTTCGAAAATTTTGAATGATTCAGTTGGTCTTAGGTACGTTTGTTTAGGGGATATTATACGGGTCTGCTTTCGGTAAATTTCGGTGAGCAATATTCTAGGTGTAATGCTATGGCAGATAGATAATGTTTTAGGCACAAGAATAAGGTTGAGAACTATGAGATTGTATTGCAGTATAATTACAAATAGCTTATTGTTTTAGAGCAAAATTTATCGCTCCAGAATTTTCTTGTCAAAGAATTCATATATTAGACCTTTAATTGTGAAATTATGAACAAAAAAGTAGACGCTTTCTGGGGTTCTGCTCTATTCGTTATGCTTTTGACATATAATCGTATTGTCAACGTTATGATGGCTTGTATTATATGGTTTTACCTCGTAAAAAAGAGCCCCCGTGATGGCGTTTGGCGTGGCTGTAAAGGATCATCGAATGGATTTAAATAGAAAAAAAACAATCTACTCACCGTCAGCCGGTTTACTTTCTGCTATAAAGCAGTTTCATTTTTACTTTGAGAACTACAATTGAACAGTTAAATTGCTACAGTTTTTTAGCATTAGATTGAGTACGTTACTTTTTTGAACTAATTATAGTGCCAGTTGTTTTATGGCCTAGCAAACCATGTGGTTGACGCATTGTGTTCGTTTTCCGCATAGATTATTTTTTTCCCATAACAGGGTGAATTTACAAAAAAAACTTCTCCTTTTGTAAACAACTACAGGAAATAAAAGAAAATGAAAAGTGTAGAGTATTACTTCTAATCGATCGTATTTCTATATTGAAGTTAGCGGAGACGCTCGTCTCAGATAAGCCAAAGTAAACGTCAAATAATGGAAAAACTGTAATTTATGAAGTGTCTTGAGACAGTCATCTCAGGCAAGATGAGTTTATTAATACGGACTTTAGGCTGTGGATATCCGTCAGTGAATAAAATTCACGCTTAATGTTAAGAGCCATTATCTGTGATTTATTTTATGTTATTTTTATCACAAACGTTAAGTTAAATGTTATAAGTAAGTTCTTAGAAATATTAATGACATTAATTTTAGACTTCACTACTTTTTCTATTTATGTTTCTAGGTTTAAGTCCCTAGGTCCTAAGATACCCTTTTGCAGGATCCATAAATCAGGGTGTAGACGCATGTATGTTTTATGATAGCAAATAAAGAGTTTGAATTTGAATTTGATCAGTTAATACGTATAGATAAAAGTATAGGAACTTCCTCTTTTCAAATAATTGTCATCGTTTCGAACTTAAACAAACAACCACAAAAGCAATCCCATATCGCTTACCTCTACAAAAACTCCCATTCAAGTTTTATCGGTAGCTCTGCCACCTGCGCGCGAATAGAGTGTTATCTCATTTACAAGTTCCATTTGTATGCAAGGCCTAGGGCTCCCTAGCCGCCGCTTGCCATTTGGAGGAGTCATAGAATATAGGAATCAGGTCAGATTACAGGGGGAAACACAACGATCAGTTAGTTCTTAATCAAAGATACTGTATTTAAGAGAATAAACATTCAAAAGCGATCAAATGCGCGTCGGACTTGCGTACCACCCAACTCACACTTGGTCGGTTCTAACTGTTGTTTTTATTAATATTCATAGGCTTTTTTCCATAAAATTAGGGTATGCACTAAAATTACAATAAAGTTGACGCTTGTATGTTTAACCGATCTTAAAATAGAAAAAAGTAATTTTTTTTTATTTATTTTTTTATGTTATAGAGAAGGCACACGAGCACTCAGGCCACCTGATGGTAAGTGGAATCTGAGACCCATAGACATTTGAATTCTCAAGACTATAATCGTAAGACCTAAAATTCGTTGCCAACCCTGAGGACTAAGATGGAATGCCTCTATGCTAGTAATTTCACCGGTTGTCTTATCCCCACACCGGAACACAACAATGCGAACACTGTTGTTTGGTGGGTGGTTAATGGATAAGAAGTCCTACCACCACTATTACCTCCCTTATTACTTAATTTTTATTAGGAAATCAGCCGTGATATGACACACTCTATAAAAAACCGGCTACGAGTATTTACTACGCGCTACGATTCAAAAGATAAAGCTGTTTAAAGGTAGGATACATAGAAGGACAGCGTAGTCTTAATTAGGGTCACTTCACAGAATTTTAATTTCATAGAAAGCTTATTTCTGCTGAAACCTTATCGTTTTCAGATTATCTTAAGCATGAGTTACGTAGGTTAGGTTAGAGATGACAACCAAAAAATAATTTGAAAACAGTAAGTTACAGCAGAAATTAGCTTTCTAAGAAATGAAAATATTTTTTTGTAAAACAGTGTACAACCAAAAGAGATGTTCTCTTAGTTGACATAAACTGAATAAAATACACTGGTTATGTAAACCAAATCAGATAGATATTTGTGATTAAACTCACATCTTAGTTTATGTACATACTTGTCTGTAACGTCTTGTACGGCTCGTATAAAATCAAGACGTTTATTTGAAAGAAATAAAAATGTTTTTATGTCCAAACAGCTTTACAATTGTGTTCTTAACCAAAACCTACACTACGTTTAGTTGTGACAAAAGGATAAGACTCAGCATGAACTAGCTCCTGTTGGTGCAGAAGACGCAGCGCTGGTTTCAAACTATTCTTTTTTGACAGAAAGTGCGGCTTAAAAACATGTGATAACATGTTTTTTGTGATATCATGTCTAAAATATACTAAATATATTAAAATATACAGTTATACATGCAAAAAATATACATTCCAAAACGAAAAGTTTAAGAATGCAAAATACCTCAACATTCGGGAGTTGGATTGTACAAAATATCGATAACGGGAGGCGGAACGTGCAGGATTTCAGTGTAAGACCTATATATACATTGACGACGTATTTGCTATATTGTAAACCGTCAGTCCTATATTGTTTTATTTTGTCTCTTACTTATCCAAACAACATTAACGCGATATATAGAAGCCGACTTGACCAGTCGGCTTCTTTGTATCGCTACAATTAATGTACTTATATATAATACAGGCTTTGACCTAGTTAGTTGGTTCTCTAATCATGTTTGTTTGTGTAAATTAAGTTGGTTTAGTTGGAGAACTTGATCGTATAATGGGATGAATACGCAGGTAATTGTTGCTGTCGTGTGCATTCGATAATTATTGTTAATTACTATCAAATTGTACCTGAAATAATATTAACATGTTGCCTAGTAATCATAGGAACCATAATAACAAGAAAACCTTAACGAATGTAAAGCCTCAGCATGCGGTTACAGAATATTATCAACAAGCTTTTTTAGACTTGTTGGTATTTCTGTAGCTCTGCCTACCCCACTCTGGGAATGAAGGTGTGATGTTATGTATGTATGTATGTATGTAAGCATCTGCATCTTAGTCTAAGTGGTGTTAGCACCCTGTGCAGGGTCCGCCCGGATCGCTCATTCTTTTACATTCTTTAACCTTCCGCCAAGCGGGAATGTGCAAGTTGCCTCGCAATGTTTTTTCTATGACGTAAGAGTATTCACTGGTATCGGCTTGGTTTTGGGATCAATTGGCATGAGCTTCTATACAGTATAATTTAAACCCTTCACGTCATTTTGTAAAGTAAGAACACTATTATTAAATGAACAATGTACTTCCTGTAGAAAATGACTCTTATGAATTTAATAATGGTTTTTTTTGGTTAGCGCTAGCTTAGCGCATACATTTTCCTTTGCTCCGTAGTCTATGGATGTTTACCTTGTTACTTTTTATACTTAGGTAAACCGAGACATAACCTTGTAAAACAACATAAACGTGTCCTAGAATATTTTACCGTCCACCGCAAGATTGTTAAAAAAGATACCGTTATTTTTATTTGGGTCTGCGCAAATAATTTTCTTTGCCCGAATTATTGGACGTGCTAGAACTTAATGCAAAAGAAAAGAATTCTTCATTTAAAATTTCCCTTTACACAAAACTCGACCGCCGCTTTAGAACGCCAAAAAGATCCTTTGATATTTTTTCTTTCTTAACTTAACAGCCTTGTGTTATCAGAGTTCCTTGTGGCTTTAAAAACACTGATAATTTGTACAATTTCATCGAAGACTTTTTATTGTTTTATATAATTACCTCTTCAACTAGGTAAATTATACTAATCATTTCCCCTATAACTGTTGTTAGGGCACGCTGAATTGCCATCAAAAATTAAGCGTAGGTATAAAGAATGTGAAAATACATTGTTAGGGCACAGTCAAAAGTAAGAAGAAGAAAACGAATGTCAGTTACCCGTTTTTGAAATAATATACACAGTACACTAGACTTACATAGATATACCCTTTTTCACTTGAATCTCAATCAAAAGACTTAATACGCTTTTTTACCGGGACCAAATTTTCACCCCGTAAATTATATAAGGCTCTGTAATTAAACCAGTGCTTAGACCATAATTAATATCGTGGACTTGCGAACACCCTTCTTTGTTCGTATAAACACTCGAAGGGTCACGGGAACAGCAGGGTTGCTTTAAGGTTGTTTGTTTAACCCTTAATTAGGGAGTTAAGATTAAAACTGAGTGGGAGTTATGAGCACTGAGACTGGGAGTAGAGTTTTTTCTTTCTGTTTAAAAGATACAATAAATAAATATCAGGGGACAATCTCACATAAATTGAACTAGTCCCAAACTAAGCTCTAGGCTTGTGCTATGGGTACTAGACAACGATAAACAAACTTATATAGAGAAATACATACTTAAATACAAAGAAAAAATCCAAGACTCAGGAACAAATAATATAACAATAACAATCAAGTAATTTTTTTTTAAAGTAGGTAGTAAAAACTTAAAAAAATGCAGTTTAATCGCAGAATCTTCTACTTTAAAAATGTCATGTTATTTAAAGGACTAACCATTAATACTTAATTGAAAGTTATTTGCAGTTTAGAAATATTACCTATGAAATACTTATATTTTATCGATTATGGTCGATATTGGTTTCCTATTCAGCGTACCATGGGCCTGACGACAGTAGGTTTGAATAATTTACCTATATGTATCATACAATTTTGTAAATCACAACATAAAAATGCGTTTTAGCATGCGTATAACCAAAAAAAGCCTTTCAAGTCTAAGTGCAACGTTTTCATGTTTTTCACGTTAGCTGCCATAAAAAAATGGAACATGGACCGTTTCACAAATCTCTAACTCTTTGTTCCTGAATCTATAATATTTAGGTACCTCAAAAGCAACAAATACTAACTTGACTAGGTACTTGCAGCTTTATATCTTAATGCGTAATGTTCTAACTTGTTAGTTTCACATTTGGAGTTGGGCTTTTGAAGTACAGAAATATAAGGCCCCTTTGAAACAACAAGCGCGCTCCGTTTTCCCGATAGTTATGGAACTCAGGCCGCCATGTTTGTTTTGCTGAGTGAACTTACACAAGGGCGTTGATGAGTATGCGCTTTAGCGGTCATTTTGAGGAGTCTACTATTTCTAACGGTGGCGGCTATATTTTGCATGAGTAATAATGTGGAACAAGCTTCCTATTATTTTGCAAAAGTGAAAGCAGGGGTATAGTAACAACGGAGTTATTTGACAATATTTGGGCTTATTAGACTGGTTGGTATGGTCCCGCAGTCTTGGGTACAATTAAAGGAGTATAAAGAACTATGGTACCTGTCAATCGCGATCTTGATGTGTTTAGGTCCAAAATTCATATAATTAAAATTAATTATTTAGACGTATTTTATTTCTGGTGTCTTGACCAGGGTTCGGATACCGGTTAAATTTTCAAACCGTTATTATATACTTGACGCAAAACCATTTCATTTCGGCTCCGTTCGCATTAACCGGTTTTTTAACCAATTTTTGGAGAAACCTTAATATAAAGTTATTTTCTAATTAACCGGTTACAAGCTAAAAACCGGTTAAACAAGCGCCGCTTTGTATTTTTATTAAGTACAAATCTTTTAGTTTCTCGATTCGCCGCTCGCGGAATATACCGGTAAATTAAGGTTAAAAAAAGTTCTCAAAACGTTTGCGTTCCTTAGAAAACTTCGGAGTAAAAACGAAATATAACCGCTATTAACCGGTATTTTTATAAACCGGTTCCGAGCCCTGGTCTTGACGCTGTCATTATGAAAGGGTTCTATGATGGCTAAACAATTAAAGTTGACCCGGTCACCTTTACCCGTAAAATACTTAACTCCGTTCTTATTTAGTGTACGACAGATTTAGTGATGCAAAGCAAAGCTCGCGTGCATTTTCATCGTTCTTCTTTGAACAAAGCTTTTGACATCACAAAACATTTCACAAAATTAATAATTATTCTACATTGCTTAAGCGGTTTACGCGTGAGTGATACTAAGCGTGCCACGCGTGTGGCGAGCGTGGAACACGCGTGATGGATCTGTACTCCCGCCCCTCCTCGCCATTATGGCTATCATTAGGCGTTTTGTACTTAATGGCGTACAACTGGACCTAATTGCTTAAATAACGTTGAATTTTTTAAACCCTGTGGCCTTAGACACGATGCATATGAACGTTATTGTTATCGAAAATTTAGACATGCTCGTAAGTTTCCAGACGGTCGCGTCAAGCGCTTATGTCAATACCATAGATTTTGACAGTTTTCGAAAATAATTTACGTTAGCGTGTTTGCATTTTTTCTACGGCCAATCAGAGGGGTTATTATGACATAGCTATGCAGTTCAGTTTACGCTGAGCGAAAAGGACAGAGCTATATAAATGCTATAGTTCTGTCCTTTACGCTCACCGTAAAGTGAACTGCATAGTCATGTCTTAATAACCCCCCAGAACGTGTTGTTACTAGACAAAGAAGTTTTTATAGCAATAATGTAATGAAGGGACTTCTTTCCAATATCAAAATTATCGATAACTATTTCAAAACTATAACTATTTGAAGTGACATTTCATAGTAGATATTTAGTGCATCGGATCAAAATTAAATTAAGTTGTAGGTATTCATTATCGATGTTATGTAAGATATTTTACTAAATAATTAAAAAAGAAAAAAGCAAAAAATTTAACAACATTTTTTTTATTATTGCCGAGTTTTTCAGACAAAAAAGAGTTTATTTTTAGGTTATTCGAGGCAATTGAGTTCCATGCACTAAAAACTGAAACGGGATCCTATCATTTCATAACCAATGTTTCACAAATAATTCTTTTTACAAACATATCATTAGACAACCCGCGTTTTTTTCCGAAACTGAAAATAATTCTGGATTTATTTCAGGACAATCGTGTGTGTGTGTGTTAGGTTAGGTTAGTGTTACAGAAGAAAATCCTAAAATATTAGTAGTTACAGAAAAAAAACGGGTCGGCAAATGAATAGGTTGCGAAACGATGCATTTGTCAAAGATTTGTCGGCGAAAAGGCAGAGAACCAACTGAAACATAAAATGCCTTGCAATGCAAAATGATAGGTTAGCGTTATTTAGATAATACTCATACAGGGTGACTAAATATGTGACGTATTCCTTTGAAAATCGTATATAAGTTGTATTAGATAGGATATACTATACGTGTGCTAATGAGCTCCACACGCTCCTCAAAGGAATGCCTCGCATTACCTACCAATCGCGTGCATTCACGTATGTTTGATGAATATAGAAATTATAAACTCTACTCGTGAAGTGTTAAAATCATTGATTTTAAATCAACACTGCCGTAGGCGATGCAACCTCTGGCTAGATAATTAATACAGCATAATCTTCGTCTGAACATTGAATAGTAGGAATGGTCATCGTATGATAACAGATGTTGTTAAAACGGATCCATAAAACAACCAACGTTTGTATTATATCGCATTCTGTATTTCAACTGTAGATTATTCACGTCTACTCAACAGTTGAGCGTTGTTCATGAATAATAACTGTAACCGATTTTATTAAACGCATTATCGATTCGATGCGAGCGCGTTACGAAGCGAGTTCACGCGATCGCTATCGGATAGAGAAGTCGATTTACAAAAGCTGATAAATTATCGAATCGTTCGCCATAAGCGGACGGATCTTGTGGCGTGAGTTGGACTTATTTATGGTGGAAAATGGAACGACTCTGGCTGATGGATGCTTAGCCTAAGTACCTGACAAAGTAGGCTCTGAAATGGAAGATTTTTTAAAACGGTTTTTTTTTAACTTTCGAGGCACGAGGTGCTGAGCTTGTTAGAGTGCCTGTCCGTCCATCTGGCACAGTCTAACCACCTGTATTTTTGCCCAAGTAAATAAAAATCAAGTAATTACTCGAAACTAGTGGCTCTAAAATTGGGTTAGAAAACAAAGAATTAAGATATACTGTAGTCCAAATAAATTGGTTCTACTCGTAAAGAGATCAGACAGATAGTTTTTAAGACGTGGTTAGAAGGCGACCATACCGGATTAGGCCTTTTTTAGAGCCCGGCATGCTGCCGGCTAATGGATGGATCATCCCCGGTCCACGAAAAACTTTCTACGCGTTAGTCGTATACCAGAGAAATAAGGCTATCTTGAACCTTATCGTTTTATAAATACAGACGTTGTTGAAACTATTTGGTGTATCGTTCTTTAAAACTAGAATTCAATTCCTCAGTCTCTCCCATTGTAAGAAAGCTGGTTGAGCTGAGTTGAATTCAAAATGGTATTTGAACGCTCAGTCGATGTAAGGGATATAAATTGCTTACGTGTAGTTATTCCAGCTATTTCAGCTTTAGAAAATACTGAAGCGCTTTAAAACGCTTAGTCGCTCACTTGCCAATATGTAAAACAAGCATTGCGGGAGTTTGGAGCAAAAACGACATTGGAAAAATGGGGTCGCTGTTATATTAGCGACTTTGTTGCAAGATCGCTATACAGTTTAATGTAGTGGTTACTACTTTAAAGTATTGTTTTGATACTGAGTCCTGTCACGATCAATTTTTTTTTGCCAAGAAATACATTTCAAATCCATTTTTAAATTTTTCTCTAAGTACAAAAAATGTATTGCCAATTATATCTACGAGTACACTGTATACCGCTCTCCAACTGTCTATTCATCGTGTGTTGTGCAAAATATCTCGATGATACATTGCTATATTTTAACATGACAAAAAAAACCTCTGCAACCCGTTTTTAAACATTACATTACACTGGAAAACACCAGAATTCAGAAGTTATTCATATTTTACCAAACCGATATCAAAAATCTAATAAAACTTGATAGCAAAATTTTCTCTTTTTTAGGGTCATGTTAAGCCATTCCGCCAGCCGGTCTGTGGAAGGGTTGAGATATCACAATTCGGTTGCCGGTCGCATTTGCGATATAAATTACGCATTGGGGATGTTGTAAAGTTGATATAAGCATAGATTGCAATTCGGAGCATGTGATAGCGATAATCCATGTAAAGCACGCAATGGATAGTGTTCAAGTTATGGATCGAATAACCGTTCCACCAATAAATGCATTGTAGACGATTGCGTCTTAAACGGTTTATAGCTGTAGCACAATACACGTTGATGGAGACATTGATGGCTATGACAATACCAATATTGTAGTTACCATAACCAGTGGAACGCCCTAGTAACATTTATCAAAATGTCGACCATAAAGTTGACTTTTGAATTGACGTCATTTCATCGTCCGACGGGATCGAAAATCAGATAAAACCTCAGCACATTTAATATTTTTCGAGAGGGGTTCCATCTCACTTCAATTTATAGTGATTCTCTTAATAAGTATAATTAACGATATTTTAACTCCATCTCTTCGTGCAGGTGTTTACAGGAACTATCAGATTTTTTGGAATTTATAGTACTGTATCCTGTGTTTGCATCGATAGGTTGAGGTGAACCGTTAAGAAGGAATATACAAACCTAGTTATGTAATATTAGGAAAAATGTTCATATATTTGATCGAGTCATAGCATTTGTGGCGATTACTATTTAAGTATTTGTATTTATTATATATCCTAGTAAAGCATTAAGTAAAACCTTACCTTCCAAACAGAATACTTAATTACATGACTTGGCTATGCAGTTCACTTTACGGTGAGTGTAAAGGACATAGCTATAGCAGTTACATAGCTCTGTCCTTTTCTCTAAGCGTAAACTGAACTGCATAGCAATGTCATGATAACCGCCCTGATACCTACTACATCTGACATCATACATACATATTTTTAATTTAGGACATTTCCATATTATAAATTTGGCACAGAAAAATCATCGACATAGAATGTCGTATCTGCGGCTGAGTCTGAAATGTTGAATTAATTTCTATTTATATTCATGGAAACAATATCAGCATTTTCACGTTTACTATTCCGTTGCAGACCGCAGACAGCCGCAGATTAGTCGCAGTAACACGGGCGTAAATCAATGAGATTGATCGACACCTCGTATTCCTGGTACTGGAGGTTTTGATCGTTATGTTAAGTTGCTGATTAGTATTTTATTGCCTGTGGAAAATACTAGCCGGCGTCAAACTGGTGAATTGTCAATGTATTCTGTCGTGTCCCCCTAACACAATACAAACCCCCCCCCCCTTGTTTTACAGAAACTCATTTCATACAATGTATCACTTCGCAGAATTTTCATTTCATAGAAAACTAATTTTTGCTGAAACCTTAATGTTTGCAGATTATCTTAAGCTTGAGTTACGTAGGTTAGGTTAGGTAGGAACTAATCTGAAAACAGTAAGGTTGCAGCAGAAAATAGCTTTCTATGAAATTAAAATTCTGCGAAGTGATACCTATGTACATTGAATGAAATGAGTTTCTATAAAACAGTGTACAACCGTATTTTGTAGGTACTTTGAAACATAGTAGAGAAGTATAAATTATATAAATATTTTTAACATCCATTTAGGAACCGGCACAGCAAGGAACTTCATATGTCACAATAAAACTTATCGTCATTAAATGAGAAGACGTAAGACTTAAAAATCTGAAATGCCAACCTGTTTGATAAAAATATATGTATATTTAATAGTGTTAAATGTTAAATTGGTTTCAAAATTTTTCCCTCCGTAGGCATAATGATATAGGCATTTCCCCGTCTAATGGTCCATCTGTGGACCGCGGATTAGCCAAGCGACACGGGCGCCCGTCACTGAGATTGATCGACACCTCTTGCCTGTTCTGTATTCCTGGTGTGGCTTTATATATATATATATTTTTATTTTAAGGGAGCATTTATGTCATCAGTACAAAAGAGCAAACATAATAAAAAACAAACCAATTTACTATTTTAATTCCGTTGCATACATACGAAGAACGTAGGTACTTACTTTTGAAGATTTACTATTTAAATACAGTTAGTACCTACCCTTTATTTTTATCAATAATTATAAGTTGTTATTATGTTAGATTATTTTTGTGTAATGTATAATTTTATTTCAATTATTTACTTAATTATTTTACTGTTTTTATTAGCACCAACTAGGTCTCGTGGAACTATCAATACGTACTTATTTTTGTTGCTATTATTTATTTATGTCACGATATGGAGTTATCAGTTATTTATATATCTTTGGCCATTTACAGTGATTGATGTAGTTCTTTTTATTTTATCAAATTAAAGTTGAATAAGTCATAGACAAAAAATCTGCCAAATCCCAACCCGTTACAATGTGTCAATCACCTTTTTCAGAGTTTATACAAGAGATTATTTGAAAATGGTTATCTGACATAGAATTGTTTAAATTCTATGAAACGCGCTTGTCAATATCTAGTTAAAGCTTCCACTGAAAAATTGACATTTTCGTTCTGTTTTAATTTAATAAATGATACAAATTGAACCCACATACTCGTATTTTAGCATAATATTCGCATTCTCCAAGAAAAAGTCGTGTGAAAACTTAACAATATAAATTGTTTTCATTATAATCACTCGGTGTATTTGCTTCTCCGTGCAAACAAGGTGGAATCTGTTTTTATAATGCCTTATTTAATAAACCTTCTGGCGGGGTATCCCATTCGTCAGGGAATTTCCCCTGGGAATATTACCCGCTTACGAACTAGAAGGGTTATTTGCCGGAAACTGTTTGGAAACTGTCTGTTTGAACGTGAGATTTTGTGCGAAACGCAGTCAGAACAGGAAATTGAATAGCACTGGAAATTTTCTGTTATGTTACATTTTTTGAGAAATTCAATTTGTCACTTCCAGGGTCTGACTTTAAAGAATTTGACGTGATTTAATTCTACGAGTATGTTCTTATCTTAAACGTATAGCAGCCCGTCCTGACTTTGACCAGGTTAAACAATATACTTATTAGGTATATTATTAATAATGTACCTTTAAAATAGTGGAAGAATTGAAGTAGTAACGTGGCATTTGCATTATTAGGATTGTAGTCTTGAGAATGCACATGTATCAGATCACACTTACCATCAGGAGGCCTGTGTACCATAAAAAACTGGTTCCGAAGATTGGTTTGTGCAGGATCCGTGCGGATTGCTACCACCATCTTATCCATTAACCAACCGCCAAGAAACAGTGTTCGCTTGTGTGATTGTGTTCCGGTGTGGGGATAAGACAACCGGTGAAATTACTAGCATAATTATCTTAGTCCTCAAGGTCGGCAACGCATTTGGTGTCGTACGATTGTAAGTCGTATGATTATAGTCTTGAGAATACATATGTTTGTCTCAGATTCCACTTAACATCAGGTGGCCTGAGTGCTCATGTCGTTCCTCCTTATCATAAAAAAATGAAAGTGCACTAGTCGACTTTTATGTCTCATTTTTTTCATTTTGATAGGACGTTTGCTGGTCATTTACTATTAATTGCATACCGACTGATTGAGTAAACCGGATACTCGGGTAATTCGAGTATCTGAACAATTTAAACATACATACATGCCATCTATGGAAAGCCGCGTGCACCGGTCCAAACATAATCTATTTCGCTTTTCTCTACATGCATGCATGTATATCGGTTTCGAGTGCTTTTAATTTGGCTCCACAAATGAGAATTTAAACTAAGATTCAGATTAACTATCGTTTCTTCTTTAGGAACTATCAAAGCATGGCAGTAAAAACTCTTGCTTCTTTAAATATTTCAGTGCAGTTTCAGGTTCATTCAGCCGTTCACACGTGATAAAAAGACAAACATCCTAACTTAAACATTCTCACAAACTTTACCATATAATGTTAATCGTTTCCCGTGATTGCTTGTGAAAACACCTGTAATTTCAGTCAACATTTAATCTAATATCCTGTAAACATGTCAAGTTGCCGCTATTTGTTTACTGGCTTTATTTTCGTTTTGTCCTATATCAATTCACTTGTGTTCTGTTTTATTTAATTTAGCGACAGCGTGAGTTATCACCTCAATTTTCCCGCGTTAGCTACTAAAGCCCCTCAAATTCGCACTTTCCTTATAGTCTAAACATCACATCTGTTCTAAATTCGCCGGGGTTAGGCCCCTCCATCCGAAACAAAACTTGGTTTCCTCCACATTTAATATAAGTCGGTGTACGCAAGAGATTAAAACAAGCGTGTAGCAGGTGCCTCGTATATTGAAATCTCTTTCAACTTGCGTTTGCACACGTGTGGGTAACCATATACAAATATATGACAAACGCTACTAACATTCCATCTCACTCAAGCTTCGTGTGATGTACATAATTTTATACCCTCTTCATTTTATTACAAACATGTATTATGGTATGTGTGTGTCCCTTGCAAGGATGTACTGATTTGACCGCGGTTTTTTTAAAGATAGTTTAATTGGAATAGCTCTTAGCTAGGGTTTATAAAAATCGATCAGGGGGGTTATCATGACATAACAATGCAGTTCTGTTTACGTTCAGAGAAAAGGACAGAGCTATATAGCTGTCATAGCTCTGTCCTTTTCTCTGAGCGTAAAGAGAACTGCATTGTTATGTCATGATAACCCCCCAGGCCTTTAAAGAGATATCAAGTCTGAAAGGAGAGGCCGCCATTATACTTATCGCAGGTTATTTTTGGAATCCCTTGAACCACAAACTATTTCCGCATAATGTATCATTTCGCATAACGTACTTTTAGGCTGAGTTAGCAGTACTCAATAAACATGTATTGTGTAGATTAATAGATTAGGTTACTTATTAATAAAAATTAAAATAAAACCGTTTCTATTGTAAAAACCGTTTTAACCTTAGAATACCACTACACTCAAAGACTGCAAACTTTCAGGTTTTACATTTACTTTATTCGTGTACTTTATATAGTAATGAAAGTTTATTTTAGCATGCTACGATGCAAATAGCTGCAGGCACTGTTACATTTCGACTATTTGTCTTCGTAGCGCAAAATGCAGAATTCCTGTTTTTATTTAACTTAAGAACTCCTACGTTGTGGGTTATAGTTTCCTTTTCTAGTTTTTTTTTCGTTTTAAATGCCTGGGAATCTCGATTAATGTTTTTTTTACTTACTTGTTCGGCTTTAATTTTTCATGGCCCCTAGGGGAACACCTTGAAATTGCGAATATTCGTTTGTAAAAATGTTCATGTTCAGATATTTTCATGCATTTACACACATTGCATTGCACATGCATTTAATTAAATACGATTATTTAGAGCATCAGTCCCCTGCGGTCACCATGTCAAATCAAAATCAAATATCACATATATATTTATTATTACAGTGACTCAGTTTACATATTTAAATTGAAATACAAGTAGTTAAGTACTAAACACTGCACAAAATTTACTAGTATAGAAACTTTTCCTGTGTCACCTACACTAGGCTTGGGCTATGTAAGTACCAATGAGTTTTTCTGATGTAATTACATTATACAATGCTCTTACGGTAAAGGAAAAATATCCTAAGGAAACCTACACATTCGAACAGCTGACTTGTAAGAGTGTAATTGCACAAAAGATCCTAAAGGGGTCGAAGTGTATCCGAAAGGGCCGATCTGTAAGATAAGATATAAGAACTTCGATTATTTTCGTTTAGCTTTCCTACATTTAATAATCTACATCGTGATTGGTCCACCTATTCAGCAAACACTGAGCGATGACAGTCACGCCGACAAAGGCAAAAATAACACCAAGTGTTTTTTGAAGAACCTTATGTTCCTAAATTACCTACCTCTGCATTTCCTATCGATATATCTTAACGTGCATGCAATATGCACACGCCAAGTAATCCACATCACTGCACGGGAACCTACTGATCCAGAACACGCAATGTATTCACCCCTATTAAATTCAATACGCCGTCTATTGCTACCGACATAAGGTTGTTTTTGCGACTGCAATATTTCGAAGTAATGCTCTGCTAGGTGCTTTAAAATTAAGTAGGGCAGTGTTTGGATTCCATGATTTGTTGAATTTTGTAATGTGAACGGTTAGTCCTTTTAAAATTACGGCCTCCTTGGAGAGTTGGGACTTAGAATTACAAATTTTATAATACTAATAGTGAATACAAATTCAAAGTCAAAATATTTAGAATGCACCAAACAAAAATCACGCGAACGAATTGTTTTTTTAAACAATATGAATAATCAATTCAAATAATTTCACAATCCTAACGAATACCTACAACAAAAACACAAGTGAAATTTAATCGGTTGGCTGAAAATGTTTCAGCTCAAAGCTCAGCTATTAAAGTGCAAAAGATATCATTACAGTAATTATGGGTCATACACAGATTTAGGTTAGCGTCTTTCCTGTGGACACGCCGGAAGTTAACGTTTTTAAAGCCTAGTTTTCTGGCTAAGCCCATTTCCGCATAAACGGCGTCAGTACTGCTTTAGACCTATCATATAAAAAAAAAACTTATATGCACACAAGCTTTTAACATATACCACAGGAAAGACCACTTTTGTTTTTAAGAGTGTGTGTATCCTGATACTACGTCTGAGTAATTATTCGATCCCATCAACACATTGGTCTTGATTGGATTGCTTGTTTCAGGACACGTCAAGGTAAACGTCAAGTCATTGCTGGCGCATACTGAGAATGGTATCTTGCTTAAGATCAGTCTAACACGGTCCTAAATCAACGGTACCTATCCTATACCTAAGGGTTGCATAGATAGACGACAGTATAAAAGTCGGGCTTTCAAACCTTTTTATCAGACTTGTTATTTAAGCATGTTCAGTGCAATAGCCATCCGGCAGCGGCTTCGCCCTGCTGCAAATATCTGACTTACCCGGTGGATTTTTTGTTCTTTTATAGGAACTTTTTCCTGACAATAACAAACAACAAAAAAAGAATCGGTGAAATCGGACCATTTAGGGAAATAGAAATTATTTTCGCTGTGTGGTGGCCGGGTTAGAATAGCGTCACTCCATGTCTTCCCGTGGATGTCGTAAGAGGCGACTAAGGGAATAAGGGCTTGTAGTACTGTTAGGCGATGGGCTTGCAACCTGTCACTAATACACTGGTAAACATCTTAGCCTACTTGTGCTCAATGTGGTTACAGAATCAACAAGTATTTTTACAGTTGTTGGTATTTCTGTAGCTCTGCCTACCCGCTCTGGGATCGAAGGCGTGATGTTATGTATGTATGTAGAAATTATTTTTTACATACATAGATGAAGCAATCTTGCTGTTTGGCCAGGAATCTCCGTGCAGGTATACTTGGGTGATTGCCAAGGTCCGATACACAATCAGCCCATTATTATATCGTTATTCCCTTCTATTGTGTTATTGTGGTTCAGAGAACAATTAATCGTTACGCTGCGTTAACTCTGAGGGTTACATTTCCAACGATTTAGATAGGAATGCTCTTTTAATGACATCTCTTGTTCAAGCCATCTTAGATATAACTTGGGATGAATTCGAAAGATAATAAATACATTCGATGTTTATTCAAATCTCTATTACATATTTAAATTGTTGATTAAAAAACCGGGCAAGAGCATGTTGGATTATGCTCAGTATAGGGTTCCGAAGCCGTTAAGTACATACCACAAACATAAAAATCAATAAGTAATAACAAATTGTCTATTTCAAGTCCTTTGGTGCCGTGTTAGATGATTTTAGTAGGTATAAACACTTTGATCGCCTGTATCTCAAGAACCAATGATGTCTACTTAGTCGTGATAGTTTTCCCTTTAAATTCGTTATATGCGTTATATTGATCAAAAAATTGTTTTCACAAACCCATAATATTTTTGGCAGACCTATGTAACGACATTTTCTAGACAAATCTTTAGAGCAAATACCTATGCTTATACGTACGTCAATGAAAATATTGAACAATTTAGTGCCTTATCATAATAAACTTCAAACTAAACCTCAAACAGCAAGCATGACAATGAAAATCACAAGGACAAGGTTCTAAGTATGCACAACATTTTTATTGGGTAACTACATGGCACATACATGTCACAAACAATATTCTTCTTCTTGGGCGATCGGGTAAATATATTTCGAAAACCGCGACTGCTCTGGAAAGGTTGGGGGGGGGGGGAGCAGGTCGATCGTTGAACCCATGCGCGTGCGCTACTGAGTCGCGGTGGGCAGTAGGGTTGGCAAATACGGGGAATTTAGGAGCATTTATTTTTTAGCAACTGACAAACAACACAAAAGAAAAACCCATCAGCTGTTCATGTGTCTTTAGTCACAAAACATAAATACAATCGAATAAGTACCCAATACCTGGGTTCGGAAACTAGTCATATTTACACTCATACTCATTCATTTCAATACACCAAAAGTTAACATTTTTAAGATTATGAGTTTTACTTTAGTGGAGAACACTATGTATATGCTTTAAGATAAATGTGTATTTAAGGTCTACTCCACAAGACACACACGTCACAACACATTTTCCATGATCGTTTAGATCCTTGTTAGGTTCAATCCAGTACAAAATGACACAAACTTGCGCATCAAACATAATAAAATATTCACGCCGTATGCATCAAATGCAAATATAAATAAATGTCACGTCTAAAGTCGTTAATTATTGGCATGAGACATGACGCACAGAATAAATTTGATAAACCGGCCAGTTTGATAAAGGTCTATCGCAACAATATAGTCTGTAAAACTAGGCACGTACTTAATTAACTTGAAGTATTTACAGCATGATAAATATATAAAAATAAAAAAACTAAGAATATGAGTGAGTATGAGTATGAATGTGACTAAAGTTTTAATTTAAATATCGACTCCATATTTTTTTTTCATCTAACCGTGCGTTGAAAAATCAGAACACTGCTCATTACGATCTTCTAACATTCATAGGATACCAGATTTGTTGGCGCGGTTTTTGTATTTTCGGCTCTAAGCCCCGTCCTGCCCACGCGCCTACCGCTCAGATCAGGAACATGATTGAAATATAGGCGCTCAATAAATAATCTTTGCCGAATTGGCACAAAGTGTAAATCGCGAACCGATACCGCACCGATGATAAGGTCCTTGAGCACCACCAGTGGGATCAAAACAATCCTATTGTGAAAGGAATGGGGTTGAAATTAAAAACGTTGCAGCTACTATTCTACCGGGTTAAAACGAGAGAAAATATGAGAATCTGACTTTAAAACTATTTACAATAAGATCAGGGCCCTATGCCATCAACCTGACTGTGATACGTGGCAGATCATAACACGTTTAATGGCGTAACTTGTAAACCTACTTTAGGTATTTCTTTGACTTTGCAATGTATATTAATTTGTCACCTTTCACTTGTTACTGTTAGGTTTTAGGAACACGGAATCAGCCCTAGCATATTTTACCATTGTGACAATTACTCGTGACAGGTGGAAATTTGGTATACATTGAAAAGTTAAGTGAAATAAGGGGCTTTTTGTACCCTCTTAATTTAGCAAAGCTACAAAATCGCGCTGGACTTTTGTCACGCATTCATAAAAACCCTATCAGACTTTTCGACTAGGTCCGGAAAATTAATCCCTTCATCATCAAAAAAAATGCCTTAAAAATCCAACTGAAAGGCCTATTTGGTTATCAACAAAGCATTTCAGCAGACCGACATTTACCAGAACAATGTCATTGTTCTGTACAATTCGAATATTTCTGGTCGCATGCGACAGCCCTGGCGTGCGCGCGCGACTATTGTTCCACCCGGATCTACCGTCGCTCTACATTCAACTAAACTCTACATTTGACTATGTACGTTTCTTTTTCAAGCTGAACCGATTGGCTGATTCGCGAAATACCTTGCCGAAGTTCACGTACACCTTCGTTTGCTGGCATAAAACGTGTGGAATTTTTTGAATTACTCTTGATATTGAATTACTCTATGCTCATTTTAAATATTCAAACCACGGAGAAATTTGCTTCTATTTTGACACATTTTGTACGTGGCAATAATTGGTAATTTAGAGGAAATTCAGCACCATACCCTCTAGCGTACGCGTAGTTTAAATTTAGAACTATTCCAATTATACTCGTACACACATCCTTCACTCATTCAGTCCGATCATACCATTAAAAATATTCTCTTGGAAATCATCGTCGCTTACTTGGCCTCTGATATTATATTAACTGTCAAAGTGCCGCTTAAGGTACCTACGATCTTTAGTTGAACTGCATTGGAACGCAAAGATAAACTATAATCAGTGCAAACTATAAACGCAGTGACTAACTGTTAATCCATTATGTTTTCGTGAGTGAATGGGTCTCTATTCTACTATAATATAGGTAAAACCATACTGCTTTTGACATTATTATTATAATCGTATTGTCAACGTTTTGAATGTTTTAATAGCTCTTATTGATTTAACTGTAATGGCGGCCCTGTTAAAAACAATAAGATCTTGTAAGGTAAATAAATATTTGTCAATTAACAGTGTCTAATTTATTACCAAAAGTTAACGACTTCCAAGTTTTAATTGTATAATTATTATTCTGTGATAAAGACCAAAACTGAGCCAAAGCCATTCAACCGAATACAAATCGAACCAAAAAGTTTGGTTCTAAATCCTTGACTTTTGGGTACGGAAGAGACATTGTTAAGGCAATGTTTAACTCCATTGGTACGAATAAAATCGAAATACGAGTATAGCGAAGATTTTTTAAAGTTCCAACCAAAAATAAATGATGTCATCAAGAGTCTACATCGCGATTTTACAAGATGAGTGTTGTTGAACAACAAAATTTTATAGACAAAGATTCCCATTTAATTTACAGTGAATGTTATTTCAGTGTAAATTGTTCAATTTAATTTTGATTTATCAACAAAGATACTCAAATGTCTTAAAGTAAGCTAGTTGATAAGTGTAATACTACATTGCAGTGCTCTAACTATCAGGGTTTCATGGACCTACGTTTACTATAATTAAGAACTTTATGTAAATGTACAAGACGGCAATAAAAGAAAGCAGAAAATTAAATTGTTAGTATTGGGTGGGTAATATTTTGATGCAACGTGTACGCAACGACTTCAAAAACCTTTTTATGTTATGACTGTAAACTACAAATATTTGTCTGAAATAAATAATATATACAAACAGACAAAATAAAAAAGGTTGAAAATATTTGAACGAGCGATTGGACAGAAAATATGAAAGGAATCCGCGATATTCAAACGAATATTTTATTTGCGTGGAGTCAATATAACTCAATTTGTTATCTATTTTGCGATACCATTTTATTTTAAAGTGTCAAATATTGGTAAATAAAAATTATTTCGTTAAAACCTGATGAAAAAGGGTTTGTTAAGGTACATAATGGGCGCTCAAACTGTGAAATTGATCAGTGGTGCTAGACAAGTTGCATTCGACAATCGTTAGCGATTATGTTTCGATTGAAAAATATATGGAATTGACGTAAGTGTCACGTTACTATCTCGGTGGCTTACGTCAATTCCATACATTTCTAGCACCACAGAACTGATACATATAACGTTCATAATTTAAAAATAATATAGGTACTACAAAGTAAAATAATGGCCCCATAACGTGTTTAAAAATCTCTCAATTCTGACAATTCGGGACTCATCAATTTAACGGTACGCAAACTTGCTATTAACTATGATAATTGATCATCGTAAACACAATACAAACTCAATTTTTCGTGTAATATAGTAGTCACGCGTCAAAACGTTCCTACTAAAACTACAAAGCATAAGTAAGATAATGTTAATAAGGGTTGTAATTCAATAAACCGACAAACATTCCCGAAGAACTCGTTATAGCAGAACTAATTACCTGAATGTACAAACTATCTCTAATTAAGCAAGTTCCTCCTACATTCTCACCTCAGAACATTATGATCAACTAACGCTAACTTGTTCCATTAACAATCTCTGCAAGCTTTGAGATATCTTTGTTGAGGACATTAACTTAACAAATAATCTTTCTGTTTGTCGTTTAAAATAACTTGGAGCGTTTGTTTTGTTCTACCATTTGATAAGGCAACACAAAAAGCTGACGTCATATGTAAATGTATTCTTAGACGTCAATTTAGCTTGAATCAATTGCAGGATCATTGTGTCACGCTAGCAACAATCAACCCCCTACTGAGCAGACTAAGGGGCTAGAACAGCGAGATACTACCTATATGATCTCGCTTTAGTAATGTTTAGGTTCAACTCCAAAATTATAATTATATTCTTTCAGGGGGTTTTCAGCTAAGCACTTAACTCTTGATTCCTCGTGGATACAAAAGACGACCGACGTTAAAAGTCAAGCAAAGGTCAAACTGACTTACGTGTGTAAATTGTCCATAACGTTTGAGTTAGTGTTTAAAAAATCACCACAAATTAAGTCTGAAACTCATTTCTAAAAGAGGCTTTTAGATAATAATATATTGTAAAAATATTATTAACCCCTTTTTTTGGTTTCCTATTCCTCTTTATATCATATGACCAAGTAAGTTTCTGAAATCACTTCTATGTGATTTAAATATTTGTTGTTGATTCGAGTTATGGTTTTGATATTATCAGACTTTGCTGCCTAGTCAATCATCTACTTTATATCAGCAATAGGCAAGGAATTCACAAGTCCTTTGTAGTGTCGCAGGGACTGCTATTATGGATCTTATTAAATGTAGGTTAGGTGGTCGTGACCGGACAACTTCAGTAATATCCCAACTAAAGCAGCTGCTACATTCAGCTGTTGTCTTTCAAGAAACTGTCTGATAATTTGCTTTTTGTTGACATACATACATAACATCACGCCTTCATTCCCAGAGTGGGATAAGCAGAGCTACAGAAATTACAACACCTCTAAAAAACTTGTTAGTAATTTTGTAACCACATTTTGCACAATCCGGCTAAGATGTTTACCAGTGTTTTAGTCACAGGTTGCAAATCCATCGCCTAACAGTACTGCAAGACCTGACCTGACCTTTGGTGACCTATAGATAATAAGCGTTTTGTCTAGGTTTTTGTTATCCTGAGGAAAACATCAATAAAATAGTCAATACTAAACTCGTATATATTATATCCAGCAAAACAATGGGAACAATGCGTCCATTTCAATTAGCAGATTGGAGCTCGAATATATTAATCTCAATTTATCGTAAGTAACTACGCAAAAACAAAAGCTGAAAATGTTTCCCAGTAATTAATCAGGTTTCAATATTGCAAATGAAAGGAGGATGAGTGTCGATTCACGGTCAATTTAAGTCCCTTTTCGGCCAAAAACGGACGTAGGGCGAGAAGAACATGAATTATACATTAAGGCGGCCCTAGCCATTCGCGTCGAGAGTGATTTTAGTCATTTTGTACCCAATTTCCGACCATAAAGGAATTCTTTGTTACCAAAAGAATTCTTAACGTGGATACTGCTTCATTTATGATACAAGGGATATGAAGGGATACGTGAATGTCCTGGATTGAAACGTAGTTTATTATAAATGGAAAAGAGATGTCGGTATACGATAAAATGTTAAGGTGCATTAAAAATAAATAGGCATGTATTGGATTTACTGCTTACCTGAACTTTAGCGCCATTTCCTACCATTAATGTGCATCACAGGCTGACTTTAACAGGCACGTAATTCAGATCTAACGCTGTTCCCTGAACGTACGCTCAATAATTTCCTTTCTTTCTGAAGGTACTGGTTGCTAATTTAGTAAAAATATTACGTACATTTCTTTATAGAATTCACAGACAATTTTAGCAATTCCTATTAAAAAGTGTCTCACATAAATTACTCAAACGTCACAAAAGAATTTACACAAGGTGATCGTAAAATGTTTTGGTAAAGATGAAGGTGTTAAATGTGTGTGTGTAGCGTTTTTGCTTTATAAATACAGAAATAAATACCGACGCTTTAAACGTTTACCCATGTAACTTTTGGCCATCTTTCTCTCGTAAGAGAATTTATCAACACGCTTAAATTACTCTTAGTTCTTCCGTAAAGACACGTTGTGTAAGTACTCTAAATCATTGAAACCACCAGGTCCTCATAAAACAAGTTACACGTGCTAAAAGCAAGAAGGTCAAATAAACAATGGCATAATGACCACAAGCCTTACCTGTGTTAGGAAAACAAGAGACCCATGTGGGTTGTAGTACTAAAGCTGTCCTGCCTAATCCGTGTTACATATTATATACAAAGCGCTCGTCGTTATTATAGCCTTTAGTATTTTGCAATGAATATAGAATACATGCGATGGTTGGTAATATTCAGTGGTTAAACGTGTTAGTTGTTTTGTTTATTTTGTTTTGTTTCTTTGTTACATTTTTTTTTATAGTTATTTCGAAACAAGGTTTTTTTAAAATTCTACTTCATAATTATATAACTATTTAATAATTTTTTTATATAAGAAAAAAAGGCAATTCTTAGCTACAATTTTATCCGCAAGCTGGTTTTTTAATTATCATTCAGTAAAATACATGACTAGGAAACTTAACAAATATAATTCTAAAGATATTTTTGTCACTTTAAATCATACACTTTTCATAGGGTTCCAAACTTTCCATTTGCGTGATGTGCTCCTTTGCATTCTCCATACAAAAACTCTTGCAATTTTTTGAACTATAAGCATCTTACTGACTGATTAAAACTTGCACATAGACATGCACTGAGCACAATCAGCACTTCGGATTTAGCCAAATCAGCCTTCATTTTTTGTAGAATGCAAATATGTATTCCCGAAACATACATTAGTTCTGTGCATTTTTTCCAAACTGTAATCGATTTTGGATAAATGAAAAATATGAAATGTTGTCAGTTTCCAAAACAAGCACTGCAACAGTCATCAGCTACAGATTTTAACGTCTCATTCCAAATTAAATTCAGGTGTGTTCGATTCCAATGACAACACGGTCGAATCACGTTTGTAAATATTCACGAAGTTTTCACAGCCAATTGAGGAAAATATAATTCACAAACATGCTGACGATTCCTGCTAATAATTATTTTGCCCTACAAAAAAATAACTTTTAGTATTATAATTGGCGGCAAAGCATCCTTTGAACTGATATATTTTCAATAACAATGCTGTAGCATTTTCCATAAAATATTATCGAGGAATAATCAAGTTGCTTATTGAGTGATAAATATCAAAGAGTTTCCTTTCTCTGGTATGATTAAATGAAATACACAAACTTTGACGCCATAACGTTTGGCATCTACTGACTTTGTATTAAGCATTCATAGGGCCTCACTGCCCGGTTGAAAACTTTAATTGCAAATGGATTGAGAATTGGGCATATTGCTTAACAATAATATATAAGCAGCGAGGTTCTTTTTTGGCTCTTAATCTGTACCTAGCAGATTCTCTTGCCTTTTGTGACTTTGATGTAATCGCTTGATGTTTTTTTTCTTGTTACAGAAAACACCTTCACGGTGGTGGTGGAGAAGGATGGGCGCGGGCTGGGCATGTCGGTATGCGGCGGTGGGCTCGTGCGCATCAGGCGGCTCTACCCGCCGCAGCCGGCGTGGCGCACGGGCAAACTGGCGCCCAGGGATCTTCTGCTCTCGGCCAACGGGGTACCGCTAGCTGGGCTAAACACTTATGTGAGTACCTGAAAGTTTAAATAATTATACTTTTTCAATCCCCGAACTAACGCCCTGCCAGTCAAATTAACGTTATACGGCTGTGTAAAATTAGGTAGTGGTGTAGCACCAGTCGTTGCTAAAACTGCCCCCCTTACAAGGTCGGGCCGTCGCGTGTGTGCGCCGGCCCGCTTTACTAATTAATCTTTTTAGTGTTGGCACTTCCGCCCTCTATGTTTTTTTCTATGTAGTCTGTGAGAGAGAAAAATGTCCGCCCTGTCGGTGCTGTTGTAAAACTTGTGGTGTGATAATAATAAAAAACTATAAATTCAATAATTGTATGTTCTTTCGGTGAAAATCACGCAAGCGCGGCAAATCTTGTTAAAGATTGGCACCCAACGTTCGGCTCGATGAAGTAATAAGAATAAGTGTCCTGTGCGGTGAAAAGTGCGCACGTGCGTCACCTTGGAATTTTGCAAAACTACTCGGGATCTTGGGGGAGCCGTGCTGGTGCATGTCCCCGCATCCGTCGTGTAGTTTATGCTGACTTGGTGGTCAGCTTCACGCATCTTCACGTTTCTGCTGTCGTCCGGCCGTGATCGGCTGGCGGGCGGAGTCTGCTGTCATCGCTGTTAGCGCGCGAATCCCGCGCTCACGGCGCTGTCCTCACCTGTGGCGCGCTCAGGCCTTAGGCTGAGCGTGCGCCGCGTGCTGCAGGGTCTACTACCGCGGGACATCAAGGGGAAGTGCTTTGCAAACATTTATTTTGACACATAACCTAACTTTTGAACTTTTCCACGTGTTGTGTGAACTTTTGGTGTTTCGGACAATTGCAACTTCATTCAAACTCAATTTACATATTATAGAACTTTTCGTCTTTTCGTACTATTAGTAGAACTTATCAGTGATAAAGCTACCTATAGCTTTTGTGATAGACTACTTCAGAATTATTTTCATGATTATAACATTTTGTGCTTGCATACAATAGAACCTTATCAGTGATAAAGAACTCTTGCTTTTGTGATAAGGGCTGTTTCAGAATTTGGTAGTTTTAAAACATTGTGTTATCAGTGGAGTCTTATCAGTGAGAAAGGACATACACTTTAGTGATAAGGACCATTTACAGGCTTATTTTCCATTGATATATGGAACATTTTTGTGTTATCAATGGAACATTATTAGTGGCAAAAGAATAAGTGATAAGGAACACTTCAAGCATAGCTTTAATCGTTATAGGACATTTTGTCTATCATTGAAACCATTTTATTTGAACATAAGTCCGGCTTATGTTTCAACTTTAAACTTTTATGTGCACTTATACCTATTACCTGTTATCATTTCAGTGAAAAGATTTTGAACTTTGTGAGATGATAAGCCAGGGGTGTTGAACATTTTTTATACCTGTTATCAGTGTATGATAAGTCAGGGGTTCCGAACATTTTTATACCTGTTATCATTATTAGTGTAAGATAAGTCAGGGGTGTTGAACATTTTTTATAAGTGCTGTAAACATTATTAGTGATGAAACTTTTGAACTTTTGCCATATGGTAATGGTCAGGGGTGCTGAACATTTTTATATATTTGGACATTTCTAAGTGTGCTACAACTTCAAAATGGTGATCACCAGGTCAGCGGTTCAAAACCAAAATACACCGAGGCCTAGGGCCAACAGTATGGGGCATAATGCTTCTGAGGGTGAGGCTGTTGAGTACACGCCACCCCCACTCGACGCGCAGGAGTCTGCTGCGAGGCAACCTTCGCCGGCTCCGAGAGTGTCGCCGCCGCTACTGAGCCCACCGTTGAGACCTACAGCGCATTACCCACATATGCCGCAACAGTGGTCAACACCTCGCTTGGTGCCGCCACCTGCTATGTTTCCTGGTCTGCCTGGGACATCTGCAACACACCATGAGCCATCCTATGGGTACGCGCCGCCGGCTGGAGCTGCAGCGCCTGCACCTATCATGATGACAGACTATCATCTTCAGCAAATGATGTCCATGATGCGCCCACCTGCCACGCATAATAATAATGGTAATTTTGCAAGATGTACTACAAGATTCAACGGAGAGAGGGGCTCGGATGTGGCTGCTTTCATTGATGCCATATGCATATACAAAGACTGTGTGTTGATGGATGATCACATGGCACTTCGGGGACTGCCAATGTTGCTTACTGACCTAGCAGCAACTTGGTGGCAGGGTGTCAAAGGCTCGGTAGACTCATGGACCGAGGCCCTTCAATTGCTCAGGCACACATATGGAGTCCGGCTCCCTCCGCATAAGGTCTACAGAGAACTGTTCAGCCGTGAACAAGGTGAAGAGACCACAGACATTTTCATCACTAAGGCAAGAGCCTTAATAGCGCAGTTACCTTCTCATACCCTGTTGGAGTCAGTCCAGCTCGACATGGTCTATGGATTACTGCACAGACGAATCCGGGAGAGAGTGCCTAGATCTGCGTTTTCCTCATTCCGCGAACTGCTGGATAAGGCTCGAGCTGTTGAGGATTTCTTTGATGAAGGACGGCCTCGTCCGCGCACATCCGTCACGGTGCCCTCCGCCGTATCGACAAGGGCTCCTACCTCGGCTGTTCCCGCGGCGCCTGCTGCAGCTGCTGCCCCTGTTGTCTCCGCCGCTGCCGCCGCAGAGAAGAGTCGGCCCCGCTGCCCGTACTGTAAGAAACCGGGCCATGATCGGAATTCTTGCCCAAGACTATCTAAGAAATCTGTGGATCAGGATAGTAACAGGGAGGTGAAGCCGACGCCGCCCACCATCGTGTGCTTCGGATGCGGCGCTCCGGGGGTCATCCGCTCGAACTGCGCGACGTGTAAAGAAACTGTCCAGAAAAAGCCACCGATGTCGTCCACGGCGTTCCACTCTGTTGACATAAAATCGCTAGACTCTCAACCGCGTCCTATGGTTAAAATCAAAGTGTGTGGTGAAGTCGGTCAAGTGCTAATTGACACTGGCGCTAAAGTGTCTGTCGCGAGTGAATCGTTAAAGAGAGTGCTTATTGTTAAGGGACTTACATTTGTTAAGAAAAACTTAGAATTTAAGTTAGCTAATGGCTCTAACTTTAACCAGTTAACAGAGACTGTCAATGTAAATGTAGATTTAAATCGTGTAGTCGTTACTACTGACTTTGTAATTCTACCTGGTGCTACTGAAACGCTATTGGGGATGAATTTTATATCAAAAGCTGGCATGATACTTGATCTCAAGCATGGTAGGTATAGCCTAGAAAAGATACAGGGTGTTTGTTTTCCTTTTTGTTTTGAGGTTGGCTGCATTGAGACTCTTGTTTCCTCGTCTTTGGATCTGCGTGGTGACGAGGGTGTGTTGCTGACGGCGTCGGAAAAGAAGTTGCTGTCTACAGTGATTGATGAGCACCAGGATGTCTTCGCTCCAGGGGGAGCTCCGACTGGGTTTGCTGTTCACCGCATTGATACGGGTGACAGTGCTCCTATCGCCGTGCCGCCGTACCGACTGTCACCGGCCAAGAAAGAGATAGTGCGCGCCGAAATCGATAAGATGCTGGAACAGGGGGTTATTGAGGAGGCCGAGTCAGAGTGGGCTTCTCCAGTGGTATTGGTACCAAAGAAGAATGGGGAAACACGTTTCTGTGTTGATTATCGTAGATTGAACGCTGCTACCCGCACCGATAAATACCCGCTTCCGCTTATCGATGAGTTGTTGTCAGCTACCAAGACGGAGAAGTGTGTAATGTCAACGTTGGATCTTCGGTCAGGGTACTGGGAGGTTGAGGTCGCTCCCGAGGATCGTCACAAGACAGCTTTCACCACTCCGTTCGGAACTTTTCAGTTTCGCCGAATGCCTTTTGGCTTGAAAAATTCTCCAGCGACGTTCCAGCGTCTCATGGATCGCTTTCGGTCTGGGCTTAGTGGAATATGCGTGTTTGCTTACCTGGATGATTTGCTGGTTATTTCGGAGGATTTGCAGTCGCACCTGGAGGTCCTGCGGCGGGTGTTTGAGAGGCTTCGCGTGTTTGGCTTGCGAGGAAACAGAGAGAAGTGTGTGTTCGCTAGGGAGAGGGTTACTTATCTGGGGCACGTCATCTCGATGAAGGGCATTGAACCCGACCCGGACAAGGTCTTCGCCGTGTTGTGTAGAGAGGCGCCGAGGAATCTAAAGGAGTTGAGGACCTTTTTACAGAGTTGTTCCTGGTTCCGGAAATTCATTCCAGAGTTTTCAAAGGTTGCTCAACCTTTAACGATGTTGACTAGGAAGAATCAGGTTTGGGAGTGGGGAGATCCGCAAGCGCAGGCTTTTGAGGATCTCAAGGCTCGTTTGGCTTCAGCGCCTGTTCTCCAGCAGCCAGATTTTAGTCAGCCGTTCATCCTGAGAACTGATGCGAGTTCTCACGCATTAGGTGCAGTTCTTCTGCAGGGAGACAGTCCTAAGACAGAACGACCCATTGAGTATGCCAGCCGGCTACTCACAGGCGCTGAACGCAACTACAGTACCACTGAGAGGGAAGCTTTAGCTGTAGTTTGGGCTCTTGAGCGGTTTCGGGGGTATGTTGAGGGATCACCTGTGGTCATCGGTACTGACCACCAGCCGTTGAAGTGGCTTCTGTCGCTCAAGACGCCGAGCGGGCGTTTAGCTAGATGGGCGATGAAAATTCAAGCTTATAACTTGAATCTGGAATATACACCCGGGAAGATCAATGTTGTAGCCGACACCCTTAGTCGACCCGTAGGTTCGCCTTCAGAAGAGGAGCCTGTTTCTGTCTGTCCTATTTCAGTTGACTTACCGCACCGTGGTCCTGGAGAAATTCGTGTTGCTCAGCTAGAAGATCCAGAGGTGGCGAAGATCCTACAAGACTTTGAGACGTTGGACGATGGTTTTACCCGTTGGACGGATAGAGGTTATTACGTTTCCCAGGGGGTGTTGTATAGAGTTGATCCTGACGGAGATTCTGAGGAGCCGCAGCTGGTGGTTCCGCAGTCGCTGAGAGCTGAGCTTATGAAGGAGCTTCACGATACGCCGACTGCCGGCCATCTAGGTGTAGAGCGGACCCTAAAGAAGATCAAGGAGCGATATTTCTTCCCGCACATGCGGCAGTTTGTTGTCCAATACTTAAAGGCTTGTGACCTCTGTCAAGCTTTTAAACCTAGCAACCAGAAACCAGCTGGTTTGTTGCAGACGCCGGTGATGCATCAGCGGTCTGAGGTCCTTGCTATGGACTTGTTTGGTCCACTTCCAGAGGGTAGTAAGGGCGAAAAGTGGATCTTTTTAGTCGAGGACGTAGCTACGAGGTGGGTGGAACTTTACGCCCTCGATGAAGCAACGTCTGCACGGTGCGCTAAAGTCCTTATCGAGGAGTTCTTCCTCAGATACGGTCTACCCCGTCGAGTCATCTCCGACAACGGGACGCAATTCGTTTCCGCGGTGATGCAGAAGGCGATGTTGGTTCTTGGTATAACCCAGAACTTGACGCCTTTGTATCACCCCCAATCGAACCCCGCTGAAAGGAAGAACCGTGACATGAAGAGTATGTTGGCAATCTTGGTCAACACGGACCATCAAGATTGGCCTAAGTATCTACCTGCTGTTCGGTTCGCGTTGAACACCGCGTATAACCAAGGTATCGGTCAGACGGCCGCTTACCTTACTTTCGCTAGAGAACTCCGTTCTCCCTTCGATGTAGTCCAAGACATCCGGGGCATAGCTGACAAAGAAAATTTCGTTCCGCAAATTACTCCGTATTTGAAGGGCTTTGCAGATACCTTGAAGGAGGTGCGTTGGAGGCAGGAGTCTCAGCAAGACCTGCGCAAGGAGACGGCCGATCGTGGACTCAGGGAGGGTCCACAGTTTCAGGAGGGTGATTTCGTACTCATTGCTAATCATCCACTTAGTCAGGCTGCGAAGGGGATCACGAAGAAATTTTCACCTCGTCGTATAGGCCCTTTCAAAATCAAGAAGATCGTGTCGCCGTCTACGTATGACCTTGTAGATGGCCAAGGCAAGCCACGAGGCAAGTATCATGTCAGTGTGCTAACGCCATATTCCGGTGCATCAGAACTTGTTTTATCGAAAAGGTACAGGCCACCACCGGGGCGGGATGGTGACCTGGAGGGGCAGGATGTAGCACCAGTCGTTGCTAAAACTGCCCCCCTTACAAGGTCGGGCCGTCGCGTGTGTGCGCCGGCCCGCTTTACTAATTAATCTTTTTAGTGTTGGCACTTCCGCCCTCTATGTTTTTTTCTATGTAGTCTGTGAGAGAGAAAAATGTCCGCCCTGTCGGTGCTGTTGTAAAACTTGTGGTGTGATAATAATAAAAAACTATAAATTCAATAATTGTATGTTCTTTCGGTGAAAATCACGCAAGCGCGGCACATCTTGTTAAAGTGGTGCGTAAATTCGACGAATAAAATAAATATAAATAGCTGGAGACAATCTCACACAAATTGCACTATATGCTATGCGTTCTAGGCAACGATAAACATACTAACAAAGAAAAATAAATTATCATTACACATAGTATCACCTTAGACTCAGAAGCAAATGCGCGACGATTTTGGCATTTTTGGAATTAAGCATTTCTTTTTTTCATTTAATAGCATTGTAGATTTGTAGTGTTTAATGATGCAATCTCCTTAGTTTCTCTCTATCATAATCATTTTCTTCACCTTTAACTACCACATGACGGCATAGCAACCTTCCGTTTTCTTAACCAACTTAGTCTCGACTAAGTTGGTGTAAACACTAACATAAGCGTCCCTACGGGAAGGAAAGTCCATATTATTTTACGTAACATCACAAGACACGGTAGGAGGTTTTACAAATATCCAGTCTGTATCTTTTTACTGGAGACTCCTTTTAGCGGATTTTTGGTTTTATTTATTATTCGCTGTAAATTTCCAGCATAGAAGTCACATTTGCAAATCGCCTTCCTATTCGAAAACGTGTTTGGAACCAATCCGTAGCACGTACCGCTAAAACAAACTCGCATTTTCATACATTACGTATACTTCACCTTTACTACTCGATGACTATACGAAGTCGACGTCAGTGTCAACTTGCTATCAAATTATTCCAATTTTCATAGACATTTTCTGGATGAGACAGCGTTAAAGTTACTTACTAGATAGAAGGTAAAAGACTTCGTGTTCAGGCCAATTTTATTATTTTGAATAAAAAAAAAATAAGTAACAATTATCTACGCAATTAGTATGACATAGGCCGAGACGGTTTATTTTTTACATATTTTTTGATTCCTGGAATCGTTTTCGTATGCACCAACGTATTGTTTAACCCTAATGCATAAAAGTTTATTTCTGAAATACGTTCAAGCTTCACCGCTGAATAGTTAGTCTCTAGGGAACGATAAATAAAGACCTAGGGCAAGATAGTTAGCCAATTTGCAGCTTTAAAACTAAATTGCACATGAATATTCCTCTGTGCAGCGGAAGATACTGCGGCTTACGATGAAGTTGAAGGAAATTATGTATCTATGCTTGTGCTAGTTACAGATTAGTGTCTGTCTCGGAAATTGGCAACGCATATTTGGTTAGTGTATTCTTTATAGGTAATTTAATTCTTGAAATATGACTTAGTCGCAGATACTTAAAGTATTCGAGGTAAACTTGTAAGTTAACAGTGATCTTGGCAGTATATTCAGTAACAATAGGTAACAGTTTAATGCAGGCAATTTGAAACTAACAATTTGATTTTCAATACTATTATGTATTCTTAATATTAACTACTACGTGTTCAAGTCATTGCAATCCGAACTTATAAGTGGATAAATAGTATATAGCAGCGATCGCAACCTAGCACCAATTGTACGTTAATATAAACGAAAAAAAAAGTAGCAGCATTTTTATCAAGGTCGGGTTCAGGAGTCCATTTATAATTAAAGCATTCCTCGTCTCAAAGATCAATGGAAGAGAGGGAAGGGATCGGGACCAATGCCCCGAGTATTAAACGTACTCTCATGTTAATATTTAATCTAAGATCAAGATAGGATCTCGCTTCGCAGATTTGCTCTTGAAACGCGTTATTTAATCTATTGCTGTGGAGGATATTACGAGTACAGGCGCACATAATCAAGCGTAGCATATTTCAAACAGGTAATTTAATTACAACTTTATGCGACGTCCTAGGAATTAGTATAAAATTTATGTTACGTTATGTTGTAAAGTGCTCGAAGTAAAGTGTATTTTTTCCAGGATGAATAAAACAAATACATTATTTAGTATTTTGTCCAGAGGCCCTAGCCAAGATGCAAACGCTCCTAACGATTTTCTTTTCTATCGCTCAAAATGTATGGGGTGACATTCTCTTGCGTTTCGATAAACCACGTGGTCGACTGTCATCCCATACATTTAGAGCGATAGAAAAGAAAAACGTTAGGAGCGTTTGCATCTTGGCTAGGGCCCCAGATCCCACATGAATTTAAACGACGCTAGCCTAATTAGTAGATACTAGTAACCCGACATATTCCATACCTAATGATATATAGTACAGTCTAGAGCCGCCGTGTGGTGCCGGTCGAGAATAGCACCACCCCCTCTCTTCCCGTGGGTGTCGTAGGAAGCGACTAAGGGATAAACCGGAGGATGGGCAGCAGCGTCCTCTGCGGACTACATGGTATGACTGCGGTCGCCAACCCGCCTGCCAAGCGTGGCGACTACGGCATTTTTCCCCCCAAACGGTTCTAGATCAAAACATGAATGTACAACAACAGCCCAGACCCCTAGTCCCCGGCGGCCCCGCTATTCCTGGCTCTGGTAGCGGCCATGGTAACGGCGGGGCAGGGGGTGCTTTAGGTAATCTCCGGCAGAGACCCGGCTACCAGAAACGACGACCTTTGGCCCTGGCAACATACAACTGCCGAACATTGCGGACCGACGAAAAGTTGCTGGAACTGGAGGAGGAATTGAGCAGGTTACGATGGGGAATCATAGGGTTGTCAGAAGTCCGTAGAGAGGGGGAGGACATGACAACCCTGGAGTCCGGTAACTTGCTCTATTTCCGGGAGGGCGACCACCAGTCCCAGGGAGTATCGGGTTTATCGTCCACAAGTCCCTCGTGAACAACGTGGTGAAGATCGAGAGTGTGTCGAGCAGAGTAGCGTGCCTTGTGCTCAGAATGACCCAACGATATTCGTTGAAGGTCATACAGGTATATGCTCCGACCTCAACGCACTCCGACGATGCGGTGGAGGCTATGTATGAGGATGTTTCCAGAGCCATGCATAGCTCCAAAACTCACTTCACGGTTGTTATGGGGGACTTCAACGCAAAGCTGGGCAAACGAGACGGTGAAGAGCAGAGAGTGGGGAATTTTGGAGTGGGGCATAGGAATCACCGGGGCCACCTACTGGCCAGTTTTATGGTGGAGGGACTCTATATGATGAACTCCTTCTTCAGAAAACGTGAGCATAGGAAGTGGACCTGGATGAGCCCTGATGGTGTAACGAGGAATGAGATAGACTTTATCATGTCGACGAAAAAGCACATATTCAATGATGTCTCCGTGATCAGTGCGGTTAAAACCGGGAGTGATCACCGTATGGTGCGAGGCTCATTGAATATCCAGTTCAAGCTTGAAAGGTCTAGACTGATAAAGTCTACGCTCCGCCCGGCACCCGCTCAGCTCCAAAACCCCGAAAGCTTTCAGCTCGAACTTCAAAACCGTTTCGAGTGCCTAGGTAGCGACGTGGACGATTACAACGACGGGTTTGTGGAAGCTGTCCAAACGGTCGGGTCTAAGTTTTTAAGATCCGCCGTAGGCTCATGGAGGTAAGGCGCGAGATGATTCTGCAGTCCTCTAGTGACGCTTGTCGCTATCGGCAAGTCAACAGACAGATCTCGAAGTCTCTGAAGCGTGATGTACGCCGATTCAATACTAAAAGTATTGAAAAGGCTATTGAGCGTAACAGGGGCTCTAAGGTGTTTGCCAGGGATCTGTCTGTTGGCCAAAGCCAATTGATGAAGCTGAAGACCGACGACGGCAGAGTCATTTCATCCAAACCTGAGCTATTGGCGGAAGTTGAGAAGTTTTATGGACAGCTGTACACGACAAACCGAACACCCGTCGAAAATTTAGCTAAAGACCCGAGGGCTAGATTAACCCGACACTATACCGAAGATCTCCCCGACGTCAACCTATACGAGATTAGTATGGCCCTCAAACAGCTTAAGAATGGCAAAGCCCCAGGTGAGGATGGAATTACAGCTGAACTCCTGAAGGCGGGTGGTAAACCCATCCTTAGGGGTCTCCAGACGCTGTTCAGTTCCGTTCTCCACGAAGGGAGAACGCCGAAAGCATGGAACAGAGGTGTGGTGGTTCTCTTCTTCAAGAAAGGTGATAAAACCTTGCTGAAGAATTATAGACCCATCTCACTTCTGAGCCATGTTTACAAGTTGTTTTCGAGGGTCATCACAAATCGTCTCGCGCGCAGGTTTGACGATTTCCAGCCTCCTGAACAAGCCGGTTTCCGAAAAGGCTATAGTACCGTAGACCACATACATGCGTTGCGGCAGGTTATACAGAAGACCGAAGAGTATAACCTCCCCCTTTGCCTTGCATTTGTGGACTACGAGAAAGCCTTCGATTCGATCGAGACCTGGGCTGTGCTGCAGTCTCTCCAGCGGTGCCAAGTTGACTACCGATATATCGAAGTGTTGAAGTGTCTGAAGGAAAACGCCACTATGTCCGTCCGACTACAGGACCAGAGCACGAAGCCTATTCCTCTGCAGCGGGGAGTTAGACAAGGAGATGTGATCTCTCCGAAGCTGTTCACCGCTGCATTGGAGGATGCTTTTAAGGTTCTGGACTGGAAAGGACGAGGCATCAACATCAATGGCGAGTACATCACTCACCTTCGATTTGCTGACGATATCGTAGTCATGGCTGAGACCATGGAGGAACTCAGTGCAATGCTCGCTGACCTCAGTAGAGTTTCCGACCAAGTTGGCCTGAGAATGAACATGGACAAGACGAAAGTCATGTCCAATGTCCATGTCGCGACAACTCCCGTGATGGTCGGAGGCTCTGCGCTCGAAGTTGTTGACGACTATGTTTACCTGGGACAAACGGTCCAGTTAGGTAAGTCCAACTTTGAGAAAGAGGTCACTCGTCGAATCCGACTCGGCTGGGCAGCGTTCGGGAAGCTTCGCAGCATCTTTTCGTCCAAATTACCGCAGTGTTTAAAGTCAAAAGTCTTTGACCAGTGTGTGTTGCCAGTGATGACTTACGGATCTGAGACGTGGGTGCTAACTATGGGCCTTATAAGGAAGCTCAAAGTCACTCAGAGGGCTATGGAGAGAGCTATGCTCGGGGTTTCTCTGCGTGATAGAATCAGAAATGATGATATCCGCAGTAGAACTAAGGTTACCGACATAGCCCGAAGAATAGCTAAACTTAAGTGGCAGTGGGCGGGGCACATTGCTCGCAGGACTGATGACCGATGGAGTCAGAAGGTTCTTGAGTGGCGTCCACGGACCGGGAGACGAGCTGTAGGCAGGCCTCCAACAAGATGGAGCGACGACCTTGTAAAAATCGCGGGAACGCGGTGGATGCGAAAAGCACAGGACCGGTCTGAATGGAGAGCCTTGGGGGAGGCCTATGTCCAGCAGTGGACGTCTTTTGGCTGATATGATGATGATGATGACAGTCTAGAGCTAAGTAAAGTTAAGTTAAGGGATTAGGTACGATAAACTTTTCGTAAAAAAAAAAGTATTACTGTATTGTGAAAATTCTGTGTAATGTTTTTGTTTGGTGGACAATAAAGTGTTTTGTATTGTATTGTATTGTATTACTAAATATATTTAGTAATATTTTTTTTTCTCTATACATACTTATAAGTATGTATAGAGAACTTTTGCAACGTCATAAAAGTTTTTTGCTACTCCCGAAAAACCGCTTACATTGATATCGTTATATATCATAGATACACAATACCACCTTTAGCGCAACTGAAGCGTGAAAACCGTTCTAGATATAATGAGCGTTGCCATAGTCATAACTGTTATTTTATAACCATTATAGCATTGTTATTACCATGGTTACGATCATTTCGGATTACTTAACCTCTTAATTTGAATATTCAATAGTTAAAAATATTTTAATATCAAATAAAATGACGTACGAGTAGATAAAATCAAAATTAATTTTGATACTAATAATATTGTGTTATTTTATAACATTTTATATAACCTCGTGAAGCCCACGTCAAATTTTACTAGTTCAAAAAAGAACCTTGTGTAAGTCAACTAAAGTTTAAAGTCACTTTGACTAATGTCCTAAATTTAGGCCGTTGGGCCTTACGAGGATAAATCATTAAAAAAAATCATATTTATCGACTTGTTATTGATAACGCTTATTTACGCTTAATATGGATATCATCAATCATCGACTTGTAATTTGGTTATCATGGTTACGCTAAATATGGATATCAACTTTGGCGTTTCGTAAAAAAAAATAGTAATTGTTTTTTTTGTCATTTTTCTATTAAGCTCGTAGAAAAACTTATGTAGGCAACTGTACAGAATTAGTTCTAAAGATACTTATCCCGTATGGCTGCCGGATTAGAATGGTGCCACTTCATGTCTTCCCGTGGATGTTGTGTGTGGCGACTAAGGGAATAAAGGGCTTGCAGTAGGTACTGTTAGGCGATGGGCTTGCAACATGTCACTATATAGACTAGTAAACTTCTTGGCCTGATTGTGCAAAATGTGGTAACAGAATTATAAGCAAGTTCTTTTAGAGTTGGTACAATCGCCCACACAGCTGAGTGACCAATGAAGATAAACAGAGAGAAACTGTCTTGGTCGTGCACATGAGATTCTTATGTAAAATCAATATTCATCTCTTTCTACATTTTCTCACTTCCGTCTTTAATGGGCAGTTAATTGTGTGGCTGTTTGTATGTCTGTAGCTCTGCCTACACCACTTTGGGAATAAAGCCGTCATGTTATGTGTGTGTGTGAGATACTTTAGGCTGTCATTAGAGCGCTCACTCCTGTCGCTCGCGCTCTAACCTCGGCACTCGTACCTTAAGAAGCTCCATTATGTACAAGTTACATAAATAACTATTAAGAAATTATGGCCAATAAACTTCTGGTGCCAGCCTATTTGATTTCCTTGCAAAATGTTCCCAACTACGTTTTATTGGCACCAAATGGCTGCCATGCGGATTATCCATCGTGGCGGATGTAGCTGAGGAAATCCGTTAGAATGAAACTACGCAACAAATAAAAGATAGGTAGCAAGTAGAGTTGCCCTGAACATTCCGTTTATTTTTTATATTCAGCAGCATCATTTCGCACCTTCGGTAAAACAAGGGCAAAGTGTACAACGTGACTAAAGGGGAAATTGTGCCCTTGTCCTACCGAAGGTGCGATTTATTGAATACTAGCTACTCGTCAGCGGCTTCGCCCTGCTACAAATTTTGGTCTTTCCTGGTGAATTTTACATTTTTTTAATTTCATAGGTTCTTATAAACGATAACGAACACAAACAAAATAATCAGCAAATTCGGTCCAGCCGTGCGTCATGCCGTGACCAAGGGAAATGGGGGTATATTTTAATACATACAGATTAACCGAACAATTAACAACTTTAAAGAATTGTAAATAGAAGTGTTGAACTAGTCGGTAATTTAATTATGTTATGAAAGGGGTGCCCAAATAATTATTTTCAATAAAGAACAAAATAATATTCAGCTCACTATTATACTACACAACGTCTTACGAATAATGCGCTTACGTAACGCAATCGAACCCGCGTAATGTTACATTGTTGTAAAACGTGAACCTACAAAAATAAGTACTGGTCGTCTTAAAAATGCTATTTGTGTCGCACTTTCCCTGGTCCAAAGGTAGGTTATAAACATAAAAACTTTTATGAAAACACGGCGCGGTCGGGTCAGGACAAAACGTAATAAACTGTAAAATGTCCACCGGAAAGTTGTATAAAATCGCACGTTGTTTTTACATGCGTTTTAAAAGCATTTCACGGTAACAGGTACGGTAAAGTGAAACAAATTTAATTTGCATAAGCGTTCGTATACGTTTCGTGTAGGTATAACGTGTTTGTATGAGGTTTTATTGTAAGTCTTACCTAGCATAGTCCTGACAAGAATTTTGTCAAATTGTGAAACTTTCCTTTGGTAATTTTTCGGTAATTTCTTATAATAAATTTAATTTGTATAAAAATACAACGTTCTCAATGCTCCTAAATGTTTCCCGCAATGTTTTTGGCAACTTCATTAGGTTTCCGAAAATTCGGGAATGTCCGTAACTTTTACATTACTACTCTTACCCGTCTTAGTCGACAACATTAACCCAGGTATATTCAAAACAACCAATTTCTACATCACTATGAGTTAAAAAGTAACTAGATATCAACTAATCACGTCGTCAATATATTTGACATTACTTCCCTAATGGACTTAAAAACGAACGAACGAACGAGTATGAATATAGGGAGTCGATTTTAAGCTACTGCTAAGTGTCGTATTGATTTAGAACAATTCAATAATAAGATATTTTAAAACAAAACTTTTTGTTTGTAGAATAGGACTGTGTTAAAACCTAATAGCTAGGTAATTCATTATTTAAAAGGTAATCTGTAGTAGTAGCTAGATTATTGGTTATATAGGCGTAACATAAAAGCGAGCGGCGCCTCGAGGCTTGCTCCTAATGTGAAAATAAAACGAGAACTCGACGAGCGTCAATGGCAGCGCCGCTTTTCATTCGAGCCTTAAAATACATGATAAAATATGAAAGACCCATTTTAACTCAATTTTATTTGACAATTCAATTATTTTCCTTTCTTCTGTAAGTAGGTACCTTATTTATGGTTTGTAATGCTGTAATGATTTTAATCAATCGTATATTTTTTTGCCAAGAATTCATCACTAATCATATGATTTCCTTTTTAAAACAATTTTAACTAAAATATGTCAGGGACTCTCGAACAGACTATTTTGCAGTTCTCTTGAACTCGATGACAAAAAATGTAGTACGGTATGTTTTAGTGAATTTGTTCGCTGCGACATACTTTTTCAATTAAGAAACGTGTATTTCCATGTTCATATTTTTAATCCACTTAACCTGAACTTCAAATACGGCAGCGAGGTGAAATATTCGATGCATTCGTTACCAATATCGAAATATATCCACAGGGAAAATGTTGCTTTTAGTTATTCGAAAACAGTTTTAACGTTACTCGCTACGTATACGAAATTCGGATTTTCATTTCGAATTCGTTTGAATTTTGTATTGAAATATCGTTAAAGGTGGGTGGTCTTTGCGTTTCTTTTGTTTTATTACATTGATGAAGCAAACGAACATACGGGATCAGGGAAGTTATTATGGATCAGGGAAGTTATTATGTAATGACAGCTATGCAGTACACAGGTATGTCATAATATCCCGCTTGAATTGAATAACAGAAAGTATAAAATTGTTCAAAACCCCCTAAATGATGGCGACCCCTCCTTTCAGAGCTGATATTATCTTGTGTTGTGATAGCTCTTATTTACTTAAGATCAATGGCGGTGGTCGAGTTACAAACAATTTTAAAATAACTCAAAATCAAATAGGTTTTACCAAAATAGAGTTACTGTGAATAATCAACAAAAAACACACACACATAACATCACGTCTTCATTCCCAGAGTGGGGTAGGCAGAGCTACAGAAATACCAACTACTTCAAAAAGACTTAATTTGATGATTCTGTAACCACATTGTGCACAAGTAGGCTAAGATGGTTAATCAGTGTATTAGTGCCAGGTTGCAAGCCCATCGCCTACAGTCAGTACTACAAGCCTTTATTCCCATAGTCGCCTCTTACGACATCCGCGGGAAGACATGGAGTGGCACTATTCTAACCCGGCAACCACACAGGGTAAAATCAACATAATTAACTAATACTTAGTAACGCATTTGCAGTCTTAAGATGAAAATGAAAATGTCTATGCTTCTCAGACCCCACTTACTATCAGGTGACCTAAGTGCTCGTTTGCCTTGTCTTTGCCATAAAAATAAAAACATAATGCTGATAGTGGAAGAGTAACTTACTTACAATATCGATAGGATTGAAAATCTGAGAAATTTTTCAGTCTACCATTAAGTGTGATAGAGCACGTATTGTATTATATCATCGTATAGTAACATCGTTTTAGTAACAAATTCGGTAGGGTGTAATAATTAGAACTTTAATAAAGTAATGTTACAGGATATTCCATTAAAAGATAAATATTAATTTCTGCCTTATACAACTAAAAAGCGAAATGCAAACAACTTAATGTTACGATGTTTTATGTATTTGACAATGTGATGAAAAAACTCCTAAACATTTTTGGTGAGATTTGTAAAGGCCCTGTTTGGCTTCATTATTAATTAAATACCATTTTATTAATTGACATTCACAATTTCTCAACCGCTAGCTTGAAAGGATATAGCTACCATAATGTACCTACTTACTCTTTATAACGTGGTTCCTGAAACGCAATGGTTTCCCCCACTTGTTTATGACGTGACGTGATTTGTAGAGCCTGCTTTTTACTGGCCGCACTTCCGCTCCGAATAATTTAAAAGGAAATAAAATTCTAAGAAAACTGAAAGGATAATTAAATAATTCTATATTAATATAAAATCAAATAGAATTTCTCAAGCATTTGATGTTACATGTAAAATATAAGTTGTTTTTTTGTAAAAAAAAATAGTATGTTAATCTTTGTATCATGCACTAGCTTCCGCCCGCGACTTCGTACGCGTATAAATCAGTTCCCGAGGGAATTGCGATACTGAAGGTATCCTATGTGTTAATCAAAGGTATAAGCTGTTTGCATTCCAAATTTCACCAAAATCCGTTCAGTAGTTTTTGCGTGAAAGAGTATCAAACATCCATCCATACTTACAAACTTTCGCGTTTTTAATATTAGTATGATTTGAAATTCGGCTAACGGATTCTGGATTAGAAAAAATAATTTTCTATGTCCCAAAACATACAAACGCTTTATTGTTTTGTCGACACGAAGGCACTCTTTATATCTCCAGCTCTGACAAAAAAACAATACAAATATTAGGTGAAGGCCGGTTATGAACTGCAGGTTTAATGAAAGGATACGTCACCGTTTTACTTCGCAAAAGCCTATACCTAAGTTATTATTGGGATTGTTTATTATTGAAGCACTATCCATTATTATAGAGGCCTTTGCGAAATAAAATGGTAACATATCCTTTCATTGAACCTAAAGAGGGCAACTACAATCAATTGCTCTTCGCAAGTATAAGTCGGTACCAATAGCGTATATTATTTTTAAAGTTAAAAATAGGGAACAAATTATAAGCGATTTGGCTCGAAGCACCCATTGCTGCCGGTGTCACTATGAAATATACTGCACCCTCTCTAGGTATAATCACGCATGTGTTTTACAAGTTCTGTGGTATTAAGGACTTTATTATTGGCAAAAAAGAGTCGAAATGCTTAAAGCAATTGAATTGTAAATACACCCTTTTATCCAAGAGGGTATTTTCGGGCCCAATAGTCCTATTAAATTATAGTATATTTCCAGTTATCTACGTTAAATCCGTATCGTTTTTACTGCTAAAAATACGTAAAATTTCCACTCTAGCTAATGAAAATAAAATTTTATGTTATCTCTAATAAAATTCCGACCGAAGCGAGCCGGAGTGATTCGACAAACGAGCTCTATATGAAATTCCTTCAAGGCGCCCCTTTATCAAAAGCTTTGGTCAATTTAACTTAACTCCTTGTTGAATTAAACTTAAAATTCTTGTCTCGGGAGTATTCGGGTAGTTGGTTTCTAAACGGTGACGTCAAGCGAGGTTTGTGGTTAACGTTTATGTACGTCGTATTTCTTTTTATGTAAGTATAGCCCTCTGTAAAGAAAGCGAGCAAATTATATAATGTTAGGAAATGTGATTTTATGCTACAATATTAAAATAATGTTATTTATATATAGATATGCTAATAAATCAGGTACCGATTTTTAGGAGTCGATAGATTTCATTGTTTGGAATATTTTAAAGTATAAAATATGTAAATATGACTCACAACGATGTTCACTTGACGGGAAGTGTTAGATCTTCTTGTCAGTTCAATGTACATAATGGTTACGTTTGATCAGTATTTTAATTAAAAAAATACTTTTAGTTAAAAAAGAGTACTCGTTTCTTTTCTAAATTCATACGGTTCTTCAAGAGTGTTAAAAACTGTACAAAATAGTTGACATAACTTATTTACACTTTTATTAAGTAGGAGCATGTTTTTTGATCAAACCCATTAGTAATGGACGAAAATACATCAGGAAGAAAGAACTAGTAATTGTCATGATCATGAATAATGACGTCGATAGAAGTCGGTAGCTTTCACGTAACAAAATTAATTGAGTACCTATTCAGAGCGCACGAATAGGGAACTTTTAAAACAATTCAAGTTGCCATATTATTAACAAGAAACCACCCAAAGAAGTTATTTAAGTCCATTCATATTTCCAACGAAGCACTTGGTACTTTCTCAAACCATAAGTTTAAGCATTGCTACGACTTTCCGCCCCTTTCGAAAACTCTGCGAATTTTGCATTGAATATTTCCCGTATTTACATTTCTCGACAGTTGCCGATGTTTTCGATGTTTTCATCCCTCCAGCTATTTCATTGGAAGCCAATAAATAACTTAGACCTCGATAGATGAACGGTGTCAGTATAAATCTTTCAAACAATTGGAAGCGCCCGGACGACATATTTATAGAGAGGGATTGTTCGGAGCTTAATTGTTTATGCAAATGTAAGGATGTATCTAATTTACATAGTTCATTGTGATTATTTTGCTGATTTAACTTGCAACGTTCATAATATTTATTTATTTATTTATAATATAGTTAAATCTTGCGTTTGTAGAATGCTGAAGGCAACTAACACTCAATTATGATGTTATCATGATTGCATCGTGTTTGCCATATTGTTAAGTATGTTAGTTTATCGTTATTATCGAGTAAACCCATATTACAAGCCTAGCGCCCAGTTACTAGGTCAACTTGTGCGAGATCGTCCTATGACAGTAATTTATAGCTTCTGTCCGCGACTTCGTCCGCGTTGATATTAAGTATCGTTACTACCTCGGGAAATTTAAAATTTTCCGAGATAAAAAGTAGCCTGTATTAATCCAGGGCGTAATCGCTATCTCCATTCCAAATTTAATCACACAACAACAATGCAAACTAACACACACACGCATTTATAATATTAATATGATTTCACTTAATTACTAAACTTAAGTTTACAATCGGCAGGTACTTGTTTGCGCGTTCTGTGTCATTACATACATCCTGACATCTACCGACACACAATAGCATACACTTTGCGATATCCCTATCAATATCAAATCCTTGATACTAGCTGACGTGTTAATCCGTATATTTGACACCAGGAAGCCCTGGAGGTGCTCCGGACGGCTCCGGCGAGGGTCGAGCTCAGGGTGTGCCGCCCCCCTCTCGACGTACTCGAGAGCGTCACCCCCCCGGAACCGCCGACGCCCCCCGCCAGGACCCCCCACCCTCCGCACTTGCCGGTGCCGCCGCAGCATTTGCCATTGGACCCGCTGAACTGCCATCCTATGCATGCCAGGTTCGTGATGATATAAATAGAGATTCTCATAATTATATTTGTGTACATTCTTTTTTTAAATTAAATTACTTGTCAGTTCATATTTTATTCTTTACCAATTCCTAAAACTAATAAGCGCTTAAATGAAATTTACTGGGCGTTTTCCAAAAAATGTGTACATCGTCAAAGACAAAATTAAGAAAATTTAACTTTGTCCTTAACGATGTACACTCTTTTTGGAAAACGCCCATCTAACCCTTTCTTACTCGGTAAAAAAACAAATGATTCTTTCGTAATATTTTACTAATAACTTTGTTGATTTCAAACCCTTTCGCAACGGAATTTCCCGAATGTCACGGAACGCTTGTTAACCAACTTGCTCGACAACTACGAACACACACTAAACTTTTATGTCACTCGTTCGTATTTACGATGTACATTCCATTGCATAACGAAAACTACACCCCTATTCCTAAAATTTACGTTAGACGTTTGCTCCATCTATTTCTCTTGGCTTGGCATGAATGACGAGTGAAAGAGATAGGGCAACCGAAGTTTCGAATTTAGTGCATAGCGGCCCAGAATTGGCTTATTTAGCTCGTAGCAGTTCATGTCGTGGCTGTCTTTTAGAGGGATCATCTGTCTTGTAATTACATTTTGATGTAAAACCCCTCCCTTTGTAACCTGCAATTTTCTAGTTGATCATTGTTCAAAAAGGTTTAGTGGTGGTAGGACCCTGTGCAGGGTCCATCCGGATAGCTACCACCATCTTATCCATTAGGTAACCACCCGCCAAGCAACAGTGTTCGCATTGTTGTGTTCCGGTGTGGGGATAAGACAACCGGTGAAATTACTAGCATAGAGGCATTCCATCTTAGTCCTCAGGGTTGGCAACACATTTGAGGTCTTAGGATTATAGTCTTGAGAATTCAAATGACTATGGGTCTCAGATTCCACTTACCATCTGGTGGCTTGAATGCTCGTGTGCCTTCTCCTTAACATAAAAAAAAAACTTTAAGTTTGATAAATATTTTATACGTTACATCAACAAAGAAAACTTACTATATTATGGACAAAAACTAGTAACATATACATCTACAAGAAACAACCTCGAGACGAGGTCCATGATATCATCTCACCCAAAAAGCATCTAACGCTGGACATTGTAGGCTTCTCCGATCTTCATAAAATAAGTTAAGGGTATTTTTTATTTATCCTTCACGCTACCAGGCCATTAGCAATGGCTAGAAGTGTGGATATCACAAATCATTCGAAGCTTGACTGGAAAATATTGGCATGACATGCTCTATACTCGTATTTACCATAATTTTCCATACTACCCATCCTTATTTCGTTCTCGGTAGTGAAACAAGTGAATATCGACTAATGTTGTGATTTTTCTATCTTTTCTACCAGGCTATCAGCAACAACAAGCAGTGCGACCACCTCATCATCCGAAGGCCGAGGGCGGCGCGATGCTAGTCCAGAACCGGACAGGCGAGAGTTGCGCCTTCCGGACCTCGATCGACCTCTGCCTGTGTACGACATACAATACGGGGTGAGAAAATCTGTTTATACTCGTATGTAAATAAGCTGACGTGTTTTTGAGGAATACCAGTAAACCAAGGAACTGCCTTATATTAACAATTATGTTAGAAGTTTTTATTTTAATTGTGGTTGCATAGAACTTTGTCTATGACAGAAAATGAGACTCACCTTGCAAGATGGTGTAGTACAGTTTTTTTTACATACATAGTTTGTATAATACACCACTTATTGTGATGAGAAAACACCTAAAAACTGACCCGCAAAAGGTATAAAGTTAGGTAAATATAGCCTGAGTCAAATAAATTATTATAATGGAAAGAAATGTAAATTTCTCTAATTACGTCACGTTTATGAAGGCCTTTTCATTCCATTCGTTTGCCGCTCTTTTGCTCGTAATAACAACATAATTAAATAAGCTAAATAAGCATAATAGCTTGCTTGAAGTAATAGAAAAAAATTAAAGTCGTATTGTTGATGGCGATACTAATTCTGTTTTGAGAAAACCATCCATTGGGTATGGCAATTAGTAGCATCCGTCCCTTTGAGTTTTCATTTGGGGTAGTAGGAAACTGGGTCGGGTCTGTATGACGAGCATACGCCAGCGTTATCACGACCTTGCACACGCAAAACTGCTATCCTAGCTTAATAGCTAATGAAGGTAATCACCCCAACCTTTTCCGTTTCCATACTAATATGTGGATAGATTTACTTGATGAGTTTTCTCTTTAGTAAATCTGGTCGTTTCAGGCCCTACCTACCTCATCCATTAAGTAGCCTGATGTTATGGACGTCGTTAAATGCGTAATAGAGTCAATGATCTATTATTAATCTCGGCAGTATTATTATTTTACTATAGCTATTAATAAGCCTTTTTGTTCACGCTGCATAGGATGATGGATCGGTGGTAAGTATACATAATTGCTGTACGGGGAGGTTATTTTTGTGCATCAATTAATAACGTTTAAGTTATAAATATGTCGCCCTAGATGTCAGGTTACAGACCTTGTACTGGTTTAATAGGAGCGATTACACGAAAGAGCGATACAATTACAGTAGAATATTGTGCGAGCAGAATAATATATTCAGCGGTGTACGTGCCATTTGACTTTAACGTAAAATTCGAAGCAAAACTCGGGTTTTTAAAGGAAAATGATTATGTATTGATTATTAATGACGCGGGTAGCAGAAATAAATTGTAGTGTCTGACTACTTAAATAGGTTCGATACTCTAGTATAAATATTTGTGTGATGGGCACTGTATGGCAGACACTACTCGCACTTGTATCTAGCCGTTTTCTGTTACCCTTATATTTGGTCCAAGTTGTTATAGATGGTCATTAATGAACTGATCTCGACTGTAATGCTCGTTTCAAAATGCTTCAAAATGACAGTTTCCTAAGGCTTGACGTTAACTTTGACTTACCTTGTGACGGGCTTCTCATCCGAGACGAGTTTATTTATACGGCCCTAAGAGTCAACTGGGATGGCATTCGTATGATTGCATAGAACAGGTATTGGGTAAGGACCAAAAAGTTGGCCACGCTAACTCACTCAATTAAATTTTCCATGAAACTTTTCCCACTTTTGTGACACGAAAATTATCCCTACAAATGTATGGCTAATTTTCGTGTCTGGATACTAATGGAACTTTTTCACTTTTGTTGTTTGTTTGGTTAACTACGCTTAACTATGGTCCAACTATTTGGTCCATACGTTATTGCTGATTAGATTTTATGAAAATGTTGTATTAAAGTAGTGATGATTTGGTATTTGATTATTTAAGTTCTTTAACCTGTTATAAATGTGTCCAAATTTACGTTAAATAAACCATGTTTCCTTCTTTTTGATGACAATTAAGGTAAGTTTGAATGTGAGTTGCATCGGTCATCGTGTTAATAGGTTACGGGTAATTAACAACTAAGTCGTTGCCGGTCAAGGCTGATTATGTATTCACTGTGGTTTATTGTGGTTCTAGGAATTCGACATAGTCATGACGAAGGTGAACGGCTCCCTGGGGTTCACGCTGCGTAAGGAAGACCACAGCGCGCTGGGGCATTACGTCCGGGCGCTGGTGCGAGAGCCAGCTCTGAGCGACGGCAGGATACAGCCGGGAGACAGGATCGTGGCTGTATGTAACTTATTACTACTTACCCTATTAATTCAATAACTGTAACATGGTGTCCCTTTGTTTTACCAACACTCATTTCATAAAATGTATCGTTTCACAGAATTTCACTTCATCGAAGGCAAATTTCTGGTGAAACCCTATTGTTTTCAGATAATCTTAAACATTCATTACGTAGGTTAGGTTAGGTTCCACTTGTGACAATCACAAAATCTAACCTATAGAACCGGGCTATGAAATGAACATTGTGTCTTCACAGAATGTTTATTTCATAGTCCGGTTCTCTAGTTTAGATTGTGTGATTGTGATTGTGTGATTGATTCGTTCTATGAAATGAGTGTCGGTGAAACAAGGGTACACCCCTACATTCATACTTACGCTCGAAGATATAACCCTCCTTCGGACGATCGGGTAAAGAATAACAAATATGTTTGGATCGTTTAGTTATGAATGCAAATCATCAATGAAACTGCAATACCGCGTAACTAACAAATTCAATAAGTTGCAAAATTTACCTTACTGACTTACTTGTTAAGGAGTATTTTGTAACTTATTCAATTTGTTAGTTACGAGATATTGCAGATTCACCGACGAAATGCATAAAGGTCTCAGATCCCACTTACATTCAAGTAGCCTGTGCACTAGTTGCCTTTTCCTTGTCATACTTTTCATGAACACTTGAAAGGTTAAATCACTCACGTGCTTTATGTAAACAGCCCATTCTACATTGTCTTTATCACTATAGTTATGTATTGTTTATGACTCGGCCGTTTTTATTAATGTCAAATTAATATCTATCACAACTATAACAATAGGGAAAAGACAGAGTACGGTCTCGGTTAAGGTTACAACGGCGACTTCAAGGTGCTTCCCCCGCGACTTTACCTCTTAAAGTCACCGTTTGTAAGCCAAACGGAATTCGTAGGTATTTGGCCCGCGCCGCTCGCAGTGGAACGCGGGCATAAGAGCCCTAAGTAGCATTGTGATGGTTCTTAGTTAAACAAGGCCGATAAAATTTGCACGAACACTGGTCGTTAGGGAAAAACATACGTTTGGCTGGAATATTTGACAGTTCTCAAAGCAAACTGTTGTTGTACATAGACGAAGTCGCAGGCAAAAACTAGAAGAAAGAAAACGTCTTTAAGGTTAGAATAGAATAGAGAAAAAAAAACACCTCAATAAGTACACTCTTTGATTCGATAACGGATCAATAACAGAATGGCAATTGAGGACTTGGATACCGAAGGACATGAGTCAGCTAACAAATAATTTGAGATGTAGTCGGTAAAAAGTGATGTTTTAAGGTTATTTTGAGACGAAACCGATTATTATGTGACTATTAATAGATGCATGTCTATAATATTTTGCCTCTAAACTACTAATTTGGGCTAATAAGTTTTAATCATATACTCGTACGTGCAATTTATGCAAAATTTTGTAAATTTTATTCACATATACTTGTTAAAATTCGTAATATTTCGTGACTAAAACTAACTAATTTAGTCAAAAGATGAGTAAAGTAACACTTGCGTGCAAATGAGCCGTTGTCATGGTGGATTCACAGTAAAAGTTTAATCCAGAACATGTTGTTGTTACCGCACAAGTTAATTAACGAACCTCGTGTACCTTATTGCTATTTTGTGAATAAAGTTCATTGTAGCCTTAATAGGTTACTACCGCTGTGATTAATGGTATACCTACCTCCGCTCGGCCTTTCATTCTTCCTTATTACCTACTCTGTAAAGGTTGCTTTTCATACACTCATCGAATATCGGTGCTCGGAATTTGAAAAAGGCTGGTATTTTTCTTTGTTCAGCTCGATACAAGCTCATGTTAAAACAAATAGAGGGTCCGAACCTCCGCAATATACGTATGTCAACAGTAGCAATAGGTACTTCAACAGTTGAATGCGCGCTCTAGAGTGCTGTCTTTATGAAATTTGACGTTTACTCAGGATTTCGATAGAAGAAATTAAGTTAGAGGTGAATGTGGTATAGATTAATTGGTTGATTCGATGTACATATAACTATGGTTTGGTATGGTATGAATTTTGATGAAAAAAACGGCTAAGTTTGATTTCAGCAGCTGGGATACTTGTACCTAATGATGCTGATAAATTCGCTTGAATGACCGACCCAATGTGCATACCGACACATGCTCGAGTCAATCAGTAGCATAATTAATAAGATCCATGTTATTGTCTCAAATTGTGTTATATCAGTGACATATTTTGTAAAGTTTTTTTTATACCGTACACTAAAATGTCAGTTCATATAATTTGAAAAATAACGTCTAACTACAAATATGTTAACATAATATCGAAAATAAATAAAGCTTTAGATGTAAATAATATTAGTTGAAATTCAAACAAAGTATAAAGTTTCCAGTAGCCAGCGATTGTCCGATTTTTCATTAAAAAAACATTAGTAGGAAGTTAATTAAAAATACAAAGACTTTTGTCCTCAGGTCGCTGGTGTTGTAAACAAAATATTTTCTCACAGAACAATTTCGCTTAACCTTCTGCGTTCATAAGCCTGTCTAACCAATATTTGCACGTCAGGTGAACGACACGGCCATGTCAAACATGTCCCACGCGGAGGCGGTGGCGTTTCTCCGCGCCTGTGGCTCGGAGGTGCGCCTGCGGCTGTACCGCGACCACGCCGCGACTCCTCTGTCGCCGATGTCTCCGAAGGAAGAGCCCACGGACTCTGATGGACCTGCGAGGCCTAAACCCCCTTTAAGGTAAGCTTTTTTAAACATATAGGTCGTTTCGGGTCAAGTCTTTTTATAAACTATCAAAAAATCCCAAAAGTTCCATGCCAAGAAAGGGATGGAACTTTTTTCGAGAGAGCTAGGTATATGAGTGATATAATTATATCTCAGTCACAACTGCCTGGTACTTTGCCAGTTTATTATACGCCTTCTTTCTGAATCAATATGGCTGTTGTGTCTGTCCGTCTAACTATCAAAACCTACATATATAATTAACCCGAACAGTTACACTGATTCCAATCCATTTTTATATTTATTTTTAGGTAGATTTTAGATAATTGTTATAAAAATCCGTTACACAAATTACAAATGGATTCTGCTATCGTTAGCGGCTGCTAATATCATAGAATATGTATGAGATTGATGTAAGCTGTAATGCGTACCTACTCGTGTCATTCCATACATTTTGACAGCAAAAAACGTGCTCGTGTAAGTCTCATCGGAGTTTTTAAAGGCAGACAACCTTTAAAAACTACTTGTTAAGTTTTTACTTTTTCAACTTTACAATGTAGGTATGAATTTCTGCAGGGCTGAAGCAGTGTCCATGCTGTGCGACTTAGCAGCCCGTCGGCTTACCCCTGACGCAGTGGATGGTTCCCGCTCCCCCTGCCTCTCCCCCCGCAAGTTCCGCAAACTCACTAAGGACAACAATCACTACGAACAGCCTAACGGTTAGTTCTTTTTTAATCACATTATTATTTTTTAACTGTCTGAATACGAAGTTCCAGGAAACCAGAAGAGGTGCTGAGTCCCTTTACGAGATTAGAACCTTTAAAAGTATAACTCTACAAGAGTTCAGAACCTGCAATATTCGTCCTAATCGAATCACAGTCAAACAGATAGATAGATAGTCTTCTGAAGGATTATTGGGGTTATGGCTAACATTATTTGGAGAATGTTACATGTAACCGAATTTCACCTACTGCTGAAGTATTAATGCGTTCAGGAAATTCAGAAAGTTTATTCCGTAGGTTAGGTTAGACTTACAACTATCGAATTTAACTCGCATTGCAGTGGGATCTGGGAAATGATTGTCGATGAATTGAACATTCTACGAAATAAATGTAAATGTGAACGAAGGTTTTGTTCTATGCCTTTTAGTTGACAAATCTTTGACAAATGCATCGTTACGCAACCTATTCATTTGCCAACTCGCTTTTTTTCTGTAACTACAAATATTTCAGGATTTTTATAAAACTAACCTTACTTATAGGTATAGGTTTCTACACGATGGTCTTGAAATTTATCCAGAATTATTTACAGTTTCGGAATGAAATCGCGGGTTGTGAAATAAATCATTTGTGAAACGTTGGTTATGAAACGACAGGATCCCTGAAGGTTCACCCTATTGTGAGTTGCAAGTAAATATGCGTTATGACTGATACCTCATGACTCACTATTTCTCCGTTTGCGCTTTGAGAAAGGAACTTGAGATGCAGCTCTAAGGAAAACGGAGACTGTTTCGCCATCAAAACACTTACAAACTCAAATAGCTTTCTGTAAAAAAAAACTCGGCATTTGTAGACTAGCTTATTATATCTAAAAAAAAAATCGCTAGCCAGGGCTGAGATTCTACACGGTAAAAACAATATTGTCTTTGACGTGTTTCGTATAACCTAGTAGATAGAGGGCCTGTATGAGTGTTCCACTGCTAGGCAAAAGCCTCCCCTTGATCTCCACGAGTCCGGCTAGTTACTGAGGAATGCGTCCAAGTCGACCCGCCGCCGGCATCTTTGTTAATACCATACTTTTGAGTTAAATTAGCAACTTCTCCATCTTCTATACCTAGTAATAAAACGAACGCTACTGGAAGTAATAAAGATATTTTTAAGAAGTATTCAATATATTCAAACGGCTTTCTTAAAAAGTGTTACGCCAAATGGGTAGTTTTATTTGGTTAACATACCTTTTCCGCGTGTACAAGCTTAATAACGAGCGAAAAGAATAATGGAATAAAATGTATAGCAACAGTAATCAAAAGTAATACATTCAATTAAACTAATTAAAACGAATATGCTACATGATGCAGAACTATAACCAAGGCTATGACGTGTTTATCAAATGGGCGGATTTCAAAAAAAGTGTACATCTACAATTTTAGTTTTATGTCATAAAACTGTTCCGTGACTGAATTCTGGAGCCGACGCTAATTCGACACGTCTAAGTTTTAGAATTTACCGTAACGTTTCATAACGAACAAATTATTTCATAAAATCAACCGCATCCACGATATTATTTGTAGGTTAATTATCCTGTTTAATTAGCGGCCATGTTCGCTTGATAAGCTGCATTCAGCCAGTACATGGATATTGTATGAGGCCTCCAGTTTATATGCCATTTACTGTAGCTGTCTGGTGTAACCCAAGTTAATTCAGTTGCTAATACCGTAATAGTACCGCATGAACTTACTTAATGCCTACCACATTTTTAGCTTCGTTTTGAGTTTTTTGATGAAGTTGGTGGTATAATAAGTGTCTTATATTGACTATATTGTGTTTTTGAACTGTATAAAATGCCTCGAGGAATGAGGTATTTCCTCAGTCGCGCGCCGGGAATAGCTTATATTCGCGTTTGATATGGCGGATTTCTAGTACAAGGTAACTTGTTAGGAACAGTAACAAATATCCATATCAAAGATCAAAATCGTTTCTGAGAAACCATAGAGTTAATAAACTCATTGGTCCATCGCGACTGCTTGGGTTTGGACTATGTCCAGCGCGATCATGAGTCGACACTAATGCAACCAACGATCTGAACTTTCTCCTAATCGCTTTTCGAATTTTAAGGAGACTTGTTTGGTGTTAACCAAAACCAGGGGTCGCTAATCCAGCCAGAACATTTTTTTCGCACGGCACAAATTAAGGAAAGAAGAAAGAAAGAAAATACATTTATTGACACAAAAATCGGTTTACAACAAATAGACAATAAACAAAGTAACTAAGACATTACTCACTATTGCAATGAGTCAGCTTGTAATGTGTCTAAGCTAAGGTTTGCAATCCCACAATTGTTTTGTTAACATGCCCTAGTCCTGGCCGGTTATGTACCGGTTAAGTCTACGTTAGTAAACTTTAGTCTCCTGACTAAACCAATTAGAGATTACAACAACAACATTTATTTAATTGAAATGAAAATCTGCGAGCGTTATACGAGTACGCCGCGATTATCTGCGTGGATAAATGTGGCAAAATATCCTTCACTTTCTGTAGGCCTGCTATCAGTATGTAAGTGTGAGAGTGACGAATGCTTTATTCACGTTTGACCACCGCGATAGTGGCCATAATACGGGCTCTGGCAGTGCGATGACGATGCTTATTTTTCTTCATTAATTGCGTTTACTCCTTGTTTTAACAACGTATATTTTGTCAATATCGAGTTTTAGACAATCACCATGAACTTATTAAAGAAATAAGTCCACGAGAGAACAAAATGTTCGGTTAAAGAGTATTTACTCTTTAAAGTAACGAAACTAATAGGGCTAACTCCACATGCTTCCGTCAAGTCCTGACGAACGCTTTATTGACATTTATCCACGGCGCTGTCTTGCTAATACATTCATATCATATTGTTGACGTTATGGTAGCCCTTATAAATTCGCTTGAAAGTAAGTGCTACTACAACGTCAACGATAGGATTAATAGAAGCAAGATAGGCTAAAACAAATTGGGATAGAGCCCCTGGTACAGACAACGTTTTATTAAGGTAGTGTGAACATGTTTTATGCGTGATTACTATAAGCTACCCACGCGGTAGTAACGCAAGCTCATTTCTGTAATAAAACTAACTTTGTACGTTCACGAACACCCACCGTTTACGCGAGGTCACGCTATTTGATTAACAAGAAACTGGTGCTTTAACTATTTTGTAGTAAATCTCAATACAAATTCTTAACATACGTATGCATGCATGAACTGCTGTAAGAATGGAGTAGCATTATTCTATATCAAAGCAGACGATGTCAAACTGTTGGACGACCATCTCAAGAAGCCTGACTTTGGTCTTGTAGTCAACGTTCACTTAGTGCTAGTTCTGTTTTCAAAATCAAAATAGGACTCGATATGACCCTAGTGTTTTTATAAAACCTCGACACGAATGCTTCAGACCTGTTAAATAACTCCTCATTAACCTGATTTTTGATCAATTTTGGTAAGAATCACCTGCTGGATTACAAACTTTTATTTAAAAAAACATTCCTGTACATAGCGTCGTATTTCATAAAACAGGAAACTTCAAGTGTGGTAAACTTCAGGGACATCACTGCGTAGTCGTAATACGAGGTCTGACTGACTTTGCCTTTTGAAATGTACAAGAGAACCGTCAAAAAAACACCTGCCATAATAAACCGCTTAGCTACACCTAGATAATAAGAAGACACAGATGTGCAACTTAGCATCTATGATTCTACACACACTTACTGGTTTTTTACACATAGTAGCGGCTTTACACATGCACTAAGCGCTAGGTGTTCCACCCAGATGTGCCAATACCAACCGAAGTAGAGTCTCACACGCAGTCAACTCCGGAGCGACGGCGGTCCCACACCGTAGTTCTCGCCAGCCCAACAGCTCCGCAGACTTGTAGAAAACAAAAACTAAGCCTGGCAGGTGAGCTGACTCCCATCTGCTTGGCACGATTGCACACTGTATCCCAATTTACTCACATATTTTATCACACTGACTTTGCCGCTTAGGTTGGAATAAGTTAGCCTTCATCCCATCCCGTGACTGTGGTTCAAAACCACGGAAGGAAGGTAGTCAGCAGACAGAAGGTGCTACTCTTAAGTTGAGGATTTTGTGCAAAAATGTCTATGTACAAACAACTCTCTTCTCAATAGGAAAAGAGCTTTGGTAGATATTTTGATACAGAATTGCTTAAAAATTGAATGGCTACGTACATAACTGCTGACATTTAAATGTAGTCCACTTCTATAACCCATTTTCGGGCTCATTAACTAGACTCCTTCTCAGTTTTCAAAATAAATGACTTAAGCGGCTTTATCTGGTGATTAAATTCGTGGTAAACGTGGAATTCAGTCGAAACACTTTTAATCCTCATTGCTTGAACACTATCCGAATCAGTATAAAGACGAACTGACGGATTTAAACCGTAGTAAAAGACTACGTGTGCACTAAATGCCTGTCCTCACCCTGGTAAACCTATCATATACGTCACTCCTTGTTATATTTGACTACTTACTTGTATATGAACACTTGAATATAATTGTAGGAGTAATGAGGTTATTCCTGAAAAAAATATTTATGACAAAGTCGTGTAAACTACGTGTTTAGACGACGACTACGTGTGTATACTTTTCGCATCATTTTTGGCCTTCAGAGCAAAAGTAAAGTCAATAGGAATATGCCATAAATAATAGGGTAGTAGTAAAATGTATGTACAACTTTCATGACAAAGAAATAATGCCCTAAAATTTAATATAATTAAAAAAGGTATTTTATTTTTTTCTAATATACCGTAAACTCGGGTTACTTTAGCCCTAGGGGGTAACATTGCCCACCCTTAAAACTATAAGTATTTCAGTGGTAATCATCTTCAATTGGTGAAATATTGTTAGAATCATATATGTATCTTACTCCTGATGTATCATTTAACAAAATAATTAAATATTAAAGGTGGTTTTTGGGGTGGGCAATGTTACCCTCTAGGGCTAAAATAACTCGAGTTTACGGTACATATACGTAAAAAGTCGAACGTTCCCAAAACGTACTATATACCTACTAAAATACAACGCACCGATAGTACTTAATCATTAGCACTCCATGTTTTATGAATGATGTTTTACTACCACTATCATCGCTATAAACTTCCTTTACGACGTTTATATTTAATTAATGATTAAACGAACTTACCTGTAAGTGAAGTTCTATCATAATTATACGAAGTGCATCGTACGAAGAGATTAGTAACCTGGAAAATAAACTTATTACACATGTAGTACCACATAGGTGCCACCACTCATAGCACAATTCAGAGTTTTTTTTTTTTTTTTTTTTTTTTTTTATCTATGTCTGTTCCTTGCGCTGCTCTGTGCCTTATGTCATTCAGTTGAGAGATAATATTTAAAACTGTTTAAATTTACTTTTTTGGGTTTTTTAAAACCTGGGTGGGAGGGTGTTACTAATCTCTTCGTACGATGCACTTCGTATAATTATGATAGAACTTCACTTACAGGTAAGTTCGTTTAATCATTAATTATACTCGTGCATCGTACTCAAGATTAGTAACCTGGAAAATAAACTTATTACACATGTAGACTTTGAGAGTAGGAAGGAAATTTTAACAGTTGTTAATCACATGGTTTATTAGGTGAAATTTGAGATCAACACAAACATTCAAACATAAAGGTAATTATTATTATTCAAAACTTAAACCAAAAAACCTTTTTTAACTTCAAAGGGAATTATAAAACAAATCAACAATTATCATCTTAATTAGTTAATCCAATTATCTACTGGTCAGTATAGCTTTTGCTAAAGAGGTTTGATCAGATGACACAATATTTCTATTATAAAACCTCCAAAAAGTATCAGAATCATTACTCCATCCGGCTGTTTTGCGGATTAAATCAATATTAACACCCGACTGATAGGCTTTGGAGGAGGAGGCGTGGCGCGTGCTGTGCGCCGAGAACACGGTCACATCCACGCCGCTCTCCGCCAGGGTGCGCTTGACCCAGCGGCTAAGGGTCTGTGTCGACACACCATTGTGAGGTTGTCTTATGCTAGTAAATAAAATATTACTTTTTCGTAAAGATCTAGTTCTGTTAATATAAGCTAACAAAGTTTTTGCTGGGCAAATTTCAGTTTTTTCAATAAAAAAAGGTAGAGTTAAAATCGGTTGGTTCTTCCCTGGACGGGAAGTTTTAAGTAGGTCAGGGATTTTAATTATTATCTTGGTTGTATAATGCTCCATATTTAAAATGTTAATTTTGGAGAGAGTTTGCATTCTGTGTGCTGTAACTAAAGACAACAAGGTTATGCATTTTTTGCTAAGTTCTTCTAGAGTTAAACTTTCATTAGGAAACTTAGTTGCAAGAAAATTTAACACCAAAGAAGAATCCCACGTCACATCATATTTTGGCAAGGGGGGTCGTAACCTAAATACACCTTTATAAAATCTAACAATTCTTTCATCTTTGGAAATGTTTGGTCCAAGTACTAGAGATAATGCTGCTCTATAGCTGTTTAAAGTACCATATTGCATGCCTTTGTCGAATGTTTCTGTAAGAAATTCTAAGACAGAAGCGATAGAGGCATCAATTAAGTTTATAGAATTTAGGTTACAATATTGAAACCAATTTCTTAGACATACATCATACTGTTTGACTGATGTATCGGCTAAAGAAGCTAACATTATATTTATTGCGGACTGGGGAGTGTTTCTTCGGAGGAGCGCGTCCCGCACAATAACGCGGCAACCAGGGTAAGTGTTTTCTGGACGTGATTTTGACTGGAATGAGAAATAATGATGTTTTGGTGTGGTTTGAGAATGATCATCTTTGAGACAACTAATTTACGGAAAACTGGGTACCAAGGCTGTGTGGGCCACATGGGAACAACTACTATACCTCTTGCTTTATCTATTATGACTTTTCTTAGTGTTTTTAAAATAATTGAGACTGGTGGAAAGGCATAGAAAAAATAACGTCCCCAGTTTAGAGTAAAAGCATTAATGGCGAAGGCGTCAGGATCCCTTTGCCACGATACGTATTTTGTACATTTGTTATTTATACGACTAGCAAACAAATCAATCTCCGGGTGACCCAATTCAATAATAATTTCTGTGAATGAGTTAGTGGTTAGTTCCCATTCGATATCTGGATGATTACGTCTCGATTCGGCGTCAGCCACAACATTATCTATTGATCTGATGTAATTAGCAAAAACAAAGATCCCACGGGCTTCGCACCATTGCCAAATTTCTTTAGTAATTTTAGTCAGGTGAGGGAATTGCACTCCACCCATTCTATTAATGTAACTTATTGCTGTGGAATTGTCAATGCGCAAAAGTATCTGACAACTTCTAGCATTCTTTGCAAAAGTTTTCAATGCAATAAAAGCAGCAAGCAACTCGAGATAGTTGATATGTTGGGTGCGTTCTCTCTCAGACCACGGGCCACTGGCGGCCTCATCGCCGCACGCAGCGCCCCACCCGGTCGTTGAGGCGTCAGAAAATATCTCCAGTACATAAGAGTCGTCTAGAATTTTATGTACCGATTTGTCAATATTTTGTAACCACCACGAAATATCTCTGTGCAAGTACTCAGGTATGATCATTATTTTATTGTAATCTTCATCATCCTTCAAATTTAAAAATTTTTCACGTTCAAAATTTTTTGTGTAAAGCCATCCATATGCCACAGCCGGGCAAGCTGATACTAACAAGCCCACAAGTTGTGCGAATCTTCTGATTTTACAATGTGTGATATTTCTAAATTTTAGCAGTTCAGATTTAATTCGTATTCTTTTTTCTTCAGGCAAGCTGATTTCAAATTTATGAGAATCTATTATAAAACCTAAAAACTTGCAAGACATATTGGGGTGGAGGTTACTTTTTTCATAATTGATTATGAAACCTAAGGCAGTGAGTAATTTTGTTGTAGTCCGTACATTATTGTTACATTCTATAAAAGAATTTCCTATTAAACACAAATCATCTAAATATATAGTAGATATTAGTCCAGCTAATCTTAATAACTTTATCACAGGTTTCATTAATTTTGTAAAAATACAAGGAGCTGTATTCAAACCAAATGGCAAGACCTGGAATTCATACAATTTTCTATCAAATTCAAAGCGTAGATATTTCCTAGATTCAGGGTGAATTTTAAGCAAAAAATAGGCATCTTTAAGATCCAGTGTGGCCATAAAACTATCCTTTGATATGAGTTTTATTGCAGTACGAAGGTCCTCTAATTTAAAGTGATCAGTTTTTATAAACATATTTAAACATTTAAGATTCAATATAAATCGTTTTTTGCCATTTGGTTTAGATATTAGAAAAACACTAGATATAAATTGACCACTGCAAGGTTCACATTCATTAATTGCTCCAATTTGGAGTAGACTATTTATGGACATATAATAATCTTGTTTGTCCTTAGCGGAATAATCAATTACAGATGGGACATAATTTTGGAAAACAGGGCTTGAAAAGTTAATTTTATAGCCATCTATCCATGACAGAACTGTTTGATCGTTTGTAATAAGAGCCCACTGCTGTTTATAGCAGGATAAGCGGCCGGCGTAGCGTACCTGTGTTAACGCCGACGCTGGTAATATTTTGGCGGCGGCGGCGGCGGCGGTGGACGCCGCGACTGTCTCGATGAGGTCTCGGGCCGCGCTCGCGCCGAGGCAGGCTGCCGGTTGCTCTGCAGGGTCGGCTGCCTGCGAGCCGTTCCCCTCGCTCTCCAGTTTAAATTTCTTGGAGGCTGCTGCTGTGTTGGTTTTTTGATGAAGTTATTTTTAATTTCAGCACCTGATCTGGACACAGCTTTAGCAGCTGTTAAAGTTCCTGCCAAATTCTCACCGAACAGAAATTTGTCTATCTTTGTTGGTATCAACTGGTCGGTAATCTCTTTTTTAAGCGATGAGCTAGTAAAAAATCTTCTCTTTACAGAATCTCCATGTTGGAGGTCACAAAGGATTTTATTTGCATCCATCAAATATTTTAAAAGCAGGTTATCTTTTGTCACAAGTTGCAGTTGGATAGAAGTAATTTCACTGACGCAGGCTATAGCTGATGCAAGTTGTTTCTGCCTTGTTTCCATAGCTTTGTCCCGTTTCAGACTCATTTCTGGTATAGCAGCTTTGATTTCCAAATTTAACTCGGGTGCTTGAATTACTGGACAATTAGCTGGTATTAAATACTTTGAGACAAGATCATTTCGTTCATCCTTAGTGAGACCATTAGTCAAGATATATTGCAGGCGGTTTGCCAATTCCTTATGGATAATCTTCCCATAAACAGATTTAGCCAATGGGTCGTCTCCTAATATTTCTAGGATTTCGCTATCTAATGCGTCTTCAGTTTCCAAATTTATGGCTTCCTGCATGTCTTCCAACAGTGGTTGTTCGGGTATACTCTGTGTATCCTCCACTGCAGGAGTTGGTTGGTCAGCCCTAAAGTTGTTTAGGTTATCCTCGCCTGGAATCCAGTAATAGTGTGTAAATAATATTAATGATAATAAATTAATTTCGCACCATCGTTTTATAATGATTTATTTCGGCAGCCATTTTGAATTTCATTTTCGGTATATTTGTTACGATTCCCACGTGAATCGAACTTACCGGAATTTTAAACTATTTAGTTTAGACTGAAGACTCGGTATATTTGTTACGATTCCCACATAAATCGACTGTACCAGTATTTTTAACTATTTTTAATAGACTCGGTTTATTTGTTACGATTCCCACATAAATCGAACGTACCGGCATTTTAAATCTCGGTTTATGTCTTAGTTCCCACATGAACTAGACGTGCCGAAGTTATAATCATAATATATAATCATAGTTATAATAATAATATATTATGTAAGCAAACATTTATTAACAATCAAACACTGTAGATCCATAGCGTCGGTGTAACATTACAATTCCCGCGTAAATTGTACGTATGTACCTACTAACGCTTTTGATGCGTGGTAGTTGTTAAGATGCTTTGATTGCAACAATTTTACGTAATACAATGAAATCCTTTATGAATTTTATAAAATCTAGTTACATACCTTCAACTTGTTGTTCCGAATAATTCTCGTTATAATTACTTGTAGCTTGAGCCGGCGAACGATTCTCCCGCCGGCGTGCTTGTATCAGTTTTCGTTCCAGTTTCTTCATTTTTCGACTAATTTCTTCATATTCATCCTTGTAATGTTTTCTTTTTCCCATATTAATACTTTGAACTTAGTTTTGATAACTTTTAACACTTTAGTAAGGCTAAAATACCGTTTAGCAAACTTGAGCGGTGAAGCACTTTTTGTGAATGACATAAGGCACAGAGCAGCGCAAGGAACAGACATAGATAAAAAAAAAAAAAAAAAAAAAAAAAAAACTCTGAATTGTGCTATGAGTGGTGGCACCTATGTGGTACTACATGTGTAATAAGTTTATTTTCCAGGTTACTAATCTTGAGTACGATGCACGAGTATAATGACCTTTTTAGTGCCAAATTCTTACCAAGCTTTCTCTACGTTCATGTTTTATCGCTATTTCATTACTTTGCACTTACTTTGCACCTGTCACCTTAGATGTAAGCACCAATTATATGTTGATTATTTCCAGAATATTTCGAGTCCGCAATATAAATTAATGGACGTGCTTTCAGATGTGTAACCTTTTTTAATTTTATTACACCCAGTTTTTGCGTATTGCGTCGTAATTAAAGAATAAAATATGTTCTTCTTAACATTTCATTAGTATAAATCCTTGATTAGGATATCGGATATAGTGAAATTTCAAAGAACAACAATAAAATAAAAATAACTTAAAGCAAAATTAAAATAAAACTTTAACAAATTTCTGTTGATCTTTTTTTTTATATGGTGGTTTTTTTTAACAATATCCCTTCTGGAAGTTCCTTGTTGAAAATGGTTCTTTTGGCAAATATATTTGTCTTGCTAACTACATTTCAAATCATACCTTATCATTATTTATTTATGAAATCTGAAAAATAAAACAATTTCGTTGGCATTATGGCATCTATAATCTAAATCTGTATAATTTCATTACACTCCTATTAAAGAAGATAGCGCGTGTACACAACTTTAAAAGCCAATTCCTAAAGTCTAATTACCGCAGTTTTAGCACAAAATATTTACTAGTTCATATCTTAACTTAAATACAAGGGCTACATGACTAAGGCAACATAAACTCTTGTGAAACAAAAAGGTATTAGTGAAATATATTGACGACGTGTTGCTCTAATTCCAGTTCCTCCGCACGGCTACGAGCTAAACAACTTAGACAATAATGCCTTGGACTCTCGCAACATATACCAGGATGACATGAGCCGGCAGAGGTACGAACCTCCATTCCCATTGGACTCCGACGAACCAGTGTCTATGCCGGCCGAACTATCCAGTGACGAAGCGAGGTTCAAGCACTCGAGTCCTATGTACCAGAGCGCTGTGCTCGTGACGTCTGATGGAGATCATAAGGATGACAGTGAGTTATCTGAGACCGTATTACCTACCAAGCGTCAAATTCTGCCAAGTTCCAGTCACTGAGAGGGTAAGAGATATGTAAGTGCAAAGCGCTGTCCTCTTTTCTGTCTGGAATTTGGCAGGCTTATCTTCTATCTTGTTAATTGCCAATGTTTCATTAGAGACAGTTTAGTCAGCAAATTAAGCATTGAAGTTAAAAAAAAATGTGCAGTGTTCTTACAATAAAATACACAATTAGCAGCAAAAGCAGGCGGACAATCAAAGAAAACAAAATTTTCTATACTAGATTCTCTTGTCAAGACAGTGAGAGCGTGTGTAGTTAACTTTGAGTTCTTCGAATGTCCACCTACTTATACTGCTGAATGTAAGTACGAGTATGTAGTCCCAGCTTCCTAATAACTAGACCCCGTTATCGGAGGTGCAATTTGGTAGCTGGACGTTCTTATTTATGATGTCGATATTTATTTATTAATACTTTTAGTTTTTCTTTACAATTTGTTTTACATTCATTTTTTAGACAAAAGTGTACCTAACATTTTTATTTTGTTTTCTATGTAATCAACGTCATCAAAAACAGAATCCGCTACCAGGAGAACAAAAACACTATGGTTGCTATTTCACAATAGTTCAAAGTTACAATTTAACTTTTTTTAATGTTTCAAGGTGCGGGCCAGTAGTGCATGAAATAAACAAAACATTTTTAATTTTTGTCTAAGACATTTATGGTATAAATAAGTATCGTCATAGCTATATTTCAAAAATATTTTTAAGGCATGGTCTTAGAACGTCTAGATAACGGAGTCTATACTAATAACGTTCAGGCTTAAGGTGCTTTTTAACCGGCCAGTGGGGCTAGACAAGGTGTATTCGACACTCGCTAGCGATTATGTTTCGATTGCAAAATATATGGAATTGACTTAACATGACATTGACTATGAATTTAACCCTCCTTCTTCATCTTCGGTGGAAGTGGTTGTTATATTACAAAAAAAAGTTCTCTCGCCACCTCGTCTCGCCTCGTCTCGCCGGTGGAAAAGCACCTGACGCTATCACACTTTCACTCGCAACTGACAGTATGTTTGTCACTCGTGATTCATAGAAAAACGAAAGTACTATAAGAATATGGTAGTACTGGAATTAACTTTGCAAATTTTGGCATTCCGAACTTATGAATATAAATTGTTTATACACAATTTTAAATATCTACACATACATAAAATCAGAGGGGTAGGCAGAGCTACAGAAATACCAACAACTCTAAAAATACTTGTTTATAATTCTGTAAACACATTTTGCAAAATCAGGCCAAGAAGTTTACTAGTGTATGTGACAGGTTGCAAGCTCATCGCCTAATAGTACTAAGCCCTTATCACCGTAATCATCACTTACGACATCCACGGGAAGACATGGAGTGGCACTATTCTAACCCGGCAACCACATGGGGAAATTTTAAATATCTGTGGATCTTATTTTATAAAAGCCAAGCTCAATTCAAGTCTAACTAGAATAGAGTTCGATTTTAATACATTTGAATAGGTTCCAATAACCACATAAACCGGTATGGAAACATGGTTTGACTGCAAACTCGCAACCCTAGCCGCAGACATTTGTGGTTCACCCATTTGACTGGCTAGTTAATGACTTTAATGAGCTACCTGCTCCAAATAGTTTTCGGTCAGTTTAAATAATATCATTTAAATAACCTATCGTAGGTATTTTTTTTACCTATGGTACAGGACAATGCCATATCTAGGAGTAATAAGTGTAACCTTTTGCAACGCATTAGTAATGCCCTGCACTTGGAAATACAAGGCGCATGGGATGGTTAATTATAAGAACTCTCCGGGCGGCGTACACTCTTTGTGCCCTTTCTTAACTTCAAAACCACATAACTGAAATAAAAACATGTTTTCCTATTTTAAAGGCAATGGCTTAAAGAAATGGAAGGCGGTGGCGTTGTCACCAGACACTGAACGAAAGGCCATGCTTGCAACGGCTCCGCCCAAACCAAAGGTTTCTGATCCCGTCCAAAAGGAGAACATCAAACCTGAACCGCCTAAACAAAACACCAATTCAGAGCCCACGGTAAGATTGTTGTAACCTAACCTTATCTTTATACTTATTTTATTTTGTAAACAATGTTTAGGGAATTAGAATATGGGTTGATTTTTACCGAATAAGACAAGTACATGTATAAAGGTATGTAATCATATACAATATTTACAAAATAGAAAACTAAAGGCTAACTTATCCCTACTACATGAAAAACAGATCATGTTTTATTATTTTATCGGCCCAATTTCACTCTTAAATTTTAACTAAATAAATAAAGCTTACGAGTACCTTGCTACACCTCTCTATTACATAGTAAAAAATATAAATCGGCCCTTGGACAACATAATAACTATAGTGTTTTCAATCCTCGACTGGCGCCTGACTCCGCTACTCAAGTTGACGTTATTCGTCTGCGTATATAATTTTGTTATGATGCGGGTGTTCCTGAATTGAAAACATAAAACATTTCACTAATTGACACGTTCAAATTGACTGACAAGTTTTCAAGAAACCTCTTACTCTCTAATAACTATTGAATGGATAAAAACCTATATTATGGCGACCTTTAAGAGCTGACATTTATTAAATAACCTAACTGATTTTAATGAAACCTAGCCAAAACCCAACCCGATTAACCTACTTTCTTTAAAAAATTACCGTGACCAAATCGGTCAATCAGTTTGAAAGTTGCATCCCTATTTGCATTGAGGGTTAATAAGTAGTTCTGAGTTGATTCCTTACATTTGTGGGGGCAGATTGTTACAGTAGAGCTGAACCGCGGTTGGAACAGCCGGCTCGGCTTCAGTGTGCAGAGTCACCCGGACTCCGGACAGAGCTACATCTCCGCCGTGTACAACGACAGTGTGGCGGCCAGGGACGGACGGCTGCAACGAGGGGACGTCATCTTGCAGGTATGGTTGCTTGATCTCATTTTCAGCTGATCTTTAGTGAGAACTTTACAAGACAAGTTAAAGTTAATTCTCACACGTATTGAGACGAGCGTCTAGCTTAAGATCGGTATTAATACGGACTTAAGATAGTATTAACATTTTTCGTTGCAGACACAGCATTGTCCAGGAAACTTGACCAGTTTTTGGTCAATATTAATTGTTCCCAATATTTGTCTCAAATGGACACATTTGTGAAATTATAAATTCCCTTAACAATTCCTATCTCGATTAACTTATGATGTATTTATATTTCAATCTTGCAGGTAAACGACGAGAACGTGACGTCCATGAAGACTCCAGAAGTAATAGACCTGCTCAGGTTACTTCGTGGATCCATCTGCATCACGGTGCTGCGGCCTCCGCAGTAAACCTCGAAATTGGATATATTTCAAAGAACATTATTGGTATCTCTGCTATAACACAATGTGGCAAAACAGGTCTATGTAGAAACCCACCTTAAGGCATCTTAAAAGGAACTACGAACTCTTTCTATTGTCACATTAAAATACTATAAGCCAAAAGGGCGTAGGTAATTACTGTTTAGTTGGCTTAGTCAATAAATATAACTAACACGCGACATATCGCCAACCTCCACCTATGTCGGTTTGTCCAATATATCCACTTTAAACTCTAATTGTAAGGTTAAAAAAAAATGTGTGGTAGCTAGGAATTTGTTGAGCGATGGCTCTAAAATCTGTTTAAAGTTCCTAAACAGTGGCTAATAGACTAATTCCACTTCAACTGATGAAACTATACATATTTAAAAGATACCTAATACATTATTATTGTTAATTAGTTACCTTAAAGTTTACATAGTTTAACTTGCGGAATTGATCTCTTTAGGATTCTCAATTTTTATTAAAGATTTATTAGATTGATATTATAAAATATGAAGTTATTGCAATGAAATTCTTTTTACTACCCGACCAAATCTGCGCAACGAACTTGACAATTTTAAAATTACTTTTACTCTAAGGTGTCCCCATACGTTGGTGTACTGTTGGTGCATACCAAAATGTACATTACAAAGTGCATTCCACAAGTTGATGTACATAATGTAAAGTAAATACTATTAGTCAGGATACACTGTAGTATATTGTAGCATCACAAAACAGTAACTTGTACCTAGGGCTAGCAAGCGCAAGATATACAGTCGGAATTCTATTGAGCGGGCTACTCACTAGCGAGCTGTGACTGTTATAGTAGCAGATACAGGAGCTTCTAGTGGAGAACAGGCTCACGAGCCGCGTACACATCACGATTTTACGTGCAACAGTTACAGTAACGAGCTTCTAGTCGAGAACAGGCTCGCGAGCCGCGTACACATCTCGATGTTACGTGCAACAGTTACAAGTAACGGCGCTCTAATGAGTACCCGGCTTTGTATTGTTCTTTTACACTATGATTTATCGGAATAACGCTTTAGCTTTTTAAATAGAGTTACTATTTGTGTATTCTATCTTTACTATTTTCATCAAGCACAAGACGTATTTAATACTAGAATTGGATTCGTATAGCTTGGCAAAAAAAATGTTGGATGCAGTGACAGTTCGAACTACATTATTTTCATAACAATTCAGATATTTTTCTAAGAGTGCTTGCTCTATTTCCTCCAAATTTTCTTTTGCCAAGTTAACGCCTTATCAACACCCATAATAGTTTCCAATAGATACTGAAAATTCTAGTCATCTCTAAATTTTAATCGAAATAATGTTGTAGTCCGTATAAATAAGATAAACTTAGCCGTGTAGAAGATTTTCAAAAACTATAACTAGCCTATTACGAGTATAAATAGAAAATTACTATTCACAGACACGTTAATTAGTAGATACATTCTTAAAAGATTTGTAATAAAAATGTTGTCAACTCAAAAGATTTTATCAACAAATCAACTCAAAAATCTATTTTAATATAACGATATTAGATTTAAGGCGATAATGTAGGAAATGATCCTTACACATGACAAAACTGAACGAACGAAATAACTGATATTCTAAAAATATTGTGATGGATATGTGGTAATATAAACTACTGTGTAAACTTCTAGTGTAGTGGTTCGTTGGCGTAACGAAATATAATTATATTGGAATGGTTCTAGGTAATAGATCTTAAAAAAATATCCTAGGAGACAGGGCATAAATGCCACGTTAAATTAATAAATTAAATAATCACTTTTAATGTTTTGCTGCTTTTCTAGACTATGGATAACAAAATCTAGCAGCCAAGAGATGTTGCGTTTAGACAGAAAAACAATCAAACAGCAGAGATAAATAATTATATGTATAAAATACAATTATTCAAATGTAACTGGAAAACGGTGACAGTAAAATGGGTTCCATAATGCTGTCTCCTAGGCAAAAAGCGAAGAAAATCTTTGAATTTTGATGTGGTGCATTCGAAATATAAAAGATATTTCACTTAGAATGGATACACACTCTTTGAATGCAAAGTATAAACACTGAGTTTGACGCGGATCTAGAATCTAGAATCTGTGGGATTTCTAATCTGCCACCGGATGGCACAATAGTACCTAACAAATTTTTTGGCAATCCTGATGAACCGTGTAATACACGAGAGTTTCTTCAATTTTTTTTTCTCAGTTTATACAATTTCGAATATGATATTCAGACATTAAAACATAGTTTTTTAAGAATAGCATTGCGGATTCACTCCTGCAAATTATAAATTAATCAATTTTCAATAGTGTCTTTTTGATGTATTTCTCAGGGAATAATTAATAAATTGATCTAAGACGCCATTTTATTATTTTGCTCAATATGATATTGTTTTAACAAAATATACATGAAAAAAATAATTAAGATCATTATACATTTTTAAGGTGCATGATTCTAGTCAATTTATTGGCTCTTTAATTTATTTTTACATGTATTATTAATCGTATTCTATTAATCATTTATTGTTTACCTAAAACAGACCGTGTCCTTTAGACACACGTAGTACACTAGTACAGACATGTATGAAATCATGCAACAACATTTAAAATTCATAATTACGTTTTTTTACAAAATGTTTTTTTTTCCTGAAATATTCTATTGGTCACCATATTGTATTCTTTCTTATAAATGTTTTCGCTTTGACTGAAATCCCTAAAGAATACAATATCGTCTCCAAAACCTCTGATCCAGCATTATGTATGTTATTGTAATAAAATATTTCTTGCCTACAGCTGTATGCCTTAAAATATAGTCTCGGACATACCCGTACTCTTTGGTAATTTCTGAGGCGTGGATTTTGTTTTATGAGATGTGTCAGTCATAGAGGTGTAAAAGGAAGTTCGAGATAACTAATTATTAATGGTCCTATGACAGAAATAAAAAATAATAAATTATTATGTCTTTTATTTCAAAAAGTATACATACGAGTAGGTCAAGTCAAAATTGGTTGTTTATCACAAGATACAGCAAAATTAGCAAGTCTCTGGAATTCTATTCCCAAATGTTCGGATTTGAACAAAAGTTCTAAGGACTTGTTAGGGTGAGGACCAAAAAGTTGGACCATTAGTTAACCGTAGTTAACCTTACAAACAACGAGGGCGACATAAGTTCCGTTGTGCAACGAAAAGTATCCTTACGGAAAAGTTTAATAGAAAATTTCATTGCCTGAGTTACCTACTGTGCCCAACATTTTGGTCCTTACCCTTTAAAAATAATTCTATGCACATTACTTCTTTATTATAATAATAATAAAGCTCATAACATAACTGTGTTTGATGTGTATTTTTTAATAAATAAAAGGTCTACGTACATTATCGTCATTTTAAATCGTAGATGTACCGATTATAACTGGTTCACTCAACCTATCATAAGACATAGCCGACCAACTAATTACATAAGAAATCGTAAGCGTAACGGTCTAACGGTCCCCCGTGGACATTACTGTTGGCCCGTGACCATGACTATTGCTGGAAACTGAGCATAGCTGACAATTACCCAGGGCTCTTATAAGTTGAGTTTAAGTTTAGGATAAAGGAAGATACCGAATTTTAACTCAACTTAATTCATAAATTTTAATGTAGAGAATATTATCTGGCAAAGTGTACTTTTTACACACTTATCAACTGCTTACCGCGACTAATATAATCTATCGAGTCCTATCGAAGCCTAACTCACTGCGTCTACATTAACATTACAGTAGAGATCCTGTACACGCATAGGTATTTGTATCCTGGACACACATTGAATTGCATTGTCATCGTGTTTACATGTCTTTCAAATTTTAGCCCATAACAACAGCCCGTAACAGGATTCTTACCATGGAAATTGAGTGCGGTGTCGTGGTTTCCTTCCATTTCATCCAAAGGTCCATTCTTAAAGTGATTTTTTTAATAGTTATTTATGTAACTTTTTAAAGCACGAGCAAGAGCGCGAGTGACAGCGGATGACAGGCATAAGAGTCTTTAGAGTAAATATGTACCGTTGAATGCATACGTTTTTCTACAAGCTTAAAATGATAATAAGCACAATAAACAACTGCTAACAAACTTTTCTACAAAACGCCATTGTTCATAATCTATATTGAGCGTAAATAACAAGTCAATAAATGCTGATTTCCATATTAAGCGTATCTATGGTAACCAACAACAAGTCGATGACTATTAAGCAACTTTTTTAGTGATTTAATAAAAATTAAATTTTAAACACGTTATTATTCTTAACATTTATTTCGTTTTTATCTACGTCATTGATTGTAATTTAATAATTTTAACGATTTAATATAACAAATTAGAGTGTCTTCCCGTGGATGTCGTAAAAGGCGACTAAGAGAGTTAGGGCCTGTAGTACCTACTGTTAGGCGATGGGCTTGTAACCTATCACTAATACATTAAACTAAACTTCTTGGTCTGATTGTGCAAAATGAGATTACAGAATTATACTTAAACCAGTCTTTAAAGAGTTGTTGGTATTTCTGTAGCTCTGCCTACCTCACTCTAGGAATAGGTAGGAATGCGTGAAGCTATGTATGTACGTAATGTCTATAAAAGAACAGTTATTACTATGGCATCGCAAATTATACAACAGTTTCACACTTCGGTTCGGCTATAGGTAGGTGGTACTTGATAACGTTAACGATAGCAATATTAGCCTGTTAACACAGATTAACACTGCCTCCAGGCTATAAGGAACCTTGGCCCATCTGGAGAAGTCTAAATAGGCTGAGGACCCAGGTTGGCCGAAGCAAAGATAACCTGTGTCGGTGGGAGTACTCAAGTAGCGCAGACGCTAGCTGTTAATGTGGAGAACCCTTGCAAACCATGTTACACCTCACAAACTGTCCCGCGTGCCCGACCACCTGCTCGCGTGAGGACTTACTTGTCAGTAACCATAGGGCTACCACGGTAGCCGCTTTCTGGGCAAGTAAGATTTAGCCCGAGTTCTTGCCGACACGAAAGAAGAAGAACACAGATAGCAGTACCTCAGACAAAACTCCTGTAGCAAATGCAACCTTATAACCAACAGGATAGGATTGCATCTGCTTTGGCCATTGAATTTGGGATTTGGCTTAGGTGGGCAGTATAGTAACGAGTAGAAAAAGTGTTTTCTAGCGTGTATGTAACAAAGCACAGAAATTGAAATACAATATTTACATTCTAGGAACGCACGGATCCCTGTGTACACCTGAATACGTACTTTGGTAATTTGTAATTTGAATTATTTTCATCTCTTTATTATGTACCTAAGTAACTGATTGCTAATCACAAAATATACATTTAACATGGTATATTTTAATTCCTTTTAAAATAACGCCCTTTAAGCAAAACATCCCTTCTGAAACGTCTGTACATGATTTTTTTTTATTATCTTTAGCGTTGAAACTCCGCCGCAGATATCCCTTGGTGGCGATCAAATGATTAAGCTAATGTGACGTGTAGGGTTTTGTGAAAGGGACGAGGGGTCATATTACGAGTGGGACCTGATGCGCCATAAAAAATACGTTTACGTACATAATTTCTATCAGTTTAGTTTCCAGCGGAGCCATATTGTACGTGAATCGATAGGATAAACTTCAATAAAACAGCCATCACTTTCTAGCAACATACAAGTGCGAGAATGACGAATGCTTTATACAAAGCAATAAACGCGATCATAATAGGCCTGCAGCATAAATAAATTACCATCTCTCTTGTAGCATATGGCCCGTCACGGTCACCAGCCACCGGCCGTCGCGTCCGAGGGATCTTCGCCGCGGTCGGCTGCGCGTTCCAAATTCAAAACATAACAGAATATTATAATTGTCTATGGCAACTACACTGACAGGAAAATAAGTGAAAGACGATGGAGAGGGATAAAAAATCCGTATCGTGAAGCAATGATCTCTTCAGTTAAAACGTCAATTTATGCTAGATATTATACAATTGAAATCCTGAGTGAACTAAGTCTTGAGTTAGCTACTTGTATCATCTCAGACTACAATTGTTGAGTCAACATAAAAGCCTGTTAGGAGTGTGTATAAAACAGTCAGGATAAAACAGCGACAAACACAAATATTTTTTTGTACTTTCTATTGCAGGGTTTTACAGTGGCTCAATAAATAACCCAAATACTGCGGTGGTGTGTGCCACTCAACAAACATTGTAGTTCCATCTGTGTCACCACGTTTTTTTTTTGCCAAGAAGTACATAACGTGACATCAATATAATCGTTGATCCGTCGTGACCAATATACACGAACGTCCACGAATTCGAGCCAATGTGCGAATTTTCGTTTATATTGTTTGTTTGTCAATTTCGCGAGTCAATTGGAAAATTGCCTGGTGTCGAATTCAACTCATACAACTCGTTAAAAGTGAGAGTTGTAAACTTTTTTTATGGCAATTGTCAGGGACCGACTTTTCTGCCAGCATCAAGCATTGATTTGATATGAATATGAAACATCACGTCAATATAGAAACATAAAATATTTAGGAACTAAAAAAGCTCAAAAGCTCGTGGATGTCGTAAGAGGCGACTAAGGAATAAAGGCTTGAAGTACTGTAAGGCAATGGGCTTGCAACCTATCACCAATAGGTAAACTTGTAAAAATCTTAGTCTGATTGTGCAAAATGTGGTTACAGAATTATCAACAAGTCTTTTTACAGTTGTTGGCATTTCTGTAACTCTGCCTACGCCACTTTGGGAATGAAGACGTGATTTTATAGGTATGTATGTATTGAAATTGTTACTAAAAACTTTGATGACTGGAAATCCTTAAAGTCTCAAATAAGCTGCAATCGTGTCTGCCCTTCCGCCTCTCTGCAGCATCTTCCCGGAAGGTAAATTTTACATATACTAAATACATTTTTTTGTACAGCGTCTAGATACACTTAATATTAATAATTAACAATTAAACGTCACATTAATAAGCTTGAAATTTTACTCAAATGATAAAATTTAACTTATTTTAAAATTACTTTCTTTAAAGATACCAACTAGGTCTGTTTTAAAATGAAAAGAAACCTCAGCTGTAGAAATTAACGAAATAAATAGTTTTCCATTTAAATAAAATCAGTTAATGCTGAGGTTAGTTAATTTTAAACACAATTGGTCAATTTTACACAACTGAGACAGCTTTGGTCTCCTCAGCAAATACGATTGTATACACGAAGGTGCCGAAATTAATTAATTGGTGACCAAAGAGCACCATCATATCCAATTGCCAAAACACGGTGAGGGGGTGCGACTCACACCGCCAACAGTCGGCCATAGACGAGTCAGTCGACACTGGCCACCGATACGCTCGCACCTGTACCTCGTATAAGCGGGCCCGCGAACACGCCGGAAAAAGGAAGTGCAGTGACTGTAATGATTCGTTCTCGGAACACGCTTTTTAATTTCGAATTACGAATGTGATCAAGGACATTTTTGAGTGAGTACATTACGTAGTTATGAATCTGTTTCTTTTTCGAGTTCTTTTTTTTATTTTTTATAGCGATCGCGAAAAGAGAGATGCTATATAGTTTTAAGCGGTATCTCAATTTTCAATGTAAAGACTTTGAATGAACCTCATAGTTTTTTTCAACGTCGGGTTTTAAATATATATTTTTTTAATTATTAATTGTTCGCATACTATTATAAAACAGGAAAACACTTATATGTGTCGTTGCAGTGAATGCGTTAAAACGTTCTTCTAATTTTTAAATAACCTTCGGAACGGAAAGTTAACCCGCGCTACGCTTCCATAAACTGTTTCGTGAAATGATACCTATCAAATTGACAATGGACAGTCCAACGGAGATAGACAAACAAATTACACCGGTAACTGGGTTGTGACAGATCGCGATTATTAGGTCAATTTTACAACTAACAGAATCAATAAGAAAGTACAGTCAGTTAAGTTCAATCACAGGTCACTGTAGGGCCATTTCATGACAAAGTAATTCGACAAAATGTACTGACAACACAAAATAAATAGGTTTTCATGGGTACAGTAATGAAGTTAACTGTATTTACACAACCAAAATTAGACCTTAAAACCTTTCTTACATCATTAACCTGCTGAGAACATGTTTAAATAAAATAACGACACTTTCATTTTACGAAATTAATTGGACATAAACTTATAAAGCATTACAATCATCATAACAATAGCGAGTTGCAATATTCCCACAATTTTATAGTAATGTTAAACCTAATCCGTCAATCTTTTAATTGCAAGTCGACTGAAGATTTCTCTTGCTTGAAAGCCAATGGAAGTAGGAATCGGTTCCTGCGATTGTTGTTATCGATTCTATTGTCGACGTGGAAATCGTGGGAAACCGCAACACGTGGAGACAATGTAGGAGCGATATCATCTTGGGATAATCGGTATCGCACGAGAAACATGCTAGCGCCGTTTACCCACGCGTCTTTTTCAATTGTTTAACAACAATTAATGTCAAACGAAACCAATTGTATTTGTAATAAAGCTTTTCAATCGAGAGTTAGATATCTTTTGTTTAACCCGACTGCAGAGCTAATACTAAGGTAGGTAACGAGTTTTACTCATATTGAATAGAAATAGACCTTAATAACATACATAACAATATAAATCATAAAACTAACGCAACTATATTTGAACACTTTCGCGGTGTTTGATAGACGGGGGCGGCCATGGAATCGCTGAAATATACAATGATAATAGTAATTCCTTACAATTGACAAACATGTATGCAATATCTGTAACTTGTGGTATGAAGTAAATAAATCTAAATCAAAATATCTACCTAAATATATAACACCTCGGCCTAGCGGTAGGTATACGGTTGTTATTTAAACAATTAATTATTGATCAACATTATGCATGTTGATCAATAATTAATTGTTTAAATAACAATAAACCAACTGCAACTATTAGAGTTCGGTTGACATTCCGTGGCTCGATTGACCAGGTATTTTACCGTTTTTAACTCGACCGCCATTACTATACATTAAATAAGAGCTATCATAACATTGGCAATACGAGTTCATGTCAAAATCAATATGATTTTACCGAGTACAATTGGGCCTTAGATCTTGACGAAATTTAAATAGATTCACCCCTGAGATTTACCCTACAAATTAAGGATAGAATCATAGAAATCGGTTGACAATTGACGATTGAGAACCTTCTTTTGAAAGTCTCTTGAAAATCTCCTGAAGTATTAGGCTAGGTTCACAAGAACGCGCGTCAACGCGCGGTTTGGCTCGGCGCGCGGTACAAGATTATAACAAAGTAGAGCTATCGACATAACCGTGCGATGAGAACCAAGATCTTGCGCGTGACGCCATGCACCGAACGCGAGATCTTGACACGAGACGTCTGTTATTTGAACGCTTCAACCGCGTGCCATCGCGTGTTGACGCGCGTTCATGTGTGCCTAGCCTTAAACTGATTAATAAAATTTATTTCATATTCACATGTTTTTACATTATGTGCTATAGAATGTTCTCAAATCAAACTATTTAGAAGAAATAACTGGTTTCCACTCAGCTATGTGTCGTACCTATTGGGAGTACGACGCTGTATTTCTGTGGACCCACGGACTGGCTTAGCTAGACGGCATACATTGCATTCTCTCCCTTCTAGTTAAGCAACAAAAGGAAAATTACATCAATATCAATCAACATAATTTTTTATGTGATTTGTCTATTAATATGTAACTGTCATAAAGGATTGTTTGGAAGAGAAAGACTTGCTGCACCGACCGATGACGACGATGTGTATGTGTCATAATTATGTCATAGGTAGGTTTAGACTTTAGCGCGAGGCAATAATAATCTTGCAATGGAGGTGTTTCGGCTAAATATCTACGAATGACGATGCATCTAGTTATGGGATTTATTTTTATACAGAGTCAATTAAATGTAAGCACCTACTTATCTCGAACTGGTTTTAATGCGAGGAAGTACGTGATATAATTTTGCAATAAGTAGGTACACACATCACCAGTGATAGGAAATAAGCAATCACAGAGCTTCAACTGGAACAGAATATCACCTTAACATCCTTCGAAGTTTATTTCTGTCTTCATTTTCTTTTTAGCTAATCATTTGAAAGTGGAGGCATTCATTTTAACAACTTTCAGAGCTTGTTGTTGAAAGTAAAAAATAAATATTGTCGAAAATCAGTTTACAAAAAACACTTAGGTACTTGTCTAATTTCACGCACAAGGTCCCAATATAGTCTCCGCGTAAACTGGCTTAGTCAGACAGACAGATTGACAAACATTCTCTATGACAGACATTACGATATTATAAAGGTTTTTTTGGCATTTGACTTTGAGACCTTAAATAATTTAAATAATTATTTAATAATAATAACAATCGATACAAAAATATAAATCAATTAATTAAACAAATATTAAGGTAGGTTCACAAAACTTACACTTTTAACATCAAGTAATGGTACCTACTAACACTCCGTGCGTAAAAATTGCGCGTACAAAATGGTCAAACGATAAATCGACGTGGTAGACCCGAGCTCCTTTATTTTTAAGTAGGTGAAAGTTGTACACGCAAATACTATAAAAACACCGTTATATTATTATGATAACTATGTTTAGCGCCAAATGTTATTATTTGTGTCCAATGAGAAACGTGATCTACTTAACCTTTGAGCAATAAAACAAAATGGCGACGTAGAGAATACCTTGGTTTGGGTATGCATGCAACCTATACAACAAAATTCACAGCTGTAGACTGGCAGTGGGTGCTATTTTACTAAAGTTTTACTAAACTGAATAAACTTTCGAACGGTAGAAAATATCGCTAATTAGGTAGTAGCAGCCGCTGCTACTGCGGCAGTGAGCCTAGACAGGTTGACTTCAGACAAATACGTTTTTAGTTATTTATACAATTCGACCATTAATTTTAATGAACGATAGTTTTAAGCAGTTAACGATTTTATAACAAAAATATAACTATATTTAAAATTTAAAAGGTGTCTCGAGCAGCAATGTAATGCAAAGTTTTGTTTGACCATTCTGAGAAGCAGACTTAGTACCATTTTCACCATTGGATGTTAACCACTTAATAGACGATTAGAGCATTAACAGTTGTCAAACGACTAACAGTCGAAATTTAACATCGTATGGTGAAATTGGCACTTAATTTAATTTCAATTTTGATGTTTGTTTACCTTATTTAGTGATATCAGTTGTTAACTTTTTACCGATACATTGCGTGCAGATTAATTTGTGGACGAAAACCGTCGTACGGTCGCGTCTTCAGTCCCTTATGTCAAATTTGGATTTAATTTATTACGTTTCTACAGTCATTTGCATAATGCAACTTGTCCAAGCTCACTGGTATCAAATCGATAGGTTTAGTGCCCTCTATCGACCTCTTGTGATAGATCCATTATTTTCCCTGATAGCTCGAGCCATTTTATAGAAAAGGGGTCTAGACAGACAGAACCGACAAACTAACAGACGGACAGACAAACGGACGAACGGGCAGACGGACAAGAAATTAATCTTATAAGGGTTCCGTTTTTTAGTATTTGGTACGGAACCCTTAAAACGCCAACGTCTGTTTAAGACCAATCCATCTTTCACAAAGCCCAAAGAAGTCTGGTCCCACCCTCCTAGTTAGATTGGTATTTTTGAGCTCAGCTTCTGCTCAAAGCATAATTCTGAATTGGGTAAGATTTAGAATTAGCGCCATAGTAATCTGTTAATATGGCACTAATTCTAAATCTTAGCCAATTCAGTAAGTACCAATACCAAGTACCAATTTCACCATAAAAAAGCTCAGAAAAGCTGTTCAAAGAGGTCCTAGGCTAGATTTTAATACGAGAGCTCATAGTTGTGACTCAACATTGCAATAGATAAAGATAAGTTAAGATAAGTTATTTATTATCTATACTACGAGTATAAACCACAGAAATGCGTATTTCGTAAATAGCATTACTTGGCTATTGCCAAAACTACCATTTTTAATAAAGAGTAACTCTGAACGGACTAAGATTTGGAACTTAGCGCTAACTTTAATTCGGCTTTAAAATACCTATCTAACGATGTAACATGGCTATTGATAGATAGGACCAGGATTTGCATCATCCTTTCCATACATGTAATTGTTACATTGTCTTTAACACTGCTACCACAGATGCATCCTCAAGTGAGACGGGTATACCGTATCTTACAAGGAATGATAGCTGAGGTAGAAATGATAATTGTGGAAACCAGGGCACCGGTCGAGCGGCGGCAGGCTTCTACGAATAAGGCACTGTCCCTATAAAGCTTAAAGAGGCTACATTCTTAGAAATGTGATAGGAACAAAGTTAAACACGGTAAATTGACATAAGAACACTGAACATTACTCCACATTTTACTTAACTCTTCACTTAGTTTACAATTGGACTCGGGAACAAATACTTGTGTGGTTGCCGGGTTCGATTAGTGCCATTCGATGTCTTCTCGTGGAAGTCGTAAAAGGCGACTAAGGCAATAAGGGCTTGAAGTACTGTTAGGCGATGGGCTTTCAATCTGTCGCTAATACAATGGTAAACATCTTAGCCTACTTGTGCAAAATGTGGTGACAGAATTAACAACAAGCGTTTTTAGAGTTGGTATTTCTGTAGCTCTGCCTAACCCACTCTGGGAATGAAGGCGTGATATTATGTATGTACTTCTTTATGTTCTTTACATAGTATAAAAAATCCCATATTCCCCCGTTTTTGCCGTATTTGTATTTTCGTATTTTGCCCCGTGTGGTTGCCGGGTTAGAATAGTGCCACTCCATGTCTTCCCGTGGATGTCGTAAGAGGCGACAAAGGGAATATAGGCTTTTAGTAGATACTGTTAGGCGATGGGCTTGCAACCTGTCACTAATACACTGGTAAACATCTTAGGCTGATTGTGCAAAATGTGGTTACAGAATTATCAACAAGGTCTTTAGAGTTGTTGGCGATTCTGTAGCTCTGCCTACCCCACTCTGGGAATAAAGGCGTGAGTTTATGTATGTATGTATAGTATAAAAAAGTTGTTTTTCGCGTCTGCCTGTCTTTCTGTCTATCTGTACTTTCACTATCTCCTCCTCAAGTACGCAACGGATGATTCTAATGCGGTTTTCACCATCAGTTAGATAATTTTTCACGGTATGTATTATAAATTCTGGTTTATGTACGGCTGTTACAGAAAACTCACATTGACCGAAGCGGAGCGAGGGCGGAGCGCTACTAACACATATATTCGCTCTTACCGGGAAACCCGAGACCGCTAGCTTTTGAGGCAGGGTCACTGCCATCTCGGCTAACCGCGTCAAGTTATGGGGCCAAGTAGAGTCATATCTATCAGGATATAGAAATCTCTTATCAAATATTTATCATCAGTGTAATTCTGCCCTGCTAACACAAATGGCATTATCTCAATCGTAACTCCAGTAGCCAATGCAACCTTATTACCATCAGAATAGGATTGAATCTGCTTGAACTATTGAATTTGTTATACGGCTTATTGGCTTAGGGGGCAGATTTAGTGCTGTACGAGTATCGAATAGAAACTCAGAACAAAGTCCAAATATTAAAAAACAAAGGAAAGGCAAAGTTTAGGTTGAGTAGATATCGGAAAACAAGTACCGCTAAAGGTTCTTAACGCTGCTTATTTTCTTTAAGAACACTTTATTTTCTCAAATAAATTGTTTTAACCGCAAACAGGCAGATGGCTCGCTATGCTCATCATGCTCAATGGCCGTTTAATCATATCCAGCCAAGTTCCAGGAGTAAAAGGGTCAACGCTACTTAATAGGTACGGGTCTTTTCCCATTTGCCTCCACCCTTTAGTCCCCAGTTGGGACAAATGAGAAGAAACTCTCAGTTGTTACAAATCATAACCCTAATAGTGTTGTGGTGTAACTAGAGGGAATATTCTCGTACCTTAATATAATGGCCTTAGTGCTAATTGCGCGCAGGGGAAGTGGCAGGCAAAAGTTAATGAATTAAAATATACAAGATGGTCGAAGCTGCAAGTGTTTTGTTCCGTCTCAATGCACTCCATTGGCCAGAGATTGTAGGAAGAAACAAAGCTTGAAGACATCCAGTCACGCACGCTGAGGGTTTCCGCGCGAGCGACGCCACGGATCAGAGCTAGTTGCGTAATGATGAAAGTAAAAAATACATATTTGAATACCAAAACTTACTTAGAGAAAGGGCGCATCTTTTATGGAAAGGTATTTATGAACAGGTAGATCACTTGAGTAACGCAGTGTTAAGGGGTAGTGGTGAAGCCAACGCAACGAATGTTAGAATGTTTCCGAAATCATTCTTGCGTTACGTTGGCTTCACCACTACCCCTAATAAACAAATGACAATCGTCACTGACTGACTCATTTTCGCGAAAATGAGTCAGTCAGTAGCGATTGTCAATTGTTTATTAGGTACATAGTTACACGGCAGATACAAAAGCAGGTTAACAGTGATTTAATAGTAACATTACTGCATAGCATAAGATAAATTGTCTATTTCTATCAACCCCCATTACTGGCCACTTCGCAGTAATATGTATTGCGTAAAGTATATAAAATTATAAGTCAATTAATAAATCGCACGTGAGTACCTAATATTAAATTTATGGCTTGTAACTAGATGACAATTTCTTAAGTGGCCTGGGCCTCTATTTGTCTTTGTTTGACGTGTTATGGTATTGATTTAACGCGGCCATTCCTGTCAAGTAAATAAGAGTTATCACAACGTTGGCATTACTGAAACAGTTCAAAATAATACGGTTTTACTGTGATAGAATTTCATCTAAGAAATAACTACTCGTATTGACGATTTACCCTATTTATAGCAGTAGGTAAATAGAGGGTTAAACAGCTTGTTTCACAGTGTTTCAAACTAACACGATTTTCAAACTAAACCGCCTAAATTTACCTTGTCATTTTTCGTATAGCTTGTTTCATTCGTAAATTAGATATGATTTTTTTTTAAATATTAAACCTTGTAATTTCTATGAAGGGCGCAAAAATATTACAGTTATCAAACTCTTTTTTTCTTGACGCAGTGAATTTGTCGGTGATTTTATCTTATAGTAATGCATGTGGGAACCAAGACGTTCTTTCAATTTAAATCCCGTTATTTCCTATAACATTCCATTAATCCCATGACTTATAAAGACAGGATTCTCGGTACGAGCACTACTAAAGGCCTATAGGGCACAAAAAGTCACCGTATCGATACCGGATACGGGCAGGTTCGGTTCCCGGGGGAGGCATGCTCCAGCGCGCCGAGCCGACACGCTCTGCGCGCGCGACGCCATTCACCTGTGGGTGAAGCCCGGTGTCAATTTTAGTGTTGATCATATTTAGAAAACGTAATCCAACAAATTTGATGCCAATCCGTATGTTTCAGAAAAAAAACTCCTCTGTTAGTTTTTGTTGGTTTTGATGATAAATATTGTTGCCATGGCAACACAAGAGTAAATTTGAGTGTAAAATTTGTGCTATTGTGCACAAACACAACACTGCAAACAATGTCAATCAATAATCAATATTCAACAAGCTTTTATTATCAGCTCAGACTATTATTTATTTAAAAACCGAATATACCTAAATATAGAAGAAAGAAAACTGTGGTTCGCCAACAAATGGTCCTTCGAACCGGATAGAATTCTGCCACAACTTGGGACGCTAATGGCTTACCTCTTCATTATTTTTAGTTATAATGAATACTATAAAAAAAAGTTTAACTAGTTCTATTAATTAACGATAAGATCTAAACTGTGTCAAAAACGAAGATTGTTTCTATATGGATGAAACAAGAGATCCATAATATCATAATGTCGATTGAATATTTAGAAATTTAAGCATCTAAATTTAATTCAGTTGCGATAAAAGAAATGTATATATGAAAGTTGGTACCTACTGATCTTATAAACACATAACTCTCTAACTTAAAACAAAAAGGCATAAAATACCAGATGTTAGTCACACCAGTGGATTTCACGTAACAAAATCTGCATTTTAGCCTCGATCGTAACTATAATCTTTTACTATGATATGAACATTACGAAAGACTATCCATTTCCATCATTCGTGACGAGTCATTTATTTTGAATTTCTCAAACACACTATTATTACGGTACATCTGAATAAGGAGCCCTATAATTAAATGTAATGGCCCGGGCCTAGAATACTTTCGCGTAAAAAGCGGTCCACCTGTTGACGGACCTCTGTGGAAGCTGTGTCCACTGTCTTTGGTCAGAGATTTATCGATTTACGTTCTCAAAACAACAGATACAATCTGATAGACATCAATACGATGATGACTTATACAGGCGTACTTAACACGACAAAAATAACATGTTTAGTTAAGTTTTGCTTAGATTTGGCGGCATTTCCAACCAGTTATGACATGGATGTCATTAAGAAAATAGCTTTAATTTCCCTAATTTGACGGCAACGGAGCGACAACTTTTCTTGATTTTATGGGCGGTGGTGATTAGGTAGGTAACCCGCATGCTAGGTTTACCTCTCTTATAAAAAAAGATACCCAATCTGCATCTGTAATGTAATTACATTGAAAAATGATTGTCCCTCTCCGAATATGTAGTTGCCGGTCGTTTATTAACGGAAACAATAATAAGTTAAGCACATTTTACTCATTGCCTTCTTAATGTTGCTTATTCAAAAATACATATTTTTAGTATTATATTATAGTGATCATAAATAACTATTATCACCAGCGACCACTTCAAGGAAAATCGTAAATCTGTCTTTACATATACAACTAATTACTTTCTTAAACATAATAATATGATTCATGGTGCAAAAGAAGGGACATTATTCCGCAGTGGGTTTATACCGCTGCTCATAATATGAAAATTGCAAAATTTGCTTAAATTTATTACGAGACCACGTGAGATAATGCGAACGCACATATAATTTCCAAACGACGTTTAGGTAGCAAACTTTTCATTTTGTTAGTTAGGATGATTGACTTACATATAATAGCTTCTTTATAATGGTAATTCCGTCATTACAAGTAGATTAGTGGGGTGGGAATAAATTGAAATAGAAAGCATTCTTATCTCGAGCGCTGGAAAATCTTAACAATGTTACTGGTTTTATACAAAAAGTACTGCGCTCAATATAAACTCCCAAGGGCTATGGCTGTCCTCAATTATGTGGTAAAAGACTATAAAGTAATATACATCAATTTGATACACATAGGCGTACTCGTATATTAAGACTTCGATTGGTTTTTTATTTTTATGAAGATTATTGGTCACGCATGTCAAATTAAAATTAAATATTAACTTTTACTTTTTATTTGGTGCTTTGCTTGCACGAAATAGGCAAGATAAATGTCGTAAGTTGTATAAATATCATCGATGCTGTCAATGTGTTATTTCGTGTCCAATATAACACATCAATTGGTAACAAGGAAAGAGTTGCGTACTCCATACTAAAATTAATGTGAACCGCGGTAAACTTCACGTGCTATATTCAAATCGGTGTTAATGTTATTGGTCAAATAGATTCGTGGGAAAACTACCAACTATACCGAGATGTTTATGGTGTGTATCAAAACGATTGTTTTTGTGTTGAAAATGGTTAACTTTAGCATTCATTCCATTTTATCACTTGTAGGTTAGGTTGATGACTTTGATGAGACAATGCTTGCATAAGATAGTATTTTTTTCTATATAATATTATGAAATACCAAAAAATATGCGGTATTATTTGATATTTTTTTTATAAATTAAACCCAAGCTTAGCTGTAAGTTAAAGGTTTAAGAAAAATATTTATAATGGTACTGTAGCCCTGGGTCGCTTTAGGGGGTTTTCAAAAGGTGATTGGTTATTGTGGAATTATTTTTACGGGTTTATAATTTAAATAAACGCTATCTGTCTATCTGTACATATATTTATACAACCCTTTAAGAACTCTCTTTAAGACCTTATTTGCAGCAAAAAAAACATGTTGCAAATGAACCTTAAAAGGAATGTGTTAGAAACGGTAACCCATTATTTTATCGAATTTAACTTCATACTCTTCTTAGAATGCAAATGGAACGCTATTTTCTGCTAAAATCAAGATGTTTTCAGCATCTTAAACATTAATTCTGCCCTGCTAACACAAATCGCAGTATCTCAGACCAAACTTCTGTAGGAAATGCAACCTTATTACTAACAGGAAAGGATTGAATTTGCATTGGTAAATGAATTTGAGATACTGCATTTTTGCTTAGGAGGGCAGAATTACTTAGGTTCTGACTACCAAAAAAAACTCAAGCAGCGAGAAATGTCCTTCGACGAAATGGAAATTCTGCGTAATGACTTGTTCATTGAAAGGTTTTTCGATAAAATAATAGAGTACCTACCCGTTAAAAGCAAGCTTTTACCCGACTACATAAGAAGGACGGTTATTATTTTTGTGTATCCAAGTCAAAACGCCTAGTCGGATTTTAAAGTAGATATTAAATGGATATTCATAGGAGTGTCATAAGCTACATTACAACTTTTTCAGCCCTATTGCAGCAAAGGTAATCGGGTAGTAAACGCTTGCTTTTTGTTGACCGTCTCTTTTGACCTTCTGATATAAATGTATAAAGCCGAAAGAAACATAAAAGTTCGTTTAGCGGGTCACTTAGTTAGTTAACACGACTAATTAACGACAACATAATGAGCTTACCGTCATGGGGCTTCTTTAAGTGTCACCATTTACCAAGTCAGCTGAAAGTGAGTGTTATATTTTTATTTATACGACGAGTATGTCACAGTGATTTCAAACACTGGCAACGAATATGGAACATGCATATTTTTTTTCTTACTCTCTCCGGAAAGTGCTATGAAAGAGAGGAATAACTGTATACGCGAAATAATTGACGCGTATTTTTTTCATAAGATATGAAGCTTTAAAAAGTCATAATAGGCCCCCTGCAAAACACTCTATACAAAATCGTCAACAGGAATAACGTCACAGTTCTGCTGTTGTTCCATGTTTAAAATAAAAGGTCCTTGTAAAGAAATTTGCATTTATTTCGTGAATTACTATGTTTAAGCCAATATCGTAGAATCAAAATATTACGTCAATAAAATGATGATGCCGAAAAAACAATCTAAACATTAAAAAAAAAAAATTAACATCTTTTTATTCTTTATAATATCCTAATAAACGGGTCTAAACTTAGTGCATTGCGTTTTATAACTTTTTTACATTTTCTCCTAAATCGTATTAATGAAACTCAGAATTGAGTTTCATGCATGTTCTCAACTAGCGAATTGTTTTAACGTTATGCTAAATTCAGAAACTTAATATCCAAGTCTATATAAAATAGACTTGGATATTAAATTACTGAATTTAGCGTACGTCATAAATTCTGATGTTGATATTTGCTTTTGTAAAGTCAGCGCTAGAAATTATCGATCACTTTTGGACCTTGTCTTAACGACGGGTATGATGTAAGCAGACTTTCTAGATTTGTTAATAACTTAGGTGGATACAAATAAAGCTGATATAAACCAGCTAAAAAGAAAAGACAAGTTTGTTTCTCCGGCAACCTTACGCCGCTCTTTTTTGCTCTAAAAATCTTTATACTCGCTGGAAAAGTTTCGCTGACAAGATAAATTACTAGATAAAAATTTAAACGAAACTGCGATCCGTTTTCAACAGTTATCGGTTACATTAAATCCTATGCTCAAATTGAACTAAAGGTGTCAAAACTAAAAAATATTTTAGTTTTGACACCATCATCATACCCGCCGAACACATTAACTGTAGGACCTAAGCGATCCCTCTAGGATCGCCATAACATCTGAGGTCGTAGCTAAGATGCGTACGCTCACTAGCGTTTTTATTCTGGTGACGCGATTGGTTTAAAAACAAAAATAATAGATAGGTACGCTACGCATCTTGGCTAGGGCCCTGGTTTGATAGACACGCGAAATAAAATGGGCGAAGCTACATTCTTTGAAAGTTAATGCAAAAAGCAAAGCGTCGAATTGCAGCCAGAACCTCTATTATACTGTGTAACACTATATTGCCTTTGACATATTACCGTATTTTTTTTTACTCGGCTATCGTAACCTTGACAATAGAATAGAGGCCCTGCCCATCTTAGGTGGGCAATAGAAGAAGCTACAGTCTGTCCTAGAACTAAGCATTTAAATTGAGTGTCTATCATTTTATCGAAACATATTAAACATCTAACCTAACCTAACCTACGTAATGAATATTAAAAGGTACTCTGAACACATTTTGATTTCAGCAGAAAATAGCGTTCGATATGATACATTCAATGCAGTGATGAGTTACCATTACAGTGTAGCAAAGCCTCAATTGTAATACCATTCGCCCTCTTGGTTTGATGCCCTAGAAAATAACACCTTTGCACAATATAGGTACTAAGCTTGTTTGTACTACTTCACTGACAGAATTAATTACAATTCACGTGTGTAGCGGAGGGTGGAAGGCTTTCTCTCGTTTCGGCGGCCAACTTGCACTCGTTTTGGACCATAATGATATCGTTCGGTGCTCTTATGGCACACCAATTTAGACAAGCCAAATTCGATATAAAATTTTAGTGTTACAAGTCGGTAATATTTAATCTTGGTAATGTAAATGTCAATTGCAGCCAATTTGCCCGAATAAATATTTGATATTGCAACACTCTATAAAAACAAGGTGATACAAAGACATTTTTGGAGCCTTTTAAGGGAGTTATGTTTTCTGTTGCTTAAGGAAACCAATGAAATATACCAAAAAATAATGAAGTAGGTTGTATTCTTACAATGAGGATTATTTAAAGCTTATTTCCAGAAACAAAGTCAGTACCCACATTAACTAATAATATTTTATTTTTATCTTTAACTGTCACTTAGATCTTTTTTAGGGTTCCGTAGTCAAACTAAGAACCCTTATAGTTTCGCCATGTCCGTCCGTCCGCAGCCTAGCACAGAGACTCTTAGTACTAGACAACTGTATTTTGGCATGAACATGCATATTAGTCACGCGAACAAAGTGGTACAATAAATGTAAAAAAAAACCTTTTTTTTACGGTAACTCCCCTATGCGTAACGTGGGGATATTTTTTTTCTCGTCTACCCTATAGTTTGGGGTGCCTTTGGATAGCTCTTTCAAAAATATTACGGGTTTGTGGAAACAATTTTTCGATTAGGTAATCTGTTTATTGAATATTAGGCTTTAAAGCGCAAATTTTTGTTAGACTCAAGTGGGTAGCAATTGACTTGAAATAGAAAATTAGTTATTTCTTGTTGATTTTTATGTTTGTAGTACTTAACGGCTTTGGAACCCTACACTGAGCATGGTACGACTTGCTCTTGCCCGGTTTTTTAAGAAAACTACGAGCACTGAACTTTCCCAAGGTTGATAAGGGAGAAAAACGTTTTACAAAATGAGTGAAATACATACATACACATACATAACATCACGCCTTAATTCCCAGAGTGGGGTAGGCAGAGCCACAGAAATACCAACAAATCTAAAAAGACCCGTTGATAATTCTGTAACCACATTTTGCAAAAGTAGGCTAAGATGTTTAGAGTGTGTGTGATGTTTGTTTAGATGTTGATGTTGTTGTTGTGTGTTGTGTGTTGTTGATGTTTAAGATGTTTGTGTGTAGGGATGAGTGAAATAATTATCTTAAATACTTGAAACATTATTTCTAACCAATAACCACCTTTAAGGCATTTTAATGAATACCATAAAGAACCTCTATAACGATACTATAATAGATGACGCGCCAAAATAAAGGTCATTCCCCGAGAACTGTCTCATTTGACACATACAATAGTCAGTAGTCATTGGCCTTCGCGCCGTCGCGCTATCTGCCCCTTTTGTTTTAAGCACGCGTCGTTGACAGGCCGCCATTTTTATTTTTCCCTCCAAAACGTACGTCAACCCATGTAACGTAACGCACATCCGGAGGGCGCGAGGTCATTTTTTAATTGTCTATGAGTTTATGTAATTGAAAATTGTTTGCGACAATGTTGCGTGTGAATGACCTCTTTACTATTCTTGGCGGTTTTGATTATGATAGCGCCATATTTTTTGTCTACAAAACAAATGTATAGGTCTATCTATGTTTCGAACTTAAGTCTGCTTTGTTCGACTATCGCATTAATTTTTAAATGCGACTGAAACAATGACGTTATTTCTTTGAAACCTTTGTTTGTCTGTGTCATCGCCTAGTGCCAAAAAAAGAGCATCAACGTCAAAACGTTTTTATTTTTTTTCAAGTTTGGGCTTTTGTAGAGCTATCTATTATTTTCAATTATTACATTTCGGAAATAAGGGTGCAAGCGGATGTTGATCAGTATTATTCTAAGTAAATTTTCTCTCTTTCCCGAGAATTCTCACGCTCAACAGTCTACAGTTATGAAGTAGATCCAGTGCGCAAGCGTCACGTTAATCAACACAGGCTGCGGCTGAGTTCCAGTGGCCCAATGCCAGTCTTATAATTACAGGAAGGGTTAGTTGTAGTTACATAGCGTAGTTAAGTACTAGCTTAGTTCGTTCTCAGACATAGTCGAAGGCGTTGCGGGTAGTATGTTATTGTTACTTTTATGAAGGTTTATAGATTTCATGTCAGATTTCCAAGACTTTTTATATAATGTCAGCTTTGAGAGGCAACAATTTCAATCTTACTCTTTTGTTTTAAAGTCGTTAAAACGTAGTCAGAATATTTTATCAAACACCTTGTATATTCTATTTGTAAAATAATTTTGATGGCATCTTCTATACACGTTTTTTTTTTATTTCACTTAACTACAATCAAATATAAGAAAGGGTGCTAAGGATTGAGGCTTAGTTAAAAGTAAGTACCTACAAAAAGCCCTTATTAAAGTAGGAGTCAAAAAAATCAGAGGATTAAAAACAGTAAATGGCATAAAAATTATGAAATAGAACACTTTATTAGAAATTGGAAATATTTGTTTTCTTTTCCCATTTGCTCGACTTACAAAAATCGGCTTCTTAGATCATCATATCCCGCTGATAGACAACTAATTATATTAATTAAATCTTTAAAAAAACACAAGCGAGTAATCAACTCTACTATCTATTACTATTTTGTATTGCCTCACAATTACTTTTTTTGACATTTCAATTTGATTCGGCCGGTGACTTCCGTTGTTTTTCTCGCCGTTTCACTGAAAAACTATTAAACGTCTCGATTTGTTACGAAATAGTGTTACACTGTGAATTTTTACTTACTTTATGGTTACGGTATAAGTTTAGTCTGACCCGTGTCTAAGAGCAAACGAAAACAGTACTCCATATTATACTCTCACTTTACTGTAAGTTTTAGACAAGCTCTTTTTGTCTGTACTCTACTCTTTTATTATAATTTATACATACATACATACATAAATCACGCCTGTTTCCCAGAGGGGTAGGCAGAGACCACTTCTTTCCACCTGCTACGATCCTGACAAAGCTCTTTCGCTTCTTCCACATTCATACATCGAGTCATGCATGCACGTCGGTACTTAAGATTCGGCCCTTTTCCAGTATTTCCCCGATTTGATTAAAAAAAGTACGCCTAGGGCGCCCCCTTCCGACCCTTCCACTCACTTTAGCACTGTAAATTTCTTTCGTCAATCTTTAATCTTTAATTATAATTTATCATACCTTTTAATCTGTTTTCACAAGTACAAACTCGAGTCTATTGTAACTATAGCGGAGATGATTAGACCACCTCCCAATCCCAACACCATCGCAATCTTAGACAGCTTAATAATATTGGTTCGTCATTGCATGTATGACTAAATTTAATTAATCCAATAACAAAAGCTGGTTCAAAAATAACTTTTAGAATTCTTTTACACGGCGTACTAGCAGTTAAGGCAGAAACAAACTTGCCATAGACTTAATTTTCAACAAATTCCCAACTGCTCAATAGGAATAATACTTTTGGGTATTTAAATCATGTATGTATATGGATAACCTATAATTTAATCGAATTTCACTAGATCGATTGTATCATTTCATCAAATTTAATTTAATCGAATGCTCTTTCTGCAACTTGATGTTTTTAGGATATCTTAAACATTATTTAGGTTAGGTTAGACTTGTGACTACCAAAAAAAACATGCAGAGAGAATTTCCTTTTGAAGTAATGAAAAATCTGCGTAGGTAACGATACTCGTACATTCGTTGAGTGGTGATTCCATAAAATAAAATGTACCCATGTATATAGTTATGGGGTTAGTAGGTTTATAATATCAAAGTTTATTATTTTCTTACCCCCTGTAGATAAAGAGCCGGATTTGTAAACGCGAGGTATCGTCGCATTGGTCTTTATCAAAAGAGTGTCACTATATTTTAACCAATGATCCTCCTATCCAGATGCGGTCGAAAGTACTTTCTACCTTATAGTGCTCCCATATTGTAGTTATAAAATGTTATAAAACATTATAAACGATTTTAAAACGCGACCACATTCTACACATCACAAAAACGTTATTATAACCACAGTGTGGAAGCATCATTAAACGCAAACTTTTAGTTGTTAACATTAATTCCGTACTGAACTAATCTAGGAAAACTATTCCACTAAATTTCAAGTATGTATCTCATAATTCCCAGTCTTAAAGCTAGTGTGCGGTTTCTCAAAAGTTTATTTTTTGTAACCAGACTCTTTTTGTGTCAAAGTTAAAATCGGGGGATCTTTTGAATTCAACATTTTGTTTTTAGGATCACATTTAAAACGTGCCAAGATGTGTTAGACCATTAGTACAGCAAGTTTACAAGAGCTAACATTACAAAACAATGAGTTACGGCTACTTAGCGACTAGACACGCGCTAGTTCCTGGTTGACCCATTTGAGCACGTTTTGGATTCAGACTAACGAGTGACATTGAATTTCTGACTCGTGTTAAGGTATAATAGATTTGCATTAAGGTTAAGCTGAAGTTAAGTTAAGGTAAAGTTAAGTGAAGGTAAAGTTAAGTGGTTTATAAAAAGCCGGCCAAGTGTGAGTAGGACTCGCACGCGAAGACTTTAAATTTCTAACTTCTTTTAATATTATCAGTTGGTATAGCTGGTGTAGTAATTAATATACACTTTGTGGAAATTACACGTGTCTGGTTTTCGATTTATGAAGATGAGAGACAGATAGATAGAGACACAGACAGACAGCCAGACGGACAGCGAAAGGGTTATTAATTGGTACTCTTTGGGTACTAGTTTTAGTAAGTTTTAATTTCAAAATTGAAATACTTTAATTGTTACTTGTAGTTGTTTAGTTTGAGTTCTAAACGAATTAGTTTACACCGTCTGCCATGAATTTGTGTCCTCAGTTATTTCTCTATCCAAGGTTGTCTGGAAGAGATCGCTATGACTTAAATGTACTCTTCCGTGTCCTGTTTTTTTTTGGTGTTCAATAAAGAGTATTTATTAGAGGTATTCACTTAGAGGTAGAGACATGGTTGTGCCCCTGGTACTTGTAAAGTGTATGGGCGACGACGGTGACCTCTTTTCATCAGGTGACTCGTCTCCTGCTTTTTTATTTGGGGCTATAATATGGTATTGTGGGGTTATTCCCATCTTCCAACCTATCCAACCCAGGTATACGGAATCTTTGCCATATTTTTGCCAATTCTAACAATATAAACAACAACAATACTTCTTAATCAATAAGGACCAAGCAAGCAGCGAGGTACAGGCCAATAAATAATCGGCGAGCTTAAGTTGTCATGACAGTGCGTATTAATTAATATAACATACTCGTTACTTTGATCGTACGAGTAGGTTAATCATCGAGGAAGGTTGGCCAAAGTGGTCAGTAGTAGTCAGTACTAACTCTCCCTTATGCCACATACGGGCGAGACATCTTACCCTCACCAGACAATATTTCAGTGTTTTGTAACCAGTTAGGATAAAAGCCAAGTCGTTGTTTGCTTGATACGCTATTGTTATTGTTACTTTAACTGTTAACAAACACCTGTCTCTTTCACAGGTAAGCAGCACGTAAAGCAGATTAAATCGTTCGGAGTCAAGCGTGAGGTGTCAACACTTTCTATCGCACGAGTCTTCCCACGGCAGTAAAGCAGGAAAATGCACGCAACGACTCTAACAATAAGGGTTCAATCTGTCAGATGAGTGCGGGGCTTGAAAATGCGTGCGGACTATTCCAACAGGGTCAGATTAAAATGTATTTGTGCGATTTGGTTAGGTCTGGCGGGGGTGGTCGCCAACCGGCCCCCGAGGTTTCTTATCGATGGCCAGTCAGAAATCGTGGTCAGGCTCAAAGAAGGCGCTGATACTCCTATTGGTAAGTATAACAAGGCATATAATATGGAAAACATCGCTATTTTTGTGTAGCTTTTCTTTCCCAAAAGACTTTAGGGCAATTGAAAAATATAAAGTATTGTCTACTCCAAAACTATTGGCTAGTTGCTGTTTAAAGTCTTGATAGTTTTCATAATTCTAAAAAAATAAAATTCTATGAAAATAAAATAGTCCGGTTAAGACCTAAAAAGCAGTCATTCACTCTTTTGAAACCACCCACCAACTCACCAATACCAATAAACTACTATCCTCCCTTGCCAATCAATGCTCACAAAGTTTTAATAGTTTCAAATTAAACTGCAGCAGTGCATACAGACAGCCGGATATTGCAATCGGTAGGGTAAGGTGTTACCAGGACAACAGAGGCCTAACAGAGGGAAACCCTATTCCCCAATCCACCGTAGCAAAAAAGTCGTATCTATAACAGAAATCGTATATAATACGGGACCTTATTAACAGCCATTGAGGGCTTAGTATACTCTTAATTAAGTTATATTATCCTTTTACCAAAGATAGCTAATGCGGATTATCGAGCGATAGTCATTACTCATCGAGTGTGAAACCATAGTGTTGATCCGACTCTGACAAATGCTTTGTTAGCTTACTGACACGAGCATTGTTTAAGTTACGATAAATTAAGTTATTTAATTACTGACATGAGTTTGATTGCACAATCACTAGTCATAATATAATAGGCCACAATACCGAACATTATTATTTTCTTATCGTCAATACAACGCACTATATGTAGACAACACAGGGGGATATAAATTGTTTAATTCTCTTATAACTAATCGTGTTATTTATCAGTATTTCTAATTAACCTTACTAGTTTTAAAATAAAGCACAGACTAGGACCTCAATAATTTATGTAATGAAAATATCAAAGTTTTATTAACAACAATGCCTATATCATTCAGTTTGTCTGAACAATTGTAGTCGGTCTTTCTCTGTACAACGTTTTAAATCGTGTTTAATTTATTCTTGCTTTGTCAAGAAAGGTGAGAAAACAAGGAGCTTAGTAAATACATAAATATAACCATACAATATATCATAAAAATACAGAAAAATACTGTACTGATTCTCCTTAAAAAATATCACCAAAATCAAGTTAAATAGTAGTCAAACCAACAAATACTGTTAAAAAAGTAAACGTTATGCTTATATGTATGAACCGTTATTGTTTTAATTTCAGGTAGTTTAATATACCGCCTCAGGGGCGTCGACCCGGACGGGGACGAGTTAAAATTCGGATTAAGAGATCAACTCGGTAATAGTGTATTAAGAATAGAGGCCATTTCAACCAACGAAGCTAATATTTATTTAGTTAAGGAATTAGATAGAGAGGTTTGTATTGCCATAATATTATTTATTAACTGACTAATGTTTTTGAGAGAATTGCTAGACTTAAGTAGCAATGGGCGGGGCACATCGCTGGCAGAACAGATGGGGGAGAAAAGTAAAGGGAGAAAACGGCGTCCGCGTACCGGACGACGTGGGTAAAGTTGCGGAAAACTGATAGATGCAAGCAGCGCAGGACCGGTCCTTGTGGCAAACCTTTAACCTAATGCATATGCCCAGCAGTGGACGCCTTTCGGCTGAAGTGGTGATGATGAGGTCGAATTGATAATATGTTTATGGGACTTCACTAAAATTACAAACTAAAATGTTTCTTTCTGCTTGTAAAGTCAGGTAACTGACCATGTTAGGTCTGCATCAACTGATCTAAAACTCTGAAGTTGATCCGTCTTTGACGCTCTCATCGGCTTTTTTTAATAGGCGCGTCACTGTCGTCTACATAGACGGTAGGTATTGATGAAGTTAACGTTGTACAATGATAGATCTTTAAGTCTTTCGAATTTGGATTAAGATTGTAATACTAGTATAAAAGCGTATGAGAGCAAGTGAAAGAGAAGTACAAATCCGAAGATTGTTTCAACACTACTTTTTGTACTTTAGTACATTTGTGTATGAACTGTATCAACCCTATAAGAAGCAGTATGTGCAGTTGATAATCTATCGACCATTTACAATCTTGCGCACGAGAGAACTATCGGTGTTCAAAATCATATGGTGACGATTACACATGTCATGTTGTATGATGAACATCTTATTACTGAGATAATACGCGTAAAAATTCTAATAATGACGATGGTGATGAAGATCTTGATATTCTTTTATTTTCTAGGTCCGTGACGAATACTCGTTTGTTTTAACACTAACAGACGGCCATTTGGGAGATGGCAACTTCATCACGCAGAGTTTCTTGTTGCTGGTCGAGGATGTGAATGACAACGAACCCATATTCAAGCCATATCCTTCAGCAATCACTGTGAAGGAGGATGCTTCTCCGGGGATCCTGACTACTGTGGAGGCTACAGACCTCGATGAAGGGGCTTATGGACAAGTAAAGGATAATGCTTCAAAATGTCTTTTGTTATTGCCTGCTTAAACGTATTACGTTGATAACATTATCACATGCTGAATAAATGGTCCGTTATGTTATGGTTGTGCCAAAGTACTACCTACTAAACTTCGGTACTAAACACGTTACTATACACGTTACTAAATTGGGCTTCATCCTAAGCTCAATTCAACCAGTTTTAAAAGCTAAATCTTTATTAATAATCATTCATCACCTTAATACATATTAAGTAAACATGACCTATTATGAAAGAGGCCTGGACAGACCTATTCAATCATGGTTATACGTCCAGTTCTCCGAATTAAAAAAAAAATATACAACTTCTTTACTTGCTATATTACAAACTGTCAGTCCCAAGATAATATTAAATTTGATTTAAATAAACCCAAATTAGAGAAAACTTTCTTACATTATTAGGTGCTGTATCACTTACAAGAACTAGACGGCGACGTTGACAACTTTGCTATCCAAACCGTAAACGGCAAGGGTGTCATTCGACTAACCAAGCAATTGGACTATGAGCGTAAATCCTTGTACCAACTGAGAGTGTTGGCGGTAGACCGAGCAAACCAGGGAAGAGTCAATACTGGTACGGCAGCCATACTTGTGAAGGTCCTGGATGTGGAAGACCAGCCTCCGGAATTTGTGGTAGCCAGCCCTGTGACTAGGATAAGTGAGGATGCTGAAATTGGCACGTCAGTTTTACAAGGTTTGTCTAAACACGTACTTAAAACTTAAAACGTATTAGATTGCCCTCGAACTCTTATTATGTAGAAAATATAAAAGTAACAATTTTACACCAAGACAAATAAATAATTGTACGTGTATCACATTTTAGGTACTAATTTCAAATTGTAAGTTGTCCTTTTTTTCAGTGCGAGCTATCGATGGAGACCGTGGCATCAACAACCGTATCTCATACAGCATCATATCTGGTGGAGAGGAACACTTTGATATTGACAGTAGCTCCGGAATTGTCTACACCGTTAGCCAACTCGACAGGGAAGACCCGAAGAACAGCAACGGAGCCTACATCTTGGAGATATTGGTATGGAATTGTAAATTGAACTCTAGGAATGCCTTTTTTACGAGTTGCGATAATCTGACTTGTTACTTACCCTAGACATTTGGCAATTCATTTATTTATTATTAAAAATATAAATTAATACACACTGAGCCCTAGTGGAGACTATAGGCCAAGCCTTATTGTGAGCAGAGGAGATCATATCAACTGTGGCAAAGCTAGTAAGCCTAGGAAGAGGAACACCCGTATTTATAGACAAGAAAAGTAGTTACTTGAGTAATAGTAATGTCAAAAGTCATACTAAAATCGTTTCTTAAGGCATTACTTTTGCTTAAGTTATTACTATTCATGTCTATAAATACGGGTGTAAGACAAAGATTACTTATCGCTCGGGGCCTTTCATTGTCTAGAAAGAGAGGCAACAATATTTAAGACGGAGTTCACTGACATTTTAATCCATTTTACTGGTACCTACAAAAACAGTTAATAATTATTTTAACATCCATGGTAGCCTTGATTCTTCATTGATATTATTCGATATTACGCGATTATGCATGTTACATTTAATTTAACTCTATTTTACCAATCTTGTAAACATTCACTTGTTTGACTACAGGCTACAGAAGAGTCCCACATGGTATCGCCCATGCCAAGTGCTACCACTGAAGTCACAGTCATTATCACGGACGTTAACGATGAAACACCCACGTTCCGAAGCCAGAAGTATGTGGGAGAAGTGCTGGAAAACGCTCAGCAGAATACCCCAATAACCTTCCTACAGGATGCTGTGCCTGAAGTTTATGATTATGATCAGGTAATTAAACGAGAGGAGAGGATTAAGAAATGAGGACTTGGAATTTAATGAATATGACATTACCCATGTTTCCCGTGTGGTTTCCGGGTTTAAATAGTGCCACTCTATGTCTTCCCGTGGATGTCGTAAGAGGCGACTAAGGGAATAAAGGCTTATAGTATTGCTAGGCGATGGAGTTGCAACCTGTCATTAAAACACTGATAAACATCTCAGCCTACTTGTGCAAAATGTGGTTACAGAATTCTTAACAAGTCTTTTTATAGTTGTTGGTATTTCTGTAGCTCTGCCTACCCCACTCTGGGAATGAAGGCATGATGTTATGTATGTAGATGATATTACCGTGGATTGTGGTGAGTATCTAGTCGATGCCATAAGTTGATGGGCGTGGATTTGGTATTCACCGGAATTAAGATCGCACAACAATAACTTGTAATTGTTTGAGGTCAAGGCCTGTATTCTGCTTTGTTTTAACCCATCTTGTTTTCGAAACCATATTGTTTTATTTCGAAACGGTCACTTTTACTGTTAAGGTGTCATAACTTAAACAATATAATAACGATTAAGTGGAATAAAGATGCAGACCGTTTATACGTATATGTATTGACTGTGCCATACACGTAGTACCTAAGTCATTACAATTTGGGTCGTCATTTATGCATTTGTTATTCATACATCACAATACTGTTGACGAAATTCGGTGATACGTTTTTAATAAAGTAGATTTTGAACGGATTAAAAAGTCACTTTTTAACTCCTTTACAAAAATGCATTGTTATGATTGTGTTTGGAACTTTTACCTTCCCTTGTAACAGTCATCGTTTAGGTTTGAACGAGTATACCCTTTTTTTAAGTTTGTATTAGTTGAAAAATTAAGTAATTGTCATCAAAACTATCGAGATCGTGTAGGGGTGTTAAATATAATATAATCTGCTTAATAAACAAATATAATATTATTTAGTGGTGGTACCCTGGTGGGACCCTGTGCAGGGTCCGTCCGGATCGCTACCACCATCTTATCCATTAACCACCCGCCAAGTAACAGTGTTCGCATTGTTGTGTTCCGGTGTGGGGATAAGACAACCGGTGAAATTACTAGCATAGAGGCATTCCATCTTAGTCCTCAGGGTTGGCAACGCATTTGAGGTCTTAGGATTATAGTCTTGAGAATTCAAGTGTCTATGGGTCTCAGATTCCACTTACCATCAGGTGACCTGAGTGCTCGTGTGCCTTCTCCTTAACATAAAAAAAAAAAAAAACACTTCTAAAGCATCTATTCCTTTACTTTCAGGGTAAAAATGGTACATTTGAGCTGTTCCTTCAAGGTGACAATGGCATCTTCGATGTGACGCCCTTCAAAGGCATCAATGAGGCTTCGTTCTTAATCCGGGTGAATGATCCTTCCTTTCTGGATTACGAGAAAGTGACGGTGATGAACTTTAGTCTGATTGCCAAGGAGATTGTAACTGTAAATCCAAAAATTAGGTAAGAGTTTCAGGCAAACTTATTTAAAACAAAGTGATCCTTGTTTCTTTCTTTTTGAGGTACGGAACCCTAAAAACACTGCGGATATAATCATAATATACATATATGTATACATATATATATATATATATATATATATATTATGTAGGTATCCCATCTAAACATAGGTAACCCACAGATAAACAGTAATGTCGATGGTGAGATTTATCCTCCCAAACACTTTCTTAAAATAATTAACTGCCAAAATTTCTTAGCAGATTTGGGCCCTGCACTCCATGAGCATACGTAATGTCCTAAACGCTTCTTCTTGTGCGTATTAATCTGTCCTTTGTTATGCCAAGACTAAACGTTTTTTTTTTCATTTATTTTTCTTTTCAAACCTGCAACTACTTAGTATGAGAGCGCATATTCCCTACATTAGATTGTTTTTCTTTTAACTTCGTAACGAAATCCTGAACATTTCAGCATAGTACCAATAACAGTCCACATAAAAGACGAGAACGACAACTTCCCTGAGTTCACGGAGTCTTTGTACACGGTATCAGTTCCGGAGAACTGTGGGGTTGGTACTACCGTCGCCTGGGTCCAAGCTTTGGACCAAGACTCCGACAATTTCGGCACCAGGGGCATTCGGTACACTAGTCTTGGAGGCAGTATTGCTAATCTGTAAGTAAACCTTAGGATAGTTAGCCTTACTGCTTACTGCAGTTTATTACATGTTTCATTGTACTTATACCGATGTTTTTCAACAAGAATAATTACTAATTTTTAGAATAAATGGGAATGCGTGAGTTACTATTAGACCAGACGGAGCGTTGCTGGAATAGAAAGTTTTCCTCAGGATGACCTACAGTCTATTTTTTCTTACTTGAGCTAAGACGTAAACAAACATCACTCGATCACATTTCACGACATTACGAAAGAATCACTCAATATAAGTTACCACAATAAGTAATAGCCATTATATTAAACACAAACGCATTCATTTCCACTAAAAATTGCTTTAAATTATCCTTAAAAGTAACATATTTTAGCCAAATAATAATTTTCACAAAACTCTCTGTCACAGATTATCAAAACTGAATGTCAGTTTGGGATTTCATTGTAGGGATGGGATGAAGTGAATGAATGAAATGATTTGTAACGGTTGAATTGTTTGGTGGTTTTAGAACTTATACAATATTCCAAACAAAAATTAATATAATTATCTTTTTTAAACTATATGTATAGTTAGTAAGTGTTATTATTATGCGTATAGGTAGTCTATTTAAATTCTGTTATACAAGCGCAAACTGTTTGACACAACGCAATACTTAAGCCGCGTCCGCTGCGCCGTGTTATTTGGGTTTTCCTAACATGTTTGCCGCGGGGGATGGATGGAAAAACACAATAACATGGCGCAGCGGACCCGGCTTTACCTGAGTGCGCGTGCGTCATTCACCATTGTCTTTAGACACCCTTATTACTTATCTTTGCCATGCCAATTTCACAGAGATGGTGAGTGAAGTAAAACCATTCGTCTCGTCGCTTTCATTGATGTCGTACGTTACGGGTGTGCTCTTACGTTCCTTAACTTCTAACAACTTGGCGTTTATCATTACTTAGTTTATCGGAACTTGCCGTGAGTACTAGTACTTTTAAACTACTAGTACGTTTAAAATTGTTTACTTCCGACGTTTCAAGGACAATATTATCCCCGTGGTCTCAAACCCCACCTCTATCTCTACTGCCGCCATTGTCTCACGCATAGCAGGTAAAAAAGGCGGGCGATACAAAGAAAATTTATACCACGTGTACAATATGCATATACACGGGCTTGTTTTATTATTCTCCTGTATTACAGAACCCTTGAATCTACAATACTATAGAACTTACCAGTTGTGTAAAATAATTCACGCTGCGGCTACACTACATACAATGTTCTTGTAAGATCTATATACCAACTTATTTCCTTACAAAAATAGCCAAAAATACCCATTAACTAATTATGTTACTAAATTTGTGCCTTCTTATGGAATTTTGTGCGATCCCGGAGTCCCGGAGCATATTTATTAAACTGATTAAAATTAAAAAGCCGCCTCCATATTAGCCCAACATTTTCCGGGATTTTGCCAAGTTTAGGTAAATATCGATCCGAATATCCGATCCCTGGTTATTGAGTACAGAATATTGTTATTAGTAAGTATTCACATGCAATTGTAGTCTGTGAAATTCATTATATCAATGGTATTGAAGAACCCAATCTATATAAGTGTTTCACTCATTTCATTCATTCACTAAATAAATTCACACATTCACTCTATAATTCCCAACCCTATGAAATGTCAAACTTTATGGAGACGCCATATTTGTTTACTTGTTAGCTCAAGTAAGAAAAAATAGACTGTAGTTAGAACCATACTTCGCCACTGAAAATCTCTTCTCTGTAAATTAATTCTAAACTGTTAAAGCCGTATTTAAGACCGATAACATATCTGCACAAAATTACTGCGAGAAGTGTCCGACAGTGGTATCAGAAACGAACCCTAAGAATGTTGCTTATTTACTAGTTTTTCCAGTCCATTTCACTTATTCCCACCCGAATAACAGAATGTTTTTAAAATCCCAAAACAAATGAATGAAGTTTATTGTAGTACTTAGCCTTTCCATTTATTTGCTAACCTTTTTTCTAGCCTAAATCTGAACCCAATATCTGGCGTCATTACGGTGAAGCAAGCAGGCGGCGACAGCTTCGATCGAGAGCTGATCTCCCGCCATTACCTTACAGTGGAAGCCAGGGACGACCTGGGCAAAGGCAATCGTAATACTGCCCAACTCATCATCAACATAGAAGACGTCAACGATAATGCACCCATGTTCCTAGCCAATAAGTACGAAGCTAGACTGCTGGAGAACGAACGACAGTTTGAAAATCCGTTGGTTTTAGAAGCAAGGGATATTGATTTGAACGGTATGTAATCAGCCAATTGTACTCTCTGCTAGGCACAAGCTTTCTATCATGATGAGATGCAGGGCAGGTTTGGGTCTTCACACGCAACATTAAATTGCTTTGCAGATATTTACAGTTTTCTTGAGCCTGGTAACGTTGGTAGATTTTTGACGTGTACAAGTGCCCGGGCAGCTTACTTCACTACATAGTATAAAACAAAGTCGCTCCCCGCTGTCTGTCCCTATGTATGTTTAGATCTTGAAAACTACGCAACGGATTTTGATGCGGTTTTTTTTAATACATAGAGTGATTCAAGAGGAAGGTTTATATATATAATACTTTAACCCGGAGCGAAGCGCAACGGATTTTGATGCGGTTTTTTTTTAATACATAGAGTGATTCAAGAGGAAGGTTTATATATGTATACTAGCGGCCCGCCAGCGGCTTCGCCCCGCTGCATATTTCTGACGTTCCCGGAAGTTATTCGATTTTTTCTCGACGTAAAAACCATCCTTGGACTTCAACAAAACAATAAAAAAAAGAATTGGTAAAATTGGTCCAGGCGTTGTTGAGTTATGCGCTTACCAACACATTTTGCGATTCATTTTTATATTATAGATAATACTTTAACCCGGAGCGAAGCGAGGGCGGGTCGCTAGTACTGAATAAACTTCTCTTGTCTTTTTTCTCTTTTCTAAATTAATATTTACCTAAGGCACTCAGAATCCACGACCTATGCCTTAAGACGGGCAAACCAAAACAACCAGAAAATAAAGATTTAGTCTAAAGCTTCTTTAAAAACTATTTAAATGTATACGCAGGGAAGTTTAACTTCATATTGTGTAGGCGCTGTGAGCAATGGCATTTTGTAATGTCTGATATTATCTTATAAATTACAATGTGCGGTGACACAGTTGCGAGCAGCCACATTAAAATTTTGTGCGGATTCCGTTTATTAAGTTTACCGGTAATTCAAGGTTTCTTTTGTCTCATTTTAATATAATTTGATATTGAAAATTATGTGTTTCTTTCTACACGCGGGTATGTGTAAGATTCAGTATCTAATAGTAAACAACGGAACCCTAGGGCCTGTCCACATCACGGCGCACTTTTTTAATACCTAACCTTATAATAAAAAGACGGTTTATTTTAGAAAATCGCCCTTACCAAGTTACAATAATTGAGAAACTAATTTTAAAAAGATTCCCTGTTCCTGTTTTTTTGTCTGTATTAATATGATGTACTTTATTAACAGGTACCAAGAACAGCCACATAGAGTACTCCATAGTGGGGGGCGACTACAAAAACAATTTTTCGATCGACCCCAACCTGGGCATCATCACTCCAATTGGCGGACTCGACTTCGAGCAAATACCGGGGGACAACACCAACATACGACCGATACATTTAACTGTAAGTATTTACTAAGGGCCGTATACTATTGTATGTAATTTTTAATAGACTTGTGCGTCATACAGTCGTAGAAAATACACTGATATAAACTTAAGTCATAATACTTTAAAATAAACGTCAAGTCATACAAAAGCCATCATTTCTGACGCGTCTGAAGAGGAGTGCTAATCTCACTCAAGATCAGATCATTATTATGGTCATTATGTTCACTTGGCACATCTTGTGATAGCCATCTTGGTTTCCTTTTTAGGGTTCCGTAGTCAACAAGGAACCCTTGTAGTCATGTCCGTCTATCCGTCTGTCAGTCTATCCGCGGGTAATCTCAGAGACTCTTAATACTACAAAACTGTAATTTAGCATTATTATACATTTACATTACGCTAACAAAGTTGTAAAACAATAAATCGGGTACCTCCCGAATCCCGGTACATCTAAGTTAAAGGTAAAATATTTTATTTTATATCGTATCATTGAGTGAGGTATCATTTGATAGCTTTTTAAAAATCATTATATAGCTATTTTTAGATTTGGGCGACCTTTCAGAAAATATTGAACACGAAAATCTATGCACGTGTAGTTTTCGATAGAGTTCTCAATTCTATTACTTTTGCTATAGTTTTTTGTGTGTAGTATCCTTAACGGCTTCGGAACTCTGCATTGAGTACATGTTCTAGCCCGGTTTTTATTTATTTTATGGCATAGGTAGAGAAGAATAAGAAGCGCGCGCTGGAAGAGATCCTATACGGGATATGTTCCCCTATGTACACTACTATATTGATGCAAATATGTCTTGTACTCGTAATTGTTTAAGCGCAATAAAGAGTTTACATAGGTACATACATGTGTACAAGTGAGGTCCGTATTAACCCTCAGGAGTAAGATGAAAATACTCTAAACTAGTAATTTCACTGCCTGATTCAGCCTCCACACCGAAGATAAGTGCGATTGGCGGCTAATTCATAATATGTCCAATATTGATGATAATGATGATCATTCTTTGACTACTGAATGGTTTTGTAACATTGAAGTAAGTACCTATACGTAGTAGCGTTTGGATATATCCATGCAGCCGTATTAAAATTCGGTTCAGAAAAAGGGGGGACAAGATGCCAAATACACTCTACAACACTGCATATTGCATAACTGCCCTAACTAACACAAGTTTGTCATCATTTCACGTTCTATAATACTTTTGCAGGTTAGAGCGCGCGACTTCGGCGTGCCTCCCTTATCCTCAACAGTGCCCGTAACGGTCTACGTGCAAGATGTGAACGACCACGCGCCACAGTTCCAGCAGATGTTGTACAAGAGAGCCATCCCCGAAGACCTGCCTGGTGGAACCAGCGTTCTGGAGGTAAGTTAGACCAGTCTTTTCCAAAGTTTGGGTCAACCATTGATAAGTCACGAGTGGGTTTTGGATAAGTCGTAGAACTGATAGGATGACAATCAGATAACACTTCAACCGAGCCGTGCCGGTTTTCTCCAAAATTAAGGACTTCGGAACATTAGATTCCTGTGATAGTTTCTTGAAATGATCTAAGAAATCTCCATTTGTTTTATTGTTTTGGTGTTTGGTTTTGGTGTTGGGCCACACATTGTATACATCTTATAGAGCAATTAATCAAAAACTGGCATTTATAACTTAAATCTTTATATTACTTTGATACAATAAAAAACTGAAACAAGATGGAAAATATGAAAATTTCAGAAAGTTGCTAGGTACCTTGAAAACCTAGTCTAGTACGTTTTAACTTTTACTACTCGTAGACCCAAGTTAGGCTATGGCAACGGCTCGCTTATATTCATTAAATCGCTCGGTCGTATTGGACCTGTAAATACAGGACACTGGTGCCTATATCGTTCCGACAAAAAATATTAAAAAGCTATTTCCTTTACTTTCCATTACGGCGCGTATAACTTCAAAACACTCTCTCTTTTTTCCGCACTTAAAGAAGTAAAAGTATATTGTCCTTTCATTTCCCAGGTGAAAGCCCGTGACAGCGACGGTTCGTCTCCTAACAACAGGATAGTGTACCGCATCCAACGTGGCGCGAGCGACAAGTTCGTGATCGACTCTCGGTCCGGGGTGGTCTCCGTAGCCAACGGCTCCACACTAGACCCTGACAAAACTAATCCGAAGAGCAATCGATATACACTTACTGTTGTAAGTATGTTTTGAAGCTTTAGGTTAGTTTCTGTTGTCCTAGTGGCTAAGAGTGATGGTTGGTGATAAATTGGAAAAAAACATGTAATTTGTCAGTGTAATCTTTCAAGAACGCCCGAATATTTTTCATTATTTCTAGAGTCTATACGACTATGATGATGACGAGCATCGATGTTTGAACAAACACAAGTTTTAACGGAAACCTCGTATTGGTTGCGAATCCGATGATGAGGCCGTAGCCGAGGTGCATACGCTGTTAACGTTTCGATTTTCTATCGATTCGAAATGTACACAATGAAACAATATTTTTTGTTAGACACGCTCTGTCATGTTCATGAGCTTACGTCTATCCTATTCATTATGTCGATTTTCAAAAATCGCTAACTTAACAGTATGTTTGGTACACCTTGTCACCACTATTTTATCTATTCAATATGTACCCCCTTATTCATATACGCACCTTATACCAATTTTAATTAAAGTATTCCTTGTCACTCTCTGTCACATTGCAATGTCACAATGATAAGCATATTTCAGCTACTATCCGTTTTTTATCTGTTAAGCTTTAATAATACTGCTAATATTTTCCAGAGTTATTTTTGGGAAAGTACTTACAAGAAAAACTTTGGATACAATAAGTACTTACAGAAGTCCCGTACTAATAGTGTTCGGCTGGCTATCGCTATTACACTTGCACCCGTAGCTAATAATACCTATATTTGTCACTCTTGTATCATAGAAAAACGAAGATTGCCGATCGCTATAAAGAAATTGGTAGATGTGAGGAGGTGACACTCATCAGAGTCATTAGACAAAATTGACAAGTTTAAATTAATCAGTCGTTATGTTTGCAGGTAGCGATAGATGGCGGTATAGGCGAGCAACAACTGAGCGCGGCTGTGCTCGTGAACATCACTATAGTGGACGTGAACAACAAATCACCAGTGTTCGTCGAGCCAGGGACGGTCAGCGTGTTGGAAAATACACAGGCAAGTGTCTCATTTTAATAAAAAACTGAACGTCTGCGAGCTTATCATAGTCGCGTTTTTATAGATGAATGTGGAAAGTACCTACACTCTCGGACTTACAAAACTTGTCAAAAAATTACGGATTTATCGCCTTTTTTCCACATCGATAACCGCAAACTTAAATGAAAACTATAACTATAACTGTAGTTTGCTGTAATCTGATTAATGAATAATGAACCATATTTTTCAATTCAGCAACACAAGTTTCAGTCGCATTGCACAGATTTCCAAAAGGAGCCCATTGGTAAGAAGAACGTAAAACAAACAGAATTTGGTGATCAAATATAATTAACATTTCAATAAAAACAAGAACTTTATCGAAACAATGTTTATTCATCAAATTACCAGGTGGGAACCCTAGTCTATCGAGCGCAAGCGCACGACCCGGACGAGCAACCAGTCCTGCGCTACGCGCTAGACAAGGACGCCAGTATCGCCCGCAACGAGGACGGCGTGCTCGTACCGGCTACGGAGTACGACTACCTCTCGCTGTGGGACCTTAATGCAGTCGATGGAACGCTCAGGATTGTCAGGTCAGTTGATTCAGAATTATGAGGGTTAAGATTAAGATAAACTTACTGTCTGACTAGTTCTAGTCAGTTCCTGAACAGTCAGCAAGCTCGCCTCGCCTCCTCCTACGAGTCTTTCTCTAAGATAATTGCGAACTCTAAAATTTCAGGACATCGATTTTTAGAAGACAATTTCTTATGATATTATATCAAGTTTATGTTCGAGATTTTTTTGCCAACAGTGTCCATATATGAAACAAAAAGGTTTTTTTTTTCAGGTTGCTAGACAGAGAAAAGATTGAAACCGTCAAGCTAGTTTTAATAGTAGAAGACATGGCAGCGATAGATGGAGCACCTCGTCAAACTGCCTCAGCGACGCTGACTGTCATTGTTGAAGACGAAAACGACAACAACCCCAAGTTCAGGAAACCTTTCTACAGGACCTCTATTCCGGAGAACTCTAAAAACGGGGCTAATATCGCTACTGTTATTGCTGATGATGCAGACAAGAATCGAACTATGACGTACTTTGTTGAAGGTAGGTTAAGTTGTTGCAAGTAAAATATTCAGTTTTAATGCAGGAGAATTGATTTACCGTAACTCTCAACTGTTAGACCTTCTTTCTTTAGGTAATATTTCTGTCTGTCCAATTTAAATATTTTAACAGCTTCCAATATTAACATTTTTGGTATGGTCCAGGTCCAGAAAACTTACTAAACATGATCCACATGGAGAGCTCGACAGGCGAGATCGTAGTTGCCAACAAGATAGATCACGAGCAGCAGGCGTGGCTCAACCTTACGGTCAAGGCTGTGGATAGCGGTGTACCATTCAGATACGCTGTAGTTGATCTATTTATACAGGTAAGTGTACGAATACTAATAGGTATTTTTTTCTTCTACAAGCACTTCGGCATTTCTCTATCGCGTTGTGCTCCACTCCACAAATTTGATTATGCTTACATAGGTAATCCATTTACAGAAAAAAACTGCAGATTCTTGAATGTGCAGGATTATCCGCATCTTTCACCAAACAGCCTTTTTTTATCAAAGCTACCCCTCCTCTACAACGGATGCTATGGTTGTCAAGAACCGTCGTGGTGGAGCGGCAGCGTAGCTAGTAATGATGTTGAATGTAGAAGCCTTCAAAAGCAGTGTATAAGGAACGTGTATTTAGATGTTACTTTTCTCTCGGGTGAAACAGCCAAAATTTCTTGATTTTTCCCAATGCACAGCCAAACCTTAGACATGTTAAAATTATTATAAATACGATATTTTCCACCTGTATTTTTAACTTTTAATTTTTAGTATACACCGTGTTTTTTTTGATTTACGATAACTTCGGCATATTGTTAGGTACACGTATAGAAACTACGTGGTACATTAAATTTTAAAATATTGCAAAAAAAAAAAAAAAAAAAATTGTTTAGAACAAAGTAATTAAATGTTGTGTCTTCAATCATTCTAAAAGGGTCTTTAGAGTTAACTCATAGTTAGTGTCAAATACGTCAAGTCAGCGTGACATACACACACACAAGTAAAGATAACACTTGACAGGTGCACGACCTAACAATTGAAAACTCTTTACTCATAATAGGTAATTAAAAGAAAATTGTTAGGTATCAATTAAGAGCCTTTTACATTAGTTTAACGTGATTAAGTAATTAATTTTAATAATTGAATATCTTTATAACAGTACGAGTCCGTCGAGTATATGTCTGTCTTCGGGAAATTAGCTTAATTTGATTTGAAGAACGTGCCCTTAAAGTTATCGTAAATCAAAAAAACACGGTGTAGATGATTCTTACTTACAGCAGCATACTACTATAACTTTACTTTTTATTCTATAGGTACTAGATGAAAATGACAACAACCCTTACTTCGAGACCAGCTCATTCGAATACCGCGTCCGAGAAGACGTGGAACCTGGTACCACCATCGCCAACATAATGGCTAGAGACGCTGACTCTGGGGAATACGGGAAGATAACGTATCTGCTAGATCGAATGTCCACCCAGGTAGGGCCTTCAAGAATATATATCCTCCTAATTGCCGATTTTTTAGTAATATTAAAAGTAAAATAAAAAATAAAACAATGGATACTTATATAAATAAATAAATAAATAATATATCACAGGACAATGTCACACAAATTGACCTAGTCCCAAACTAAGCTCTAGGCTTGTACTATGGGTACTAGACAACGATAAACATACTTATGTGGAGAAGTATATAATTAAATATTTATAGAAAACATCCAAGACTCAGGAACAAATACTCGTGCTCATCACACAAATATCTGCCCTTACCGGGATTTGAAGCCAGGACCCCTAGCTTCGAAGGCAGGGTCACTCCCAACTAGGCCAGCGTGTCGTATAAAAGGAGATCGGCGACCTTCCATAGTCTTGGGCCCGACCGTTACACTAATGAATGAGTTTTAGGCCGTTTTGTAGATCACTATGTACGATATTTTCAGTATTAAAATTATAGGCCTGCTCTTTAGAGAAGCAAACATATGGACGGTCCTCCATATCAACCGAAGTATGAACAAATACTATGAAAATCTTTTTCCCCAAACTCTCCCCGTCCTCTTAAATGCCCTAAGTAATAAAGGTCTTTGTGATTTAGGGTAAGTTCCTGATAAACGCAGACACAGGGGCCCTAACGGTGTCAGACTGGCTGGATCGCGAGGCGCAGGGCTCCTACACCCTGGTCGTGGAGGCCTGGGACAATTACCAGTTCGGATATCTCAGCGGAGAGAGTAGGAACGCCTTCAAACAGATCGTGTAAGTGCCTTCAATTGTCATCATTTAATTGTTAGAATAGGCTTCTCCATCGTTAGTCTATTATAAAAAGGAGAGCATATTCTATGGATGCACTAAAAATAGATTTCTTGAAATTAAATCTTAACGGGAGAAAAATATTGGAACGACGTAATACGAATTGTCCGCGAACGTTCTAAGATTATTTCAACAAGTTGTAAGATTGTTTCAACAAACTACCTAGTTACAAGAGGCTCGATTTTAAAATCCCACCTTTAAATAAAACTCTCACGCCTATGATATCAAAAACGTGTGCTCCTACTATGTCGTTAAAGAAATCACAGCGTGATTTAATTTTGAAACCAATTTAATCATCAGCGATGCTCAAAAATAGACTCTCTTAATGATTCTGATTATTCTTCCACAGTTAAAAATAAGTTAATCTCATAAGGCGCCAACTACATTTACGGATACAAAACATAATAAAACTGATGCTTAGGGGATCCTTGTCAGGTGGATGTCGCGAAAAACTTTAGTACCTATCTAATGAAACTTCTTTTTCTCCCAGTGTCCATATAGAAGACGTGAACGACAACCTCCCCATACTCCACCTGCCTTCCGACTGCGTCACGATTAGTGAGTTCCACAAGCATCGTGAGCCCATCGTAGCCGTGTCGGCGACCGACGCCGACGACAACTCGTCGCCGAACGGACGTGTGCAGTTCAAACTCGTCGGTGGAAAGGGACACGGTAATACTTGATCTTACATTTTCGGAAATAAAATCGTCTGAATTGCTGGCGCTTGTTATTGGCATTATGTGCAAATGCCAGCACTATTGGGCACAAATACATAATTATATCTAGAGAGCCTTTATTCCTAGAAGTATTAGAGCTCATATCATTATTCAGAATGGTATCCTGCTTAAAAATACTTTTAACAGTCGTAAAATTAGAATGACAGAACGTATGCATGATTTTAAGCAACTAGTTTTTAAGTTCTTAGCAAATAAGGTTTATTATTCCGTTCAAGAGTATTTGCATGACGATGAAACATGATCATAAAAGCATGATGCATGTTAAACTTGTGATATTTGTATGCCTTAGGGCGAAACGTAGTGACACACAAAATGGAAATGTAAAGATATAATAGACTAATCAATAGAATCATAGAGTTTCCGCAGTTAAAATCTCTATTCGTCTAAGTAGGTACAGTCGAACTCATAAGTAGCAATAAAGTGTTCAATTGAGAGTGGTTTGAATTAAGTATATCTATAGCTGCAACCAGGTACTAAAATGTTCTTATACTTATGAGTTCGCCGTACTTAGTGGTTCATAACGGTAGCGTGTTCTTATATGTACCTACATACTTTCCTAATAAAACGTTCCAAATATTTCAAAGTAAAAGGAAAAGGATGGTTTTTATTTGGTTATATTTATATTTTACAGACTTATTCCGCTTCGAGCAAGTCGGCGGCGATGCCAACACGGGCCGTTTGTTCGCTAAACAGTCCCTGAAGGACCGATTCGGCAACTACTCCCTTACCGTGGAAGCGAAGGACCTAGGCACCCCCGCAAACGCAGTGAGGGGGGAGCTGAGATTGTGCGTCACCGACTACAATGATCATGCGCCAGTATTTGTGCACCCGCCGCAGAATGTCACTATTAAAGTACCGGAGGTAATTAACCGTTAGCTTGACTTATAAGGTTTGTTCAAAAAGTATTTAAAGTATAAGCAAGTGTTGTAGAATATACTTACTTAGATAGTAACAGAACATCATCATCATCATATCAGCCGAAAGACGTCCACTGCTGGACATAGGCCTCCCCCAAGGCTCTCCACTTAGACCGGTCTTGTGCCTTCCGCATCCATCGCGATCCCGCCATCCTTACGATGTCGTCGCTCCATCTTGTTGGAGGCCTACCAACAGCTCGTCTCCCGGTCCGTGGACGCCATTCGAGAACTTTCTGGCCCCATCGGCCATCAGTCCTGCGAGCAATGTGCCCCGCCCACTGCCACTTAAGTTTCGCTATTCTTCGGGCTATGTCGGTAACCTTAGTTCTACTGCGGATATCATCATTTCTGATTCTATCCCGCAGAGAAACCCCGAGCATAGCTCTCTCCATAGCCCTCTGAGTGACTCTGAGCTTTCTTATGAGGCCCATCGTTAGCGCCCACGTCTCAGATCCGTAAGTCATCACCGGCAACACACACTGGTCAAAGACTTTTGACTTCAAACACTGCGGTAATTTGGACGAAAAGACACTGCGAAGCTTCCCGAACGCTGCCCAGCCGAGTCGGATTCGACGAGTGACCTCTTTCTCGAAGTTGGACCTACCTAACTGGACCGTTTGTCCCAGGTATACATAGTCGTCAACAACTTCGAGTGCAGAGCCTCCGACAATCACGGGAGTTGGCACAACATGGACATTAGACATGACTTTCGTCTTGTCCATGTTCATTTTCAGGCCAACTTGGTCGGAAACTCTGTTGAGGTCAGCGAGCATAGCTCTGAGGTCCTCCATGGTTTCAGCCATGACTACGATATCGTCGGCAAATCGAAGGTGAGTGATGTACTCGCCATTAATGTTGATGCCTCGTCCTTTCCAGTCCAGAACCTTAAAAGCATCCTCCAATGCAGCGGTGAACAGCTTCGGAGATATCACATCCCCTTGTCTGACTCCTCGCTGCAGAGGAATAGGCTTTGTGCTCTGGTCCTGTAGTCGGACGGACATAGTGGCGTTTTCGTACAGACACTTCAACACTTCGATATATCGGTAGTCAACTTGGCACCACTGGAGAGACTGCAGCACAGCCCAGGTCTCGATCGAATCGAAGGCTTTCTCGTAGTCCACAAATGCAAGGCAAAGAGGGAGGTTATACTCTTCAGTCTTCTGTATAACCTGCCTCAACGCATGTATGTGGTCTACGGTACTATAGCCTTTTCGGAAGCCGGCTTGTTCGGGAGGCTGGAAGTCGTCAAACCTGCGCGCGAGACGATTCGTGATGACTCTCGAAAACAGCTTGTAAACATGGCTCAGAAGTGAGATGGGTCTGTAATTCTTCAGCAAGGTGTTATCACCTTTTTTGAAGAAGAGCACCACCACACTTCTGTCCCATGCTTTTGGCGTTCTCCCTTCGTGGAGGACGGAATTAAACAGCGTCTGAAGGCCTTTAAGAACTGGTTTACCACCCGCCTTCAGGAGTTCGGCTGTAATTCCATCGTCACCTGGGGCCTTGCCATTCTTAAGCTGTTTGAGAGCCATACTAATCTCGTACAGGTTGACGTCCGGAATATCGTCGGTATAGTGCCGGGTTAGTCTAGCCCTCGGGTCTTTGGCTAGATTTTCAACGGGTGTTCGGGTTCGCGGGAGAAGCTCTCGGACTCCACCCTTAGGCTCATGGAGGTTAGGCGCGAGATGGTTTTGCAGTCCTCTGGTGATGCTTGTCGCTATCGGCAGCTCAACAGACAGATATCAAAGTCTCTGAAGCGCGATATACGCCGATTTAATACTAAAAGTATTGAAGAGGCTATTGAGCGTAACAGGGGCTCTAAGGTTTTTACCAGAGATTTGTCTGTTGGCCAAAGCCAATTGATGAAGCTGAAGACCGACGACGGCAGGATCGTTTCATCCAGGCCTGAGGTACTGGGGGAAATCGAGAGGTTTTATGGGCAACTCTACACGACAACCCGAACACCCGTTGAGTAACAGAACAATAGAGATTAATTTAAAATCAAAATTAACTTTGATATACATGAATTTACACAGCATAAAGGTAAGTAAGAAGCCTGAGCACGGTACTGAAAATAATACTATGTCTTAACTGCTTTACTGTTAACAAGCGTCATTACATGTCAGCAGTTCTAGTAACACTCCTAATATTCCTGGTCGCGGCACCAATAAACAACTTCCTCTCAGAATGCCACAATTGGCACAATCACGTTACGGCCCGCAACATTGACGCTAACGGAGCATGGGCTACAGGATAGGACTGACATATTATGTAACGGAAATCGATGAAAAATCACCTAATAAATGTGTTGGCCGTCCTGGTCGCGGCACCATTTTTTTTTTAAGTGTTTTCACAACTGGCACTGATACAAATCAGTACAAGATTGTCATGACACAAAAAAACTACTCTTTTCAGAACGCTACAATTGGTACTACTGTGGTTGAGGTCCGCGCAATTGACGCTGACATCGGCGCTAACGGTGCCGTGCGGTATCGTATCCGGCGCGATGCTGCCGGAGCCTGGCGGGCCTTCACGGTTCACGCCACCAGCGGAGCCCTACGGACCACTGTGCCACTTCATCGGGATGTCACGGCGAAACATCAGGTAACCTCTTGTTTATCACAAGCTGGGATAAGTAGCAAAAATAATTATACTTTGCAACTACTTTGGCAATTTAAACTTAGAAACGTCGTATATAATTTGACATAATTGTAATTAGAAATATATAGCTGACATTTAAATTAAGAAATATTCACCATCAATACTCGTCGAAGCCTCGATCACAGTAGGTATTGAGGAATAAAGATTTTAAAGGATTATTTTTCTTTTATGGCATTTATCAAAGAAACAATACAATATTATTATTTTTTAAATATACACCTAATTATATTTTTTTTCCTCTTTTGAACCACCATCTTGACAATGACTCGTGACAGGTGACAATTCGGTAGGTATACATTACAAAGTTAACACGCTGATACATCACTGGTTTTCACCTGTCACCTGTCATTGTCAGTGTAGTGAAATAGGGGGCAGGTCTCACACGGATTATTATCTCATATGACAAAGGTAGATTGTTAATTTTAATTCATACTAATATTATAAATACGAAAGTAACTTTGTATGTTTGTTACGAATTCACGACTAAACCCACTTTTACGCGGGTTGAGACGCGGGCAAAAGCTAGAATGACTCTACAATAAAAATGCTCTACGTCCTCGCGACTGCTAAACATTTTAGACTTAGGGCCGTATTACTAAACGGATCTTCCGTGAGATGTCCGTCTTAAGACACGTTTGAATTTACAGTATTGACATTTTAGATCAGTTTGTTGATACGGGCCTTGCTCTTCCGTTTTTTATTTAGTTTATTCAAACACTTCCTCAACAGCTCAGGATCGAAGCCTACGACCTTGGCCTTCCAACGCCCTTGAGCTCAGACCTCGACCTGACCATCTACGTCCAAGACGTCGACAGTTACCGTCCTCGCTTCCCGGAGAGACGACTCCACATCAACCTAACCGAGAACTTGTATGAAGAAGGGGTGTACCTGCCCAGTGTGATAGAGAGGGATGAGATTGACAGAGGGGATGAACCGGTGCTGCCTGTGTGCTATTATGTCGTGGAGGGGAACGAAGATGGGGAGTTTGAGCTCCATAGGAATACGCACAGGTGACGATTATTACATTTAAACTGTTCCGAACTGTAGGGCTCGGATACCGGTAAAATCCTCAAACCGTTATCATGTAGATACTTGCCGCAAAACCTTTTCATTTCAGTTCCATTCGCATAAACCGGTTAGATAACCGGGTTTTGGTGAAATCTTTATATAAAGTTCTTTACGAAATAACCGGTATCGAGCTAAAAATAACCGTTTTATCCAGACACACGTCACGCACCATAAACAAGCGCCGCTTAGTGTTTATATTCAGTGCAAAACTTTTGATTTCTTGACTCGCTGCTCGTGGATTAAACCGGTCAATTTAGGTTAAAATAAAGTTCTCAAAACGTTCGCGTTCCCTGGAAAAGTTCTTAGCAAAACCGAAATAAACCGGTATTAACCGGTTCCGAGCCCTGTTTTTAGGCACCACAGACGTCATTTACCCTGCAATTGCAAGCCTGTCCCAAAGTCTGCGAAGAAATGTGATAAACTTCAAAAGAAACTGATAGTATGTGTTCTTAAACAATGAACTGGGACTCTATTCGGTGAAACCATATTGCTTATATTGTCAACGTTACGAAACCTCTTATTTACTTAACAGTAATGGTGGCCAAGTTAAAAACATTATATCAAAGCAATTAGCTTAACCGAACTTAACGAATAGTTTTGGTATTTTTTACAATTACAAAGTTTACTTCTCATTACAAAATTGGGCTTGGATACTTAACTTACTGTCTTTACATTGTTTTATTACGTTATGTACGTTTAATAACGATTACCATGAGTTGTTTTAATACTGAACTTTGTGATAAACATATTTTTCGTTCCTATCCTGTTTCCTACAAAAGTTTCTAATACTCTAACCATACCTGTATGTTCTCCTCAGACTCGCCACCCAGCGGCCGCTCGATCGAGAAAAGAAAGCCAATTACACACTCACTGTACTAGCCACTGAGGACTGTGTGGCTGTACCTAAGTACACAGAAAGTGTGGATGCTGTCAGCACTCTGAAGATTCACGTGACCGTTAACGACCTGAATGATAACCCGCCCAAGTTTCTTAGTCACATATTTACTGGAGGCATCACAACTGAGGCGGATTTTGGGATTGAATTCATGCATATAAAGGTACTCGTAAGTTAGGTTAGGTTAGATTTAATGGTGGTAGGACCTTGTGCAAGGTCCGTCCAGGGAGCTACTACTAGGTGCCACCCTCTTATCCTTTTACCGTCAAGCAGCAGTGATTGCATGGTTGTGGTCCGGTGTAAGATAAAACTTGAGAAATTACTAGCATAAAGGCACCATGGTACCTATCTGGGTTAGGATAGCATTTGCAGTTTTAGGATTGCTGCTAAAGTCTTGTAAATGCAAAAGTCTATAGCAGGGTTCGGATATCGGTTAATTTTTCAAACGATTATTATTTACTTGACGCAAAACCTTCTTCTCGGTTCCGTTCACATAAACCGGTTTTAACCGGTTTTTGGAGGAACATTTACATAAAGTTATTTAAAAAAAAACCGTTTCCAGCTGAACAAACCGGTTAATTCAGACGCACGTCACGCTCGATAAACAAGCGCTGCTTAGTGTTTTAATCAGTATAACAGTTTCGGTTCTCGACTTAAGCCGGTTAATTAAGATTAAAATTAAGTTCTCAAAACGTTTGCGTTCCCTAAAAAAGTTCGGAGCAAAACCGAAATAAACCGGTATTAATATTTGTTAAACCGGTTCCACGCCCTGGTCTATAAGGTTTCAAATATCTCTTATCATCAGGCGGCTTTACCATAATTTGATTTTTGCTTGCCAAAAAAAGTTGTGGAGATAGGGTTTTATTGCAGAAGTCACGCCCTTTCGTCCGCGGGTTGCGCCTTTGTGAATTAGATCAATATATATATATATATATAAAAATATGGTCTACAGTTATGGTGAATACTTAGAGTCATCCAAGTTAAAATATAAAATACATACAGTCGAACATAGAACTTCCTTCTTCTTTGAACTCGATTAAACTTATAGTAGGTAAAAAGTTTCGGGTAATATTTTAACTGACATCGCTACACAATCAGTCAACTTCGTGTGAATATGTTATGAAAGTAGATAACCGACGCATAGGTCATTCGTCACGAAACGACGTCAAGTATTATATATACAGATACAAGTACTATATGCATAATTACCTACGTATTTCATTTCTCAAGCAGGCTAACCCTTAACGTTTTAACTAACACACCAAGAAAAAATGCAGCACTTATTGTTTGATACTGTCCCAGTAACATATATCTTACTAGCGACCCGCCAGCGGCTTCGCCCGCTGCAATTTTTTTTTTGTTTCTTTCATGTCACTTCATCATCATCATCATCATATCAGCCGAAAGACGTCCACTGCTGGACATAGGCCTCCCCCAAGGCTCTCCACTTAGACCGGTCTTGTGCCTTCCGCATCCATCGCGATCCCGCCATCCTTACGATGTCGTCGCTCCATCTTGTTGGAGGCCTACCAACAGCTCGTCTCCCGGTCCGTGGACGCCATTCGAGAACTTTCTGGCCCCATCGGCCATCAGTCCTGCGAGCAATGTGCCCCGCCCACTGCCACTTAAGTTTCGCTATTCTTCGGGCTATGTCGGTAACCTTAGTTCTACTGCGGATATCATCATTTCTGATTCTATCCCGCAGAGAAACCCCGAGCATAGCTCTCTTCATAGCCCTCTGAGTGACTCTGAGCTTTCTTATGAGGCCCATCGATGGGCCATGTCACTTAGTGGTATGAAAAATAGATAGGTAGCCGACTCTCAGACCTACTGAATATGCATATAAAATTTCATAAAAATCGGTCAAGCCTTTTCGGAGGAGTATGGTTACTAACATTGTGGAGTAGGTACACTAACACGAGAATTTAATATATAAGATATGTATTTAATAATCAAGCTAAACAATAAAAACAAAAGTAAAAACTTCTATCATAAAATTATTAACCACACTCGAGCTCTTTAAATATCACGTCCGTTAAAGTCTTCCTCTTCCGACTTCAAATACATACTCGTAACACCTCCCATTTCCGCGACGGGGTTTAAAAAAGGATATTACTTACATGCCACTTTCTGCGATTGCTTATGTCAACCTACCCCCTTCAAAAATACTTGAATGTCTTTTTAGAGTTCCGTAGCCAAATGGCAAAAAACGGAACCCTTCGTCATGTCTGTCTGTCTGTCCGTCCGTATGTCATAGTCACTTTTTTCCGAAACTATAAGAACTACACTGTTGAAACTTGGTAAGTAGATGTATTCTGTGAACCGCATTAAGATTTTCACACAAAAATAGAAAAAAAACATAAATTTTGGGGGTTCCCCAAACTTAGAACTGAAACTCAAATTTTTTTTTTCATCAAACCCATACGGGGGTATCTATGGATAGGTCTTCAAAAATGATATTGAGGTTACTAACATCATTTTTTTCTAAACTGAACAGTTTGCGCGAGAGACACTTCCAAAGTGTTGAAATGTGTGTCCCCCCCCCTGTAACTTCTAAAATAAGAGAATGATAGAACTAAAAAAATATATGATGTACATTACCATGCAAACTTCAACCGAAAATTGGTTTGAACGAGATCTAGTAAGTAGTTTTTTTTAATACGTCATAAAAACATTGATCAAAGCTACAACGAACTTTTATATTATGTTACTTGCTGCTACGGAACCCTTCATGGGCGAGTCCGACTCGCACTTGGCCGCTTTTTTTTGATCGATAAAGTTCTCAATCGATCCAGAGTTTTACGTAATAGAGAACATGCATGAAAATCAGAATTAAGTTTCATTGATATGATTTAGGAGAAAAAAAATGAAAAAGCATATAAAGCACACTTAGTTTTTACCCGTTTATTAAGATATTGTTGTTAAAATAAGTGTTTGGATTGTTTTTAATATTTTAATTTAACGATATTGGGTTAAACATAGTAATCTACGAAATAAATGCAAATTTCTTTATAAGGTCCTCATATTTTATACATTGAACAACATCTGTGACGTCATTCCTGTCGTCGATTTTGTATAGTGTTTTTGCAGTGGGTCTGAACTATGACTTTTTAATGCATCATATCTTATGAAAAAATACACGACAATTATTTCGGGTTTACAGTTATTCCTCTCTTTCATAGCACTTTCCAGAGAGCGTAAGAAAAATAGGCATGTTCCCTATTCAGTCCATGACCAGTTACTAAATGTATAGTTTTTTCAGGCCATAGATTTGGACGAAGGTAACAATGCCAAAATAAGCTACTACCTAATTGGAGAGGTAAAGAAAACACTCACAGAAGGGTTGGAAAACCTCGCAGTTTCGCCTTTCCTCGTCAATGAAGAGACAGGGGCGATATCGCTGAATTTCGACCCTCAGAAGGGAATGAAGGGATACTTTGATTTCAAAGTAAGTGTTCATAGATTATATGCATATCGTCACTAATTTGAATAAACCTCGTATCTCATATTTCGTGATGTATGATTTTAAAGTTATTTCTTTTGTCGTTTAAGTTTAAAATCGTACATCACTTAAATACCACCTGAATTTGGTGTTCGATATAGGTATTTGATAAGAACGTCGAGCAGGATCGATTTTGTTGCAAAAACCTTAAATTTAACTCATTTACTAATATCAGTACCTACCTCTAATTGAAACTACTGAAATCAGTGCGCTTGAAAAACCCTTAAATAATTTTGGCATTAAATACAACTTAAACTTTGATGTGACGTCAACCTGCGGGCCTAGCAAGGATGAACAAAGATATCATCCCACCATGGTATCTCCCTCTAACTTCTTAGCCATGAAATGTGAATAAAAAATTGCCTAATTGATAAGACGGAGATCCTTGTTTCAATTTGCTGCATTTCCGCTCCATCAATCGCCATATTATTTACCAACAGATAGAACTTGTACTTGGCGGCCTTATTAATTTTCAATCTGTTTCTTGCCAAGCGTTACTGTACCACTAAGTGAATTTCCAGGTCCTCGCCAACGACACTGGCGGATTACACGACGAATCCCACGTATTCATATACCTTCTGCGTGAGGACCAGAGAGTGCGTTTCGTTCTACGCGCCCACCCATCCGAAGTCAGAGACAAAATAAACGTTTTTAGAGAGAAGCTTGCGCACGTTTCAGAGTCTGTCGTCAACGTAGATGATCTGAGAGTACACGAAAACAAAGACGGCTCAGTAGATAATACGAAGACAGATTTGTACTTACATCTCGTGAATGGGCAGGACCATTCGGTATTGGAAGTCAATCAGGTGTTGCAGTTGGTGGATAAAAATATTGAACAGTTGGATGACTTGTTCAAGGTATGATTGTCCATAGTCATTTTGAAGATTTGATACTTGAGTCCTTTGCGTTTTTTATAGGTTGCATTTCTGCGCCATGAAGGGAAACCTGAAAGTTGCTAGTAGATGTTGGTTTCCTTTCATGTGATATTAATTGCTATTCGGAATAAAGTTCGCTGAGGCTATCAAAATTATTCGATATAACAGTATCCAAGCTCCAATGAACTGTCAGAACTACCACTTTATCCATGACAATGGTCATATAAATAGATAAAGTTAGTCTTGTTACTGACATTGGTAACTATTTGAAAGCCACGGTTGCCAGACCCTAGTCATCAGCGTACCATACCGCAACTTTATTCATACATTTATTTTTAGCAATGTGACGTTAAATTTTCGGGACCTAAAATACCGTCGGCGATAGCGGTAGTAACAGAGGACTAAAGAAATTTATTATAAAACCACACAAGCCAAACCACCGTACAAGTAGGGTCGGCCCTATAAGTAGCCGCACACTAGTACTTGGTCACTTTAACGTCATGTTTAGCGCTTTACGGCTAGCTAATGCTGAGTTGGGACCGTTTCGCAAGAATTTCTCTGTGTCTTGTTATTTTGTATTAAGTAATGTAATTTTGTATTGTTGCGAATAAATGTCTCCTTATCTTTATCTTTATGTTTGAATTGCTGCACTAATCTGTCAAAAGCGTCGAGGTATAAAAATGTGCAGCTACTTAAGGCCGACTGTACCTACAAAAGGCGCTTTTACCTAACAAACAGCAGCGTTTCTAGGTAGAGTAGATCGAACGTGCCATATCTATATATCTTTCTATTACATATCTTCTATATATAATTATAAAACTTCCATGACTGGCTGAGTGACTGACTGACAGACAACCCTTAGCCTTAACCGCTGGACCTAGGAACTCAAATTTTGGAGGAAATGTCCATTGGGTACCATAAGAAAATATTTTTTGAAAATTTGCCTCAAACGGGAAGAAATAGGGGCAATAGCAGGAAACTAAGTCTCCGCGTATGAAGTCGTGGGCGTCCTCTAGTTTACTATTTATATGCGCACGCCACCCACCCAACCCATTAAGAAAAGACCCGCGAAGTACTCCCCGCCAATGTTCTTGCTTGTAGATTCGGGTGTCTTTCTATGCTATACTAAAAAGTTACATAAAATTAACATTACCATCTTTATCTATTCAGGAATTCAACGTCCTCGACACGCAACCAGCGGAATACCAGCCTCTCACAGTGGACACGATCACGTCAAACCAGACTGTGTTCTGGCTGGTTTGGACCACGCTGTTCCTGTGTGTCCTGCTGGTGTTATCACTTATGATGTGTCTGTCACAACGGGCAGACTTCGTCAGACGGCTGAAGGCTGCCACGGCTACAGCTTATTGTAAGTTTATACTGACAAATTAAAAGAACAGCTCCCCATTTCACCATCCAGAAAACGACAGGTGACAGGTGACATTTCAGTGTACATGGCGTAGTTTAAATGAAACCCAATGATGTATCAGCGTGTTAACTTTGTGATGTATACCGAATTGTCACCTGTCACTAGTCAATGTCAAGATGGTAAAATAGGGAGCTGGTCTGCAATTTTGTCAAAACTTGTTTGTAGCTCGGTAATCCCCCTCTATTTAGCAGGAATTGAACAAAAAAGGCGCGTTAAGCGACAAGCGAGCAAAGAAAGGACATGCGACGACGACTATGACACGTAATTCTAGAGAAAAAGTATACTTTTCGAGTTCAATATTTCCTAAACTTCCATCCCCCATTTTACCCCCTCAGGAGTTGAATTTCCATTTAAATACACAACAAGATTGCATGTCCCTTCTTAAGTCACTTTATTAAGGCGAGTGGTTGAAAAATATCCTCAGAAATAGTATTATGATGCATAAAAGAGAATTTAGGCATATTATGGTCACTAAGGGAACTTTCCTGTAACCTTTGGAATGAGGAAGTGCAATTGTCCTTGTTTGTCACGTGTGTTGTTTTTTGTCTTATGCGGAAATTGCAGAAGATAAAGCCGCTGATGGCTCCACTAGTCTAATGAAATATGAAAGGATAAAATCATTTTTCTAGGTAGGTACACACACAGCTAGGTAGGTATCTTTGCTATTGTCGTATCAATAGAGTTTGATATTTAATAAAACAAAATATCTTATTAGTAAATCCTGTTTCTGCAACAAGATAATGTCAACGGCACAGAACGATACTTAGAATTGTAAAAACCGCAACAAGTCTTTGTAGGCACTACATTCGTTATCAATTTATCATACAAGCGTCGGTTTAGATACGAATTGCGCACATAACGTTATATCATTTGCGTATTTGTGTTTCCTGTGCATCCTATACCTACTTAGTCCTTAGGTACCTACTAATTAATAAAATGCCAAAGTGTGTCCATTTTTATATGCCAAGAAAACACACGAGCACACAGATAACCTGAAGGTAAGGGGATCTGGGACCCCATATAGGTACATATGAATTCTGAAGACTACGATCCTAAGGCTCATATTAATAAACTCATCTCGGCTGAGATGCCCGTCACAAGATATGTCAAAGTAAATGTCAAGCGCATCTTGAGACGAGCGTTACAGTCGACATCAGTTTATTATTACGGGCCTTAACTCCAAATGCGTTGCCAACCCTGAGGACTAAAATGGAATTCCGCTATGCTAGTAAATTCATCGATTCTTATCCCCACACGAGAACACAGATATGCGAACACTGCTGCTTGGTGGTAAGTTAAAGGCTAAGGCGGTGGTAGCGATCCCGACGGACCCAGCCCAAGGTCCTACCACCACTAATCACCACTCTTTGTTTGTTTGTTCCCTCTTCACTGTAGGGAGACCGAGGATCTTGAAACAGAGGTAAGTAGAAACAGTCAAATTTGCGAATTCCATTACCTAATAAAATTGACGTTGTTTCATTTCACCACTAATTTAAAACCCCTCGGTTTCACCTTAAATAAAAACGCTTCATCCGATTGTTGTAAATTTTAATGCCCGGAAAGGAAGGGTACTTTTTGCCCTGTAAAATTGATGGGATTCCGAAGGAACAAAGAAAACCTGGACTAACGCAATTGCGGGCCCTAACGCTGGTCCAAGTAGTCTGTCTAATTATACCTACAGTGCAGCATTTTAAACTGTCTTCGGGTTATTATCTCTCGCAAGCGCTCCCATAAGCTCTCATACGAGTTAAACCGACTTTACCCGAAGCCAAAAGACTTTTAAAACCCTTTGCTCTGGAATTAAAACACTTTTCCTAATACTGCCGGTTGAACCTGCCGCCGCCTCGCCATTGCCGTTCACGATGATACACGCTCGATAATATAACCCGGTTATGAGCACCTAGCGATAACCGACGGTTAAAATTCAATAACGCCTTACTATTTCGGCTGGCCAATTAAATTTGAATTTAAATTCAAATTAAAAAATCAATAACGCAAGAAATCGTTACTCGTAGTAAGACTAGGTATTTTTTTTATGGTACCTCCCCTACAAGTAATGTGGGGATGTATTTTTTTTTCTCGTCTACCCTATAGTGTGGGGTGTCGTTGGATAGCTCTTTCAATATTACGAGTTGTGGAAACAGTTTTTCGATTAAGTAATCCGTTTATGAAATATTTAAAGTTAAAGCGCTAATTTTTGTTACAATCAAGTGTCGTCGTCGTCGTCGTCGTCGTCGTCGTCGTCCCACAGCCAAGACTACGAATACTAAACATCTGAAAAAAATCTTAAATGAAAGCACATATAAAAATAATATTTGTGTGATGAGCACGAGTATTTGTTCCCGAGTCTTGGATGTTTTCTATGTATTTAAGTATATATTTCTCTATGTAAGTAAGTTTATCGTTGTCTAGTACCCATAGTACAAGCCTAGAGCTTAGTTTGGGACTAGGTCAATTTGTGTGACATTGTCCTGTGATTTATTATTATTATTATTATATAACGAATTTATAAGGAAAACTATCACGATGGTTCTTGAGGTACAGGCGATTAGTGTTTATACCTACTAAAAACATCTAATACGGCAACAAACGGCTTAAATAGAAAATTAGTTATTACTTGATGATTTTTATGTTTGTAGTAAGTAAGTACTTAACGGCTTTTTTTGTTTAGCATCACCGACGCCTGGCGAGTCAGACATGACAATCCGGAGTTCTGGAGGCAGAGTGCCTAATACCAACAAACACAGTACAAAGGGGTCCAATCCAATTTGGCTGCATGCGTATGAAAACGAGTGGTATAAATCAGACGACCAAGTGAGCCACTCGGAACGCGATTCGCTCGATGAGAATGCCGTAGACCAGGATTTGTCGAATGAGAAGCCATATTTCATCACCACAGGAGCATTTCCGTCCATAGATTCTACCGCGACGGAACCCCAGACCAATCAGGCCAAATACGACTTCTACCAACAATTGGAACAGATGAAAAATGCTAAAAATATGGAGACGACAGAGCTGTAAAAAGATTTTGTTATTTTATTAACCTTTGCAACGCCACGGTCGACAGCAGTTTTACGTCCCAGGGAACCGATTTTTGACTTTCGAGCGTTCGAAAGTTTCAATCGAAAGTAACCAAAAACAATAAAATGGTATTTTTGACTTGCGAGCGATAGAAAATATGAACACGAGTGGTCCGTGGCATTCGTTTTGAATTCTATCAATAGAAAGTATCATTTGACATCTGTCAAACCTGTTAATACTAAAACAATTCATATTGTTATAATACTTATAGCAAAATTAGCGGCATAAAATAAAATATTACAATAGATATGGCAAGTCTGGAGGAGTATTTAATTTTACTAAATAATAATGAAGAGGAAGAAGATGAATTTGTGCCTGCACAACCGCCGCGTTTTCGGCTATCGGAATTAGGAAACGAGCCATTTCTCGAAAGCGAAAATAAATTTAAGAAGAATTACAGATGATTTATGCGTGTAAGTATGGACTGTAAGGAAATATGGCGATGTATAAAAATGTCCACTTGAATAATTTCGTCCCTGTATAATTTTGACAAAGTATAAAAATGTCCACACGTACATTAGACGACATATAAAGATGTTGCGACAATACACTAAAAGAAAATATGACTATGTATAAAAATACTTAGATAGTAGTCATTTTTATTTTACGACTTGATAAGACTTAAACCTTTTGAAGTATTGGCTTTCTAATACTAAGACAAATGTATGTTTTAAATGTAGACATTTTTATACATCGCCATGTTTCCTTATAGTCCATACTCGCATAAATCTTACAGGTTAAGTAAAAGCCTATGCAGATATTTAATTCATAAGTTAAGGCCGTTTGTCTCGGATGCCCAACGACCACGTGATTTAAGTATTAACGCAAAGGTAAGTTAATTAGTTTTGTGTGATTATTATGGATACAACATAAAGTTTTTGCAATTATGTTACAAAACAATTGCATGTTCTAACCAGTTACTATTAAATCTAGAAAGAAAGAAAGAAACCTAGCAATGATATAGAATCCACAGACGAGGAAGCGTTTCATTTAACCTAAATTTATAACCAGTCAAGAATTTGTAAAATAGCGTAATAAATCTCACTCGCACTTAAATAATAATTAACTTGCTATAATTTCAACTTTTGATAGTTTCACACATTTATTCGCATTCAAAATATGAATTACAAAAAACCGGTAAAACATCGACTTACTGCGTATAATGAAACGCGTTCCAACTTAACAGTACTATTTAGTCAATCCCTCAGTTTCGAGTGAGAATCTCAAAAATATGGAATTTGGTACCATTCGAGAATAAAGCGTGAAAGATTGTCGCATTCGAATATTTTCTACTGCTGGGTTTTGAAATAGAACGCTCTAAAGTCAAAAATCGGTTCCCAGATGCAACGTCATATCGACGCAAATTCTATGAAGCGTAGATCTCCGTGACGGTTGGGCGTCCATTGCACGAAAATCCGTTGACGTGAATTGTGTGTATCGCGTTCAAAGGTTAACATTTGCGACTGATTGAAGATAAATAATTTGTGAAGTGAAGAATGTACGAGGACAAAGTTTGTGAGGCTCAAGAAACGTGTTACCTAATAAGTTTTTTTTGGTACCTACCTATATACTTTTCGGAAATCAAGATTTAATTTAAAAAAAAATATTTATTGTCCATTTTTTAGAAACTGATAGACAGACAGTGGTGATTCCATTTATAGGCTCATGATTGTCGTAGAACTGAAAAAAGTAGTTATGCCGCCGTTAGAAACAGCTTCTTTACCTACCTATTGGTTTTTGTAACTTTACAACAAAAAAAAATCAGGGTACGTAAGAAGCGTGCCTAGCGTGTTTTGTAGGATATTAGTGAAATCGTGTACTTGTAGGTAAGTGCATTCTTTTTAATCATGCTTTAGACATTAGAATTAAGTATGATTTAAGTTAAAACGTATCGAAATAAAGCTAGTTCATGGTAACTTTTAGTACGACATAAGTTACCTTTGTGAATAAAGACATTTTATTTGGAATGTGTTTGTTTAACCCAAGAAATCCTATTCTTGTGTCTCTCCTTTCTAGCTTTTAACATAGTTGCTAGTACAGTTACATTGTAAGATAGTAGGTACACTACAAGTCTACCGCCTTGACCTGATAGTTTACTATTGGTAAAAATCTGTATTACTTAGTTAAAAGAAATTAGGTGCTTTCTACGGGACTTGGCGCCGAGAAACACTGAAACCACAGAGAATGTACCAGCTGCCGCTGCCAATCAGACGATGCCATCAGGGATGAGGACTACCTACTCGAGATAAATTACTCTGCACGCACAAGCCACGAAATAAAGTTATCGTAAAAGGACAAGATCCTAAGACCCGGACTCATTATAGTAATTGTTAAGGCGTGTCCGCTGCGCCAAAAACTAACAAAATATTTTATTAGAATATGTTACAAAATATGTTTATGTACAACTGCACGTCCATTGCGATTTTGGAGTGAAAAATGTATTGTTTGTCACGACATTTCACTTTTCTTTTGACTGCCATCCCAGTAAAATTTGTCACCTTTGACGTTTTTTGACTGTTTGATTGTAGGATATTTATTTATATTCAAAGGTATCAAAATGAGTTCCGATAATTATTAATTAATGCCTATTTGACAGTTCTTCACTCAAACTCAAAACTTTCACAAGTCAAAACATGACCCCCTCCCCCGCCAATATGTTTTCCGTGACCGAAAACATAATATGTGTTTTTAAACAATAAACATTTTGGCCACGCCCTTTTTCTGTTCGAAAAACATGCAAATGTTTAAAAACATCGAAATCACGGCGCAGCGGACGCGGCTTTAGGTAAGGTAAAGACACCAGTACTCGACAAAGGACCAATGTTCGACACTGATTCTTACTCAAAGAAGACAAGACTTAATCATTTGTTTTGCAACAATTAATTTATAACCCTATGATCTTAGAATTAAAAGCTTCTGTCGATTATTGGTGCATGTCAGCTAAAAGTGTCGAACATTGGTGTTGTTACCTTAAGACTTTTAAATCAACATTTTAAACTACAATGAGATTTAACAGCTAAGTAGGCGTGACGATATGGGTCAAGGTTCAAGTATCTCATACAAAACTCCATACTACTTAGCCATTTTTCTCATGAAGCTCTTTTCCGAGTAGCAATTTTTCCGCGATCTATAAAGTTCCATGTAGCCTTTTTACTCTTAGCTTAATTAATGTCCCTTTGTTTCATAAATGGCCTTTTGTGCTGTTTTTTTCCGCGCATGGTAAATTTAATTAGTTGCATTTTTTTCTATTCCAAAAATCTTCTTTGACATAGCCATCAGTAGGAAAGGTTAGGTTCGTTTTTATATCAGAACCCAAAAAAAAGGAGCCCCGCTTGGAAACGAAAAAAATGCGACAACTAGCCGATTGCAAAAAAACTTAACAAGAAAAAATTACATGTATGAATGACACATTAAATTAAGCTGCATGGAAATTGATCGATCTGAACTGATTTCACCTGACGGTCATCAGTCTAGCCTATTCAGGCTATACCCAAAGTACCCTACCTATTCAATCCTATTTGACCCACTGCCACTGCTAGTCTGCCGTGGTATAACTAAAATGCCGTTAACTGACATCCGTGCGATTTTCCCCATTTGTTGCCAGTGTCAAAAAATAAGTTCTAGCACATATCATATGGAACAATATCCCACTGATTCTCTATCGGTGGCAACAGGGGCGTTTGGAAACATGTGCTTGTTGCAAATAGGTTTAACATGATTTAAGAATCGTTTATGACTTGGTCGCCATTATTTTAAATGACATAAGTGATCAAAACGTTGACAATTCCGAAACACTTTAAAAGCGATATCGTTATTACACTTCTACTACTACTATTCTTCTGCATTATAACGATATCACGTGACGCCTTTAACGTGTTTGAGAATCGTTTGTCATAGTCACCATTACTGTAAATGACAAAAGAGTTATCAAAACGTTGACAATACGGAAACACGTCAGACGATATCGTTACCACCGTGTAGAATCCCATCCCGGTCTCGTTACTTTATGTCGATAAAATAAATACTTCTGGGCCCGTATCATGGCCGCCTTTATCGTGGTAGATAAAGCATGCGTCACTCTCGCACTATGCTTGTCAGAAAGTGACGGATGTTTTATCCACGTTTTGTCACACGATAAACACGGCCATAATAAGCCACCTGGAAAATCTTGATGGCGTTGTGGTGGTTGCCGCTTGAAAATTCGTGATGCAGGCACCTAGGGGTTGTATAGCTTAGCTTTTACCTTCTCCTCAACATAGTTACCCTAACGGTATCGTGGCGAAAAGTGGAGTTATAATATTTTTAATTGGCATGGCAACCACCACAACGAATACCGAAGTAACCACTGGACGTAAAATGATGACAATACTCTTGTTTGGGTCAGGAAACCTGTAAGGTAGGTAGTTGCCACTCGAGAATAGTGGTTACATTTCATCATGCTACCAATAAATTTAAATCTCTTTATAAGCCCTAATACCCTGACAGGGTCCCATGTACCTATCATCGTGTGTATCATGTGTGCAAATAAATAAATAAATAAATAAATAAGCTGTCGATAAAAAAATAAAAAGTAAAATTTGGATTTTTGCTCAGATATTTTGGTTTCCGATCTGGCAATCCTATAACGCGGCTGTGATAAACAACGGCGCGCCCCACCAGCGCCTCCACTCCAGTGCACGGTTTCATCAATGTAGGAAAAAGACACTTTCTTTCTGGGATGAAGTGCATACCTGTGCCATATTCTACATGGTCTATTGATGTAGTTTAACTCTGCCGCCATTACTTTCAAGTAAATAAGAGCGATGATTACGTCGACGATACGTTAACATGTCAACTACAACTAAGTTTAGAGCCCCTAGCCAAAATGTGATCGCAAACTAGCGTTTCTATTCGATTTGTTTATAAACCAATCGTGTCACTGGTAGATCACGTCATTCATTCGTCGTCATTCGGTTTAAAATCCAAACGAATAGAAACGCTAATCAGGCTTTCCTGCACGGCTAGCACATGACGGCGCGCGAGTAATGTCGCCCGCGAGATAAGACTACCTCTTTTTCTCTGACCGTTCTAATTAGACAATGACGGGTAGTCTGTCTCGCTAGCTTTGCTTGCTAGCCGTGCAGGAGGGCTAGCACAAGCGGTCCGCGACTTGTTTGTCGCTCGGATCAACCTTTCTATCTAGTCTGTAGCGATAGAGATGCACTAAGCGTCAAGCGAGAAAATGCAACTTGTGCTAAGCGTACTGATAGTGTGGTGTCACGAAAGAGATTCCAAGTGCATAATATGCGTCATACTCGTAATATACCTACCAGACCTTAGTTTCGATCGAAACAAGATCATTAATAATTCGAAGGCAAACATAGCTTGACCTAATTACATATAACGTGGCTATAATTATAGCTAGCATGAAAACTGAAATTAAGTACTTCTAAAACCTGAAAAAAGAAATTTTGTTGCACACATGCCACTACTGAGACCATTTTTACGCAGTGAGAATATTTTTGAAGCGTTGCAATTGGAAACGCTTCGGTGGATGTCATTACAGCAAAAATAAAGTAGGTCTCCGGTGCTCGACCTCGTTACCGTTCTGTGACACTGAATGGCGATAAAACAAAGAATTGCGCACGTAAAATAGAATAGCGTTTCATCTTATGCATTTTACAATAGAAATTAAATCCCCCAATTAACAGAAATTGTTTATTAAGAGTCCGTCATTGTCATAAGCTAAAAATAAGATTTTAGTAGAGTTAATCTTGTTAGAAAAGATCCGAGCCGGACCGTGGTTATTTCTAACAACTGTCCACCTGTCGTGAAGGACGATCCTATTTACAGCCGCGTCTTACCGACGGAGACGGCTACCACAGGAGACGTGCCTAAATAAAGCTCGCCATTATTTACATACACAATAATTTATTGTTTCTTACAATTTAGTGAAGCTAAAATACAACTTGTTGATTGATTACAATTTGAAAAGCTTTGAATTTAAATCTCCCTGTGTTGAACCCAGTGAACAAGGGCTCTGCAGCTGTACGCAACACACCAAGCGCAAGCCCGTCGCCGCCGGCGGCCCGACGCGTTTGTTCGATCTGTCCCGAGGAACGTAGGGTGGTACATGGATAGGAATATTCGTGGAAATCACAACGCAAGTATCCTTACAACCACAATATATATTAGATAAAATTATAAAGAACGCCATATTGAAAAAATCTAGATTAATCGTAACTTATGATCTTATGAGATACACTGTAATTTACTGAATGCTGTAGCTATTGGAGCGTTTTCCTTCGTTTTAAAATATTGTGGATGAAAGAAAACTGACCATTTAACTGACGTCAGTCTGGTCTGTAGCACTCTACATTTACTAACTTAAAAAAAGTGTTTCTCTAGTAAAAAAAATTAACACCCACTCGACTCCATCAACGAGTTCATTTCGTAATACCACTTACTTATATTACTCAAATGTTCTGAACACTCACGAGTCTTTCATACATTTCATCGACAAATTCCTAAGTGATTCGGACAGTGGTAAGCAATGAACGCTCCTTTTCCTAATCATATGGCTATTGTACAGTTTCACAATGCAATTTAGATCTAGTTAAAGTACAAATTCTTTAGGAATACAATAATTCAAGTCATGTAAATTTAACTAATGTTAAACTTTAACTAAATGAGAATATGCAATTAGACATCTACTGACACATCAATGTTTAACGGAATAGTTTTTATTCTCTTAAGTAGAAAATATTTCTTATTAGATAAACAGAAACTATATTTGCACATGTGTAACGAGTTTACTTAGGTTGCAATTATTAGCATTAAATAATAAATGGACATGACAGAAATTAGGCTGACCCTAGTGACTGTAGATAATTTATACAAGGTAAGTTAATTCAAGTCATTGATAAAGATTTCAGACGAACAAGGATTGGAGTTGGGAACTGGAATGGGATCGGGAGGGGGGGTGGGGAGGGGAGCCCGGGCTGTGGCGATGTGTGTGTATGTTTTGCTGACGTCACGATTGACTCCTCACATGGCATACTTCCTCGTCCACTCACGGGCTAGTTCATTGTACTTTTCTCTGTCCGTTTTGTAGATCCTAGCAATTTCGGGCACCAACGGGTCATCCGGGTTTGGATCACATAACAGTGAGCAGATTGAGAGCAGCACTGAAAAGAAACAAACGTCTGATTAGTAATGTGAATGACTTGAAAATGCAAGATGTCATGATAGTTTTATGATAACCTCTCTCCATATGAATAGTCATAAATAAAATTTATCAAGTAGGTGGATATGATTAATTTAATTAAGGAATGTTTTCGTTTACTTTCATTTCTTTGCATACTTACTTATTGTAAGTGTGCAAATTAGTTTCAAGTAAATGTACAATTCTATTGTTTTTATTTTTAACTACCTACAATGACACCATATTTGTAATAAAGACAATAGGAATTATGTTTAAAAATTAGAATCTTTGTGACGTAAGCAAGCATAGTATTAAATTTATACATAATTTGCAAAAAAAAAAAAAGTTTCATAGCATGTGCTTTCACAATAATATTGTTGCACCTGTATCCTTTTTTATTGAACCTACAACACCACAGGAGGTACTTAGCCTAATCAAGATGCTTGATCCACGTAGCGCTTCTGGATCTGATGGTGTAAGCAACCAACTTTTAAAGGAAATTGGTAGCATAATCGCTGAACCCCTTGCAGCCATCTTTAACCTCAGCATCGAGTCAGGCTCTTTCCCGCAGGACTGGAAGATTGCTACAGTTATTCCGATTTATAAGGGGGGGTCGTCACACACCCCAAATAACTTCCGGCCCATCTCTCTTTTGGGCGCCTTCTCTAAACTACTTGAGCGTGTGATAAATAAACGTCTCATTACATACCTAGAACGGAACCACCTTTTATCGGACCGCCAGTTTGGTTTTCGTAAGGGTAAGTCCACCGAGGACGCAGTCAAAATGTTAATAGATATTACCGTATCTCATCTTGATGCTGGTCGAAGCTGTGTCGGCGTCTTCCTTGACTTGGCAAAGGCATTTGACACGGTTTCGACTCCCATACTTCTCAGAAAGCTGGAATCCTTTGGCATTCGCGGAATTGCGCTGGATTGGTTTACTAGCTATCTATCAAATAGAAGTCAGCGGGTCAGAATCGGTGAAAAAATAAGTAATCCGAAAGCTGTGTCATTTGGCGTACCACAGGGGAGTATCTTGGGTCCCACGCTTTTTATTGCTTACATAAATGACATTATGTCACTAAAACTTGAAAATGGTGAAATTTTGTGTTACGCTGACGACACAGCTCTTTTGTTTTATGGTCGTTCGTGGCGAGATGCCCGTGATGGAGCATTGGCAGGTTTGAAGAGTGTTACTTCCTGGTTAAATCTGAATCTCCTCACGCTTAATGCGTCCAAAACTCAATTTCTATGCTTCCATAAAACGGCTTCGTCTCGTCCCACTATTCCGTTGACAAGCCTTAAAATTCACGCACCTAACTGTATTACTCCGCCGACCCTCGAGCCTAGCTGTAGTTGTAGTAATATTGGTAGAGTTAGTTCCATAAGGTACCTGGGTGTCATGTTGGACGAAAATCTTAATTTCAAGATGCATATTGTGATGGCAGCTGCCAGAGTGCGTAAACTCATTTACACAATGAAGTTATTAAGAAATTCCGCCGACTGGCAACTGATGAAACTGGTCTATCTCGCACTTTGCCAGCCTATCTTAAACTACTGCATCCTCGCTTGGGGAGCCTGCTCAAAATCGGCAATGATACCCCTGGAGAGAGCACAAAGAGCGGTATTAAAGGTATCCCTTCGGAAACCCCGGCGGTTCTCTACAGAGGATCTGTTTAGGGAAGCACAAGTCTTAAGTGTCCGTAGACTATTTCTGATGCGAGTTGCTACCTTTATGCATAGGCAGACTTTGAATTTGCCGACTTATCCTGACATGCTTAAAAAAAGAGTATTTAAAGTACCTACTCCAGCATTTAAAACCTCATTTGCTAAACGCTATAAAGCTTTCATTTTCCCCCACATTTATAATGTAATTCTAAGTAAATGCGACATAAAGCGCTGCCGTGTTGCCGAGGCTACTAATAAAATACGGAGTCTCTTGCTATCTTGGAATTACAATCAGGTCGAAGAAGCGTTGAGGTAAGCGTCAGTGGTCGGCATCTATAGCTGCCGACTGATCCCAAGAGTTGATCTCTCGCGCAGGGCTGCCGCCTCTCCTACTCCTTCTCTTTCCCACTTATACATACTTATTACACATTTACACTTACACTATCCCCTACCTACACTCCACACACAATAATAACTAATATTAATTATAGTTTGTAATAAAATGAAATTTCCTGTTTTGTACTTTCTAAAGAAGAATACCTACTTAAGTTTTTCTTTTTTTGTCGTGTTTTATACTGCATGTTTTTGTTATTTTTGCCGCACTGTCCTCGATACTCTCGTAATGTTTGGATTCCCACGATACAGGCTACGCCTAGTGTGGGAGTCACTGCTATACTGTAAAACCTGCATTAACTGTGTTTTTTGGTAAATAAATATATTTTGTTGTTTTTTTTTTTTGTTATGTAATGTGGGAGAACTGATTTTAAATAAAAGTAGTATTCATAAAAATGTGAAACTAAAGTCAGAAGTAGGTCAGTAACTCTTTCAAAGCGTACATAAACAAAGAAAGCACACCTACATAGAAAAGTACCTATCTACTTATCTGATACATCATTGATAAGATAGGGTCATTGTCTCACTAAAATAACCAACCTTTGTTGAAATTGAACTGGAACTGCATATTTAATTCCATAACTATACTCTGTTAGTGATACTGGATACCTTAGTAGATTTATAAAAATGTTCTTATAGGGATGAAATTGGGAGCAAAACTACGAAAAGTTAAAACAGCCTGCAAGATAGGTGAAGAAAATTACTAAATATAGTTTTAAAATGATTGTTGTTAAACATAGGTTATATGGTGAAATAACATAAATATTATATAAATTTTCGTGTGTCAATACACTATTTCAAATTTTATTAATAAATAAACACTTATTCAAAAATAAAAATAGGAAAGTTGACTCTTGTAGCAGACATAGATTGGACCTGCAAATCTTTCAACGTAAATGTACAGTAAGTTAACATCAATAACTCTTTCTGGTAGAGTCAGATAGATGAATATTGACAAAAGGATGAGTGAAAGAAAACTACTAACCTGAAGGTTGTTTTAAAAACTACTGCACTTTAACTATTATTAGATAAAAGAATAAACAAAAACCAGTTTTCATTTTTGGCAACATGGCTATCAGCAAGACATTGTAAAAGAAGATTACACATCTTTATTTTGATTAAATGCTAAATATCACAGGAAAATGTCACACAAATTGACCTTGTCCGAAATTAAGCTCTAGGCTTGTAATATGGGTACTGACGATAAACTTACTAATATAAAGAAATATATAGAAAACATCCAAGACTCTGAAACTAATACTTAAGCTCTTCACACAAAATCTGCTGCTACTGGGATTTGAACCCAGGCAGGACCACTAGCTTCTTATGCAAGGTCACTTCCATTTCGGCTAATGTGTCTTCATTGGGTTAGGCAACGGAATCCATAATCATAATTTATAAGTATACATGAAGGTACCCACTGGGTGCCGAATAACATTATCCTCTAAACATGTGTAATCTAATTAATAAGTTATAATAAGTGTAACGATAATATTATTACCCCCAATATATCTGAGGCCAGTGCTTTGGCCTACATTTTTGCATTGGCATTTTGTATACTTTCACCCCTTTTTTTCCTGAACTAAGGTAAAGACACTAGTACTCGACAAAGGACCAATGTTCGACACTGATTCTTACTCAAAGAAGATAAGAGTTATTAATTTGTTTTGCAACAATCAATTTATAACCCTATGATCTTACAATTAAAAGCTTCAGTCGATTATTGGTGCATGTCAGCTAAAAGTGTCGAACATTGGTGTTGTTACCTTACCACTATGGTTTTTTTACTTGAAAGCATTTACTGCAGCATAACAGGTTTTTTATAGTACCAATCAGTTCCAAATCAAGTGTAGAAGAAATAGCGTCACTTTACTCTTATTCATGACAACAGTAAACTTCCAGAGAAAAGAGTAGAGTAGGTATATAATATCACCACCAACAAACAACTTGCTTAGATGTGTAATGCTTTATATCTTCAATGTAAATATGGATTGTTACTTTTAAGTTTCTATATTCATTTTAGCTTACCCTAAAAAATGGCCTAGCTATCAAGCTGGTTCACTGGTCATAGATATACAACACAAAACGAAATCTATCTTACTGATCTAAATCTAGTCTTACTAATCTATTAGTATAGAGTTTTGCACTAATATTTAATTGATCCATGTGTGTGTAGCAATCTAAATAAAAGCTGATATTAGGAAAAAAGAATATAAAATTACCTTTAGATATGGTGAGCGCTGGGGACCATTGTGAACGCAGAATGTCAAGGCAGATTGAGCCATTACTGTTTATGTTGGGGTGATAGATACGTGTTGTAAATGCAACTTTAGGTGGCTTGAATGGATAGTCTGTAGGAAAATGTATAGTCAAGAAGAATACACCTCCTTGATAAGGACTGTCGACCTGAAATTTAAAAATATATATTATATAGGTATATTTCATATAAACAAACTATTATATTTTTTAAGAAAGGAACTTACTGGACCCATTATTGTGGCTTGCCAATGGAAAACTAGAAAAAAAACATAACTTTAATCAAAAGCATTGAAATAAACTATCTCCATAGTAGTATTAACAAAATAATTATAAATGACTAGGGTATGGAACCATTTAACAATGTATGTTAAGAACTTTATCCTAAACAAAGAGAAGCTATTAGCAGGAGTGATATCAGTGATGTATTTGCCTCTTGCTCTTTCTTAGGCTTATGGTACCTATGCACCTTCATTGGGTATGAGCAAAAATCTAAATTCAAGTTTTTGGCCTACCTACCTTCATAGGTGGACAAAATCTTAAATGGCAAGTTACCAATAGATGAGCAAATAAATCTAATCTAGGTTTTCCTTACATCATAGGTAATTATCACATTGTAGTTTTTTCCAAATAGAGTTGATGAACAATAACTCCAATGAGAATTAAAACAAAGTCCTACCATGTTAATGTTTACATTTAAATATTGAATTTTAAACATTTCACAGTAACTTGAGCCTGGTACTATAATTTTACCATTGACAATACTTCTCACTATTATTGTAATGCGACAATGAGTCACAAAAACGTTAGGTACGTAGATCAATAAGGCAATGACTTACGATCTTCGCCGTGTGGACCTGCAGAACATTGTGCTGGGGGATCTCTGCCAAGGTCTTGTAATTCCTGAAAGCGAAATAGTAAAACGTGTACACAGTATCACAACACGGCCAGTGACTACCAAAATCAGCCCGACGTCCGACATGTCATCATTTGCAAAATAAACCAACGTTCCATAATGGGTCGAAACATCACCATTGAAAACTAAGTTACCTCATTACAAAGCACGCTTGCACGATGCCACTACGATATTTTCACGATACGCACATCATGTAAAAGCAAGTAAACCTCAAAATTGGCACATAATTCCGACATTTTATGTACGCCGTGTGCACAGAATTGTCACCTACGTAGAACATTGATTCACCGTTATCACGTAGAAAACTCATCCATACTGTATAAAATACAAGGACCCACACTTATGTAGAAAAACAATCACGCACAGGGAATTATCCAGAAGGAATTTCGATAATAGGTATTCACAATGACGAAACGTTCACTTCCAAGTCTGGATACATATTTTACGACACTGGGTTTGGAACAATCGCAGTTCTTTTAAAATACTAAACACAATAAACAATACGTACCCTATTAATTCGTTTTAACGCCATTTGATTATTTTATGATGGAATAAACTGACTTTCAACTAGACAACGAAACTGTGAGCCAAGGACCTTTGATTAGAGATTGCAAGATGGCTCCCGTCTCAACGCAAAAGTACCACCAAGTCGTTTTATGCAGTAATATTCATTTATGCACAATTACACAAGTTTTGAAAGTCTTAAATACAAAATAAAAATAACTAATATTAAGAAATAATAATGTTTAGTACAGAGCACGGATTATAACAAAATTATCACACTCTTGGCGAGTGGAGAACAGCAAACAGGAAAATCGACCATTTCTAGAGGCGGAACAGAGTTGCTAGATATAAAATAAAAATAAATGAAAATATATTTTTTAAAATATAAATTAGCTTCAATTTAGTTTTAAAAACTACCTAGGTATTTTAATTTTTCATCATACAAAAACCAGCATAAATAATCATGTGAAACAAAATTCAACCATTTTATAAAGATTTTCCAGTCTATGTCAAAGGAGCATATTCTGAAAGGCAACATTTTTACCGGAAATGACGATCAAGCCTGAAAGAGGAATAATCACGGCGCTATTTTTGGATAACGCACGAGTAGCTATTTTCATACACATTTTTGCAATATGAAACTTTCCCTCCACTCAGATGTACTTGTGAATTTCTAACAACAGTGGAGTATTGAAATGAGGGCACCATTTTTTAACGTATGATATGTTTCAAGACATATGCTATTATTGCTTTTTTATGCTATTTACATATGTTTTTGAGCTATAAGTCAATGAAATGAAACGATACAATTTACTGTTTGTCTTAATAGTTCATACTTACTACTTTTTGATTTTACTGTCTTCCTTTCGTCTTATAAGTATTCATTTAATTGATTCTCGATGCGATTAGCCTATGTTGTTGACTATATAGACTATGATAGATGGGATACTAGTGACCCTGTACAATACTATCGGACCTGGGTTCAATCACTGGTAAGGAATATAAGTACTTAAGTATGTGCGTTAGGGCAAGCATTACAACGCGCACGTTCTCTATCTCTTATATATAAACACTGACATTATGATACCCATTGTACATGTAGAACTTATTTTGAGACTAAATTATTCATTGCAAGTCTCATTATATAAAAAAATTAAGTAAAAATATGTCAAAAGAATTAGGGGGCTATTTTAATATAGTGCTATTGGCAACATTATTCAACAAATTAACTTGAAAATTCTAAACTGCAACTTTACGTGGTAACACTACTGGGTAAAGTTGCCATCTGAGAATATCATATTTACTTTACTTAATTCTCCACCTTCGACGTGGAGAATGAAGGAACTCTTTTTTTCTAAGCTAAATGTATATGACATGATTGGACGAAAAAAGAATGGACTCAAAATCCGTTATCTCAGGAATGAAGAAAATAAACCAAAACACTATTCATCTCGTCTTCATTCTTATCCCTTAATTTGGAAATCTGCACCACATGTATTGCATAATGTTTACTTTTGTTTTTTTTTTAATTGATATTTTTAATGCTAGAATTTTAGTACATAATCAAATAGGGTTTGAATTCACGACTTTTTTATTTTTTGCCTAAGTAAGGGTTAAGGAAAAAGAGGCAATTAAATACGTGACGTAATTCTAGCTAGGTTATATTTTTCAGCTTCAATCCAAAAGTTAACTCTGCAATCTCTATAGTTTCTAAGGTTCTTTATTAAAATTTTCCGAAAATGTTTGGAAATAACCTTTTGGATTTGATATCAAAACGCCCATAACATATCAAATACAAAAGGTGGGCCCGCTCGTAGATTAAATCGCTGCACAAATTGATTTTAAAGTTAGTCATTTTTCGTCAGTGAATTTCTAAAATCGCCCCTTAGTTCTTGGTAAACTTATATTATATAATGTGTATAATGTTTAGCCATGGTTTAGCCAAAAACCGCTGCATAATGCAAAGGTTTCCATTTAAAAATATTATGCTGGCATTAGACTGTAAAAACGTAGTGGTAATATTCTCTTTGATAGTCCAACAATCGAATTGATTGTCCAACAGTCGATGTGTAGGAGTGGCTCGCTCGGGTTGTCTCGAGTTCGGCTGAGGCAATGATAAAGGAAGACAATGGATATGACATACCTACAGAATAAACGGGCCTACCTAAACTACCATAGCAAACATAAAATGGCGGACTGTCACATGTTTAAGTGCTGCCCCGATTCGATAGTAATAGTAAAGTTATCGATAAACCAACCATATGGATGGGAGGTTCTCAACTCGTCTGTTCTGTACGTTCAGTACTTCGCATGTCCTGTATAAAGATGCAGTAGCAGTGGGATACCTGAAGGGCTTGCAAAACGTCGTCTTGAGCACAGCCAGCACGGTGGGCCCTTTCCACCTTAAAGGATAGGTCGTAAATGGTCCCATAGAAAAGTTGGAGTGATCTGATGATGGAATCCACGAGTAAACGAAGGAACTCCTCAAAAATTGCGCACATATTTGCTATTTTCAGCATTTGCATTCCAAAAGCTTAGGCTAGGTTTACATGAACGCGTGGTTGACGCGGCGCGCGGTACAAGATTCTAACAAAGTAGCGCTGTCGTATACATGACCGCGCGTGCCGCCATGCATCGCAGGCAAGATTTTGGCTTGAGCCGCCTGTCATTTCAACGTTTCAACCGCGCGTTGTAGGGCGTTCGTGTCAACCTAGCTTCTTTATTTGTTAAAGTGGAACCGATGATGAAGACTAGAGATGAAGTATTTCACGGGTTCAGTAGGTAAATGTAGTTCGAGTGAGTTAATATAAGTAAAAGTACAAAGCAACAAAAGTTAAATTTCTTTCTTAGTTATTCCTTTCATAAAAAAGACTCATTCAGTTCTATTAATGATAAAATACAAGAAAAGCGGGCTGCTGAAAGCCGCCTTGCTACATTGAATGTTTGTGGAATATTAGAATAACAATAATTATTTACTTTTGTTTTTATTCAAAACAGTGCCAAGCACACAATTATGTTACACACAAAGGTAAGTTATGTTGAAGTGCCAATAGTATTAAATAATCGTGTATTACCATACCAGTCTTTAACTCCTGCGTTTTTTACAAATATGACTTGTTATATTATTATACCGTAACAAATATCCGACCGGGATTTGAAGCCAGGACCGCTGGCTTCGTAGGCAGGGTCACTATAAACTAGGCTAACGTGTCGTCAAGTAAACAAATAAAAATATTTTAAACTTTAGTAATTACTCGTTCCGGAATAATATTATTTTATTTAAATAATTTCGGAATGAGACTTTCGCAGTATACTTTTTCCCAAAATCCTTGAAAATAGTAAATCCATGATGAAAAAATGGTCCTTTGCTTTCTTTGGCACATTCCATATACGTTCTATATGATACAATTACAAAAAAAACATGTTATTTTAACATTCATTATCATGATGAGAAATTTCCAAGTTATTTTCGATATTTTAAGAACAACCCCAGCTGTCAAATTCACCGGTTTGTTTAGGTACTTTCAAAATATTGTTAATATTATAAAAGGCAAATAGTTTTATAATCTTTAACTAATCTTGATCTATGGATTAATAATAATGTACTACATATGTAAGTCCCCCAATAATGACAAAACTGACCAATATTTTAACAAAAACTTAGACTTACCGGTGAAATGTTAAATATTTCTGGTTTTTGCTGTTTCTTGCAACATATCCTAACAAACGACACTTAAGAGACATTACGATGAAGTTTCTCATTCAATCCATGTGTAGGTTTTGGCAATATATAATACGGAAAACAAGATATTTAATATTTTTTTAAGTTAACTCGGCACGGTTGTTACACCAGATACTTATGACAAGCAAACTAAACATGGTTGACTAGGCACGTTAGGTATTTGTATAAACGGCAAATTATAAATATTGCCATTATTGCACTGGCTGACGAACTATCATCTTTTTTTACTTAGGAACATAGAACTAAGTTAAAAAGAGATAACATTGTTTTTGAGTGTTCGATGTCGGAATGCATATTTACAAACTGATTATTTGTACATGTCAACGTGTCTTATCCATTCTCTTCCTTTATCATTGGGCTAGAGCAGCAAGAGATCGCTCTCGGTGAGTTACATTTATCCAAAGTTCCGACGGGTTTGTGAAACCAACCCATACGTAGGGACGTGAATCCATAATCTTTGTTGCCTTCGATAACCGTGTTTGACATTTTAAACTTGATTTAAACGTAGTGCTTGCTATACTATATACCAACACTTAAATTGATCGTTCAACGGTCGATGTGTATTTCTATAAAAGGGGTTCGTACGCATTCGGCCGAGCTAAAAGCCAATCCACCTAAACTTTTCTTTTTCACGTCAGTCATCAGTTCGGTTGGACGATGGTATAGTGCTTCGAAATCATCATCTTTCTTTTTTCTTTGTTTTTATTGTTTAATCATTTTCTTTCTTACATAACTACTAACAAGGTTGAGATCTCCATTTAAGTATGAGAGTACCTACCTGTGTCACGAGACCTCGCTCTCCCGTGGTAAGCATATAGTCTGGCAAAAAAGAGTAGAAAATAATAGGGGCGCCACTGTCTATGTCAAATTCGATTTTAGATGGCAACTCTTACGTACTTTTGTATAGAACAATTAAGTGTAGCCGGTAAAAATATTTGTGGTTCCGTTTCTACACTTTTTTGCCAAGCTGTACGTACATTTTAGAAACTTACATAAATAAATTTGCATAAAAAATTCAAACAGAAAGACATTGTATTCAATTTTGCGGTTTGGACTATAGCGGCGTAACTTTGGCGCTGAGAATTTGTTTTTTTTTCATGGCAAGGATGGTAAGTGGAATCTGAGACCCATAGACATTTGAATTCTCAAGACTGAAATCCTAAGGTAAGGGCCGTATTAATAACCCGCCCATCACGAGTTACGTCAAAGTAAACATTAAATCATAGAAAACTGGCATTTTTGACGCATATTGAGAAATGAAATGAAATGAAATTTATTTATCATTAAAGTAAGAGACGAGACTTCAGACTAACCTTACAGTTGAGATCAGGATGCAAGTTTTGAATCACACCGACGTATAATTACTAAATGTAAAATCAATTTGTACAGCGATTTAATCTACGAGCAGGCTCAGCATTTGGATTTTATATGGTAAAGGTATTGACGAAGGTAGCCATAGCCATTAATACCACGAAATGTCTTAAATCATCCGCGATTGAAGCTCAAACTTTCATCATACTCAAACTTTACTTTGTGCTAATGTAGGTAAATGTAATATGATCTTTGATTTTAGCCATGTAGATTCAGTTTCTATTGTTAAGGTATTTAAATCGCAGTTTAAAAAACAACCGAGGATTTATGGGGAACATTAGTTAAATTCATCCATCATGTTATAGATAATATTGCACCTCACTTAGCTTTAACCTACAATAATTGCATTTTAGAGGAGGTCTTTCCAAATCGTGTGAAATATAGTTAAGTTATACCTCTTGGGATGCGCTGGTAGAATTTTGACGTGTAACCTACCGCCGCCGTGCGGCCTACTTACTGAATAAAAAAATCCATCTTTTATTATGAAATGAAATCCAGAAAGAGGATTCAAAAGGGAGGATACGCTCGTTGATAAAATCACTGCATATTTTTTTTTGATTTTTAAGATAGGCATTTTTTGTCTGTGAGATTCAACAAAAGCACCCCAATTTATTCATACGGCCTTAAGACCTCAAATGCGTCGCCAACCCTGAGCACTAAGATGGAATGCATCTATGCTAGTAAATTCACTGGTTGTCTTTTATCCACACCGGAACACAATAATGCGAAAATTGCTGCTTGGCGGTAGGTCGAAGGATAAGATGGTGGTAGCGATCCGGACGGACCCTGCACCGTGTTCTGCCACCACTAAGCCAGACATAGCATCCCTGTCTAACTCATAAATTCATAATATTTTTTCATGTTGTGGATGGAAAGCCTTCTAAGCCTAGGCTAAGTCTAGTTTTGAAGGTATCCTACACTGAACGAATTACAAAGTAATTACTGTAACTGACAGTATATTATTTTGTTAAACTTACTAAAACTCTGGTTTTACTGTACTAATTTATTTATTTTCAAGGTAGGGCTGTCTTGGTTTTCCTGTTGTTCCTGCATTATTTAATATGAATATTATTTTTTAAGCGTCAGGCGGACGGCGAGACGATCTGCTATACAGGATAGTGAATGAGCCCCTTAAGCAATGTTGAATGTGGCAATTTAACTGTATAAACAAATAAGTGTAAAAAAACAGTATTTACAGTAGAACACATACCTTACCTTCCAATCTGTGCAGTAAGACATACCTTCTAATCTGTGGTGCAGTAGAATTATTTATTTGTGTGGGGTGGTCGTGTTTTCAAGTCAGAGTTAAAATTATTTGTGTAATGTGAGCGTTTGTGTTTGAAATGAAATTATGTTTTAATTAAAATTGTGCAGTGATTAATTTCGGATGTGTTATCCAGTTAAATAAATCATGTACATTTCGTAATTTTCAAGCTTTAATTATTGTTTTATTAGTTAGTGCTTTTAAAGTACTTTAAAATTGATTACAACTATGACGCTTACTATGACGAAGAAAGTTAGCGAGTGTCAAGCTGAAACAGTGCAATTTTTATCCTTAGAAAAAGTAAGAACACTCCTCTCAAATATTTATTTCTCAACCTAATTAATACAAATTTTATGTATTCTGTTTTAAATAACCAGGATATAAAATTAGCTAAAACTCGGATGTATTTAAATAAGCAAACACGTTTCTGTTGGATATTTTTTACGTTATAATAAAAAAATAGGCTGGGCTACTAGAGTTTTTGCAATAATATAATTGCGACAAAATCTCTAGTAAAAATAATGGGAGAACTTTTTAATTACTTTCTATTTTATCTGATTTTAAGGACATTGGTAGGGGCAATAGTTATCAATGTTTCAATTTTACTGTGGAAAACCAATTGAATTTATTTACTTGGCTAAGAATCAGTATCAGAAGTCTACTAGTACTAAACCTTTCTCTTGTGGGATAAAAAAAGGTTCCAACCTCTTTATTTCATTTAATTGAAACCAAAAAAGATTCTAAGATGTATTAAACTTTGGTACTGATACCTCGGTAGGAACTTTAACCTTTTTTTGTGGTGATTGTGTGGTGTGGTGTAATGGCTATAATGTGTTTAAATATCACAAACATTAATCTATCAAACACTATTAAAAACCATCTCGACATCAACTGTTGCACATCAGTTACAGTTTCGTTAATTTTAAGCATTTATGGTAGTCTGTAAGGTATTATTATATTATATAGGGCTTATTTCTAATCTACAGGTGTCTATCATTTCATTAAAACACCTTTCATCAAATGTACCATTTCATCGGATTTCATTTCATCGAATGATGATGATGAAATGATACATCTGATGAAGTGATGAGTTACCCTAATCTACCCTTACTGTAATCTTCACTGTTGAGTTATTATTAAACAAATTTGGAATGCTTGCTCAATTGTTTTTTTTTTCTTAAATGCTTGTTAATGTCTTTGTGTCAGGTTGAAGATGAGTTTAGACCTGAGGCAGATTATTGTACGGGCTCCACTCTGCTCCGACGGGGCAAGAAACTGGAAGACAACAATAACTTGACCAAAGAAGACATAGAATACGTTAATTACCGACAATTGCTGAAGTACGAACAGGCTCCTGAATATCTCCAGCACAATCCTTACATCCGGGATGGTTACAGAAAATTATTGCCGACACGGTTATGTTGGGAAAGGTAAGAATTTGCCTATTGCTATAATCTTATGTCATTCACTCCATCGGATCAAAGTCTCAGAAATATAACTACACAAGGTACTCTACTTTTAAAATATTGCATCTACACTTTTTGCTATGTATGTATGTAAACAATTTTGTACAAAAGAAAAAGGCATGACATTTAAAAAAATGATGTAGAAAGGCAAACTTATCCCTTTAAGAGATCTTTTCCAGCCAACCCTTGAGAGATTGAAAAAAGTGAAACTACCTACTACTATTACATAATATAATAAATAATATCACAGTAGGACAATGTCACACAAATTGACCTAGTCGCAAACTAAGCTCTAGGCTTACACTATGGGTACTAGACAACGATAAACATACTAATATATAGAAATATATATACTTGAATACATAAAAGACATTCAAGACTCAAGAACAAAATACTTGTGCTCATCACACAAATATCTGTCCTTACTGGGATTTGTACCTAGGACCCCTAGCTTTGAAGGCGGGATCACTACCAGTGAGGCTAGCGTGTCGTCACACTATTACTAATTGTGTATTATTAACGTTACATAAACACTTTTTAACAAAAAACATTTATTCTTTACACACAGCAACAAAGGACAGAGTAATAGGTACTTGTTCAAGAAATATGTAGTCATAAAATGTTTCCGATTAAGCTTAATACTGGCATTCAACTCAGTGCTGTTCTTCCATCTACAATCATATTTTGCTCTGTGTTGGTCCATCTGTCTGTTTTGCCTACAGACCAAGCAGGTTTACTTACTACCTAATTGCATTTTTCTTTATTTATTTGAAATGTTATAGGTATTATAATAAGCAGTCATTTTTAAGTTAGTTTCTTGAAAATCAACTAAGATCAATCAAGAGTTAACAGCTGAAAATTGTGTCACGCGTAAGAGCCAATATGTATGTATACCTATGCATCTATGTATAGTTACAGTACATAGGTACTTGGTGTGCCTGGTTATATAGGATGACTCGTTGTTTTCCGCGACTCTGTCCGCGTAGAAGTCGTTTATCGCTATTCCCTCAGGAAGCGTCAAATTTTTCGGGATAAAAAGTACCCTGTCCTTCCCGGGGCTCGAAATTATTTCAGTACCAAAATTCTTTGAAATCGGTTCAGTGATCCAAAGATTACCCCCTACAACCTCATAAACTCGCAAACTACCTGTTATTCATAGTTGATTGAATGTTTTAAATTACCCTGGATAAAAAATTACCTACCTACTTAACCTGATGAATTGTTATTTTTAGTTAGATACTTTATTATTGTTGGCATACATAATTTCCTTATTTATCGTAGCGTTCGTCATTGTCGTCGTGGTCTGAAAGTACCTAACATGTTTTATCCATGGTTTATCCACATAAATACGACCATAATATGCCCGCAGATTGAGTAAGGGATTACTCGTATAGTGGTTTAATTATGGGAGCCAAAATACCTAATAATTTAATTGTAAATAAATTAATCAGCTAATTTAAATGTAATCCTTGAATTTGAATACCCTGGGTCAGCGGTAGTTCACATCGTTCCAATAAATTACCGAGCTACAATGACTGGGTAGGAAGGTACAATGTAATGAGTTTCGTTTAATTAACTAAGAGTCTCATATTTTGTTAATTATAATATAACAAAATTACTAAATAATAATAAAAAATGCCTTAAAAATAACAACTTTACCAATATTTTTTATTGGTTAATTTTGAAGATGAAGACCCTGATGAGATCCTTCCCTTAACAAGAACTATCAACACAAATAAATAGGCAAAAGTAAACAAGGAAAGACAAAAACATGAAATATATATCTAGTAGACAACAGGCGGTCTTATCGCTATAATCGATCTCTTTTAGGCAACCTTAGATAGTAGGTAGAAAAGCAGCCACGTAAAAAGAAAGTAATATTAAGAAACAAACTTAATTTATAAAATAATCAACTTAACAAACTATAACATAACCCGTACAACAAAAACACATAATTATTTATAACGATAAAGATACTCCTACTGAAACAAAACACGATATATACATACATAAATACATAAAACATGAATAAAAAATAAGTTATTATACATAACATAATATAATATTTATGGAAAAGTATAAAAGTCAACTGCAAGACAAAAAAACAACAGTTGTCTCAGGAAACAGAAGTCAAATAAGATATCTACCGACCTATCTAACTACCTAACTATAATTAATTACGAAAGTTATAGGTATAAACAGATGCTCTAACCGTTCTCGGTATACCTTCCCCTACACTTTAAAATATAAATAGTATTGTAAGTTTATTAGGAAAATTTTAAACAGAGAAATTGCAGTGCCCTTACAGGGTTTCTGTTGATCCATGTAATAGTATTTAAGATCTTTGTAAGTACAACATAAGGCAATAAATTATATGTCTATAACTACACACTTTCAAACTGAACCTTGTAGCTAATGTTTTGACCAAGTTTCCCCTGTCCAAGAACATGCTACATACTGGAACCTATCATGTTGTGGTAAACAGAGTGGAATACAATTGCATGTTAGTTATGTACATACATAATTGTATGTGCTATGTAGGGCGGCATTTCTTCGCAGACACACTTACGAATTGGTGTAGGAAATTTGTTCCAATTTCCTAATAGGTTATAATTGCAAAACCTATCTTAGTATTTTATAGGTTTTCATTGCTGAATTTACATAGCGAATAAATTTTGCCTACTGGTTATCCTGGGTCCCCTCTATTACGCCGAAACTTGTTTCCGAATGTATAGTTATGCCGAATTTTTTTTCTGCTCTAACGAGAAATATTTTTTAAATGTTTTGTGCAATCTTGATAAAATAGGGCAGGTTAGCTTAGGTTTATTTTATAACTTTTCGAAAATATCAAACATGTCAAAGCCGTGTTGTCTGTCAGTCATTTACTTAAGAGTTTTACATGCTTGGATGAAATTAGCTGCAAACTGATCTATATTTGTGTAGGGTCCCCTATTTCGCATAACGCTAATATCGCATAATTGTTATTCTACTGATACCTTTGACTTTTTATAAAATAAACCAAAGCTAACCTACCCTATTCTACCAGCAGAAAACAAACCAAAAAAAAATCCCATTTCAGCCGGAGAAAAAATATGCAAAAGAAAAAATTCGGCGTAACTATACATTCGGAAATGGAATGTCATAGAGGGATCCTATATAAACACGTCTTATACTGATTTCTTTAACTTTAGATAAATACTCCATTGGTACAAACCATCAACGCCGTTTAGGAATTTAAATAATGAATCGCCGGTTTTTAAATAGGTACCTCGCTTCCGACTATAGGTAAGGCAGGTAGTCAGTGATTGAAATTACGAAATAGGGCTGTCACAGGGATTGGGTATCCTAGATAAACTTGCAATAAAGTAATAAATGTAGGCAAAGGCAGAAGTAACTCTACTGCACGTATGTATACATGTATCCAACTTTTATGTAACTTATGTGGACGACTTGGTTTATAACAATCTGGAGTTTAACCGGGGGGGGTTATTATGACCTAGCAATGCAGTTTATGTAGCTCTGTCCTTTTCTCTAAGCGTAAACAGAACTGCATAGTTATGTCATAATAACCCCTCCTGATTACACTCAACCAGCGGTTAAAAGGTTTTTTTGTCTCATCTTAGTTGCTGCATTGTATTTCTCTTTGTTAATCTAAATGGCTACCTTAACTTTCGCACCTTCGGTAGAACAAGGGCACAATTGCCCCTTTAGTCACATTGTACATTGTGCCTTTTGTTCTAGTGTACAAGGGCATAATTGCCCCTTTAGTCACATTGTATATTTTGCCCTTGTTCTACCGAAGGTGCGTTATGTTTTCTCACTTGTCAATCCTTATGTATTAAACCTACCGCCATCACCGGTGTTCGCATTAATCGCATTGTAGTGTTAAGAAAACTGGTGAAAAAACTAGCATAGAGGCATTCCATCTTAGTCCTCAGGGTTGGCAACGAATTTGCAATCATAGGATTGTAGTCTTAAGGATGCAAATGCCTCCATAGGCATTGCCTCCATAGGGTAATTGGGATCTGAGACCCATGTTTCAGATCCGATTTACCATCAGGTAGCCTGTGTGCTCGATTGCCTTCTCATTGCCATTAATAATGTCTTAATTGTTAAAGATTAGTTAGAAAAGGATAGCCAAGAAATCTCCGGCTTTGTTTTAACTTGTGTTAGCGCCTCTTGATTTTTCATTTCATTACATTCCAATAAACAATTTACTTGTTTTTTTTTTGTTGCAGCATATTCTGGTGGACTAACGAAACGATGAACATATGGACGCATCTGTTCGGCTTCTTCCTAGTCGTTGGGCTCACCATCAACGATCTCGTCATAATCAACATCCACGCGACGGTCACTGACAAAGTGGTGGCCGCCATACTGCTCTCTTGCTTCATGGTGAGTTTTCTTAACTTCAGCGCGTATTCCATGTTTGAGGTTTTCGAGCCGTCAGGTCAGGTAACGGTGACATTGCCCAACGGTATTATCTGTTGGACTTACCCCTTTTGGCTTCTCACTAAAAAGCGATCCAATGGATTTCCACTGGATCAAAAAATAAAACACATTTCCATAATGATTTATGAATGCAAGGTTAGTCTAGTTTCGGTGTAACTGTTTAAATTACTAGCATAGCATTCTCTTCAGCTAGCACAAGTTGTATTTTCTCGCTTGTTGCTCAGTTCATCTCTATCGTTACAGACTAAATAGAAAGGGAGATCCGAGCGACAAAAAAGTCGCGGACCAGTTGTGCTAGCCCTCTTGAGTCCCCAGGTTCTCGCTAGACGACATAATACCAAACATTAAAGGCGCCCTCTATTTAATTCAACATGTTTGTAATGACAATGTTACTAAAATAAGTATTGGGTATTACGAGGTTTGTGGCATCGTATAGGGGGTAACCTATTGCAAGTCCGAAGCTTTGTATCCTGCTTCATTTGTCCGAAAGTTCACAAGTTAGAAGCGCATTCATTTCTGGAACATTCTCTTTTTACCCATGTAAGTGGTTAGGTTGGTTGTTTTACTTATAACAATCCTGAATTATAAAAGTTTGAGCAAATGAGGAACGAAAATTCTGATTCTATAAGAAGCTTATTAAAGTGAGATTGGTTTAAATTTAGTAGCCGCGACAGGGTACTAAAATGTATAGCGACTTATGAGTTCGACTCAAATCTACGCACATAGACACAAAAGTCGAAATAAAAAGTATGCTTTGTAGTTATCTAGACCTAGATTTGTAATTAACTTGTAACGTGCAGTTGAAAGTTAGAAACATAGGTAAGGTAATTAAGTAGTAATTAGAATTCTGTTATCTTGCACGACACGACATGGCAAATTTCTAAGCGTCAAATAATACAGTTGCATTACTTCCGAACTTGATTTTCGAAGTAGGTGTAAGACGATTGTTAGTAATAATTTTATCAACATCTCATGTTGTACAAGAAGTAATTTATTGCGTTTATGAAGGCGGTTTTTTATTTTTCAGAACATTTTATTTTATTTCATACTTTTTAGTGACCATAATATGCTGTTCTTAGAGCATAATAATGAATATGCTATGCTGCGCTGATCATATTAGGTAATGCGGCTTTGGTTCAAAATACTTCTTTCAGTTCGAGTATTACTTAGGTTCCGTAGTCAAACTAGGATACCTTCCCTTATAGTTTCGCCATGTCCGTCCGTCCGCAGCCTAGTGCAGATACTCTTAGTACTAGAAAGCTGTAATTTAGCATGAATATGCATATTAGTCACGCCAACAAAGTGGTAGGTACAATAAAATGCAAAAAAATATTTTTAAAGTACCTCCCCTACATGTAACGTGGGGATGTATTTCTTTTTCACGTCTACCCTATAGTGTGTGGTGTCGTTGGGTAGGTCTT